>LR999977.1:8125000-8750000 GCA_905220455.2 Deilephila porcellus | reverse complement strand
GGGGAGCAGACCCAGTCTGATCAAGAGAGAGAAAGCGCTACGATTGTAAATCAGAAACCACTGCATCCGAAAACAAGAAAATATTATGATAATGCCTTATGAAAATAACATTACTGGGGATAATGTATGACTCCGAGTCCAAAAATTCGATAGTCCAACTTTCGGGGACACGTAGCTTCATTGAGTAAAGGTGAAGATGTATTCAACATTCTTCCTTCACGCACACATTCCCCAAATAACACAAAGCGTTCTTCTGGACTCATATTTGCTGCAAATTTAGTTTTTAATCTGTGTTCGACTATATTAAAAACTTGTGATTTGAACATTCTATGGATTTCTAGTTCTGAAATCAATATAGCAAATTAGAAAATTGGCATGGGAAATCGAAAACATTTGGCAATGCATTTATTACCTATTTGATTAAACGATTTACGGCCTAGAGCGAGCCAAACTATCTGGATACTAATACGAACAATTGTCTCGAATAAAATACTGTCCCGTTTGGATAACGAGCGCGATTTCTTTGACAAACCCATGTGGTGAAATTTGGCAAATTCTTCGCCACCTGAAGTAAATAGCACAGACTTTAACCTTTTGATATAATAAAACGTAACTATATTAAAAGTTATCGTGCGTGTACCCATTATTATAGAACAATATTCTTTCGCTACAAGAAGGCGAAGTTCTTCCAAATTATCACGTAATTCCATTTCAATTTTCTGAGTCGCAGGAGTCCTAATTTTCGTCTCGTTATCACTGCATCGTCTGTTCATTTCATCAGCAATCTACGTAATGTACAGATGAAGTATTTAAGCTGCTATATTATATAAATATACGATATAATTATTTTGTGCACCTGCAGATAATATTGGCAATATAAAATTAATGCTCGGAGGAAACGATCTGTCATTGGAAGGTGAAGAATCTTTATCACGGCTCGAGATAATATCTTTGTAGGTGCAGTAAACAGTACGATGTCTTTAACGTCCTACAAATAGATGAAACATGTTTATATTTTAATAAATTCTGATAATTTAAAGGCAGAGTTTTTCAAAAACTTACCTGTAGAGTAACAACATCATCTGAATCAAATTTCCTTTGATATCTTTTTCTAAACGTTTGCTGCATAATAAAATAAATATTGATTATAATTATGTATTAGTGAATAACGTAATTGACTTGAGGAATAATTGAGTTACCTGTTCTATCAAATCTAAATCATCTCTGAATTCGATTGATCCAAAGTTTTGGGGTAAGGCAGATTCTACAGATCCTTCTTGTAGGGGAATATCACTGTGAGTAGTTTATAATGATTATGTTTTTATTTGAAACACACTCACAACACTTTATGCTAGAATTTGATGGTGTTACCTTATGAACATTAATTCATTGGTTTGGTCATCCCACTCCCAATGGCCACCCTCATACGCGCCTCCAAAAGCATCTTCATCGTCGTCACCAGTATCACCATCAAACATATTTTATGATTTAATTTACAATAATAAATATATATTAGAAATAAAGAAAAATCAAAAATATAAACAAATAGAAATTATATTTTCATCTCAGATGATACATGACATCGTCATAATAAAATGACAGATTTCAAATTACATAATAATTTATGGATACCGTAATGGATACTTTGTTTAAGAATTTATGGTATTACTATATCAACTTTCTTAGTAGGTACTTTTAATGTTAGCGAAATAAGAAAATTGTAAGTTCAATTAAATTCTATTAAAAGTAAGAATGAACATATTTTATTTAAAATTGTGTCCATTATTGTGTAGTCACATCTGTCCTTTAGCAGTTCCTATAAGTGTGATGGGCTGTTTCTGGAGTTATCGACTGATGTATTATGCGCCTCAAAACCTGTGAAGGTAAGGGACAGGCCTACTTTGAAAGCGGTTGGTGGACCGTGAGCGGGCCTACTCACCCGTCTATGAACTGCTCATGAGTATATAATGAGTTCATGCGCTGTTGATGTTCTGGAAACTCGGACAAGGGCGAAATAATAATCCGACGACTAAGATATTAAAATTGTCCCGTCTTTAAGATTAACGCATACATACCGGGTATATCAAGCCTGCGACCGAAAACGAAGCCAGGTGGTAGTTTTAGTGGTTACAGACACGATGCAAATAAAAATTTGACCAAAACAGCGCCATATATTTTTTTAGATTTTTTTAAAAATCGTCTTGTTTGCGTGGTAAATACTTAGTTTTTGCGAAAATAATAATTTGAGCCCTTACGTACCATTGAGTGTTTAAAAATAAAGAGGTCTACATAATTATTTTAGGAAAACTATGTATTTATCACCCAAATATGACGATAAGTAAAAAATTACAAAAAAAAGATGTCGATTCTTTTTGCGTAATTTTTACTTGCATTGTGTCTGAAGTCACTAATACTACCACCTGGCTTCGGTTTCGGTCGCAGTCTTGATATACCCTGTATAAAACTTTTTGTAATCAATGAACATTTCATTCAGAAATTTTAATTTGTTAGCACAGTTGTATAAATGGTTATGGATTTTAATTTTACGAGGCTTAATTAATTTTTATGTTAATGCTTCTTTAAAAAAGTTTCTGTATAACACTCAAATTGCGAGCAATAAACCAATCCTCCCAATCACTTCGATTTTTATCTAATGACATTGTAAGGTAGAGAATCCTGAAGCGTTATCTCGTCCCCGACTTTCCTATAATGCACTAGAGTTTAAACTGGTTGTAAACATTTAAGAGATGTCCACTATCCCTGTACAGAGTGAAGTCTAATCAAACTTGCAAGTCCGAGGATTTGGAGCAACGACATTATGTATGACCCTCGGCTTACAACCGGGTATGGAAAGCTACTGTATAACTCTACTTGTATCATATACACACGATACGCACTTTCAGTACCACTATGTGGAGAGCTCTGAATGCTATCGGTTTGTAGATTGAGTACAGTATTTTAGCGTATCAAATAATATATATTCTTTTTGATTAATTAGCTCTATATTTAAACAACTGTTTAAAATCTAATTTAAAATACGAGACTTTTAATCAAAAGCTTTTGTATAATATATTTTGTCTAAATAGGCAGATGTCGTGTCAGTTATTATCCCTTTGGAACCTTGAATGATTCAAATGACAGGTGATAGAATATGGGACACAAAGGCGAACACAGCGTACATTACAAATAAGCATTCATGTCGATTTATTTGTCACTTAGTCGCCGACGCTATATATAGACGCCAGTGAATTTTACGTCGCCTCTTACTAAATATTCCAGTGTGTCGTATTTTGAAAGAATAGTGAAGATAAAAATAACAAAAGAAAATGGCAGTAAGTCAAATTACAGTGCAAAAAGAATACGAAAAAGTGTCAAATTTAAAGCCGGAAGATATACAACGTTTACGAGACTGGCTGCAGACACAAGGCCATTTGCCTGCCAACCATATAACCGGTATGCATACATTTAATAAGTGAAATATTAATTAACACGATAAGAATATTCCGAAGCAGTTTTGCGGAAACGCCGTAGTGAAACTATAAACGTTATCATTTCACTTATGTCGTTCCGCCGACGATAGCGCTAACCTTGAGACTAATAGAGCTCAGTAACAATTATATTTTACTGTAAGTGCTGCAATAATTGAATTTCATTTTATTAAAACCATAAACGATCCTATATTCGCAAGGGTTTATTAAGAAATTACATTAATTTTCCACACAAATCCGTATATTCTGTGTCACCATTTGTAATGTTTAGTTTGCAAGTACTATTTATTCAATATAAAGTAGGTACATAGTATAGTAGTACATATTTTGATAATTAATTCCGCGTATGCCTATCATTTGACTATATGACGCAGGTTGTGTTGTTCTACCGTAACTAACATATATTCTGCGATGTTATTACCCTTTCAGATTTAGATATGATATTGGCTTATCACAGTTGTGATTGTGACGCTGAAGTGACTAAGCGGGTCATTGATCTTAACTTCACTGCAAGAACATTGTTCTCATTTTATCAAAATCGGGAAATAAACAAATCCTTAGAAACAGCTTTACAGACATGGTAAGTGGATATCCGTTAGTACTAATTTAAAAACGCAATTCAATTTAATTCTTTTCCCAGGTTAGTGACTCCATTGGACGCAGCGACAAAGAAAGGATATCGACCCGTCTATTGTCAGTTATTAGATGCAGACCCGGATAAATTTGTTTACAGTGACGTCGTTAAGTAAGTATGTTGGATGCACGATCTTGTATGAATCATACTTGCATTTTATTTTATTATTTTGTATTTAATATTTTGAGCGATAAACTATGGGATATTTTTCTATTATTATTTACGTAGAAACAAATAAATGAACACATCTAAAAAAAGCACAATAATTTTCATTAGGTAGAAGTAGTTTTTCGATTAACAATTACGAATCTTTTCTGGGCCCACAATATTTTCATATAATTTTTATCTATTTTGTCTGTACAATTCAGTAAATATAAGAACATTTATTCATTAAAGAACACACCTAATAATAATACCCTAGCAGAAAAAAGAAATACACTTCATTCAATACTCAAATTATATCTTCTATTTCTAACATTTTATCTTCATATATTATTCCGGCGTTAACCGCAATTGAAAGAACGGATGTGTGAGAATTTCCAGCTTGGAAATAACCTTCTTTCATCGGAGATTTGAGTTCGCCGACATGACATTTCTAAAGGATAAGTTGTAGGATAATAACTATTGCTGTTGTGTTCTAGAGCTTTCGGTATGATATTTGATTTGTGGCAATACGAGGAAGGAACAGTTCCGGGTCTCGTCGTAATATTAAACATGGACAAAGTATCTCTCGGACATATATCAGGAGTTGACTTAAAGGTGGCGCAGGAATATTTCTACTTCTTACAGGTTTGGACCTACTTGGTTTAACTATTGCATATAAGATTGTGCCATATGATTGATTTCAAATATGTAATGCTTTTTTAATGCATTTACTTTTAGAGGCAGTTTAAATAAAAGAACGGCTTTGGTTTCGCATACGCTATGAACATTAGTCAGAAAGCGAGTTAAGCGAGTTTTTTCATCAGATAAATCATTCATAAAATGATTTAAATAAAAGCATTCCAACTTGAGTTACATAATTTTTCTTGTTTCAGGAAGCCATGTTTGTTCGTTTAAAGGGTTTTTATTTCATTAATGCCCCCACGTACATGGACCGTTTGCTGTCAATGATTAAACCTTTCATGAAGAAGGATATGCTGGACATGATTAAAATTTATCCCGTTGGCTCCAACGGACTGGATGAAATTTTCCCAACAGCCGCTTTACCTAATGATGCTGGTGGAGAAAATAAAGAGTCTAGCATTCTTAAAGGTAAATTGTAAGGTCAAGACGCTCCTTATTACTGTCACTATCGGTATCTATTGTTATTGTCTTCGGTCTTATTCAAAAGTTGACCATAGACTCTATGGCATAGAAACCTACCATTAGGCTTTTTAGCTTTACTCATACAAAAAACAAATTAATATAATTATTATGATGTATAATTTCAGATGAAATACTAGCCAAACTGAAAGAAAACAAAAACTTTTTCGAGGTCGAAGCTAAGAAACGAGTAGATGAGACAAAACGCAACGACAAGCCGAAAACAATGAGTTCGTTTTTCCCAAACATGGAAGACTCATTCAAGAAGTTAGAAATTGACTGAATAATCTTAAAAATAAACAGGACTTGGCAAATAATTAATTTCTAAATAACTGGGTACTACAAATTATGATTATTTGAAATTATGAAGCACAGTTCTGTAAAGTCGAGTATTGGTAAACTCTGGTACTCGGCGTAAAACATACATATTATTAACTACTTACTGATGACAGATGTTGTCTGTTGTTTGCATTCCGTGCATCTGTTGAAGTACATACGAGCTTACATTTTGGAGTAGAAATGTGAGCACATATACAGGGTGGGAACAAGACGTCATAATACTACTATTACTAAGACGATATTAAAATACGTTAAAGTAGTTTTTGGTGTTAAGTACTTTAAAATTTAAAAAATATTTTTTTGCTAAAATAAATGAGGAAATAATGTAGTCCCTACATATTCTTCTATTAAAAATAACCAGCAACTATAAATTTGAGTACAAATTAATCATATTTTGGGGTGTGAACTGTTGACGTGATACTCTTTATGTGGTTTAAATTAATGCTATTATCTCTCCCCCACCCTTTATAAATGACAAGTTTTTGTTTTATTTTGGAACTTCAATATTATTAACTATGTATTTTATGAGCGAAAACGTGCGTTCGTTATGACTAAGCGAATGTCCTTTATTATTTATATCTTTGTTTAAGGCAAGTAATAAATTTAGTACTTTGTTGCTATCTGTGTAATGGAAATAAATATCATTCGTAATATGCGTCCTTTATTTGACATCGTTTGAATTTATAATTAGTTGCATGTTGTAAATTCGGTTGCAAATTAAAATATATCGAATGCCCTTAAGCTTATCATTTGCTGCGTAGTGCATTTGAAAGGCATTATTTAAATTAGGATTAGTATTTAATCGCGGTACAGAGCAATCATAATTCCTAAAATATATTATAAGCTATTTTTAAACATTAGTGCAACATGAAGTAATCATAATTGTTGGAACGGTAAAGTTTTTTTTTCTTTTATTTGGGTCAACAAACAGTATCATATAGAAACAAAAGTACAAGTGCTAAGCAGACATGAAATAAATTAATTCATCTCCTATGACCTATCAAACTACATAAATATGAAATTAGAAGTTAATAGAAATTAATTACCGATAGCCAATTCCGATCAAAGTGTGTTCTATATGTAGATATGTAGAATAGAGATAATTTCGACATAGCGCACAAACCGTTTGGCCCCGAGCACAAGTTGTTGCGCTAGTTCGTGTTCCCGAATACTGTGTTTAGCCTCCGAGTCACTCAATGCAAACATTGTTTCTGATGGATATTGCAGATACGCCAAATAATATACGCTAACTTTCCAATGGGATTTTAATAAGCGGCCTTTCTTGGAAAATATTATTATTTTTACTGTAGTGTACTGTAGCAGCTCGTAATCGCCCTTTGTTGAATACTTCAGTATTATAATAAATGCTTTCAAATTGTTTGTACAACATTATTCAGGTTCGTATAAAAATATGTAAACACGAAAGCATTTTGTCGCAACTTACTTTCTACGCTCGAACCTCCGCAGCTTCAAAACGTTCCTTGTATTGATACGATTCTGCCGACAATAGCGTAATGGTTGAAAATAAAATACCTAAAACAAGACTGCAATCGGTGCACCATTGTCCCTAAATACGATACAAAAGAAATTCGAATTTAGCTTAAAGTTGTATTTTATCTGTAGATAAAAACGATGTTCAGAATGAGTTAAATTAAACAGTTCTACTTTGTATACAAAGCGAAACAAAAGTAGTGCGAAATTGATTTTAATATTATCGATAAAATGTGCTTGAGAAACACTTGAAAACTTAATTTAGTAGATATTTTATCTTTGTATCGACATAAAGTTTGTGATAACATAACCTTTATTGTTTTTGTTGTAGTATTACGGCCTTATTCATAGACAGATTTAAAACCTATTTTTGTTATCGAATGTTTTATCTTCTTCGCCCAAACTGAAATCAAAAGTTCCCAAGGCACAAAACATTCGATAACTAAAGTAGGTTTTAAATCTGTCTATGAATAAGGTCGTTAGAATGTTGTTTAAAACATTCAGATAAAACTGGTACATTATATTAGTACTTGTATCATTGAAAAATATGGGCCGTGTGATATAAGTGGACGCAGATGCTGCAGTTTTAAGTTATTTGTTACACGAGATAAAATTTTGCACGTGTTATATTACAACCATCTCGAGTGTCCCCGAAGTCTAATTTTAGCCGTATTTTATATTTTGCAAGTTTAAAATACATAAGATTTTAATAAAGCAAATGCATGGTAAGTTGTAATTGAGGAAATAAATACAACTATAATACGTTTTGAATTTCAGATGCTTTATTTTAAGCAACAAGCCTAAATTCGAATTTGGTTGTTTTATGGGGAAATATTTTTTTTAATGTTAGAGATTTTAACATCGTTTATATTTTATCGTTGATAAACGGTTAATAAACCCCTAAACTAAATAAACTAAGTATATTTATTTCCGAATCCCTAGTGGAATTTAGAATTATGGATTGGTAATATTTCTTGATTTAGGTGTTTGTGCCTTGGCGGTGTAATATAAACTTTTTAACTACACACAAATAATGATTAGAGGAAGCAAAATAGGTTGTAATTTCAGCTAAAACTTTAACTTACGTTATATACCTATAAATTGGGTTAATTAAAACCGTCAAAGTTTCCAAACAGAAAAGCTATAGATTAATTAATGAATAGATATAAGTCAAGGCCATAATACTCGTAACGACGAGTGTAGTTAAATACAAAGTATGTGGCAGGATAATTTAGCTCGTACATGGCGGAAGCGTGTTTCGTACGAATAAAACAAAAGATTTCAATAGTAAAAATCGGGGGATGGAATAAAGTGCATGTGCTGTTACATAGTAAATAATTCTGGCGAGAGCTACGCCATCCGCACTTGCAATAAAACGAACAATGCAATTTAGCTAGTGCTGTATTCATCCAATGGCTTCTCTAAAGCACTCGCTTCTTTTAAATGTACAAATAAATTACAAAACAATCTTGTGTAATAATACAGTAATTAATCCAAATTAGGTAAAAAAATCGCCACAGTATAAAAAATAATAGGCCAATTTTTGACAAATGGTGGGCAGGAAAACATCAATTTCCTCTCATAACTGTAACCGGAATAAATATTTTATGACAAAAAATATTCAGTACACAGAACTGTGTAGTAAAATATATATTTCAGAACAGTCCAGTGCCTCATAAAATACTGCGACATCCGATTTGTGGAAATGGCATATAAAAATTTCAAAGAGGCTGTATGCGCGTGCAGTGTCCGCGACCGCATCACTCGCCGCTTGCATAAAACATGCAAATTGGACCACTTCGGTGGTGTGCCTAAGTTCGCTCGCTTTTGCACTTTTATGTAAAATTGAGAACCATTAGTCATGTAAATATTGTTAACGTGGCTCGAACGCACCTCTGCAATATTATTCTAGAATTATCTTTTGTTCGTATGCATACAGTTGAGCGCACACAGGCCGGTGGATTCCTTACCTCTTTGTTTCTACAACGCAGGTTAAGTAAGCTCTTAACGTAGGAAGTGAATTGTGTTTGCCGGTGCTTTCTAATTATCATAATATCGATAGATGGCGGCTTCAATGGGATTTTTCATAGGCATCGCTCGGCAGAAAATGAATTTAATTATAATTGGGAAGACAACAATAGAGCGGTAAATGATGACGAATCGTCGTCGACGATTGTTTAGCGTATGCGGCTGAATAGGGAACGTTTGGCTCGGTAATGAGTTTTTAAAGTACCCACTTAATGAATGCGTCTACTTTGAATTTTTCGCATTTCTAAATAAACTCACGGCTGTCACATTTTACTTTCAAAAGTAGGATTGCAATTTTAAGCTACAAGTAGGTAGGTTAATCAAAAATATTTTATTTCGCATATTGGTTTATAGTTTACAAAAACGTGCAATTTCGATACGGTACGTATTTGGTAACTTTCTAAGTGTTGGGAAATGTTTTTTGTTACGATCAGTTTATAATTTTGCGTAGTAGAATATGTAACGCATCCGCATTCTAAAATACTATTTTACAAAATCTAATCACTGAAAAGAAAAAACCCAACAAAATGAGGGTGAAGGTGTTACCAACCTTATGTCGCCTTGGGAGTGGATAAAGTTTGTCTTGTCGAAGGTGAGATTAAACGCGCCGAGGTGACATGACTTCATCAATTATCCCTTCCTTAGTCCCTTCCTCCCTGCATCTTCAGTGTTCCCGCCAAACACAAGTCCTGCAAACACCCCTTCTTACATACCTTTTTAAATGAGTTGTACCTTACATTTTCTAGATAAAACGGAGTTTGATTGTGCACGTTTGAGACTTCTTTTGAATTAGACTTTTTAATGTAAAATAGGTTCTAATAAGTCGATAACTAGTACATTGGTGCATGTATATATTTAATTGTAATTTTTTTCAGCCGAGATAAAATAAAAAATTTGGTAATAACTCTTAATGGTTTAAACTCTGCAAATAAATAATAACCAATTGAAGTTAATTTAGTTTACATAAAATATTTATTAAAGCTATAAAGGCCTAAATATTTATTCTAATCTTATTAATATTATTGGAATCTGTACACTAAGTAAGTGTTTACTGTAAACAAAACGTTGTTCAAATAATAGAATGGATATCATCATAAGATACCCTTTGAGTGGTACAACATAAGTGCACTGTTGAGACAAATATTTGGGATGATATTCATATTTACTCGTATATTAAAACTATTAATTGAGAATTGAAATACATCACTTGCTTAGTTTTAATGTGATATATTTTAGATAATTATGTGTGAAATAAGAAATTTGGATTGAAAGATGATGTGTACGAAGCAACTAAGATAGAGAAAGGAACATTTCGGTGGTAGAGTTGTATTAGATGATAGATCCAAAGAGGAAAGAGTTATGGTGAGCAATTGAGTAGTTGTGTCGGTGAAGGATCAGCAGGTGTTTCTGTTCAAATCAGGTAGATGTGTTTAAAAAGGTTTTGATACGGTAGAACAAAAGGTTGAAACTCAGTGTAGGCAAGTCTGTCGATGTATTTTTGAATAAAGTTGCAACCTTAGAATTGAATCATTTGGAATCGGATATGAAGAACAACCTGCATTTAATTTATGGTATAAAACCGTAAGAATCTTTGAAGGTTCTCTATAATTACATTAATTCCCCATAATCATTTAATAATCATTGAATAAGGTGATCATCGTGGTGAGCTTCGTGATTTACAGTTTAATGGTAGAGTAAAGTACCCGCAGTAATTTTTATGTAACGAAAATCAGGTCATTAGCCTAATGCAGTCTGACGCATGCCGTGCCCCTTCAATTTATTGAAGAAATTGGTTCTTGAATAGTCTACGGTCAAACTATTATGGCTCCCTAGTTGAAAGAAATGTTATTAAATGTGTCGGAAATTTAATGATATATATTTTTATTTTGCGTCTGGTTCGAATTTCTCAATAATATTAGGTAATACGCGTAAGAGTTCCATTAGGTCTATATATTTATATTTTCTTGTGAATACCATATAAATTATTTTATTAATAAAAACATGTGAAAAACAGAAGCAAACAGTACGTTTTGTAAAAGATTTCATAGAAGGCAAGTCTCGATTTAGCAATTATATTTAATAGAAGGTCTATTTTTAGGCACATTAGTTCATAATAAACCATGACAATTTTACTTTATGAATGATTACACAGATCTTAGACGCTTTAACTTCCAGGAGATAAAAAACATGATACAGATAAATAAAGAAATGACGAGCGTGAACTAGAGAAACAATGAAAAGCTACGTCTTTGTTTCTGACACAGGCTAGAATAATTATGTACAAACATTTGTTGTATGCCTAATTAAAGGAAACTCTGATAGTGGCTTGTTTGTCGAGGGGCTTAAAGCCGATGAATTGTCTCCAAGTCTGGATATTTTGCCCAATGATCTTTCTTAGTCCCTCAATGGAAAAGGGGGCCATCATACTCGAGTTCTGATTTGATTTGTGTATCCGATATGCCATGTTTAAATAATTTCACAATTACATCGAGTTTAGTCGTTGTTGAAAACAAATTGAATGTTTGTACTCGGTTCGGCCCAGTTTATGTCCCATGTATACGGGCACAGCACGCTTTACGATACAATGTGCGTGTTTTGCTTTATGTTGGAATTAATATGTTCCACTTCCTTGCGTTTTGTAAAAAATGTCAGCAGTAACGCTACTAAATTACATTGTCGTTACTTTGATGTAGTTCTTCATGCGAGCTATTTAATGACATTGCCCAAATAAATAGTCGAGTAATTTTCTTTTATTCCAGTTTCCATTTTAAACTTGTTTCGACGAAATAAGTTTCATGCTCTACAAATGGGCTTACGAGAAAGGCAATCGTAATAATTTCAACTTTTGTTTGCCCGTTTTGGATTCATGGTGAGTAAATAATTGGGGTGGAACATATTTCCATAGATATGATCCATAAAATATTGTAATTGGAGTGGCCGATGGGCCAGTGTCGGGCACTCGGTCCCGTTGGAAGCGAGCGGTGAAGTGCCACGACCTTTCGTCTCTAATGGATACCGAAAACCTACTTCACTTTTACGCGAAAAATCTTTTTGGAAAATAAATGAATCCATACCGTATGTAAATCGGACTCCTTCGAAAGTTTTTATTGAAAAACTTGAAGAACTGATGAAAATGGGGCTGCGACGTTTAAGATATCTTCGTTCATCTTATGAATGTGATACCCGCTGAATTTAAAATGTATTTCGCATTAAAGTTTTTTATTCAGTTTGTGCAGTCATTTGGGTAGTAATGTGACTTGCAAACTTCACTTACTGTGCACTTCACTTACACTTGCGTGTATTCTATTTATTAAAATTTACCCCGAAAGTATTCTTGGATAATTTATTACACAATGCTAAGCTCGTCGTTAGTGTTAGTCGTTTAGCAGTATATTTTCACTAAAAATATGTTAATAGGACAACGGCTGTTGCTTCAGTGTTCATTAATTTATAAAATATAATTTAAGTACTTGCCAAATTACGCTGAACTAAAGGGTCTATGTCATAATTAAGTTATTTAAGATTAATTAAAGGCGAGCCGTGGTTGGCTCGCTGAGGGCGGCGGCTGCGAGTTTTCCGCCGAGAGGCTGAGTAATTGATAAAGTCAACCGTGCTGCCCCTAATCATGGTCAGCTCAAAGTTAAACTTAATAAATAGTTATTTATTAAGTTGTCAGCACTCCCTGTTAGATGTTGATCAAACGAAAGTAGATTACCTATTACTACGTGGTTTCACTTTAATTTTTATCTCTAATTGCTTTCTACTTGGAGATAAAATAAAGCCTCAAACAAACACAGGTAACGTTGTTATCTGCTGCAGGACCTACATAATTAAGTCTGTCGATGTGCAGGACAGCTTGTTATATTTTGTTATTATTTACGGTCTTAATGACTCATGTTAAGTACTTATTAACAGACACACAAAAAATAAACGACCGACTTCCTTTTGCGTGCCCGTAGACATAAAAGTTCTTCGTGCGTAACCTAACAAAAACATAAATTAAGTAAAATAGAGAGCATCCCCTTCGTTACAATATGTCGGTAACGACATTGGGGGTCAATGCGCAGTCAAATCTCCCTCGCATGAATTCAAGCGGCTCGGCGGATCGGCGGAATTATCAAAACTTTTTAACTTACAACTTTTCCTTAAACGAGAGAAGCGAGCGGGCTTTTTCATTCGTTTGGACCGTTTGTAGCAAGATTCGCTTCAAATGAGTTCTGTCCTTGTCTCGCGCGGAGCCATGAGTCAGGAAGCATAGGCGGCGACAAGCTTCGCCAGAGCCGTTGTCTCGCGTGTGCCGATTCCAGCCGGGGCCGGGCCGTCTCACCGAAGCGGCTCGGCGGCCGGCGCTCGCCGCGAGCACAACGCATTCAGTTCTCGCCGCTGCCATGCGGAGGGCGCACGTCACGACCGTCGCCCGCCAACAACACGACGCTTCGGCGATCGTACACCACTTTTTTGAAAACTAAAAAAAAAATCCCCGAACGAACTAAACCCTCAGGAACAGATCATAAGTTCGCTTATGAGATGACAAACATCCAACAAAATTGTGGTGCTTGATCACGGGACTTTTGAATGGTCTCAATCGGATAAGCTCTCCGATTTCGATTCGGTCGCGCGTAATGTAAACAAATGAACATTGTTCAAGTTTTCCGGAATAATTTGTTGACTTTGAGCGTTCACAATAGTTGTGGGTGCATTGCAAGAACAATCGATGTAAGCGATGAAGCCGTTCGGTAGCGGGAGTACGGTGTGAGCGCGTCGCGAGTGCGGCGTTGTGGTGCCTGGATAGGTAGGACAAGCGTGCAGAATGAGTGGCGACGGGCCCTGGATTGCCGGGGTGTTGTGGGCCGTGCTGGCGACGGTGCTGGCGGACTCCTGGACCGCGTACCAGGAGCAGCCGTGCTGCCGGCCGGTGTCACACCACCGCGTGAGGCACCACAGAGGTGAGTCATGCAAGTAAACTACTTACACGAGTGTGAATGACTGTTGTCTGGCTCATTACTCACGCAGACACGTTTATTTCTGATAATCGCATCCATATCTAACATCAATATTTACTTATTAAATGGACGCATGTAAGGAATTTATTCCAAAATGTACGACAGATGTCGGCCACAATACACTTTGGTGACAAGACAAGATAGCGACTATAATTTTAAAACATCTCTTCTGGTGAATTATCATGGAAAGAAACATTAAAATTTATTTAAACTTAAAATTGACGTAAATATGCACAAGTTTCACATCCGAAGCAACCGGTATATTTCTTGTCGCGGTATTCTCTGAGTAACTAACTATCGCATTAATATGTGTATAAATTTACCACTACATCACTATTCTTTGATACTTTCGTGGTTTTCAGTGACCTCGTAATTATGGAATATATCCTGGCTGTAATGTTTAAATTCAAATACAACTACTTACAGTGTATATGTTTAAAAGAAACTACCTTCGAACTTATATCAATTCGTAGAGACACTCTACCCTTGAACAATAGTTATAACGCCAGAACTATTTTCGTTCCAACGATATCTAATTATGTATTTTTATTTATGAATATACGGTTTATAGCGCGCCATTACAAAAGTTTGTAGCAATTAAAAAATAACTACTACTGGTGGAATCTTCGCCGTATAATTTTAGTTTTTTTTTTTATTATTTAAGGTTCAAATATTTACAATTATAACATATTTAATGTTATGTTAGAGCCGAAATATGAATGTCTTCTGGCTTTATTCTTATATTACCTGATAAGTAATTGATGTACTGAATGTATAATAGTGGTGAGTTGAAATAGCATTCGAACTAAGAAATTACATGACATTCATATACCTTATTACTTATCCTAATTATTTGAATAGTCTATTATGATTTTGTTCCTTTCATTAGCTTACCGGTCAATTTTTAAAAGGCATGTGTTATTTTGACTGCAACGGGCAGATGACCGATGATGATGATGATGTTTTATTATTTTTCAATTCAATCTCTTCTAAATTAAATCTGTAGAAACTATAAGTGCTCTTGTTAAAAATTACCCAAGAACGTTGTAGAGAGGGGTATAAAATATTGATAAGCTGGCTGAGATTATTTTTGTCCATTTATTTATTATTTCTCTCAAAATAGTCTTTTATAAATACGGAGCAGGCATTAATTACATCGTAAAGCTATGGATATTAACGGCAATGTTATAAATTTTCTATTTAACGCAGCGGTTTTCGGCTTTAGGTATTGTTTTTGTTAAAAAAATAGTATCTCTGAATAATATTGGTAATCAGATATTATAAATATTAGTTTTATAAAAGAATTTTTTCGTTAAGCACATTTTCATGTTTGGATGAATATTTAATATGCGATGAATAGCCGTCCCGAATTCCTTTCGGACAGCTAGGCGCGACAAGCACAATTTAACGTCATTAGGAAGTGGCAGACATTCCCATCTAATGCGTCTACATAAAAATATATTAAAATGCTTCAAATTGCCACTATACAACCGCATATGCAGATCTCTCTCACACACACAGTCTAAAATATGATTATAACCTGCCTTCTACTATTATAAGAAAGATATAATTATAAAGTAGCTCAAAATAAAACAAAAACTTTTTTCTTTCTACAATATAATAGAATCATAAACTAATCCATTCGCTTTAAATTAATGTTAATACAAATTAAACACTAAAGATGTTTTATATACAAATAGGTATACAAACGGAGAAATCTCTAAATAATAATTATTATATTATCGGGATCAAGAAATATTTAATAAGGTTTAATAAGGCTTAAAGAATATTGTAGTTTTCAATTTAGCAACAGCTCATGTTCATAATCATTTATACAATAAAGGTTTGATTTTACTGTCTAATGATCTAAGAATTGTGCAATCCTGTGTAAGATTTGCAGGTGGACTAGCGGCACCAAAAAACATTATTTGCGGGTCGTTAAAAAAAATAAAAAACGAAATATGTTTGCATCTCGCACTAGAATAATTTTAAGCAAACCAGACGTGCTTGATAAGGGCAGATGAAAGTCATTTTAATTCAAAATATCACACCCATACCTCTTATAATTATTCATATTGTTTTTAACTTTTGTAGACATTTAAACAATTTGAAATAAAATTTCATCTTGAATTGAGTGTTTAAAACACGTGACCATCTTACAATTGAAACATAATTTAGCTCTCGAGATTGATGGATAATGACACTACACAAAAACTTCCAGTGTGTATACGTACTTATGGCTTTTGTTGGGCTGTGAACGGTTTTATTTCTCACGAACAAACGTTGCTCCTTCACAAAGGAGCGAGTTGAGCAAAAAATAACATGCATGGGTGCTCGCTGGTCTCCGGCCACGGCGGGGGAGGATCGCTGCCAACCGGTTCCGCGTGCGCTCGCGCAGGTAATTGACTCGGCTCGCTTCGCTTGGCTAAATTAAGTTATAAACGAGCTAGTGTAATCGAAGCATAAGATATATCTGACAGTTTTATTATAATGTTCGTGCTCCATCATACTATTGGAACGAATCTTAATAGCAGTAATGATCGCCCTCCACTTATATGTCCGCAGACGAGCATCGCCGTAGACATATTTACAACTTAACTAACCCCTAAGATATAATTACGTGTAATGTGTTTTGAAGATATTTTATACGCTATAATGTTCCCGTTTTAATTTGCTCGCATATTCAAGGTCTGTTAAGCTTTGTTCATTTACTTTGTAATTTTCTCAACGTGTAAAATGTCTTCTACCTTGTACGTAACCGTCTTTACAATGTTTAACGTTTTTTCTTCTTTGTACCGTGTTATTATGGCACATTCTTAATAGTCATTTATGTGGTGAGCGGCACAATGAATGCTCGGCGCCTAGCGTGTGGTCCATCTCAAATCGCCCAAGGGTCGTGCAATCGTTCTGACAGCGCCGCCGCCGATCTTATCACAGTTTAATATAAACCTATTTACCAGAGTACTCACACGATATTTGATACCGCTACGCGTGGGTTAAACACCCACAGGTATTGTGTTACAAAAATTGTCCACATTTAACTTGGCCGCTTATCTTTTGTTTGGGTATGCAGATGGCCCAGAAATTATAGATAACAAAATTGTTGGTTTTGTCGTATTATATTCTGGCTCTATAGTCAATCAGTGTGATGGGTGATGTTTCACAATTCATATATTTATGTTCAATCATCTAAATATTAAAGAGACAATAAATGTATTGGAAGAGAAAGGTAAAGGTGTTGACTACCTGGGGCCGATCGTAGCGCAAAAACATAATATATTTCGACGGCGTTCAACATTAGTAGAACACAAGTGAAGTCATTAGTCCTACTTGCACTCAAAGAACAGCGGGTATTCAGCCAAACAGTGAGGGAATAATTAACCTTTGAAAGTGTGTAGATAGAAAGTGAGTGCGAGAAAAGGGTGGAGAGTTAGGATTATGGGTTTTTTTTTTGCTGTTTTATTACTTTTATCATCTTCAACCACTGCTGAAAACAGGTCTCATGAATATCTTCATAACAACTTATTGCGTCTGTATCTAGCGACTTTCAGCAACTTTTGTGTTAGGGTGTTTATCTACCTCGTAGATGGACGTCAGATGCTGCATCTGTAAGTACTAGAAGGCCTTTGCTCTAAACCACATTCACTCAGACACAGATTCTGCTCTTCTCAAATTTTCAGCCTTATCGGCCATCTCTTCTTAGAGCTAAATTCTTCGTCAATTTAGTACATATAATCCTATTTTTTGCTCAGAAAAAATAGAATTGATACTTTAAATGATGTGCTTATCTGCTTATTCAAGCCTGTCATGATAGGTAACATTAAGTGCAATTCAATATGGACTTGGTTGATTGATTTATTCATTTGAAGGCGTTTGTATTGTATTTCACCTTTATAAATATCATTTGGTTGGCATGTGATGTATGACGAGCAGTCGTGATGTGTAGAATTACGAAGGCCCATAGCGTGCTTCGAGAGTTTATGTGCGGACTGGATTGTGAGGGTACAATGTACTTGTACTATGTCACCTTGTGAGCTTTACCTTTGTTTTCCGAGTCATTTATGTAACTAATGATTTATATTTCGGAGTCAATAATTCATTTTATTTTGTATAAGTATGTGCATAAAAACAAGTAAATAATAATAAATAAATAATAAATTATTATTTTTATAATTTGTATAAACATTTAATTTGAAATTAATTATAATATATCTTGAAACAGTAGAATAGAATCGACCTCACCATTATCATTTTCTAAATAAAATTTCAAGGCTATATGATCTGGATTATGTAAGTTAACTTGTAACCCGGAAAATCGCTATACAAGAAAAAATGTAAAAGGTCGAACCATCCTCAATATAGAATGTCTATTGGCACTTGTTCGCACAACTTTTTCTTCTAACAAAAGCTCGGTCATATGGAAACTTTTTCATGTGTCACAGTTACGTTCATTATGACCCAATAAATATAGTATATATTTTAAAATTTAGCAATGAAGCAGATGTTCTGGAGTCTGTCCCGCCCTCACACCCGCCACTGCAACTCCTGTAAGCCAGGATCAACAGTGGCACGCATTTTAATGACTTTGAAGCTCAGGAAGTCTCCGGGAATGTCTAACTTGTCTTTAACCCATAACAAAATTAATCACAAAGTTAAATTAATAGAAGAAGTTGGAAATAAATTATGGTCCACTTCCCTCCGTAATAAAGCAAATGTAACAGTCAATCAAATATATGTAACAGAAGTAATAACTTTGCTGTTACCAAGCACGCGTTGAGTGTCTGAAGCCACACTTAAGGTTAAATCAATATCAAAATATAGGTAAAGATCTAGAATCCTTTTGAGGTTTTGGTTTATTAAGTTTTAGGGTCCTCACAATCAGACGAACTTCTACCTTATTTTCCACCTCTGCAATAAATAAAAACGAACATTTTATCACAACCTTAAAGCAAAGAATAGTTCCACCATCAAAAGTTTTACAATATATGTAACAGATTCTCAGGTGTGCTGTGTCGCAATTTTATATGAGGTAATCTCTGGGCAATAGGTATCGTACGGTGTCGTGTAGGGATTTCCTTGTGCAGTGTTAAACGAGCTTTATTGGGCGTGTAGCATCGCAAGCAGTCTAGCCTCGCCGGCTTGTGTAAATCGAACTGACAGACCTGCCTCAGATTGACTGACGTGGCTTTAACTGCTCCGTTCGAAGTAAATCACACCACCTATACCTATTACATGTTTTGTGACGCAATACGGCCTTTTTGTAAGCTATTGTATGAAGATGGTTTTACTAGCACATAAGTTTTCTTGTGGTTAGATTTGGTGAGATTTTTAATTTTAGACGTAACTGTAAAAAATACATTAGGTATTTCTTAAACTTTATCCAAATGCGTGGGAATTCATGTTTAAATAAGGCATGGGAACATGTTTGTAATAACAATTATTTTCACACGAATACATTTAAAATGATTTGTATACGAGTATTACAATTAAGTTACTGTGAGAATATAATATAACTCACAAACTAAAGAAATGTTACTTAAAAAATATTTAGATATAGTTAAGTTGTAAAAACCATAACTAAAGAGATAAAGTAAAACGTGCTTCTAAAACTGTGTTACAAATATATTTACAAGTAACATAACCTGCATTGACACATTAATGAAAACCGAAACGCTCGACTGGATATTCAAATATTGGGTCCAGCACGTGAGATAACAGTGGAACATAACACTTTACGGGGACAACGGGCAC
The DNA here is from genome assembly GCA_905220455.2 of Deilephila porcellus. Classification (NCBI taxonomy): domain Eukaryota; kingdom Metazoa; phylum Arthropoda; class Insecta; order Lepidoptera; family Sphingidae; genus Deilephila; species Deilephila porcellus. The sequence goes on along the minus strand of LR999977.1, from coordinate 8,729,961 downwards.
TCCGCACTTGTGTGCCTTCTTCCTTCACAGATTCCGTTGTGTGACACCCCGAGCCGAGAAATTCCGTTGTTACTAAGGTATTCAATAGATGGTATCTGTTACTGTCAATACTAACATTTTGAATGGTTGAGGCGGGACTTATCTAAACCGCTTTACATGTATATTGCATATTTTCTCGATAGCACGTGTTGGCTGTAGCTGTAGTACATCGCGATTACGACTCTCGGATATTGTTCGCTTTCCCTCCACACTCTTTGTGCCGGATATTGACAGGTTGTAAAGTCGTCGAATGTGTTTTTTTATGGTCCACATAAAATACCAATATGTTAATTTTTTTGTACGCGATATTTTTATATTAATGTTTGTTTAGTAATCCGTAAATTGGAACATCTGTCTTTTTTATGAATGCGGTAGATTTTAGGTAGCCAGTGATTTGTATAAACGTAAATGTTTTTTTTATTTGGAATAACAAAGACATTACGATGTAGATTAGCAAATTGTAACCATTTAAGTTTAAGTAGATATTCTTCGACACAAACATGCTCGTATTTTCACGCAGTTTTCAGTTTTTAAAAGTGCATCACCAATGCTCATAAACCTTTTAAAACATGCTGTTTTTAGAGTGTCCAATAGTTAAAATTCAAGCTGATGGGTGTAGAATGTGATCGTATGTGCGTTGCATCCGTCGACCGGCTGGCTATAAAACACGTCGTCAAAGACAATGTGCAATATAGCGTGTTAGAGTTTGTGCAGATCACATCCAGGTTAACGCAGTCGACGCTGTGTATTTATTTGATAGTAATGTGGCTTACAACAATGTCACTGGTTTATACTCTATTGCTCTTTTATATTTAACTTCCCTTGTCTTTAAGTAAGACTGCCTCGGTGGCGTAGTTGTACTACGGTAAGATTACAAAGCTGAGGTGTCGGGTTCGAATCCCGGGTCGGGCAAAGTGATATTCAGTTTGTCTATTCCTTATCAGTCCGGAGTCAGGAATTTGTGCCCGATAAGGCGATAGGCTCGCCTACCCCTTCTGGGATTAAGGCTGGAGTTTATGTATGTATGTATGTATTTAAGTAAACGGTACCCATTCTAATAGCCACAGTTAATCGTGCTTATTGTCTGTAGGAATTCCACGTACAGCGGAAAATATTAGAAAAACGCCGAAATAAAATGGAAATCATCCATAAATTTTGCGCGACGCGAATATATTAACCATCCGGGGCGAGGGAATTAAATTTTGATATGCGTAAAAACAACACGAACAATAAATTGGCAATTATTTCCAATTTTTTGTGCAATTCATACCCGCCGGGTTGTGTTTATGGCAACGCTTAGTTGAGTGGAATGATTGTGTAAAACTGTTGGACGGGCTCCAACGGGCGGGTGGGCCCGAGCCCGCGAGAAACAAACGCCACAAATAAAGTCAAATAAGTGAACCAAGCAGAATGGGTGCACCCGCCACTACCCGCCGCCGCGCCCGGTGCACTCCAAACTATTGTTTTATTGAGCCACGGCGGAATTGTTGCAAGAAAGCCTCAAACACGCACTCGTTTATGGCTCATATTACTGCAATAGGGAGGTTGCGCAGACACCGGAAAGCTGAATGAAGTAACACGATATTAGGTTGTGAATGCAAAACAATTTTGCATCGGTAAAGTGAAACGTCGCTCCTATTCAAGGAATTCAGTCGCGGGTTATTTTTGTTTAACGCTCGTCTTTCTTCCGAGAATTGTTTCTGTAAGTTACATCGCCACGTCACAGCCACATTGTCTTATTTGTCTAGGTACAGGTAATTGTTTAGATTTTAATAATTATGGGCTATTTTGGCAATGATGATAAAGCTTGATAAAACCATTCTGTTTGAAGTTAATGGTATAACTTCGTACATGATCTTTCTAAGAGCTACAAGGTACTCGCACCGCTGGGCAAATTCTATTTATATTTATATGGTGATTTCGTTTCATTAGGTAATAATCAAAATTATTCAAAAATAATATGAATGTATATTAGCCTAAAAAAACCACCTACGTAAAAGCTTCCACCACTTGTCCACCTTTCTCTGTGATAGCAAAAGATATTAATACAAGGTATTAATTTACGATATTTGACGATGCACATATAATTATACATTCTGTCAGATTTTCTGAAAAAAAAAGCAAACAGGACCAACAAAATTGTTGGTTACGGAATTGTGACATCACATCCTTTTCTTGTCCATTATGGTACTTGAAACAAACTTATCTTGTCTTGGAAACTAAATCCAAAGTCATTTGTGTAGTCTTCATTAGCCTTAGCCTTTCTAGTATTCCATTAAACGAAGTGTATTTCTTGGACTTTCTTTTCAAATTATAATAGCGCTAGAGATGGAAATTAATATTTATGACCCATTAACTAGTTTCAAATTCTAGCGAGAACAACTTTATAATTGTCATCAATTGACTCGACGTCTTCAGGGAATTTTATAGTCTAATCAAGAATCCATTTGTCTGTCAATGACAAAACTTTAGAGTTGTCAGAAACTTTACATGTCATACAATTTTAGAAGCCATTTGAAGGATATATTGCCTCGGGCTATTCCTTATTAAAATACTTGTGAAGTTTTACTTTTATGTACATAATTTGTAGTATTCTTTTGCATTACCTACCTATCTGTGCTTATTTTAAACTTTATAATATAATCGTGGATACGTGATTCAAAATAACATAAGTTTTGAAATAACTTCCTTTGATCTTCTAGTAAGCCATTTACTGTATCTCAGGAATAATATATGAAGGAAATCAGTAACATATTTGTAAATATAGCCTTAGATGTGTTTATATAGAATAGATATTGAATGTTGCTTCCCCGCTGGCAGCGCTCCAGTCGTTTCATTTTTATCCCACGGGACGTTCTGTGTAAACATCCCTAAATGATAAACGCATAATTTAACGCCCCTACGAAACACGAAAAATTGTGCATTAATTTATTTTCTCGATCATAAGAGCGTGAAGACATTCACTTTTGAAATTTATGAGTTTATCCACAAGTTCAACGGCATAAAACATGTGGTTTATTATTTAATTTTATTTCGACATTAAAGGAATATCACTTTGAATATTTTACATGTTTAAGTTTTAATGTATTTAGAAATGAATTGTAACGTTACACTTTTTGAAATATGAATCCTTGATTGCCGAGGCAATAAAACTGAAGTTATGTTGCCTTTATGATTTTTTACTGTTATATTCAGTTAAAAGCTTTATTGAACCAGATACAGATATGGAAAGTATAATGTAATTAAATAAATGTAAGCTTTTTTGAATGATTTGTTAAGTTATTATCTCGTAATTATGATGTCATATTCTACTAATGGTAATTAGTTGAAACCGCATTGAGGCATTGTAGAGGTACGCTAACGTCATGCATGTAAAAGCCGAGCATTGAAGCACATAATTTGAGTTATTTGTCCATGCTTCAAAAGTAAGCAAAGTTTTTATAATGCGTTATTCTTTAACAGCGTTTAGCTCAAACTTAAATTTTATCCACCTAATATAAACTTTAAGTTCAACTTAATGCTTTAAAATTTCACACTTTTCTTTTATCATTTCAATGTTCTACTACTGATGTCATTTTATCAACATTTACAATAATATTTTGGAATGTAAAGGACAATGTTTATTGCATTCTGACACTTGGTACGTGGTGAATATTTGCCATGTAGAATTTGAACTCCGCGGAGACCACAATAGAGTAGCGGCGGCGCACGGTGGCTGCGGTGAGCGTCGATACAATCACGGCCTTCGTCACCCCGACACATAAATCTAGCTTTGATAAATGTTGGTAAGAAGCCAGCAAAGCATCACCCAACACACATCCGGGAACCCTGCGATTGCAAAATAACATTTGTTTTATCTGCAAGTTCGTGCAACCGTAAACCATTCACGAATCGTGATGCTACTTGCAGTAATACCATTGTTTAATTAAGTGGCGTCTAAAAACAATTGTAGTCGGCGGGCGCATTCCTGTTACGCTGACTACGCTAAATATACGCTGACTCACCACACTTTGTTCATTTCATATTCATATTAAACAAATCCGATTGTAACATGAATTTATCTTGTGCAATAAAAGCATTGTGGCCGAAGCTTCGGAATTCGAGAACGTTAATACACAAATAAATAAAGTTATTGTATTGTTATAACATCAATCCATGTTGCGTAATGAAAGCTATGAAGTAATATTATCTCTGCCGGGTTCGCGGTTATAGCCCATGTTTTTCCGACTACGAAGCAATGCTGAATATAAATATGTGCATTCATTATTTCTTAATCATATTCTTATGATAGTTTTCATGGCAGCTTATTTTTTATGGTTACTCTACGACGTATTGTTTACTAAGTATAATATTACGACAATTATATTATTAGTACCTAAGTAAAGTAAGTGCCAGACGATCTTTTGTTGTTAATTTTAGGTTCAGCCGGGACGTGTCGCTAAAATGGCTTTTACTTTGGAGTAACTTGAGGCGGTATTACATATAATGGGTATTAAATACTTAGTAGCGAGTTGAAGGTCAGCAGTTGGACGGATGGACAATAAATTAGCTAAGTAATAGGGTTCATTTTCAAGTCTGCAGGCGCGGTCGTTAATCACCAGGCCGGGCGCACTTCCGTCGCCGACCGCGCGCCGGAACACCAGCTTATTTTTGATTGTTTTTGATAAAACAACAAAGACAAATGAATAAGCCGAATCGTTAATCATAAGTTACTTTAAACTGTTATATTTTATTGCAAAACAATGCACAATGTCTAGCATACGGGATGTATTTCAATCCTAAACAGTGGAGGTATTAGAAAAATATTTTTTTTTTTTATTAAAAGTACCTAAATGTAATGAATTAGTCAAAATGTATATTGAACAATACAAAAGTCTGATCATTGCTTATAAAAATTGAAGATTAAAGGTTCCCTTCTAATTTCTATTCTGATTTCTGAATTAATATGTCACAAACAGTATGTATGTGTATGTTGAAAATGATTAACTTTGACGTTTGATTACAGTCGTAAATTTTGCTCCAAATTTGCAAGACCGATAATGAATAGAGTATTTTAGAGACTAGAAGTATTTATAACGATTCAATATATGTTATGGTATGAATGAAGTCTTTATATTGATGCCAATATTAAGTTTATTCCCTTTATTAAAGACAAAAAGAACCAGTTAATGTAAGTTTTGCGGAAGAATATTTTATGAGACACTAATTCAGATCGGTATAACTATAATATCGTATCTAATGATTAATAGTGGCATTACTAGCCAAATGTGAATACGGAGGCTCGGCCGAGATCGGAATGATTATCGTGAAGCTCACGCTTGGCTGATCACAGAGCAAAATTAATTTAGGTATAAGGCGCGGCGTCTACTCTCGCCTGCTGGAGCGTTGGCGAATGCTCCCAATACGCTGTGTATATTTCTAGTGCGCCGTTGATCCGGCAACTTGTATTCATAGCCCTGTCTAGTGGTTGTCAGCCTGTCGAACTACGTTTCGTCGAAATTGATCTGTAAAATTGATTTCCATTCGACGCTGACCAACAAAGGCTGCGGCGAGTGCCTCGGGCGATCGTGCTTCACTGCTTTGACGATATGCGATAGTCCCACTCACGATTACGTTTCGTGCCAATTGAATTTTCACAGGACGGAAATATAATTATTTCTGGATGGAAGCCACTTTTTTGACGATAGTCAGTGGTAACATTTTTGGGTCAAGAAAACAATTCTTAAAACATTGCCATGAGAATACTTAAATAAAACAATGACCACAAAGTACCACTATATAACGACGAGCAACGCGTCGTAACGTTTAAATACTATTAAAAACACGTAAAAATACTTTTCTTCCAAAGAAAAATAAAGTGTAGAATTATTTTATTTTCCTCTTAAAGTCTCTATCGACATTGTTGACATGTTTACTGGATAAGCAATTATGGAACATGACCCGCACTAAACTTCATGAAAGTAATTTATTACCAGCCCACGTCCCGGGATCAACGATTGGTTTTGGTAGTAAAGTATCCAATATTATGGAGCAATTAGGCACCAAGTGTGGGCGTGCATATCGCACATGTCATGGCCACTCAAATCCTTCATTATATTCATTTAATTGTAATGTGAAAACCACTAATTATACGCTCGTTATTAGTGGAAATGATGGTATTTATGAATAAATTACTTTTAAGAGCTTTTTTATTTTAAAGTTTATGAGTAGTATTTTAAAAATTGTTTCACACTGGGATTGTTTTATGTATTTTGGGTGCCGATAAAAAAGAACCTTTTCTGCTACATTTATACAGTTGTATCGAACCTGTAACTTATACGTGAGGGTTAACTTCTGGAAGACTCAGTCATCGATAAGTGCATTTTCATACACATGAACAAAAAACAAGCCCTTGTCAGCAAAAAGTACAAACCGCTAAACAAACAAATGAGCTTTCATCAATATTTCCGTCTCATAATTTCAGGGGCCAACATAAGCCCAACAAATATAAAATAAAGAATCTCAAATTTTATTAAATGAGGGAATCGAACTTGTTCCTGATTTGGACATGTCACTAACAGATAAATTACACTTTATAGTGGTGTATTTAGGCAAATAATTTTTACATTATGGTGTATTGAAAATGATTAGAAAGTTAGTGCCATTTTATTTACACCAGTGTGTTCGGATATTTGCATGGCTAACAGAAGCGAGTGTATAAAATGTAAGCAACAAAAATGTTCCGGGCTCTATTTTGTTTCCACAACAGTTTTGGGAGGAAATCTCAGCGCTTGTTCAGCGCACCTCGCTTACCTTTTATTTGTACATAGTAACATTGTGTGTGAAACTCGTGAGTTGTTTATTAGATGTGACCGCGTGGATAGTGGTATTCGTGAGGAGGTGCTATCATAAATCTACCTCGACCGGAATGGGTTACAGCATCGGCTCCATAAATTGGGCATCCATAGTTTACGATTCGCTGTGAAAGGAACCCGCAGCGGCTCTCGCCTTCCACTACGATAGAAATAGAACATTTACGCTGGCAAAATATTTTCAGTTATATGTCACCGTATTGGAAGATAAAATGCATCATCTCCGCGGATATTTTAGTATTTTGTTACCACATATGCTTGTAGGCGATATATCGGTTTCTATTTTGACGTTTTAGGCGTCTTTGTTTTTGTACAATGACGAATTCTGAAAACGTTCCGTTTGACCAGAATAGAGTCATAAATGTTAATACACGCTTCGCCAAATATAGAAAACTGTCATCGCACATCTAAATATAGTGCCGCCGAGAACGCTTATTCGGCTTGTATTCCATACTCGTTCTTTGCCCTTTGCTTATTAGATTGATAAATTACGATGTCTAGTAGGCAGTAGTTATTAAAGTATGTAGTAATAACGAGAAGGATGAGAGAAACTTACATTCTGTCAAACTTTTCCCCACTCAGAAAAATTGTAACGCTCGAAGTATTGAAATTTCAACCATTCGATTCTCAGTCTTGTCTTTCGCCGTATGCAAGCCATCTAAAAGGAGAAAGACGAAAATTAACTGGAGCCTGTGGGTCGACAATTTTAAGACCGTGCCTCATTTTCATTAAAAATGAAAGAGCTCATTAAAGCTTTTACCCCGAAATTTGTGAAAGAACGTTCTTCTTGTTTTTGAGTCCTAACGGCTTAAAGGAAAGCCACCGCAATCTTTGCTATTTTTTATTTATAGAAAGTACTTAATTACCGCTAAATATTATGAAGGAAGGCACTAAGATAATTCTGCGCCATATTAGTTTAAATAGATTTCGACAAAATTTATTGTTCGATAAAAGCGAACGTTCATGCGAAAACGGCAAATGGTGGGAATGAGTCCTTTCGTGAATGTCAAACAGTGGGCCGAAATAATTTCCGTAAGACTGAGTCAGTGAGAGTTAGGTGGGCCAGGAGACCTCATTCAAATGCAAGGGATCCGTTTATTACTTCGCTGTTCACATTCAATTTGCCAATACCGCGTTATCTTCAAAGAATTTCAAGGTAAACTTTGCTTTAGAACAACGCACGTTTTATTCTAATAAAGGCTGAATTTCGGACAGAAAAAATATCGCGACGGGACGTTTGCCATAGGGAAACATATTTAACGTTTTGCTTTCAGGATTTGCTGTGATACAGGAGGTTGTTGTTTATTTATTTGTAAGGATTAAACATGGAGCGAGCTCGAATAGCGGGCGTGTGCGGTAGTGGTTTCTACTTAAACTTTGCTAAACGGCCAGCTCCACTGAAAGCCTTCTAAACTCTCGCAGCGTTTTGCGCTTCCCATTCTGTGTGTTGAAATAACATTGGTAGGGATTACGACACGAAACAACTTTCTGGCACTGTATAAAATGGCGAACACGTACCAAGTGCACACAACTACACTCGTTATGTGCCCGACGTAAACACCACAATCTACCGTTTACGACATAAACAATATGAAAAAAGTGTTTTTTTAACTAATGAAAACTATAAATGCTAATGTAATGGTATACATTTTTTAAAATTTATTTTACATAAAACAGTTAAAGTCTTGAAGCTGTTGCAATAGTTACAAATAAGGTTTTTATCTTAACTATAATAAACCAAAACATAGCCCAAAATTGAAACATGTAGTTGTGATTCAAATTTACCTCTGTTTATTAGAATTATTTTTTCATGGCAGTTCCGAAATAGCCAGAACTAGTCTAAACAATGAATATTATCCGAGAGCTTGTCAAAACTTTCACGAAACTATTGTAGACGAGTTTGTTGCTCGAATAGCTCGGATTCCGGTCGCCTCGGGAGTTGGGACCGCCCCGGCCGCGATGAGAAAAGGCATATTTTATTCCCAGCCACCCTTTACATGCGAGAGCTTTCTACAAACCTATTTGGATTCATCGAAGATGAATGAATATTAACATTTTCGGTTTTTCGTTCGATAGGTTTTATAAATAGGTTATAAGACGAATTGTTCTGCGTTCTCCAGCTACATATGCAAAAAAAGTAAAAAAGTTTGATTATTTTATTTAACACTTGACAGGGTTTAGTGATTACCGGTGAAACGTGAAGTTCAGGGTTAGTTTTCTAGACCGGACTACAATTATCTGAGTAATACAAAAGCCATAATTGTCCAGATTTGGATTTTCCCAGAAGGGTCGACGTAAGGCACGCAACCCGTTAAACAGTAATAAGCATGAGGATAACTTTTCTGCAAAATGTATATCTAAAAAACAAAACAAAATTGTCGGCCAAAGCCACGCCGCATAAGGAACTACTGGCAATAACATTAGGTAATAAAAAGCGCTTACAACATAATCGAAACGGCCATCTAATAACAGACATGTGTTCCGTTTGTTGGATAACTAATAATGATTATATTGGTGATTTATTTTTATTACACCGGACGGAGATACGCTACCACTGAGGTTAGTCGCGTCCACAACAAATATAAACGTATAAGAAATAGTCCACGTTTGGGTCCAAAACACGTTCTATTAATCCGGGAATGTTAATTGCTTCCACTTCCATTCTTTTTTGCTGCAATCAAATAAGCATATAAATATATCAAACATTCTGAATGTAATACATCAATGAACGTTCTTTTGAAGTCGAAAACAAATTGAACTGTCTGGATTTATTTTAATCCCATTAAACCGTCACTTATTGATGAGAAAGGTTATGTTCTCAAGTGAAAAATGGTCTTCTAGCAATCGGTCCATCTTTTTAGTTTGTATGAGTAATGTGCATCGACTATAAATCATTCATAGAGGTTCCAAGTGGTTTCTTAAAGGTCAGTTTTGTTTGATTTACTATTGTTTTCTTATTTGTACCATTTGAGTACAGTAGAACAGTGGGAGTCTTGGCGTTAGACAACATAACAATCATTAGTTACAAAAGATTACGACGTCATATTATTACAGTAATCATTGTGACTTTGGTTTAAATAAAAGCCGAAACACAATATTTACAATGGATATAAATTCATAAATCTAGGGAGTTAAGTAACTTACTTTTATGAAAAAAATGTTTTTCCCTCTTAGTAAATCTAAATTAATACAAGCTTTTTTTGTCAAATGTGTACATTTTAGAGCAGCGAAAAAAATATGAAATGAAATGAAATGAAATGAAATGAAATGAAATGAAAATATTTATTGAACCCATGAAATGTCATACATTATTTAGATTCAGTCACTTTTTTCCACTACCACCCGGTTCACAAGGCTGTTTTCGCCAGAGAAGAACGGGCAAGAAACTCTAGCGTTGCTCTTTTCAAAATAAGTTTACAATACAATAATTATACAGAGGTTGCAGCGCTGTTAAATTCAGAGCAGTTCATAGATAGTTTAGAATAATAATGATGGATAGTGTTATTGGTCAAGTGATTTTGTACGGCTGAGTTAGGTAAGTAAAGTCACCCAGAACGCGGAAACAGTGCACTGCTTCACCAAAACAATGAATAGCAATAAAAGTCTTAAAGTAATTAAAAGTTATCATTATAAGCAAGTCGAGTAGACCAGTCCACACAAACAGCACTCGTTCACGAGTATGACGCATGTGCCAGCCATCGGCCTCCTCAACCATGTTACAGGGAAGTGACCGACCCGGCACACGACGCCGCCGCAAGCACAGACGTTTTAGCGAGCATGACTTACTCAAATTGCTTACAACTACGATGAAATTAAATGAACTAATTATTACATCACATCTATATCAAACAATGCACATCCGGTTAGGGGACTTATATTATGTTATGTTATGTTCCCAAGCCTTATTATCCTCTAGGTAATCTGAAATTTTATAGTAAGCTTTATTACACAACTGTCGCTTAACAGTGGATTTAAATTTGTTTATACTTAAGGCTTTTATGTGAGTGGGAACTTTATTATAGAAGTGTATACAGTAACCCTTAAAAGATTTGTTGATTTTGTGGAGCCTGGTCTTATGACTGACTAGATTATTTCTATTTCTAGTATTTTTGTCATGAACATCGCTTAACTTTTTAAATTTATCTATATTTTTATGGACATACATAAGATTATTAAATATGAATTCAGATGCTACTGTCATTATGTTTATTTCTTTGAATTTTTCCCTCAGAGATTGTCTGGAGCTTAGCGAATAAATAGATCTTATGGCTCGCTTTTGGAGAACAAAGATTGCATTAATGTCAGCAGCACCACCCCACAGCAAAATTCCATAACTCATAAGGCTATGAAAGTACGCAAAATAGACCAATCGAGCCGTATCAATGTCAGTCAATTGGCGAATCTTGCCCACCGCATAAACTGCAGCACTCAGCTTTTTTGCTAAGGCAGTTATGTGGGGACCCCATTGAAGTTTAGGATCCAATGTGATTCCCAAGAACTTAGTAGTCTCCACAAGGCTCAACACATCCCCATTCATAAATATGTTGGCATTAACTTTCTTTACATTAGGTGTCACAAACCGTATACATTTCGTTTTCTGACTATTTAATAATAAATTATTCACGCCAAACTAATGGACTATATTTGAGAGAGTGTGGTTTACATCGTCAAGGAATGGTTGATGTCGTTTTACTTTAAATATCAATGAAGTATCATCAGCAAACAACACTACCTCACATTTGTCCCTTATAAAATAAGGTAAGTCATTAATATAGATCAAAAATAGAAAGGGTCCAAGAATCGAGCCCTGCGGAACTCCCATAGTAACAACAGATCCAGGAGATCTTTTTCCGTTGACATCAACGCTCTGAACCCTATTACTTAAATATGATTTACATAATTCAAGAGCTGGACCATTAATTCCATAGTGGCTCAATTTCCTGATAAGAATATCATGGTGAACACAATCAAATGCTTTGGATAGATCACAGAATACACCTAAAGCATCCTGAGAATTCTCCCAAGCATCAAAAATGTTATTTATAAGCTCCACACCAGCATCAGTAGTGGAGCGACCCCGAGTGAAACCAAATTGTTTACCATGAAGTAAATTATTTGTTTTAAAATATGTTTGTAATTGTAATAGCATCAACTTTTCAAAAATTTTACTTAATGAAGGCAGTACTGAAATGGGTCTAAAATTTGAGGGGTCATCTGTACTACCAGATTTAAAAAGAGGTATGATCTTGCTAAGTTTCATTTTATCAGGAAATATGCCACTATTAATGCAAGTGTTGAAAACTATAGCTAGCTGGGGTGCTAATACAGGTATTACAGATTTGAGTATTTTAGTAGAGATTCCCCAGAGGTCACATGTATTTTTAATGTTTATTAATTTAAACGTTTTTATAATGTCCATACTGTCAACGAAATGGAATGCAAATGAATCCCCACACCCAGCCACACTTTCCTGCAGTAACTTATCAGCTAAGGAAGGAGATGAATTTAAGTTTTTTGTTATGGAAACTGGTATATCTGTGAAGAAGTTTTCAAAAGCCCTAGCTACTTCTACATCAGAGTTAATTATATTATTATTAATATTTAAGCTAAACTCGGTGTCACGAGGTTTAGCTCTCCCAGTTTCCTTATTAATTACACTCCATGTCATTCTAATTTTATTTTTGGAGTTTTTAATTTTATTCTTCAAATATAGTGACTTAGCTTTAAAACAAACTTGTTTGAATAGCTTGGAATAATTTTTGACATAATTTTTAAATTCCTCACTATGATTATAAGTCCTTTCAGAATAAAGATTATATAATTTCTCCCTACTTCTGTGGATACCAACAGTGGCCCAATTGTTGAAGCAGGTTTTTTTGGCTGTGGAAACTGATCTGGATGTGAAGATTGATTCAAATTCCTTACAAAATATGTTAAATACAGAATTATAAAGACTATTAGGGTCGTTACCCTGTACAAGTATATTGAATTTGTCTAATAATTTGTTTCTTAGTTTGTGTTGTGTGTGTTAATCATGATCATATTTATGAGTTCATTGTGTTCAAGACACGTCTTCGTAAAAAAAAACTATAGAAAAAATCATGAAGTAACCATTAAAATTGAAAGTCTAGCAATTGTAACTGTATTATAATTAATTGTATTGTATTAATAAACAAATCTTGATAAAATTAATAACAGTGATGTAATATAAGATAATAAGGGGAACTGTTGTTCTTATTTATCGATTTAAAGAAAGTGCAATATTTATTATTTAATACATTGCTAAATAACGAGTCGAACAAAACATCCTGTCATATTTTGTTCCGCTTCCATTATTTACTATTATTTATTAATCGCGCCTTAACAATTAAATTGCTCATGAGTTTAGATGGAAAATTATCACGAAAAATTACTTTTAAATAAAAGCCATTGCTAATAGCTCGTAAATTGCCATTACTTAACACAGACACAACATTATATGACGGAGTTTTAGCTTTAGTAACCCACGCTGACCCAATGTGGCTTGGACGGATAGATTTCATTAGTAGTGGGCAAGCTAATTTAGGAATTTACAGCCACGTACACTGTCTGACAATGCTTAACGACTCTTGCTTATGCCAAATGTCTTGCCTGTTTTCTTAGTAATAGATAAAATCACACATATAGGATTTCGAAGATGGTTTTAAATAAATTTTTACAATTTATAAACTTTAAAATGTATTGTCAATGATGCCTTTGAATGGCACATATTTACCTTAAATTTAAAATAATCTTAGAGAATTTAATTGGTTAGAGAATCATTCGTGAATACCTAGTTGGCTTAGTTACCTATAAATGCAAACTAATATAGAACCTTCGATTTAATAGTTATGTAAAATTAACAATCAATAAATTCGGGAATATTATTAAATTAGTTCAAGTAATTGTAAAAGTTAAATGTATAGTAGTGAAGGTGAAGTTAGCGGTTAAAAGTTTTAACTAGCTTAGAATGATTGTATTTTATAGACTCTCAAAAGCTTCTGGAAGACATACTGTTTCATAATAATGTATAATTATTATTTTGTAGTGTGTTATATAACTTGCATTTCTACGTATAAATAAACTTTCATGGTAGGTACATTCAAAGATCGGTAAACCAAGAAAACTTGTTTGAATTCAATTTAACAACTACTCGTATTTTACTACCTTAAGTATAAGATAATGTAAGTAAATTAAACAATTTACGAGTTTTAAATCGTGTATCTGTTAGAGTAATAACATTAAAGATAACGAGGAGCTTATTGCATGTAAATAATTTGTATGCAGATGTACATATGTTATTACATTTATACTAATAATATGTAGAAGTATTAAATGCTCTTTGTTTGTAACGGATAAACTTTGGAACTAAGTACTGAACTGATTCGAAAAGTTCTTTCACTAATAGAAAGCTGCACTAATCTTTAATAACTTTTATAGTTGCCAGGCCGGGCCAGCAGTAGAATATTGTGATATTCAATTAAAGCTATGCAATTATTGAGTTGGATATTCATAGTTGGGAAATATTAGCGCTCGTTATAAATAGGCTCAATTGCGACAATGCTAGTTATGTGGTGGACATCTATGAGCGCAGCCGCGGTTGTCGTCTCGTTTTCATTAAAGATACATTACTCCTTTTATTCTTGTTTAGATTGCAAATTCTCTCACAGTCCTTTGTCTCATTTAGCATTTATTTACGGCGTATTCAATTTAAATACCGCTCCTTTCGCGTTTTATCGCTGTAGAAATTGCCTGAGTTGGACCTCGGCTCGGTTTATTTATTTGTCAGTTTTGTTCTTGTTGTTCGTGCTAAGATTCTCTTTGATTTTGAAAGTCTATTTTATTGTAATGTTCCTTTGCGTAGATACGTTTTTAAAGTTTGTTAAGTCCAAAAGGCTGTAACCGCTAACATTTCGTGCAAACAAGGTAACATAAATATATTAAATGTTATATTTTTAAATCCGTTGAAAATTCAAATCAACGTTTCGATTTATATGGCTGCTAAGTTTTCAGAGCGTAATTAAAACTTAAAACTTGTATTATGGGTAAAGCGCGACGGGAATGTGAACTGTGCCAAGTGTCGGATTTCGTACGTGCCTTGCGTCCGCAATGCACTCCTTGGGCGCGTCTCGCCGCTGCCTCGCCACAAGCCACGGGATATCTCCTCTCCGCTAATCTCCGGCATATTTTTTCAGCCAAGTAGGGCACGGTGGTTGCTGTATAGCCGGCTAATTATTGTGAGTCATTAGGCGTCGCCGAATCTGTCAAAGCTGATTTATTTTAGAGCAGAGTTAATTAACACTAACGCTTTGTTTTTTGTTCTCGCCGGAATATATGGCAACGGAATGCTTACCTGACATGAGTATTTCTAAGTTCTGCGAATATGGTAACTAAACCATAGATATACTTACTAAAGTAAGACGCAAAAGTAGTCAATTTTTTATATCGCACCGGGCATAAAATAAAAAACTTTTTTAAATACGCTGAAGTAATAAAACTGGATACTTACTAAAGTATTTGTATCTACATTATGTGTATTAGGAAGTTTGAATTCTGAAGTATTTTCCACAATGTTGTTGAATCATTTTTATAAAGTTAACAGTTCCATTGTATGAATTCTTTCTCAAATAAGATTTATACAAAATTGAATGGAATGATCAAAATATGAGTCTAAATTCTGCCTGACGTGGGAAACGAGTCGTCAGTCGGTTGCAGTGCTAATTAAAATCTCGGGGGCGGAGTGATGGTATCGTCCCGAGAGGAGACAGAGCTGTTTGCCCCCGCTTATTGCGCTTTTCACTTCATTGTCGACGACGGTACATCTTTCCCGTTACCTGCGTAATTAATGAGCTTCATTAACGTCCCCCTTAATTGCCTTATTTTAAAAATCAAGTACGATAAATGGACGGTATTGTGCTTCCCAAAATACTGAAGTGCGAGATTTTTGAGGGTTTCAAAAAACTGTTTTGTAATTGTCTTCTGGATTTCGTACATCATAATTAATAGATGAAATCTTGGCACATTGTTCTTATTTAACAACTATAAGACAATAAAGATACTTAAATTACTGTTTTATCATGTATGCTACGTATTCGAAACTTTTTCATGTATTGTATCGGTATTTACATGGTTTTATTTGGTAATGTTTAATTTCGTGATCGTACCAAAAGTTTGTGAGTTTTAATTAAATTCAAACGTGGTTTTTGTGCGGGGCCGTCGTATGTCTCATGCACGTGACATCCATTGTAACCGCCTTTATGTAACCTTTTTATGTTAGAAAATATGCAAACAATAGCT
The DNA here is from genome assembly GCA_905220455.2 of Deilephila porcellus. Classification (NCBI taxonomy): domain Eukaryota; kingdom Metazoa; phylum Arthropoda; class Insecta; order Lepidoptera; family Sphingidae; genus Deilephila; species Deilephila porcellus. The sequence goes on along the minus strand of LR999977.1, from coordinate 8,713,756 downwards.
TTTTATTATTATTGCAATTTTCTTTTTAACTACAGCTTAGGTTTCTTTGGAGTGTTCTTTGATTATAACATCAATTACAGTATGTAAATAACAGGAAAATAATAATAGTTTAAGAAAACTAAAAAAGTACGCTTTTATAGAAAATCCAAATAAAATATAGAAAATAAATTATAATAAATTTGAATTAAAAAGAGTGTAAGAAAAAAATGATTTTATTGTAAAAAAGCGTGGGGTGCATGGTATCAATAGCTCTAAATATTTTATGAACAGATATGACTAGAAGGGTTATTTTAATAATATCCTGAAATCTAATATCCCCACGCTTTTTTGGTGGTGGTGGCCAGAGGACGTGTTTGTTGCCTTTTCCATATAATGATTTTTTTACGCAGTAGTCTTGCAGCTCGTTAAAGCTACTGTGCTAATGATTCGACTCGATCATGGTATTACTGTTTTACAATAAACCGACAAGAAGTAACTTTGATGCTACGTTTTGTTCGGTAGATGAGATCGCTGCCCGCTGGACACCCAAAAAATTGTGGTATCGTACAGACAAACGTACAGACTCGTGACAGTGACACTGACCCATGCAAATTTATTGTGATTTGGGTTCAACCTGCGTGTACCTGGTTTCTTTCCGACTGGGATAATTGTGTCTACTGGTGGTATTCAGTACTCTATTTCGACTGCATTTTATATCAAAAATACTATACGTCCTAACCTCTCTCAATCGTACCCTCGATTGTAGAAAGAGGCCCGTGCCCTACAGTGTTTAGGCTGGTACAGATATAGATCTACTGTATGTACCATATGTAATATCTTACATATTAACAATTTTAATTGATTTTAGCTATAAAACATGTTATTAAAGAAAATATTTAGATTGGCATTACAGTATTTTAATTAACAAAACAAGCATCAATTCAATTAAGTATTTTAATTAAACACACCCCTTTATGGCGCGGCTCGGTGCAACGTAAGCCGTTCTGGGTGCTTCATGGTGCAGGCACTTCCTAAACAGGAATCACGAGCTCATTGCCATACCGACTCCCAACAAAAATAAATATATTTTGCTGATTCGAGACGAAATTTGCAAGTCTGCCAAGAATATTCGTACCAAATCGTTTTCCTATAATTGGAGTACATGTGAATTTGTATTCAGTAGCGCATCCACGGTGGATGGAATTCCGCCATTTCGCGGAACCTCGTCCTCCATCATGCGTGCTTATTGAAGTAATTTGTGTTACCCTGCGTGTAGATGAGTGTATACTTGAATTTTATTGTTCTTTATTAATATCGTAAAGGCGATGCTCTTGTTGATTATTATCTCGCACGCTAACAAGCGCGCCGGTGTCACCGCTTCTTTTAGTTTAGGGTAAATATTTCGGGGAAAACGGAGGGGAATTTGATATCTATTACATATTCATTTCACGCTTTTATGGGTATTGAAACTATCTGTATTATCAGTTTATGTGGGTATGCCAGTATACATTTTGGCGTAAACTTTTAATACTATATTGGTTTATTGAAGATGTTTTTGTATGTAAACCATCACAGAACCTATACTTAAATACGTATACTTTCACATAGATAAATTATTAAAGCAGCTCCCTGGAGTGTTTGTCAGGCCGTCGTCTTTAAAAACAGGTCGGCTTGTAGAATAAATTGATCCCGTGAGGTTTGTTCAGCTTCGATAGTATTTTACAAACAAGACGAGTAAATCAGAGTTAACAAATTGTCGGCGATGTAGATATTTTTCGGCGCTAGGATTAGATGTGACGCGTAATGTAATATGGATGTTGTATGAAAATATTGCCGGATTAGTATAAGCATTTTTAGCAAGATTTATTTTATATGTGGATCTACTAGGTTCCAATAGAATGCTGAGTGCAAGCTGCATCTAATATCGTGCTCAGATTTTTTGAAGAAGTCTATTTTCCGTTGTGTGGTTAAAGATAAAGATGTCGATTATTATGATTAAATTTAGAACCTGAAGAATTGTATCGAAATAAATAAATTCTAGTAATCTACAGTGTATCGTGCAAGTGTCATAAGTTTTATTAGAAATAACAGCAGCGGTAAACCACAATCTCATTGGATGCATGATGACTAAGCAACCGAGCCCAGGAATTTCGTACATGTTTATTTTAGCAGCAGTACGACCATGAAAAACACGAAAAATAACGACTACGGAACATCGCATTTACAAAATTGTAAAATTTTATTGTAATGAACGGCGTGGCGCACGCTACCTCGGTGTTTTTAGCCCGATTATGGCATTAGCATATACCGCTTATGTACTTATACGGATAATGTATGGCAGAATTATTTATTTACAGAGGAACGAAGCGCTGCATGCGGGCGGTGACACAGCTTGGAGGCTGCCTATCAGTGTGCCGCTCGGGTGCCCACTGTTGTGTTGTAAATTGTAATACAACACACTTCCACCTCCGCCGATTGCTACGACAATATATTGTTGTGGAAATTATGTATTGTGGAAAATTACGTATTAATAGGCTTTGGTAGAGTCCGATGAAAAGCAATGTTCTATAATTCGTTTACATTGCACTTTGAATGCCTTTGGACTCGTAGGTTGTAGGGACTAGATATAGAAACTAAAATAATAATGACAATACCACATTTTTATATCGAGCAGGGTACCTTATATATCTTAATCAGATTTGTTTATCGTTTTCAAAAAAACAAACTTGGATTAAATTTTCATCTCCTTAGAAAATATTTTTTTACGACATTACTCACACTATTCTGGGTTTCCTTCAATACCTATAAGTCTTTCGCCTTTTTATATATATGCATACTACCACACCATAGGTCTCAAAATGTGGCTTATTAAATTAATACGAAACCACACACTTTGTCTCGTCTTAAGGTCAAAATTGGTACCTCCTCCTCCTCCTTGCGTCGATACCCCATTGCTGGGGGTCGTGAGTCATCCGGGAAACAATCTTTCGCGCACGATGTTGTGCCATTTGGTCCGGTCCTTGGCGACTTTAACCGCTAAAATTGGTACATTGGTGCTTAATACATCAGCAGGTAGAAATATGAAGCTGTAGCTACTAATTCAAACCATGCCCTCTTGAGCAGTGTGCATACCCAAAATTCGTCAAATGATATGTAACGAGACTGCCTCGGTGGCGTAGTTGTATTACGGTACGGTTACAAAGCTGAGGTCTCGGGTTCGAGTCCCGGGTCGGGCAAAGTGATATTGGATTTTTCTATTCATTATCAGCCCGGAGTCAGGAATTTGTGCCCGATATGGCGATAGGCTCGCCCCCTATCACATCGTGGGACGGAACATACAAGGCGAAATATGGGTGTCCTGGTGGCGCCTCTGCCTACCCCTTCGGGGATAAAGGCGTGAGTTTATGTATGTATGTAATATGTAACGAGATATGCACTAGATGTTTTTTTTACAAATAGATCATTATCGGGTATCTATTTTCTCATTTAGTTTAAAGGGAAGATGTTACACTTGATTTGATAATTTCAAAGCTTTTTAATGGTCTTGTACTTGATCTAATAATTTTTAAGTATGATTTTCTCGTAGCCATTGTTTTGTAGTTTAATGCTGTGCCTACACTCTGTATAATATAATGAAGAAAAGAAACCATCCGTATCATTTTCAACCATCAATTGCTGTACAAAATTAAGTAGGATTTGTCGAGGCCTTGAAAATCGTGCATCAGGGAGCGCGGCGTATTAAAGAGTGCACTAAACCTTATCTCCCCTACTTGTTTAGACGGATAGCGGCTTCTTCCGTCGAATGCATCCTTATAGACCTCACAGATAACGTTTTATGCTCAAAATAATGTCGTGTGCTGCGTAAAATAACAGTACACTTTATATTTCGTATTTATTTGTAGGCTGTATAAAAGATTGCATCATAAGAGGGGAATTTGGATTTATGTTCGACTTCATAAGATGTTCCTCTACTTTGTTTGCTGCAATTATTTTTATTTTAAATCTTATTAAATCCTTCAAATTGATATAATAAAAAATCATAAAATTTAAATACAATTACACGTTATGTACGTGCAGTTAAGTTTCTCGCACATCAACATGTTTTTATTAAACACAGCCCTTGACTCACCGTTCTTCGTAGAGTCGTTCACGATAAGCTTTGCGAATCGCATAAATATTTGTCGAGGCGTCCTCAGTTTTAAATCAAGCATAAATACTAGTTCAGTGGGTCTCTACTCTCCCCGGCTTCGACCTCAGTCACTGCACAAATAATTAATTAGCGCAAGGTCGAGTCTAACAAGCGGCCTTCACCCACAATCAAAGGATTGTAGGATAGGTCAAAATGGTAAAAATATTCATCTATGTATATTAGCCCTTAGACGTCTCTCTGGTGACAGAGTCATTTTCAACGACTTTGAGGATGAAAGTATTTATCCTACAAAAACGTTGCAATGAGGAAGTGTTATTGTTAAACGCTTTACTATTAAGCAATCGTCAGCAATTGCCAAAGTGATCGTAAAATTGCACGCAAACAGTGCGAAGTTGGGAGCTTTGTGTGGGTTGGCAAGTCGACAGGACAATAAAGGTCGTGACACGGGAGAGCCGAATCTGTCGGCGGCGTCGGCACTCGGCACCTCGGCTCGGAGCAGGCCCTGGTCCACGCTGCACTCACTGACCTACATCCGCTTTGGCACCGCTCACAATCGCCGCTTCAACTTAATTGTTCCGACACTTCGGCCTTCCTAACGACTGCGCCGCAATCGCACGATTTAAGGGGCAGTTTTGAATATAGCGGCTGCGACCCCTTTTGAAGCACTTTGTGCAGATATCAATCCGACACCGACAGTGGGTCAAACGTCAGCCGCACTGAAGATGATTTTATGTATGTAAATCACGGCTTTGTTGCAATTTATCCGTTTGTTACTGAAGTTCTTTGTGCCTCGTGAAAAATAAAATAAAATCATAGTATATTCAACTTTTGTACGGTTTCGCCGGTTGACAAATAGGACATATTGTGAGTGCCGCCTTATAGCTATATATATAATGAAAAGAGGAGGATTACAATTTGCCTTTGTGATGGCGTCGTCGAATTACATTAATCTGTCGTACTCGTGTCGAGGCGGCGCCGCCGCAAACAGCTTGATTAAAAATTCTATTAGTTGAAACGCGCAGACATTTTCTTAATAGATAAAATGAATTGTGCAAAGATCTTTTACCGCAGTGAGTTGCGGTTGTGTTCCTTGTTGCCATAACCATACAAAAAGTACCATAAATGAACAGCATAAACTGCATAAGTGCTTTTTTTATCGAGGTGTGAGTTTAGGCTACGCGCGCGCGTTGTAGTAATGTCATCTGTAACACGTTTTATTTAAGCGTGTTTATCATGATGGACGTGATCCTTTTAAAGACACATATCAACAACATAGAGAACGCATTAACAAAAAACTGTTATTCTATTTTTATCTTCAAGGCACTTTTTATACAGACAGGTAAATTAATAAAAAGCTGTTAGGTACCCGTGTAATCCCATTTGATAGTTGTCATAGTTGTGTAAGTGTGTAACGATACTCTCAGATATAAATATTTAATAGTTTACTTAAGAGAGTAGTGTCGTGTCGTTGTGTTGTGTTATAATAGATGGTAGGGAACCTGTTTAAATACAAAGCTCGTAAACCCGGCTGGCTTATCTGAAGCACAAGCCCACCCTACTTAATAATGGACCTGAGCAATCCAAGATATGTTGTTGTTCTTGACATATTATAATGTTATATTCTTATGGAAGCAAGTTCTTTAATTCTACTAAGTGTTTTTGGTGGATGTGGCTTGTGTATTTGAATAGATTTAACGAAAAGAAAATTTTGACGTAAAAATATGTTATTTTTCATTTCTTTGACAGCAATAAACTGTAGCTGAACTTGATGACCCTGCATAACTTTCAGTATAACAAATATTGAATATGAAAATATTTTAGGCGAAACCTTAAAAGCATACGCGGCAGTGCAATAAATATTCTTACTGCAAAACTAAAGTAATTCCGGTAAGAACACACAATAAAACTCGAAACGTTGGTTTTATTCAAAACATAAAATAAATTGCACAGGTATTGTGTATTTAAAAGAAAACAAAGAAAGAAACTAAGGCACACGTTGTTCCGTTGTAAGATATCTGCGTGTAGTAGAGTCAGCGCTCGGCGGCACTCGACTAACCGGACAGATTTACGGGGACCCGCGATATCTACGCTGTATTTCGAAACTTGTAAAAACAACTAAAACAAATCCCCGACCAGTGAATTCAATCTATAATGGATGTTCGCGTCATTGTTTTCGAATAGCATTAAATGTATGGAGTTTTGAGTTTGCTCAATGATATGGCGCGGGTTTCACTGGCGGGTAATGGAACGTTTACCGACGATTGTTCTTTTACTGCAGCGAGTGGAACTGTAAGTCGCCGACACTCGTGGGTACGGTGAGCTTTGTGTAAATACAGTTTATTTGAAGATCGGCTTCGTAGTGTCTGCTTTACTTTCGGTGGTCGTAATGTTAAATAAAAGTTATGGGGCTCTGTACATTTGTACGCAAGCAAAGTCTCTAGGCAAACAATGATCAACAAACAATTTCTAACTTACTTGTTTACGCTAAAATAATGTGTTTGAATATCGTTCTGTTGTTTCTATACTGAGTATCTTTTTTCAATATTAGGTTTAAATTGTTCGAAGACTGTCTTCTTAGCACGTTATATGGTATCCCAAAAACATAAATTATGTACATAGTCAAACGTTTGGGTACCTACAGTTTCTTTTAAAACTGAATTACTATCAAAATTAAAAAAAATATTTTTAATTAGTTATTAATAAATCATATTGACAAACCATAATATGGTTTCTTAAAAATGATATCAAAACTAGGAACTAATGTTTATTAGTTACTAGAGCTTGATAGTTAAACACGCACAAGTGCCGTAAATAAACATGGAATGATAATTATTATCCAAAATGTATTTCAGTGATTAAACCAATGATGTGTTTTGCTAAACACAACTGGAAATTATAATCCACATTATTGGAAATAACAGAACGAACACGTGAAATTGGAACGACAGTGATGTTCCTATTAGGAGGGACAAAACGCTACGATATAATTTTAGTGGACGGCGGTGTAGTTGGACGAGTCACGAGATTGGACGGGAGGCATGTTTGGTGTTTCCATGTAAACATTCGACTCCGGGTGGATTCGGCAGTTTACTTGTTGCGGTATTTAACCGACCGATGCTATCTGCATAATGCGGTCATCAGTGCCAACGCTCTATACTTCACCTCGTTACTATGGATTTACATTTTAACCTCACTTATTCGTACTTACTGCAAATTAATTTATTGCGCAATTTTAAACGCGGCTTATAGTATGTGGTGAGTAAGAACGTTAAACCGTTTTGCGCTTCGTGTTGTACTTAAATGTAGGACGATTTCATCTTCTATGTTTATACAATGATTTGATATTACTATTTAATATTCTACTTGTGACAAAGTCCAAAGACCTTATCTACTCACATGGTGTTGATGTAGTATCTATATTTAGATATAGAACTTGTTCATCGCTCGCCTACCTCGACCTAATCTGCTTTAAGGGTATCTGTATCAGCCCAAATACGTCCCACTGCAGGGCACGGGCCTCCTCTACAATCGTCATTGCGATTGAGAGGGGTTAGGCCATTAAGTCCGCCACGCTGGAGTAGTGCGGGTTGGCGGACTTTACACACCGTAGAAATTCCCCAAATCGCTACGGGATGCAGGTTTCCTCACGATGTTTTCCTTTACTGTTATAATGCGTCGGGATTGACTATCAATACACATAGGCTTTAAGAGTATTAGGGCTTAAATAATTGCGTTACTAGTCTCGTTATAGTTAGTTGTATCTACAGCATGGAAGGTCTCTTACCTGACCTGTAATAGGAAAGTGAGCTTCTATCACAGCCTCAGAGAAGACGAAATAAAGCAACTGTATTGTTACAGTGTGACGTGTTCTAATGCCAATCATATTGCCAATCATAAAGCCATATGCTAATCATATTGCCGGAGTTCGAGTTACCTTATACTAGCTCACACCTCTTTCCCAAACCTTTAAAAGACGACAGACCAAGGTAGGCAATGATATGTGGCGATGTTTTCTTACCATTAGAAGAGATGCTAGTTCGTTGGCTAACTTTTCATAAGTATACATTCTTATAGTCTCTTAGTGCTTTAGCAACTGATATTTTCAGTTCGGATAGTGTTCACCGGCAAGAGATATATTTCGCGGATGGACACAACCTTGCCACAAAGTGCGACACACTGGTATACTTTATTATAAGGTTGCTAATCTCGCGAATAAGAAATTCCTACCACCAGCAAAGCTTTAACAAAAGTTCATGGAATTTCCTATTATTCTGACCGCGAACTTTTGTTAGAGTGTTAGTATGTAGTTATAATATACATATATTATATTGTTATTTTGTATTGTTTAAAGAGCTAATGCTTGTTCTAACGTTTTGTCGATGCGCGTAGTTCGTTAGATGGCCAAACAATGAGTTCATTAGCGTTGTAATCGTTGCGGTATCAAACTGGTTTATTTTGGCCATTGTTCGGGCAAAGTAAATACTACTATGCTAATTACTATGTTAAAACTTTGGATATATTTTAAATTGCCTTAGGCTGTTTGACGGCAGGGAGTTTATACTATAAGAGTTTCTCGAAACACCTAATTACATTTTATTTATTATTATATTTATTTATAATTCTTTACTGTTCACAAAACATAGGAATAACATATATATGGAACTTAAATCTAAATATGAGTACAAACATCTTGGTGTGTGTAGTTTATAGGGTATTGGTGTGTGTAAGTTATGCCAAACAATATTGAAGAATAAAAATAATATTACGTCCAACAGTTCCACGCATAGTCCGAAACCTAGAATACGATGCTAAGTTCTGTGTCGTGGGTATCAGAATCTATGAGATACTTAGCGGTTTCACAACATCCGGGCCCATAACAAATACTTGTGGGCCACAATAATACACACACATCACTTTATTGAACACCATAAAGTACGGAGACAATAAAACATAGAAAACTTACAAGTAAGTGTAAAATTCGCGGTCTTATCGCTATAAGCGTTATCGCAATAAAGTCTCGATATGTGGATTGGACAAAAAGACTCTTTCCAAAGACAGCCGGCTTCTTAAACAACTGTGCTATGAACATCGATCATCAACAAAAACCAACATAGGTACATTACATTTTATTCACATCTATTTTTTAAATCTGTTACGTGGAGACTCTCTATGTAGCGTCCTACATAAATTGCTAGCGGAACACGTATATTTTTAGTTCCAACCAAGTCGATTCTGCATCGCTTTGCTATTATCGTGATATTTGAAAATATCTTACAATAGATTGCACTTTAAAACGTCTGTAGCTAATGTTTGATGTCTATAATAATAGTTATTTTCTTTCCACCTACACCTCATTAACCTGGCCGATGCCAGGGTCTCTTACCTACTCATCACCATTTCCTCTGGTATTCGGTATCCTCAGTTTTAAGACCATTGACGTCATCAAGCTAACTTTTGTGCCGAACTCGAAGACATAGCCCAGCTATGTACAGGTCCAGGAATGTTTTCAACGTACTCCTGTGGATTTCGTGACACGCAACAAAACCATAGGAACCAACATTCCTTCATTCCACAATAAAAGCTAAGTATTACAATTTGCAATATAATGAAAATGTATGTGCCTTAACCATGTCGTCCTTTAGTTTTATTACAAGGAGCGTGGAGATTACATTGTAACGGCTCAGAAGGAGATAACATTACATAAAATAATTAATATAATACCGTGTAACCAAAGTTTAATAATATTTAAGTAGCGCTAGTTGTAAAACGTTATGAGGGCCGTGTCACGAGAGGTTGCGTGTCACTCCGAGACCACCTGCCAATAATCACCGACTATTGTAGCCGACTCACAATTAGCCGCAGCTCAGAATGGCAACCAATATAATCGTTTCGTGAAATAAAATTACTATAAGAAGTACAATTGTTTGGGTTTATGTTGATTGGTGGAGAAAATTGAATTGAAGAACAGGCCGATTGCTGTCACATCCTTACTCTCCAAGGTCTTGGAGCGAGTTATAAACACTCAGCTCCTGAGGTATCTTGAGGACCGCCAGCTGATTAGTGACCGCCAGTACGGTTTCCGTCACGGTCGTTCAGCTGGTGACCTCCTCGTGTACCTCACGCACCGTTGGGCGGAGGCTTTGGAGAGTGGGGGTGAGGCGATTGCGGTCGGCCTTGACATAGCGAAGGCGTTCGATCGAGTGTGGCATAGCGCCCTTCTAGCAAAGCTACCTGCGTATGGTATCCCTGAGGGACTCTGCAAGTGGATCGCCAGCTTTTTGGATGGTCGGAGCATAAAAGTCGTAGTGGACGGCTGTTGCTCCGAGACCAAGACCATTAACGCTGGTGTTCCACAAGGATCGGTGCTATCGCCTACACTCTTCATCCTGCATATCAATGACATGTTGTCTACCGACAGCATGCATTGTTATGCGGATGATAGTACGTGTGACGCGCGATACATCGGCCATCAGAGTCTCTCTCGAGGTTCCATTGAGGAAAGACGGTCTCAACTTGAGTCTGAAGTCGAGAGATCTCTGGGGCGGGTCTCCGAATGGGGTGAATTGAACTTAGTTCAATTTAACCCCTCGAAGACACAAGTTTGCGCATTCACTGCGAAGAAGGACCCTTTTGTCATGGCGCCGCAATTCCAAGGAGTTACTCTCCAAAGATCCGAAAGTATTGGGATCCTCGGCGTCGAAATATCAAGCAATGTCGACTTTAGGAGTCATTTGGAGGACAAAGCCAAACTGGCGAGCAGAAAGTTGGGTATCCTGAACAGAGCCAAGCGGTACTTCACGTCGGGTCACAGATTGACGCTCTACAAAGCACAAATCCGGCCCCACGTGGAGTACTGCTCTCACCTCTGGGCAGGTGCCCCAAAATACCAGCTCAACCCACTTGACTCCTTACAGCGACGAGCTTGTCGAATAGTCGATGATCCCAATCTTACGGACAAATTGGAACCGTTAGGACTGCGGAGAGACTTCGGGTCTCTCTGTGTGTTCTATCGTCTGTTCCATGGGGAGTGCTCCGAGGAATTGTTTGAGATGGTATCAACGTCGCCCTTCTACCATCGCACCACCCGTCACCGCAGCAGAGTTCATTCCTACCACCTGGAAGCGTACCGCTCCCGAACGGTACGTTTTCAGCGTTCTTTCTTACCACGTACGTGCAAGCTCTGGAATGAACTCCCTGCATCGGTGTTCCCTGAGCGCTATGACCTGTCCTTCTTCAAAAGAGGCTTAAAGAGAGTACTCTCCTTAAGGTAGGCAGCGATTTTGTTGTGCTGGACCCCTGGCACTGCGAAGTTCTCTGGGCAGCGGTAGCCGCTTACCATCAGGCGGGCCGCTAGCTCGTCTGCTTATAACGGCAATAAAAAAAAAAAAAAAAAAATACATTAGCGCTAGTATTTCGGCCAATTTGCGCATGAACTTTAGAATTTCATGTGCTTTTAATTTTTTTACAATACTTTTAGTATTTCTTCCTTTTGTAGCTAGTGACTGAACAGACAACCATAAGAGTGTAGACTGGTGAGGGAGACGACTTTCATTGGTGGATATTTTATTTTTGAATTACATTTAACTCAACATCGAATACATTGATGAAAGCATGTCGTATCGGTACAAAGATTTATTTATAAGAGTTTTTTATTTATACATACAGTATAAAGTATACTTGTATCATATAAATACCAATATTAAATAATCACAATATTATACCATGAATAAATGTGACAACGATTAAACTTAAGTTAATAAAATATAAGGAAATCAAAGTTTTAAACAGCGAAGAGTGAAAAATGTAATCGTTTAACGTTCAAGTAATGTCGCTTCGATCTCATGAATAATGGCTCCAATAAATTTTCAAAAGGTGCAACGCTTGGTCACATCGGATAACATTAGTAATATCGACGGGGAATCTCCGAAGACCGAGCTTTATTCGTGTTCTAATAACTAGTCTTAAGAATAAATAATCATTGAAGTATTTGGGATGAGTACCTTACAATTATTTTACATACAGACATACATAAACTCACGCCTTTTTCCCAGAAGGGGTAAGCAGAGGTGCTACCAGGACACCCACATCTCGTATTTTATTTTCCGCCCCATGAGGTGATAGGGGGTGAGCCTATCGCCATATCGAGCAGTGAGGACACTAATTCCTGAATCCGGGCTGATAATGAATTGAAAAATCCAACATCACACAATTATGTTAAAAAAAACTAAAACCTAAAATTATGCAAATATGTTTTAATAACTCTTACTTGCGATGATGTATTACGCTCCGGAATTATCCCAAAGGAATGGTGCAATTTTTCGGCATGAATTAACCTATGTTACTCTCCGACCTACAAATAAACATGTTTATATATCTAAGTATACATAACCTGCGATATCTTCCTTCGTTGTTTTGTTAAAAGGCTAACCAAATAAAGTATTTTGACCACTTAAGGCGGAATATAAATAGATTTGAAGCAATTTACGTTTAAAGTTTTCTTGTTTTACTTGTATATTCCCTGTGTGGGTGATTTATAAGTTCTTATGTTTAATCACAAATGTAAATAGAACTTTGGAAGTTCATATCATGGCCGTCAGACTTGGATGTAATTTATTATTTTATGAGTGGTACAACCACGCTGTTGTCAGTCATGACTCAGCATGAATGGGCAGGCGCGTCCGGGGTTTTACAACAGTATCACAGGATATCAATGTAAAGTTACAGTTTTGCTGTCGCGTTTCGTTCGGTGGGTGAGATCGTCTGATGGACAATACGTCTTTCCTATTCCCATCCATTTTCCTTTCCCACTCCTCTCCCAATTTGATGGGCCGGCAACACATCTATTTTCCAGGTATTGTGGAAGTTAATAGGCGGCAGTGATCACTTACCATTTGGTGGTCTGGTTGCTCGTTTGCCGGATCTAATGAATAAATAATATATGGATTGATATATTTTGGTATAACTGGGAGCAAGATACTGGGATAATTAGGATGTTACTAATTCAATGTTTATTTGTTTGTTCACAGATCACATACGAGAGTTTTCGTGCGGTACATTATTCTATCGCACGCTCTACGTGAATGAAGATAGAAACACACTTTACGTTGGTGCTATGTAAGTTATCACTTATTAAGTAGATTTGATTCCTTTATATTTTTACATTAGTTTCAGTCTGTAATAGTGCACTCAAAACGCTGTTATTTTTTGCTATGTAACGTTTCCAAATGTTACTCATCAATATCAAATATTAAAATGTTATTTGATGTTAGAATATGTTGCCATGTTGTTGTTACTGGTAGGTAGGTCTCTCATATGTGATAGGCCGCCTGGGTAGGTACCACCGCAATGTCTATTTCTCCCAGCAAACAGCAGTGTTAATGCACTGTTGTGTTCCGGCTTGAAAGACATTGTAGCCGGTGTACGACACAATGTGACTTAAAATTTTATGCCTCAGGATGGCGAGCGCAGTGAAATGTCAATCATTGATATGTAATTCATGGTGTTGTTTGATTTTGCTTAAATTCATGAGAAGTCGTATCACTTATCATCAGACGAATAGCATGCTCGTCTCGCCATCCATCACAATGAAAAAAAAAAACCATGTTGCCGTGCTATTGAATGTTGCCTAACTTTTGAAAAACTGACAACATTTGTTAACAACCGATAACATTGTTAGAGAATGTTATTGCTTTGTTTAATTTTGTTATTTTTTGTTACTGGCGGTTTGGACGCGATTAGAAACATTCAGCAAATAATAACAAGTACCTAGCAACAAGAGTTATAAATTGTTGCTAATCTTATTGTACAATGTTGCTCATCAAAAATAACAGCGGTTGGATGCACCATAACAGAGGTCAATGTTGAAGAGCCCAGAGTTATCACTTAATTTAGTTGAGTGAACAAGTTTTATTCCTTACGTTAAGTTAAAAAATATTTTGGATGGTATTTATTAACACATTTTGTACACCAAGACCATCTTGAACTTAATAATATTATAACAGTAAAAAGTACAGATAGCGGTACTGTTTAAAGACTGCCATGAGAAAAATACAAGGAAAATAGAGAAGCAGAGAGAAGGGGCAATTCGCATTTGCAATATTTCGAAATAGTTATTATATTTTACTCAGTCCAGAATGTTACCAAAGCCTAAAGTCAAATGGAAACCCATTTCAAAAATTTAAATGTACAGAAAATTGCGGTACCGGCAGTACATGATTGGTGCTATTACAACACACGCAACATCGGTTTTTACTTTTTAAGCTGTGACACACGGCCTAAATGTTGAACCGAGTTTACATTTCCTGACCGGTACCCGCGTTTGTTTACATTCGACCACATCTCAAGTCAAGATGTTATCGGAGGTTGACGTGGTGGCTCCAAGTATTTTTATTAGCTGTTCCAACGCTACATTTATTTTTTATTTTGTTATTAGTGAAAGCACCTATCGAGCCAGCCTCTAATTGCGGCTAACGAGGCTCAGCGCATGTTGATTTTTGTTATAAAGCCAGTCCGCCTGCCTCGGAGCTACCGAGCCTCGTACCTTTAATTTTTCGTACAATGATCAAAAGCCCGTAATTTGCTCGAAATATATTTCTCACAAATCACTGCGTATTAATTCATAAAGTGTACAAACGTAACAATTGACCGTTATTAGCAGTGAGCCGGTGCCTCCACGACATTGTAATGATTTACCCAAGGGAAATGGATCCGAGACACGAAATCCAATTATCCACCTATTTCTGTCAACTTTTATTTATTCTCGCTCATCTACGTTCAAATGTAAATTTATTTCTTGCTTTTGTCCGTCCCTTATTACATATTTGTTTAATGAGTTCGTGATTACATTAGTTTACACATTCAAATGGAACAAAATAACATCGTGTGTGGTCATTAAAATATTTACTTAGTCTTTTTGAATGTTGTTGTTGTTTTAATTGGTCCATCGACATACCAGTTGTTCCGTTACTCGGAAATAACATTCAAATATTAATGAATTCTTGTTGTTATTCGGATTCGGAACAAATAATTGAAAAACGTAAATTTTTGTATCACAAAAATAGACGTTCTGAAAATATTTTAATACTACATTTAGGTTGAGTACCTAGATTATACATATACGAAACCCATAAACACTGTTGCTTTTCTAGAATGGTTTATAATTGGCGTTATGTTCAACGGCAGCCTATTTTAGAAAATTAAAATAATTGAAAAAGTTGAATTACCCAGTCAGCTATTCATTCAGATAGACATTTTCAATTTCGCAGCTAATTTTGCTGGCCGTGTTAGTCGGTTTAGCCTTTCATTTTCAATTAATTTTAAGTACATAATATGTTTCTTCAATTAAAAAGTTGTTTTCGCAACATTAATTCGTTTCAGTAGCAAATTATGTGTTATATTCATTAATTATATGGATAAACGCGTACATTCACACGTAGAATTTTCAAAATTCTAGGACAGAATTGACGTACTCATTATGGTTTCTTAGATTTATGCGAATGTTACACATTGAAATATAGAAGTTAAAAAATGTAAAAATTAAACCAAATCGCCATAAAATCCGTAAAATTTGTTTTATTTCAATGATGTTCTTATTATTGTATTTTATTATATTACAATAATTTAGGCAAATATGTACCGGTTTAATAAATAATGTTACAACTTTAGACCCATTGCCTACTCGCGCGAATGATTAAATCGGCAAAAAGGTTCGAAAGGGCATGTGTTCAATAAAATCCAAACCATTATAAAATTGGGCGTACGTTAATTGGTCTGTTTTGTTTCAGGGACCGAGTATTCAAATTAAATATGTCTGATATAAGTCAATCACATTGTGAGGTAAGTGCGCGTAAAATGTACAAAGTTGTAGTTCACCTTAATGCAAAGATAGAACTCTAGTACAAACTTCAGAGCGTTTTTTACAAAGTAAAATGAACCACTTGCTTACGGCCGCTGAGTTTCAGAGGAGCCACTTTTCCGGCACTGCACTAGATTTTAATGCATTTTACTTTCACGTAAGCTTTTCCCCATTTTCACACGTGAGTGTCATAATCTTTTGAAAGGCAAATCTCTTATGATGGGATGTGATGGGTATCACTTTGTACATGTTAGCTCATAACTTTTGTATGAAGTCTTCCGCTTACGGATCCTATTAATATTATAGATGTAAATGTTTTCGACGAACGACGATGTTATTAATCACTCTTTCATGCAAAAACTAGTCCACTTATTTTGTTGAAATTTTACAGTTCTATAGAACATTAGGATAACACACAGGCAATTATATTTTATACATAAACGTAAATTGTCTAAATTGTAAAGACATGTGTCAAGTCATTTGTAAAAATCCTAATAGATTCACCTTATCAGTGAAAACGGGTTAATCTAGATAGAGTAGCTAGTATATTTTATTATGAATCTTGTAATTTGTGTAAATGTGCATGTAATAAAGAAATGAGGTTTGCAACTCTTGTTTACAGCGAGATGCATTGCTTTTAGAAGCTAGTAACGTAGCAAGGTGTGTAAGCAAAGGCAAGTCGGAGCCGTTCGAGTGCAGGAATCACATCCGCGTGTTGCAACCACTCGGCGACGCGGAGCGCCTCTACGTGTGCGGCACTAATGCTCACAGTCCTAAAGACTGGGTCGTTTACGTAAGTACCATCTTCATATATTTTCTTAATCAACCACGCCGTTCATTTTCTAACACCGTTCTTTGCTCAATTTGCGATTAAAGTTCGCCAGGGTTTGCGTCAATAAATAACCAATTTTAAGTACATTTTACAACTACTTTTTACGACATTACAAAAGATGAATTTGCAATAGCAGCAGCCATTAAAATTTCAGTTATCCGAATTTACGAGTCTGAACTTCGTCCCAGGCATCACCTGCTTAAAACTTTTTAAGATAACCACTTTATATTAATGATCCAGTCCCGAATACTGTCGATCCTTTACGTTCTGTTACAAAGCAACCGACTCCGACGTTTTATAGCTGTCATTATGGCCTATGGAGTTTATCGTCATTGAATTCACTTACCCTTATAGGTGGTCGTTTGATAACACATGCTTTATACCACATACATTTATATCTTCAGACCTTTCAGATGCATAAATATATTGCTTACTACTCGAGGTATCTAATGTAAATAAATATTTGTTTTGTATTGCTTTTTCGAATTACTAAAGGCCATTAAATAATAATAGCTGGTGTGTTGTTGAACAGTTGAATTTAACGCATTTGCCCCGGCACGAGTACATCCCGGGCGTGGGGCTGGGTGTCGCCAAGTGTCCGTACGACCCAGCGGACAACAGCACGGCGGTGTGGGTGACGGAAGGCAATCCCGGCGGTCTTCCGGCGCTCTACGCCGGGACAAACGCTGAGTTCACCAAAGCCGACCCTGTTATATTTCGAAACGATCTCTTTGACTTTCGTACGGGCCAGAAAAAGTTCAACTTCAAGCGGACGTTAAAATATGATTCCAAGTGGCTGGACAGTGAGTACTTTTATTACATTTTATTGGTCTTTATAAAATTTAATGATCGTTAATAAAAGGCACAAGATGAAAAGGAAACAAGTGGGCATTCAGTAAATATTTATTTTAAAGCACCGACAACGTGAACGCACCGAGCCCATTGATATTTTCGTTCGATAAAGTTATTATTTATAGGTAATAGGAAAGGCAATCGTCTTAAATCTAAGATAGTAGTTTACGACAAAATAAATAAGGCATGGTAAGTCAGTTCCCTTGGAAATGGTTTTTACGCAAAACTTGAACCTTATCGAATAAATAAATGTAGGGACATTCATTATATTAATAGGGGATATTGGGTCTTTGTCCCTTATGTCGTACTTTCTTTTACGAGTGTGCGATAAAACCTACAGTTAGGTACTTTCGCTTTATCGTACGTATGTACAGGCAAATAAAGGATCTACTTATACCCATGTATCCGAATAAATAGTCTTTGTTCGGATTAGTCACAAGTCGGATTAGTTACGGAACATTTGTGAGGTTTGTTTTAAAGGCTCAACCACCGTAGAATTTAATTTTAAATGTCTATACATTTACAAATATCACAAGTTATTTTACAATATTTGCTTTGTTCCAGAAACAAATTTCGTTGGTTCATTTGATGTGGGCGAGTACGTTTTGTTCTTCTTCCGCGAAACGGCGGTGGAATTTATGAATTGCGGTAAAGCGGTGTACTCTCGGGTTGCCAGAGTTTGTAAACAGGATACCGGGGGAAAACATATACTTAGTCAGAATTGGGCCACTTATTTGAAGGCCAGGCTCAACTGCAGTATACCTGGAGAGTTTCCATTCTACTTTGATGAAATTCGTAAGTAGAATAAAACAATGTTTTATTTCGCATTGTAAAATTTATCTCATTGAGTAAAGTACAGGTAGGTTTACAATTAAAATCGTTAAATGCAGAGAGCGTGTACCAAATGCCGGGAGACCCGAGTAAATTCTATGCGGCGTTCACGACGGGCGCCAGCGACGGGCTCGTCGGCTCTGCCATCTGCACCTACACTATGGACGACATTCAGGAGGCTTTTGCCGGACGATTTAAGGAACAGGTAAGCCTTTTGTTACCTTTTATTTCTCTACATTTGGTAACGAAAATGTTTTCCCCGCATTCAAAACCATTCTTCTGTAACACTCACTATTATTCAATTGACAATGTACGGACTACTCATATTGTAAATATTTGTAGAGGAGGCAAATATTTGGGCCGTACGGAAATCCCCGCTGACAAGCAGCTTTTCCACTAAATTCGGACAAATTGTTGTGTATTGTGATTATAAATTAATTATATACAACTAGATTTACAATTAAAACATTAGCTTCAAATACTGAAATGGAACTTTATGGAAATTACGTTACTTTAAAATAGCATTCATGAAGACAAAAGTAATTAAAATTAAAATAAATGTAGTAGTAGTACTGGTTTCTCATTGTAGTGATAATAAACTGACTAATAATTTTAATGAATAAAACTGATTAATAAATTGATAACTAAATTATCGCCAAGGTGGCGTAGCGATACTATTCTACGATTACAAAGCTGAGGTCTCGGGTTCGAATCCCAAGATTGAATCCCAAGTCGGGCCGAGCCCCAGGGCTGGCTGGAGTTCCAGCAGCATGGAGGATAGTCTCTATTTCCCTCATAATAAGTGCGATATTTGTCAGGCGTCATCAAGCTCGGCGTGGCTGCCGGTACTGCGGGCGCGCGTGCCCACGCCGCGGCCCGGCACCTGCGTCAACAACACCGAGGCGCTCCCCGACAATGTACTTAATTTCATCAGGTATCCAATAACCTACCTTTTTTTAAATTTTCTTTAAAGTACCAGTTAGAGGTTTAGAACAGGTTTCGACAGAACACTTTTTCTATCGGAAAATTAATTAAATGTGCAGCTTACTTGTGTTTTCCTATACGTTTCTTTTAGTTAAAAACATTGAATCCCCGTCATTTTAGGAGTAAACATATTAGAGCTAGTACATTAAATGTAATCAAAAATAATTGATTTAAATTAGCATATTTGTGTAAGAATATTGGCGTAAAAATAGTAATAATGTATATACAGTGCTAACTAGTAATATGAAGATAATATTAAGTGGCAATAGCTGTATTGTTTATCTATAACAGTCACACCCGCAGATAACTAATGAATTATAATATGCAGCACAATACTACACCAATTAGTGTACGGAGAACTTTCGACTACAAAGCACTTGTGAACAAAATTAATAATAACTACCCATGAAGTAGGTAACTCAAGTCGTGCATGGAGACTAGCCCTCTTAGGGTCGAATTTTGAAGTTATAAGTTATACTGTTTTGGATATTAGACAAAAAATATGGATGGATTGTGTGAATGATGATATGAAAAAGCATGAGAGGTAGATAGACTTGGTGGTGGAAAAAAAAATATTGCGTTACCTCCAAAAGGCAGATATTGATAAATTACTTAGAACGTTTAGGTCCTCAGACTTTAATTGCATCTATATTTCAATATTAATTTACGGGGAAATGTAGTCCTTCTCAGAAATTCGTAGAACAATACCATGAAAATCAAGAATAATATTTCAGAGATCAATAAAATGTAGGCTGATAAAATTATCATACGAACAGTTCATATATTCAGGCCGATGTATTCGTTCAAACATTTTATTTTAATTGTGTCTTTTTCTCTTAATATGGCGTTTGTGTATTTAAGAAGCGCTATAATTTATGTCATAAAGCTTTGTTTTTGTCTTCCTTACAGCACGGATGTGAGTAAATTTGGCGCTATTTCACTTAATGTTTTAAAGCTAATCTTGACAAGGTTGCACACCTTACATTAGTTTCGTAACACGTGTGCTTGTGTGCTCTGTAATTGGGTCACATGTTTTAATTGATGACTCGGTGCGTAATTCGTGAGCATTGAAACTAAGTTCCCATTTACTCTGTACCATTAAGAGGACTTAAATGAATTTGTTAGAGGGAAATTTATCTTAGTTGATCGATCCTAAGTGGATGTTTCAGTTGACTGTGTTCTAGTTCAGTAGTGTGTTGATCTAAAAGCTCCGGCACTTCTCTTGTTCCCATTATGATGGCTTTTAGCAAAATGTATTCGTTTTGTGGCCTGACTAAATTAATAATTATGTCGATGACATTCATTATTAGCGGTAAATGAGTGATTGTGGTTATCCGCTATTAGTTTTTTTAATTATTTTATTTATTTTTTTATTTAGTTTAAGCCTCGTATTACTACAGCTGAGTCGATAAAGTCAAGTACTAAACGTAGGTAAAGTACATGCAAGTCATTAGAATTTCCAATGAGTAGAAGAGACATAACAACTGTTGCATGTGTGTGTAGATCACATCCTCTGATGGACTCGGCGGTGCGCCATGAAGGCGACACACCTGCTTTTTACAAACGTGATCTCGTGCTTACGACGTTGGTGGCAGACAAGCAATTTGTCGACATGCTGGGCGACGACATCACATACACCGTGTTCTACGCCGGCACCAGTGAGTAAACGAATTTTTGCAACAAATTTAAATATGAACGAAAATATGTGGAGAAATTTGCACATTTCCTTCAAAATAGTGCAAGCCATGGCGTATACTCGCAGAGAGACGTTTGTTTAACGACTTAAAAGCACATTTCTTACAATATAAATGTAACATTTTGTGTAATGTTGGACATTGTTTCTTTAATATATTACACCTAACATTATATTACGTTGGCGGCAAAATTCACGTAATCTGCAGATGCATAACGTTGTCTTCTAAGCAAGAATTATTTAATGAAACTACATCTTGGAATTCATTCTAAAGATTAAGCTAAAGTATCAAAACGATATGCGCTGTATATACCTTTATCTCAGCATAATATTATGTTTTTTTTTGCGCGCATAGTTTTCAAATTCTCATACCGGCGTATTTTGCTTATTGCAAACAAAACACAACATAATACAGTCCGCTCCGTGACCACTAAAGCTGTAAAGCAATCGAAACGTCAGGAAGTTAAAAAAAGTAAATATTAAACCGCGATAAAATCCGTAAAAAAAGATGATGTTATTACTGCAACATTTAATTTCTGATTTTGTGGGGGAAATATCAATAATTACAGCAAGTACTGATAGATAGTGAACCTCAGGTGTCGGTGAGGTGTACAAGATAGTGCAGTGGGCGGGCGGCGGGTCGCGCGTGGCCGACGTGTGGGTGGCGGCGGGCGCGGAGCCGGTGCGGGCGCTGGCGCTGTCTCGGCGCACGCACGCGCTCTACCTCGCCACCGACAACCGCCTGCGACAGCTGCCGCTCAGGGCCTGTGCACACCGGTGAGCCTTCATCTCACACGCCTTGATGGCTCATGACACATGTAAACGAGACCTTCCCGTGCTCGCCTTTATTAACATTTTGATGTGTTTCTGCGGATGTTTTGTTTAATGTTCGAAAGGTTGAATAGGTTAATCATATGAAGCAGATAATACGAGGAGAAAAGTTTATTGCAATACTAAAATTATTGTATCATGTCATGTGAAATAATTTAAGCCTGTGCAAATTTTATGCTTTTAATAACTAAATATCAACAGCTAACAAATAACAAAGCCCATTTACACATCCGCGTCATCGGTTTCAGGGATACAATCCGTTTGCGTGGTCAGATAATTTATCCGTCCAGTTTGCTTACCTTACGTTTGGGTAGTTACCGACGTAAAGTCCACGCCTCCCTTGTATAGAAGGAAAAAATAAATACAATGTACAAAACAAGCTTTGGTATAAATAAAAGAAGATTACCTATTTATCCTTGTTACTGCCGTAATAAAACTTTCCGGAACGTCTTTCAAAAGGAATTACCTAAGCATAAAAGTGTTGTTACAACTTAGGATAAATTTTTCAACAGTTACGACAGTTGCGTGCGTTGTGTGCTGGACCCTTACTGCGGCTGGGACAAAGAAGTCGGTGCGTGCCGGCCATACACTCCGGGGCTACTACACGACGCCACTAATTCTACCCCTTCCATATGCGAGGCCAGCGCGCCATTGAAGACCGTCCGAGCGGGTTACGGTCAAAGCGTCCATTTGGCCGCTTTTGGAAAAACACCAGAGGCGTTGAAAGATCAAAACGTTGTGTGGTACCATCATTCACGGGAGAAAGGACGGTACAAAATAAATTACAAGTAAGTCCTATTCAACTATTTTTTTTTTTATTTTAAAATAACTTGTTCCTCCGATACCGTTCAGAGGTTGTTTCTACAAAAATTTAATGATTAACATACATTGCCTTAAAACGACTAGAAAATATAAAAAGTTACATAAGTAAAAATATCACACATAAAGTGCTTCGTCTGATGTTAATCTACCTATCTAAACGATTACAGTCATCCGACAACTACAAGATACTACTATAATACAATAAAATTACAAGCATGTACACAATATCAAATAAACATTAAAACATAGACTTACATGCTTGTTAAAAGAATTTAGATACATTGTAAAATTAACACATTTTTAAATATAGCATGTCTTCTTCGTCAAAACCACATTCCTTGGCAACTAGGTTTATATAATATCATATTATATTAAGTAGTTGCCCTATCTATTTATTCCTTTTCAACACTTTACACGCTATATCTTTACAGTATCTTAAAAATTTACATCTTATCTCACCGGTCTCCAGTATACTGCTTAGATTATCTTTACAAATTTTCATATCGATTTCCTACCTATTCAACTATTGGATGATGCAGAGTTTGTTGCGGAAAATTAAGTTGATGTTTTTTGCTAGTTGGGAGCGAGTGTTGCAAACATCGGAGCGGGGCCTGGTGTTGCTCTCCGTGACTGATACAGATCGAGGGCGATACGAATGTTATTTCGGGCCGACGCTTATTGTCTCGTATAATTTGGATATTGACATACACAGGTGAAGTACCTAATTAACAATGTTATTGAACCTATTCAAAATAGGCATAACTAATTTAATTGTCATGTAAAATATTGCCTTAAAGTATTTTTTTCTAGTTTTTAGTTTATAGGTACTAAAATCGAAATTTTCTTGCAGATGTACACAACCAAGTAAATCGCAGGAGTACAAGCAAGTGTATTCAGATTGGTGTCATGAATTTGAAAAATATAAAAGCGCTATGAAAGCTTGGGAGTCGCGACAAATGGTAAGTTCCAGATCTACATTAAAAATAATTTGTCATTCTGTTTTATATTCATGAAGTAATTTATCATATGCTCATCTCTAATGAAAATGTTGTGTGCATTATAAAAAAACTCTAATTTCAATCAGGCCACGATAGAAAAAATAAGGAACCTATTATGTTGCGATATAATTTACAAATGGTTTATCAAACGTGAAGTAAGTTGCTAAATTGTTGTTAATACTACGTAAGCATTTATTATAATCACTGGGAACTAAATAACACATCGTTGGTTATACCCAAGTCCCAATTTCTTTTATTACGGTCAATTAACTAGTTTCACGTTAACAATTTTAAACAGTGAATAGTTACTGTATACATACCAAACTAATGAATTTTATTACGATTTCGTGACATGATTTAAATTTTAATTCTACATAATAATGCGGTCATGCTAGCATGGCTTTTGGGACTTAGTACATGTCATGACAATGTAAAGCACGCAGATTTATATTCAAATTTTATTATCAAACACAAATAAATCCCTGTGGAAATAATAAAGCAATTAATTAAAAATAACAAGAGAGTATTAAAGTAGATTAACAAAAAGTGTGAAATGAATCCGAGGAAAGCGGCAGCGCCAGATTTTCCTTATTAACACAATCTGTGCAACTGGCCGTTTGTATCCAATTCATCGCGCTCTTACAAAACAACTTCCCTCGGCCCGAATACGTTGAAAGTGAGATTTAATGTACTTATAAAAAAATGTTTATTACAGCAGTGTTCCAAAAGCATGAATGCATCGAGCCAGCAAAACAGTATGGCAAACGAGATCGTCGCGTCGCTGCGGTGATAGGGCACAGCTCATAGTGATTAATGAACGATTACACATACCGAGCCACACTGACATCAACTATCCGATATTTTACCGACGCCACCCTAACTGCAAGATCTCATCTCGCTTCAACGTATTTTTATTTATTGTTCCCTAAATAAACATGCTATCACCGAGTTTGAGACTTCTTTTTATAGCATTTACACTCATGTCATCCAATCTGTCTAGTACTTCTTAACCGTGCCACCAAGTAACAGATTAATATGAAGTATAATATAAAAGAGCTTATGTGGAAGATATGCAATTAACTAGCTTCGACCAGAGCCTCGTATATCGTAGGCACCAAAAATAAATAACAATTATAATATGTCTAGTCAACAAGACTTCAATTGGAAAGTAATCAAGAAGTAGATAATGATGTAGCTCATTTCGTATTCAAATGAACCATCACAGTTATTGATTGTAATTTGTGGGTCAAAGATCCAGTAAGTATTCGTGGTTGGGGAGCTGACACCGAAAAGGGAGCGATAATGTAGTGAGGGGATGATCTGTTAAAATAGATTTGTTGCTCGTTCCGAAGACCGAACGCCTTGATGGATGACTGAATTCGGTTCAACTTTCACCGGGAACTTTATCTTTGTGACGGACTACGTCGGGTGTTATATTATCATTTCTTATATCGGATAGTTGTGTCGGCCCTATAATGTAATCGTTAAGATGAATTATTGTTTACGAAAGCGACTGAGTATAATGTAGTGTGCCGTGAAATTAATTTGCCCAGGTCCGTTAGCTCTCCACGAAATGTATGTAGTTGTTACCACTCGCCTTCGCGTTAAATTGTACATATTGAAGATTTCAAATCAAAATTATGAGGTGTTGATGGCACCAATACAAAATGCTGTGATATCAGTTCTCATTGGGTAACTAACGTGCTATAAAGTATAATGTTTAACAATATTGTATTTTTATTTACAGTTACAGTGTATAAGAGATGCTTTTATATATCCCAAACGGTTGCTTTAAAATTATAAGTATAAAGAGAATGTTAAATAAGCGTGTACAATTTCTACAAACGAGAATTGTGCGAAGCTATCTTAAGTTTTTGTAGTACAGAAGATTTCTTGCGCGTGTTCAGTTTTCCGTCACAATCTTATTACGAAACATCAGGGGAGTATTAAGAATAATGAGCAATACAAACGCCAATTTAGATATAAGCATAATTTTATAAGGAAAAGCTTATTTTGACGGGGAGGAGTGTTGACAAGATAGCGTTTTATTTGAACTAAATACTTAGATCCAGTTTTGTTAATAGGCGACTGATTAATGTTGTATGTTAGATCGACGTTCTACTATGTAGCGGTTTCGTTTCAAAAAAAATATGTTATCATTTGTTGCCATGAAATTATAAATTTAGATCCGAAATCGGATTTTAAAACCGAATTTAATTCAAATTATTTTGTTTTTCGTTGGGTTTTTAATAATCTCGCTAGAATAGTGCCTTGTGAAGCATGCTTACAGTATAATAAAAATTGATTAAAATTGAACTAGATAATATTTTTGTGTACTATGTGAAGAAAGACGACATGTAGCGTTTAAGTGATTATTTCATTCGTAAAATAAAGCAATAATACTACGTTCCACTGAAGTAAAAGTCGCCAGTATTATAGTTAAAATGTGCAGAAAGTAGATAGTGGTTGTACTTAAGACAAATTGTTAGCTATAGGAGATACAAAATGTATTTAATGTCCTGTTTATCATTTGATTATTTGTTTCTATTGTTCGCTGTTCGCGTTGGAAAGTATTTTCTATACAAACTGTATGCAATCTACGTTATTTTTGCCCTTTGTTATAGTTACGTTACGTTAGGTTTACGTTCATTGCATTTATTTGTTAACTGCTTAACTCGCATTCAATAAATATTAACTATTTGTAAAAAAATAATATTGTAAATAACAATAAATTATATAGTAGAAAAATTGCTATAAATTATGTTTATTGTAAAATATATCTATTTAAGGCTAAGATATAAGCGATTGTTTTATAAAAGGAACACGAAGAATAAATTATTTTAGATCTATTTTTGTGTATTTCTTTTTTACATTTTTGTTGTATTTCAAACACATACACATACTATTTCAATTAATATCCCATAACATAGTCCTCCGCAAGATTTTTGAAATCTTACATAATATTGGTAAATTACAAATTGTATATCATTTTTTTAAGAATAATAAAATGTAAATACACGTAGAAACCAACCCATATAACCAGAAAAAGCAGTAAAATTAGTTACTGCCGGTAGCGGAGTAGCAAAAATATGCATTTGAAATGTTATATTTTTTGCAATAAGAACCTAGTATATTTTTAAGAGCGACGAAGTCGTAATTTGAGTATCGTAAACGGTGCCTGTCTTAGATTGGCGAGCATCATAGAATTTAATTACCGAGGGAGACTGGAATAATTGGCGAATCGCCTGTAATGGCCACGGTTTACGGCCAAATTAATAGATTTCCGCTGCGGGCCCGCTCAACCTCTACTGAACTCATTTAATATTAATTACTGACCTCAAATCAGCCAAATAATATGCTTAAATAATATTAATAGTCTATTCATTAAAGGTCCCGCGGAATTTGTGTGCTGGTGGGAATATCGAGTGGTGCAAGTATCATCAATATGATTGATTGCCTTCGTCCTCATTCTCCATATTGCATCACGTAGCGGTCCTCACCGGCATACTGCAAGCACAACTATTCTCATATACACAAACATATTGAGTAACTAACGCATCAAAGCGAGTCACATGACACAGTTATTCCCACATCGGAAAATCAATCTATCTAAATTAAGCTCAAGAGTTTGTATGAACGCGCGTACCTGTAGAACTATTTTATAGCCCAATTGAGAAGAGTGGCATGCTATTAAATAACAACACGCTACAACCTTTAGGAACAAAGAAAAAAGTTAATATGAAAAATATATTGGTCTAATTTATTAAAAAACTGATGATGATTAATGTAAAGAGGAGTAGCGTTATTGTAACTGGTCAATGCCGCTTCGCAGCACTTAAATCAATACGTATAAAACCTTGAATTTAATAAAATGAAAATAATGATAGTAAAGTCAAACTTTTTAAAGCGTCAGCAATTTTGACGACTGTTCCTTGTTCTTATTATTAATATTCCTATTGTTAAAATCAAATGAAATCCAGTACATTAATTTGTGTTGAATTCATTAAACCTTTTTCCCGTTCTACGTGGCATCAAGGCATTTAATCTCTGTTTAAGGTGGAACGCTCCTCGTCGTTCGGAACGATTGCCGCCCGACCTTTGCTGGCAAATAGGAATTGCCGTTTCGCCAATTTCAGTACCTAATTAGTTAAAACCGGTGCATTGCGCTTTGAATGTTCAAATAAAAATATGAACAGGTTTTTATGGCTCAAACTGATTACTTCAACGGTGTTAGTCATGGGCGTGAATGCCGAAATAGAAAATATTATACTTGAATTTGAACTTCTGATCCTTAAATATTTCTTAAATAGCAAAAATAACTGACGCCTTTTCAACGAGGTATAAATCCATAATTTAATAAGTTGACTTGGGAAAATCTTAAATACTCAGATCATGGATAAACTAAGTATACTGAAATAAGTTTGACTACGAACGGGCCAACGCTCACCTGCTAGTGAGTACATCACTTAGATCATATATGCGTTGCCGGCCAATCGGCTCACCTGATAAATCATTACCCCATGAACACTACTTGGATCATAGATATGTTGCCGGTCTCTCAAAAGAGGATAAGTAAGAAAAGGGGAAAGTACGGGAGGAGGAAAAGAGTAATTACTTAAGGTGTCCAAGAGCTCATTTCGGGCTCCTGTCAAAAATTTGATGACTTTGCGCATTGTTCTCCAATTGTTCTCCACTGTCAAATGTGATCTGTCACAATGGATACCTGAAGGGAAGCTTTTGACAATCCACTCACCGAACGAAACACGACAACAAAGCTGTAGCTTAACATCGTAAAACAATGGTAGGTACTGCTCGAGCTCGTTCTAGAGAAGCCCAAGGTAACTCCGATATAACTCTACCACACTTCATACGAGGTCATTTGTAATTAGATATAATTCGAAGCAGTCCAAATAAAAAATAAATTAAAATAACGGTGCCAACATAGGGATGCCGGTGGCACAACTGGCGAGGGTGACTGAAGAGGCTGCAGGAAAGCCAGAAAGGGTAGCGGCCGGTGGGAACTGACCCAATTGCCGACAGAGCACAGATGATCTGCGTAATTATATAATGTCATTCTTTAAAGATTTAAATATAAGTAGGGCGCAACCTAGATTTGATATTACTGTAATCGATTTTGGTATGGATTCTAAGAAAAAGGGTTTGTAGGTTTAAAATAACGACGTACGTTGATAGTGGAGTTTAAAAAAGGCTAATTTTGTTTACAGCTAATTCGTTGGAGAGACGATTTGGACCAGTATGATAAATCTAATAATAGTTGTTCTGAAAAGTCAGGAAGCTGTTGAGAGAGGTCTTCATCCAGCAAAAGAATAATAAGAGCTGAAATAAAACGAAAAATGATACTTAACATTAAACTTTTATCGAAACTGTACCAAAGTTTTACTAAAACGAACTTGAACCAAATTTGTGTCCGGGCGTCGAAGTAATTTTAAGTTTTCCATATTGCCTTTTTTTTCAATAAAATTATAACCTATCATGATTTATAGAATTTAAATTTCGACGAAATACTTACACCTGAACTAAATTTCATTTTCATGAATAGATAAAATTAAATAATATCATAAAAACGATGGTACGTCATTTTTTAATCTCATTATACGGTCAAATAATGATATCATCACGAGAGCTGTCCAAAGTTTAAATTTAACGGAACACAATCCAGTATTTTAGTATCGAGAACATGTGTATTTGTAAATGTCGGTGTCTTATTTCACTTTGTGTTCAACGAACCGCTTAAATTACAGCTTTCCAGCGACTCGTTGAATGTTTTTCATTTATTTCTTTTAATGTCCTACGACAGCCAGCTTAATTTACGATGCAGCAGAATGTTAACTAAAAAGGTGCATTTTCCGTTTCATCGAAGTTCTTCATTCACTGGAACTAAATCTAAATAGACAACAAAGCCGTGTTAATAGTTAAAGATTAAGGGTTGTTTCATCATAATAAAATGCAAATTGACACAGATTTAATCCGGACTTATACCGCTGAGCCCAATAACTGTTAATAATCCGGCCGGAGCGGTAAATGTGAACCCTTGTTCGCTACCCACGCCGAGATAGTTGCCACCACAAATGTTTTTCCTACTCTACACTATTTTACTAAATTGCTGCAAATATTTTTTTCATGTTTTTTACTTTTTTAGTTCATACAATTTTTTTTTGACCTTTGTTTTTACGTTTTTAAGTTGGATTAACTTTTCAACCAAAGTTCATCACACTAAAGTGGAAATACAAAATATATTAGTAAATTCCTTTCTACTTAGTTCTAACAAAACTACACTAACTATTTGCGCTTTCAATTCTTTTGACAAACGTCAAAATATTGTCTATTTCATGACTGAATGACTACTACCTTTAATCGTGTCTGATACAGTCGACTAACAGTAATATTATTATTGTCTGATATTAATATTCATTATTCATCAATAGGTAGGGATCATTATAAAGAACATGCGTGAAGCTGAACGCCGTATTTTTATTGTATTGTAATAAAAGTAGGATAAAAAAATACAATATGTTTAGAGGACTTAAATCACTGCGCTTTACCGTACGTTTTACTGCACGTGATTTCGTAGAATTGGAAGTTTAAACTGGGTAATCGTATAAATATGTATTTGTCCCGTTTTATATGCAGAAATCCGCCTTCCTTCCTATTCGAAATATTTAAGTCCACTGTTTGTTCGGTTACTATACATTTGTTTTAACTTATGCTAACAGAGCGTGTCACTACAATGGCTACAAATAATGAAATGGAAATTAATACGTCATCGTGGATTAGGGATTAAGCGCCGTAATCTTTCCGAGATATCAAGTTGTTTGCGACGGGACCGTGTAATACCGTTCTTAAAATAAAGTAAGGAGTTTTAATGCCGATTTTCACTTTTTGTAACTGACACGTATTTTTTCTTGGTATTCGTTCAAATAAAATCATTTCATGTTCAAAAGACAAAAAATATTTGAACAATTATAATTTGTAATAACTGTGAGATTATTAATTTAGGGATTATGTACTTATCTGAATGTCGTCTTCGAACTTCAGTCTCTGAAAGCGCTGTTGTCAAAATAATAAGAGTATACATAAATGTTTGCTGTTTATATTATAAAAACATATGGTCTCAAACAATGCGATAATATATTGTTTTTTAATTTTATTTGTAGTTCCAAATTTCGCCAGACGCCAATAGATTTTTGATTATGTGTTATTACTAAATTAAACGTCAGCTCCTAGAATGCATTTAATTTACATACACGCCATAAATTTGCAAGCAAATATCTAATACTGAATACTGAGAATACAACGTATAAGGTAACCCTATCAAATACTAACACGTATATCAGTTCAAAGAAACTTTATGAAGATTCTGCACACAGAAAAGCTGTTCTAAGATAGTATGTTTTATAGACGAAGCGCATACGGGCGCTCTGTGCTGGATTATTCTTAGAATAACAAGATAACTTCGAGAGGAGCATTGCGAACTATGCAAAAAGTCTTAAGACTTTGAACTTAGAGGTAATACTCGTATTGGCCGAGAGTGCATTTTTGAGACTTAACCTTCGGTAACAAAATTTCATCAATTTACTAACACCTTATTATTTATTTATTCAGTCAATGTAGTTACAGTTTTAGTCTAGTTCTTTTTATTTGTGAGTCCACTTTCCTGTTAATGTCTTTATATTTCCTTCATATTCGCGATTGCAAAGCTACGAAAAGTATTGTATGTACCGTGCATGCTCTATACGAAATTTGGTCTATACTAACATTTTGCAATAATCAGTAAGTGTACAATCTAGTACTGTACCATTTGTATGGTAACTTCATAAGCAATGTGAGGCGTGGATAAAGTGGGCGACTGCACAATCTCGCGGATGAAGAGGCATCTAGACTCGAGACTTTAAGGGACTGTTTAACTTAAGAAAGTTATCTAGCTAGGATCCTAAAAGTCGGCAACTATAAGAAATCATTTCTAGATATCTTAACACAATTCTTTTAATACATAGTATTTTCTGCTGATGCATAATTATGCAAGAGGTGCTCGCAAATATGTTATTTTTCTAATCTCTGTGGACCATCCGCCGCTCTCTGTCATGTTCTATTTCTTGTTTGTGAGGCTTTGATTGAATCCATTAGTAATTTTGTTTGATCGGCGTGTATTTGAGTTCTATTCAGCTTTCAAGAATTGGAATTGACAACCGGATTGTTAACGCCTAAATTAAGTATAAGAGTCGGATTTGCGGTTCCAAACTGTTTAGAGGATTATGAACCACCAATCTAGTTGAAGCATGCCAACTGAAGTGCTATTGTTGAACAGTAAACTATTTCGGTTTATTGGTGCACGGTTTGATCGAAGTTTTGCGTAGTGAGCGCGGTCTGAAACAGGAAATTAGAGAGGGATTCAAAGGAAAAAGATCGTATGGACATCTAACGAAATATAGACTTAAACTGCTTCCGTTCCTAATAGATATGTTAGGGCTGCTAATTAAACTTTTTTAATTTGAGCAGCGGGAGCAAGGTGTCGACGGGTCGAGGCCTGGATAACCTTAGGACCCATACTTTCATATTTTGGCACCATGACAACATTATTTAAACATTTTTTATAACACTGTTGCTGGTTTGTACTGCATCAGTCTTAATGAAATAGTATGGTGATTTTAAGATTCAAAGATTATATCTTGATATTATATGAATACCTATTACATATTCATAATTTAGAAACTCGATAGTTAAAGCGTCTTTAACAAAACCTCTTGCCCGAGATATTCGACACTTGTGTGTTCTTCCCTAATGCGAATTCGTGTCTGCTTGTCGAATAGTTTTCACCACATACATTTTCAAACTCTATGATGGCATGATTACAAAGATCGTTTATCGGCAGTATTGCTCCTTATAATTTTATCCGATTTTTGCGATATTCACCAGGCGTGTTAATTATAACCTAATCTAAGTCAGATTCAGATCGGCGATACGTGTAATAGGCCGCTAATATTAATTACGTTGTAAATTATCAGTTAATCACGTATATATAACACACAGATCGGTGCGACATTCATAGATATTATTCACAGTTAACTGGACAATCTCCTCGCTTCCTTGATTTATAGATCCAATTAAATACCTGAGCGCAAACCATGAATTGTCTCAATAAGTCTTGGTGAGTTTAGAACTCGAACGTCTTAATTGCCTTTTAAAATACGTAGATTTTTCAATGGTTACTTGAATTCACACGAATAAATTGAATATAGGATATTTTTACTTGTGAATAAGCTAAAAGTATTTGACAATGACACGATTTAGGTATATCTTGTAGACCTTTAAGCTATCAAAATATTGAAGTTACATTTTATTTCGAAAAAAAAAACTTTCAATTGCCGTTCATTATTTTTGTTGTTTTCTAACAAAAGCTGTTGATATTCTATTCTGAAAATCCGTCATCGCTATGGGCATTAACTGAAACGGAATTAAATAACAAATAAATAACCCGCCATTGTTTGTGTGAACGGTACATTTATAGACGTGCGGAATAGAATAACCGGAACAAGTCAATAAAATAGTACACATAAATCCGATGCAGCCACACAAAAGAGACTGTCATAAATTTGGGTCACAAGGAAACGTAAAGCTCTGGTTAGTTATTAACGAAAGGGTATAAATGATTAATAGTAAGAGAAGCGACGTTATGCAAGAACAATGAGTAGAAACGGTTCTATTTTCTCTATACGTGAAATCGATTTGATCCAAAGTCCAATATCGTAGTTATGGCGTTGCGGAAAGGATTGCGCGACAATGCCTCCATCCCATGGAAGTATGGCTACGTCAAAATTAAGGATGCGTGTCACGCGGACTTCGGGGTTGTTACCGCCAACCTCATCTATCAACCTTTTTCACACGAAACTATATACAAAAATACCCACATGCACTTTCCCGGAAAATACCTTACTGGAAATAGAATCGTCGTATGTAAATTAACCACATTCATTTTATTTTATTGAATTGTAAATGCAATACCTCCTATTCACAAACAACATATTTTAGTAAAAATATTTTTTGTTATTTAATTTGCAAATTAACCTTAGTGGGTACTGTTTCCATTAAACCATATTAGTTTACGAGATAGTGATCCATGGTCCAAAATATGCCAACATGGGACACAAAGGTTAAAATGTGATAGGTAATCCCGGGGCGACGCGCCGCGCCGGCGAGCCCTCTGCTGACACGTCACATCTCTGTCCACTGGATATTGCACGTCACTGATAACGCTCTCAATAAGATTAGCTTCCGTACCAAAACATGAACAACTCAACTGGAATATTATACTGGATTGTTTATAGACAAGTCAGAGATCAACACACATTACTGCCTTTATTGTGATTAGATAACAATGCCAAATAGAATATCCTTTAATATACGAGTATTAAATGTCATCGTTGCGATAGGCACACTGACTATAAGACGTTAATTGTAATAATTTTCAGAGACGAAAGTAGTAATCTGAATTTGGGGCAAGAGTTTAATATTTTCGCAAAAATAGTGTTTAATGATTTTTTTTATAATAAAATACTACCAATATAGCCACTGTAAATTAAAATTAATTTTATTTAGAAAGTAATTTTATAATTGATTATTTTGACACTTTTCATTAATCGTCGAACACCTTTTTATAGCAAACCAAAAGTCAAATTCTGTCTTAAAGTCTGAAGTCTGAACATAACATTGCAACACGACAGTAGAAACCTGAGATATAAAATAGAACTTGTTACTTGCGCTGCGTGGCGAGGAACGTCCGCGATGCAGAAAGCGCACGGCCGCATCGCTCCGGGCCAAAGAATAGCAATGAGCATGCTTTATATTCCTTTTGGCTATATTACGGAGACGTCGCAGGTACGTTATACACATATAATTTTTAATACTAAAGCTTTTGTATTTTTTACTAAGTAATCGTCAATTGTTTTCTAGCTATGTGTAAAATTAATCAACTTCAAACATTATGACAGAGTGTGGCATAACTACTAGGTAATTAAATTGTGTTTTAGTTTCGAACCAAAACTCTAGTAAAAGTTACTTCTGGCGCCAGTGTTATAAGTTATAACCGTTTTGGTATTAAATACCCACAAAGTTTCATAATCGACCATGAAAGCTAACTTTGTCTTATGATGTAAACATAGGTAAAATATATTTTATTTAACTTCATATTCTAATAAACAAATATTAACGGGAAATCCCAAAAAGTGTCTGCTCACTAATTAAAATCAGTTGAAATGGAGGCTCCGACTTGAACTTCCTAAGAGCACTTGTAGCGAAGGGTACCAAAATGAATTATTATACTGTCTCGTGAAAAAAAAATAACTTTCCCGAGTAATGAAAACTCAAGCTGATGCGCTGGAGAGGTACCACTCGGTCCGGCGGATATTACGGCAATATATTTCAATTACACATAAGAAAAAGAACAAGTCGTTTGAAGTAGCTGAAAGGCCAGATTACAGTCGCGGAGGAAATAATAAGGAAGCCCGCTAACGAGCCGGGGACGGTAACTTTTAGAAAAGAAAACGTGTGGGGAGACAAGACTCCTTTCATCCCTGATTAAATTACACGAATATTATTATTTTTACTCAGATTTTATTTATTTTGTGCAATTTTTTATTTTTCGCGCCGTAATTAATTTAATTTCTGTTTGCTTTTTTTTTAATAATACAAACTCAACAACATTTTTATAGCTAAAACTCAAGATTAAAGTTGATATTGTGGTCTAATTCGTAATATTCTGTTTATTTTTTAATTGAATAGCCGAGTTTAATTAAAGCACATGTTTTAATTAAGATTTACAATAAATAAATTCTATTTAGTGTATTATTTTATTTTAATAATGTGTTTAATTAAATGTTGTATTAAATTCATACCGTATGCGTAATAAACTGGCAAATATCAGGTGCCTCTGCTCGCGGCGTATGGGTAAATAGGCAGGCTGGCGTAGGGCGAAGATTTGTGTGATTCAATGGAATTTAATTACAGTGTGTTTGGGCCAGTATAACGACGCAAAAATATTTATGTTTATTGTTCGGGCTAATGTTGGAATGAGACCGCATTTGGACCCGCACGACGGAAGATATAACATTAGGAACTTGTGCTAATAACGCAACTACATACGGCTTATTACCGAAATATATTACTTGACATTATAAATATTATGTAAAAGCTTCGCAAAAAGCCATTTCACTGGAAGGCTTTCCTCTTTAGGTATTCTTTATTACATAATTTGCCAAATAAGTATTCATTTTTACGTTAAATCCAAGCTATTTATAATTGTAGAAGAGATTTCAGCTCGCAAGCTATTAGTGCGAAGTCCGCGGCGGAAGCTTTAAAATTAGATCATAGTAATGTATTTCATAAGAGTCACATTTAGTTCCAGCTTCGACAATTATGGTCATTCGAAGCCGAGCGTGATGTTTCCAGTCCATTTCTCGTAATAGCCACAGCTTTTATAACCGAAGCGTAATGAAACTCGTTTAAATATCACAAAAGTGGTTGGATTACGGCAGCCAAGCACTTTATACAGCTTAATTACTG
The DNA here is from genome assembly GCA_905220455.2 of Deilephila porcellus. Lineage (NCBI taxonomy): Eukaryota > Metazoa > Arthropoda > Insecta > Lepidoptera > Sphingidae > Deilephila > Deilephila porcellus. The sequence goes on along the minus strand of LR999977.1, from coordinate 8,677,354 downwards.
CCCTCGACAGAAATAATTGGGAACTTGGGGGATTACAACCGGACTTTACTTGGGTATTAAAGATTTTCCTGTGAATGAAGAACGGAAATGATTGGTTGCGATAGTACAAGCAACAAATTTATTTATTCGCGGCTCGATTAAAAAGTTATAATTTATATTCGTTGCGAGTGCAATCGAGGGGATCGCGATGGAGTTTGTCGACGCGCTGCCATTTATTATTGCTGTGGGCGATATGTGGAAAACTTGTCCCCTTGTTGTGTTTGTGTTTATACGTATTATAAATATTATAAAAATGTTGTAGGTATCAGTGGTAATTTATGTGAACAATATTTTTCGGCCTTATTATCTTGTACTAAAGTAATATGAAATAAACTAATCATAATGTAAAATAACATAGTAACGTAAGCAAACATATCGCGTTTCGGGTTCAGCCTCTGAGATAATGGCTGGGTCGATATAAATCTGTTGAACGGTGAGAGATGGTTACCTTTATCTTTCGTCGGTAAATACTCTACTGAGATAGCGCTGGACTTTCCAGTATTGGGGGAGATTTGATGTCACTTTATCATGCCCATAAAAACATTTCAAGGATCCATGTTTTGAATGTAGGGGATGAAATAGTCAACTCTTTACAACATTTAAACAAACTAAATGACCCATATGTAGTATAAATGTCAATATAAATTATGCTGAAGACCTTAATAAACCCACACGAGTTGACTGAACTAAAATGCGAGTAAGCTGTTGGAATCCATTGGAACAGAAGCGGACAAAACGAGACATCATTGAACATTGTTCGTTAACTGAATGGGAACAAATGAGTTGATGATTTAGCACGCGATGTGTATCGCATCTGAATATCGGATCGCGCCGGGCTTCGTTTACATTATGAATCAATAATTCAGTTAAGCTTTGTTTTCATTAGGGATTATTCAGCATTATCACAGTTGGTGCGGCGTCGTCGACACTTTAGAGCGCGCGGCTGCCTTCATATTGATTGTCATACATGCCGTCATTACTCGTATTAAACGATGTCACATCCCATGTATCAGTACTCTAACCTAATATTAGTGTTTTGAAAATACAGGTGGATACTAGATATCTTTATAGCTCTACCCAATTTTTTTTTTTATAAATGCTTAAATTACATAATGCAAATAATAAATTACGTAATGAAAAATATATTTATGAATATTATCTTTTTAATAACATTTTATCTACCTACATATATTTTTAATAAATAAATTATTGAATTCAATTTTTCGACACGCCTCTACGCCAGAGAAATATGGACCGTATCCAATATCCGTATAATATGTATTATAAATCAATATAGGATTAAGATTCTGTGCTTTGATTTTCTATTAATTCGAGGAGGACTCAGCGTTTATCATTGCAGTATTCTTTTACTTCATTAACATTAAATAGGAAGTATCTATGGATCAATTATTTGTATAACGATACAAAAAACTAAAGAAAAGTTTCAATGTCTGGTTGCTTTATTTTGTTTTGTAATTATACAATTGTGAAACAAGGAAATGCATGAGTTATACAAACATACGGACTAACAATGGGAATATAAAATGTGTACTAGGAGAATTATGATACCCCGCCGTGGTTGCAATTAAGTCCTAATGGTTTTTGTTTGTTTCTCCGTTTAGTTTTAGCCCTGCCTTTTCATTAAAGTTTGCGTTATTAACTCTAACTCGTAGTTTAAAAGTGTTGTTTTTAATTAAATTCTTTGCATTTGTTGAATACAAATGTGGGATTTTTTCTTGCATTAAGATCAACCACAGTAAAAGATAATCTAAAAATAAGACGAAAACAGGGACCGCTAAGAAAATATTTCTATGTGACCTAATTACAGTTGGCGGAATCAGCCGACAGCCGAGTAATCGAATGAGACTTTCGTATACCTCGTCTGTGTGAGCACATATACGTATACTCATTGATGGTAGCTCGCTCAACTAATCATATTAACATTATTTATTTAGTTGCAAATGTATAAGTTTGGGCAATAGAGGCAAATATTATTTCTTGTAATTTCAGCTTATAAATAATACTAATGTAGTAAGTAATTGAATTTTACGTAAATCTGTAGCATGGTTATAAACAAAAGCTGCAATAAATTCATTATTAATAAATAAATACACTCAACAGTAACATAAATAGTACATGTCTGGTCTCGGAGGTGTCAGAAACTACAGGAGACTCTTTGGTCTCACTACACTAAGACCTGAAACAAATGTGTGTGGTTCTGTTTGGTTTGATTTTGAAAGAACCTCAAGCAACGGTTTGGGTGCGGGATTCGAAGCCGGGGCCGCTAGTTTCGCTGCTGGCGTTTTAATCAACCGCTCTATGAAGGAAATCATACATTTATTGTTAAAATTACACCTGTATCGCTAATATTTTATATACGAATTTCTAAGAAATCTAGTAAATATGTAGTAAAGACTAAGGATTGACAAATATTAACTGACTGATCTTAGGATGCTCTAACGACAAGCATCTTAAAATTCAAAAATCTTAGTAAGCAACTACATACAATTTTATTATCTGCCTCTTAGAAAATGGAAGTGCATAATAAAGAAAGTCCATAAATCGCTAGCACTAAAACCAGTTTCAAAATTGATTCAATTTTTCGTAAAAACACGAAAGCATATTTTACGAGAGTATTTAACCAAGAAATGCTCGGCGCACCGCAGACTACGGTCAGTGCAAACTGATTAATTCTCGGCCGACGCGCGAATACCAGAAATATTAGCTCCACAGATATGAGATTGCTAATTCCACTAATGCACTGGACAAATATCGCAAGTTTCTCTTACGCCAAGCCAATTGCATTTGAATGATTTAGTTCAACCATTACGTACGGTGGAACACATCCCCAAATTAATTTTGCTAACAATAAAAATTATAAAACCCATTTTTGGCTTAATTAAATTGCAAGCGGCTCACGGAGACAAAAACGTAAACTGCTTTCATGTTCCATTTTATTTTGAAACGTGGATATTGTAACTTAATAGTCTTGGTTACAAATATTTCGGTTGTCATTTGTATTTTTCAAAAGGTATAGGGAATTAATTTATTATTGTAATATTGATGTCTGTAGAACCATGCATGACTAAACACTATTTAGCGCTGGTACTTTTAAAAACATAGATTAAAATGGTGGTTCTGGGCCATCTTCTTCTGCCCTCCTATTGGCTGACATTTGATAGGTTGTCCAACAAGCACGAATTATTTGATAAAGATAAATAAAAATACTAGAATAGGGCTAATTAATTCCACTCAAACTCGTTTAAGACAGAAAATAACTTAATACACTTTCGGTTCCGAACGGAATCTATATAGCAATTTGATGTTAAATAATTAGTTCAATTTTGACTAATAAAGGAGTGCTACCAACATTAGAAACAAAAAAAATATCTATGTTTTTGAAGACGCAAATGTATGACAGCGCTCGCTCTCTATTATAAATACTCTTAGTATTTAGCTTAATAATTATGCAGATCTGCAGTAAACAGTCGCATTCACAATTACTATCGGCCAAAACAATTAGGTTCGTGTCAAATCTGACGTTCCGCGATTTGTTATGTCACCGTTTTGACGTATCGACATGGAACACCTATGTAGATATTTGAATCTCAGGTGAAATATGACTCTGGAATACTAGATTTAGAACAATGCATTGATTTTTAACTATCGTCTATCTAATGCCTGATATTTTAGGGCTACTATCTAAAACAATATTCTTCCTTTTAAATAATTCTTTCCACCATTCCATCAGCCAAACATGATCTAAAATTATCATTTGTATTGTGTCAGTTATTGTGTGTACCTATCACCTATGGTATCTCTCAAAAAATTTCCAACTGTGGAACGTATCTACATAAATATATATAAATAGAGATAAAACAATATTTACAAAAAGAGTAAGACGAGTTGTGTGTTTTGTTTTCTTTGTTCGGATTGTGTAAATAGTAGGAGCGGAAGTTTCGAAGGAATTAATTGGTGCACGACGTGAGCACATAAATCAAAAAGTTCTATTTAAATAACATTTCAAACATGCCAGCTAATTTTCGAAGGAATCATAACAATTAACTGTAACACGCATTATGATAAGGTTAACAATGGTTGCTGATCGACCGACGACTAAACAATGGTGAACGCTAACATTTAAAACGTATAGGGGGAAGCCGCGTTTCGCATTATAAACTATATATACTTACCACATATTATGAAAGTTTATGTAAGTACTTATGTATCAATAAAGTTTTTAGGGTAGAAAATGAGTTGCGGATTTGGAACGTCGATACTACTTTAAACCTTCTCATTCAGTGCTTCAGGTAGCGTGTAAAAAGGTACATACTTATATTATGACTGTCTATAATAATTAAGGCTATAGGCTATTGGCCGATAGGCTCGCCCCCTATCAAATCGTGGGACGGAACATGCAAGGCGAAATGTGGGTGTCCTAGTGGCGCCTCTGCCTACCCCTTCGGGGATAAAGGCGTGAGTTTATGTATGTATGTATAATAATTAAGAAATTTCATTGTATTACGCCGACTTCGATGTTCGTATTGATATTCGGTATTAGTATTCGTAGCTAACATCGCGACGAAATTTTATAACTGAGATTTTTCCACAATTATTTCGAAGATGTACGCGGAGTCCACCAACCCACACTAGGACAGATAGGTAATCTAAGAATTAGCCCTAATAATCGCAGAAGAGGCCCATGCCCTGCAAAGGGACGTGTATATTATGTACTGACATTATTATCATTCAAATATTCAATATGTTTTGTAGTATTTTGTACATAATATTATAATGTATACGTATAATGAGTTTTATTACAAGAACATTATTCTCATAGCTATTGTGTCTGTCATGCGAGTTTGCGTGAAACGTTGAACAAAACTGAACACTCGAAGTTTGATTGTTCCCAATAAACATATTATTGACGTATGTAAGTTATGACTTATACCGAGCCATAAATTTAAAGTAAAATACAATTGAGATATACTGTGAATACAAAATGAATTGTTTTAATATTATTCAATTCTGTAGAGGGCAAATAGAAGTGGGGTGTGTGTGTGTCGAGCGAATGTTAAATTTAAAAAACGAAAGTCATACGCAAATCGTGCCCTCACGCACAAGTGCAGTCTATTCATTTGCCGGATGGATTAATTTCCGCCGTGAGATCGTTCCAAAGTGAATTGCGATTGGAACAAAGTGTACGCGACTGCCGCCGAGTTGGGGTGGGTTCAACAGATATTCCATTTTATGTCCATTTATCACCGAAAGGGTTTTATTTTTGTATGAACAAAAAACACTGACCGAACACATTTTAAATGAAAGTCATATCAGCAGGAAATATTATTAAAGCGGGCGTATTATTTTCCTATACGATCGGCATGTTTCGGGTATTGTCTTGCTGGAGCGGCATCATAACAAGTTCCGCGCCTTATTTTCCGGGTCGGGCCTGTTGCCCACCGAGATTTAACTTTATTGCATTGCCGGCACACTGCCAAAGCTGTGCTGGATGATTATTACGAGGATTTTCTTATTCTCCCAAGGAAATAACACCTAGTTATTTGTTTATAGCTGTATTATTCACAAACAAGTCGATGCACACAGTACAAAAAGGATTGTATAAACAAATTTTCTGTTTAGTTCTTTATGTTAGGTAACTTCGATTTTCTAAATTTATGTGCGCGACTTTATGATGCATTTTACGATGGCCTCTCGGTCAAACACGCGACTCTAAGGTTTTATGGTACTCACGCACGGTTCATAATACAAAAGTAAAGGTTATTACGTAAAGAAAAACCTTTTCGAACATATCGATACAATTAAATAACACAGACCGTGTGCATATTTATGATATCCTTTAACAATATTAAATTTTTGTAACAAAGCTTACGAAGTAAAAGTGAATCAAATTGTTATTGTGTAACTAATACCTTTTATTTTCACATAAGATTAATAACATACAGAAATCAAAGTAAAAACTAAATAATATTTTTGCTTACGTATGAGGTAAAAAGCAATAAAGCAATACCCATATGCCAACATTTATTCATCCAAATTAATAAGAATACAAATAAACACTCTGAATTAATCCCTAAAAGTGCTCATACGAAAGTAATGAAGCAATGAACAGGGGAACATCGTCGAATATCGTTATTCAAAGAACTTAATCCCGGGAGTTGCGTTGGACACGGTGTCCTCGCTAAAATCCGGCATACGCCACTGATAGATGGCATTTAGTGCAGATGGAGTTGTCCCCGGGAGTGCCTTTCGCTCCACGCCGTTGAACAAGTGCCAATGGGAGCCAATCTCCAAGAAAATTTGCAAAAACATCGGCAAAAAAATAAGGAGTTTTATCTACGCAACGCCGCGCTCATAATAAGACTTCAGTGTATTTTTATCCGGGCAGTGGTGTTTATATGGTTACTACTTCAGCTACTCGGTCTTGTTCTTTCTGAAATATATAATAAGGAGTTATAGCAAATGTAGGATGCCTCATAAGTCTTACCTACCTGTTAGTTCATACGGATTTTGAAACAACGACAAAACACCTGCGACTCAAGAGTTCATGGAAGCTCATGATCCATCGTGAGCTACTATGATGCAGGAAACTAGTCACTTGCCATTTTATCAGGGCTTAGCTATGAAGTTATAAATACAGGCTGGACACCAAATACGGTCACTCCAAATCACAGATCACTCCCAGATCTGTACCCCAATAACTTTTCTTTGGTTGCTAATAATTTTTCTTAATATAAACTAGAAATGAAACAAGACAGAAACATGTTGTGAAGCAGGTATTGTTATGAAAATGTTTTAGTCCCTACTTGATAAAAATAACAAAATAATTTGCCTTACATTCACATTTTCGGATTTTCTTCTTGTCTGTTCTAATAGTGAAAACTCAACGTCACTAGTGGATTTATCATATAGAATATCATTTTCACTCAATACTATACTTTCAGTAGTTACGGCATTGCTATGAGAAAGTTTGTATTTGTCCTCATAGTAAGACACGAGTTTCATCATTAAGGCGTCTCTCAAAGCCGCTTTTTGTGTGTTCGACATATTCTAAAAGAGGTAAATATTATTCGTAGAAACATGTGGTAGATTATTACTTGTATATCTGTCACACAGTGTAATTAAAGACAAACTTACTTCATTTCGTCGTGACATCGTGTGCCGTTCCGTTGTGACGTATGAATATTCATGTTCGTCATGAATTTCTACTTCTTTCTTATTATTTTTATAAACCATTGATCCTAAATCTCTTAGGAAATCTTCAATATCTTCTGGTGTTTGACTATTTGCAGTTGCCGTCTGTAATACATGATTAAGATCAATATAGTTAACATTACTTACTTTTTTAGAAATCGTTATTTTATTCAAAGTTTTTATTCAACAAAACATGATCAACACAATGTCAATCGTAAAAGATATCATTTACTAGCGTTTAGTATTACTGACATCGATTTTATTTGTATTATACGTATTACCTGCGAAGAAACCTGTAGTTCAATATTCAGAAAAATAGCGACACAAGTACACAGAAAACCATCTTGTAGATTTTTAAACATGGAAATGCAAGCGCGTGCGGCAAGCTACACGCTTGTTGAAAGATATCGAGAAACTAAATCGAAAGCAAGCGATGATAAGGTTTTACTTCCTTTACTTGGTTTTATTGCCGCAGAACAATCCATTTATTTCCTTTCGTAAATCTAAAGGTAAGTTGAATACATTACAGGAGGAAAGTGAAATAGTGTCACAAACATACAGTTGTAAAAGCTTACATCACGGCAGCGTCGTGACTAAATGTAACTGGAGTCAAGTCGAAATCTGAGCGTAGGTTTAATGGTTTCGCCTTGATCCTGAGCGAGCCGGGAGTGCAGTTACACGACTAGATTTATTAGTTCAATTACCCAGGTCCTGTACGGAGTCGCTACGCTTGCTTGAGCGCAGACGCCAACAACTAAATTTTGCTCAGGTTGCAACACATTCAGTGTTCACTTTTTTTAACGAGAGATTTAATGTGCAGTCTGAATGGAAACGTTTCGGGTAAACCAATCTACTTGCAGGACGCAGGATGAAAAGTAATAGTAAAAAATATAACAAAGAAACGTAGTTAAGCTTGGCATAACGTAATCTTCAAGGACTTTTTGTCATTTTTACTGTATTATAGGTCTGTCTCAAGTCACAAGAATATTATAGCTACCTAAACTTTCAGTTTTAATGGTATGCAATAACTTATACTTTGAAAAGTGTAATGATCGAAGTTGGCAAAAATTTTGAACTGTAAATCGAAGTAATTAACGTTATGAACTTAAAAGTATTATTTGAATAAGATATTATAGTAACACAGTGAGAGGTAAAAGGATATCAGAAGGAAAAACAAACGAAAGGGTGGCGGGTGTGAAGCGATGACCGCAAACACCCCCTGTCGATACAACTTGGCCAACTTTCAAATTTGTGGGTTGGCGCTTTTAGTACTACACTCATCCCCACTCAGCTCTACATACTAATTAGTGGTCGCCTATATACAAGCTAAGAGCTTGTTCAAATGTAACACCGGACATTGAAATATATCAGTCAGCAGCTCAGCGATCCGTACTCGCTGCCAATTAGCACCAGCCATTACAATTTAAATGTAAATTACACTTACTGCGGTCGCCAGCAGTTTGCCTTAAATCAAATATCACGGCGAGAAAGATTTGTGTTCAGAACTATCGCACTGTTGGAATTGTGATCTAGATAAATGTAGATCCAGAACGACTTATTATAAAGGGAAGCGAGGTGGCCAGCTGTAAGGGACAAATATAAATAAAGGTAATGTTAAAGGATTCAGGTCAGCGACTCGTTATATTGATGGAGCGAGCTCGAATGTGCGATAGTGTTCGCGGCCTGGCTGGCGGCTGCCCCTCGATAGTAGCCCACCCGCGCTCATGAATATTGTACAAACACGGCCGCCAGCGGATCCTCTGGATTCCGTGCTTGTGGCTCAAGCCTTATACCTTTTATATTCCTTTGTATGCAATATGTTGTATGACCCGATTCGACTCTCCGCGCTTTTTGTTTTCGCACAAAAAGGTGTAAAATGTATTCTGGGTTGCTTAGGGATCGAACTGTTTGTTTTACTTTTTATGCGACTGCGGTAAATAACGTGTCCTAAGTTTTATGTGCACTTACAAAAAGTATTCTCGCGCACTTTGTAGTCTTATACGCGTGTATATGCCTATGCATATGCGAGTGGTAGAAAATGTAGAGCCGCATCAAAAATAAACGAGAAAAATACGGTGAACTTTGCTGGAAGTTGTGTATAATAAATAGGTCGTGTGTGGATATAGCATTGTAGTATGACAAGTAGACAGAGCTCGCGTGTCCGACAGGCCATAGAGGCACTAAGTGGTGCGGCGCGACGATAATATGTCAAACCGCCGACTGCGGTCCACCCGGACTGCCGGCCTAAACTTTAATAGCACTACCTATCTAGACGCTAGACAGTAGACACCACCACACGCTCACTCGCATGTCAAAGCCTTCACACTAAATGCCACTATATCAAATTATTTCAGTCTCTATCAACAATGCGTTTTGCCAACAAAATGTTTGTTTTTTATCGGTTTAAATAATAAAACATCCATATATTTTGTAGATAACTCATCAAAAACATAATCTTTTTCGACTCAATTAAACAAGCGTTAGTACAAATGGAAATAATTTGATGGCTGTTAAAAACCGAGCGTTAGATAAATTTTTACAGTGCGCCGAGTTAGTTTCGACCGTCGGTTAAATTGAAAGGTTTACTGGCATTATTTTAGTGACAGGTCTATTTGTCAGAGCTGCATTGGTCATTCGTATTGCGATACGTGACAAATATCGTATGCACGGGGAGAAACAGCTACGCCAGTGGTGCTGAGGTGCCAATGCTCACGTACTGGACGTAAAATATACTTTAGCAAGCCACCGTTTTAACGCTATGTGTTGTGGTTTTTAACAAATCTACTACAATAGGTCTATATTTGGAAATATAATCCGCTCTTGGGAATAATACTCGAATTGAAGTATTATGCCGAGAGATCAATATTTGGACCAGTATTTTCTAGAATGTCGGAGATGCGATCAATACATTGATGATTAAACACATACAAGTATATACATATATCCTCAAGTGATGTTGTTTTTGTTGTTAATAAAAGCAAGCTTAGTTATTCCAAGAACTAATAAATAAATACTTGTATCGTAAATCTATGAACATGTACATGTACGTGTATTTGCTGTTAGTCTGGTGCGGGTTCACGCATCGTTTATTCGGTAGAGTTGAAACTTTGTAGTTGTTGTACGCACTCCCGCAGTGGAACCTGATGTAGTACCATTACCGAACAATGGTCACTGGGTAGTGGAGGTACAATAGGGGTGGTAAGTTTTTGAAAAAAGTATTCGTAGGATAAATCAACTATATATTTCTTTTATAACCGCCAAAATCAGAAAATAATTACAGTATTTTTTTAAAAAGGTACCTACTTGTGTCAGAGATCAGAGTTCATCTATTACGAGGGTGCAACGGAGCATTAATTGCACCCCAGGATGAGCAAAGCGGAGCCGTAGATCGTAAATAAAATTTAATTATTCATAGACACTTAAAAATATAATTATTTTTGATAGGTACATCTTTGCAATGCAATACAATTAAGAATCGGATGGTATATTATAAAAACTGTTTACTAAACATTGTTTTAATTTTGTATTGTGTTCAGAGCCTTATATTATGTATAATAATATCTGCACCAAGCAAATTTTTTTATCATGAAGTCGTGTTCTACACTTACGCAGAAATATTCAAAAGATGAATCGAATCCAATTGTCTCAAATACAATAACACTCTTGCGTTAATTCTACGAACAGCTGGCGTGTCACTCAGTATAATATCATAAGACATACCTCATTGAATTAATCAATACCGTTTATCATCGATTGCATTGCTGCTTGACTTCGAATGAGAATTTCTTTAAATAAAAGGACTCGATCAATTGTCTCGAACCCAAAGATAAACTTTATCTTTACGTGGCCTTATTTTGTTTATTTACTTTACTATATACACTCCCAAAATCCAACTGAGTTATCTAAACCAATTTTATTCAAAATAAACCGTGTAAAAGGGATTTCTTACAAACTTGTATTCTTTCAGGGTGACTTTTGAACAAAACCAATTTCTGAAGAACAAAGAGACGGAATTTAACGACGAACGATATTTTGTTAGGAGTAAATAAAAGGAAAATATCGCGAATAGGCCCGACGTCACACATATCATCCATTGTTGGGATATTGTCTCAGATATTAGCGTTACAATCAATCACTGGTGTGTCCCTGACATGTACGTAATTAGGAGCGAACCTACCAAGAAGGCCGCACAGTTATTCTACAACAGGAGTTAACTATTATTTAAAGGTGCTGAGAAACTATTCTATTATAGTAAAGCTATAATCTGGTGTATTCTAAATTGTATTTAATTTAAAAAATAGATCTTTTTTCTAAAATAATAATAATATATGTTTACTATATCTACAAAAAATCTCCAGCCTAGTTAGTGTATCTACGAATGTAATAGTGTTCCTTCAAACAATAGCGTAGAAATACTTGGAATAGTTGAGTACAGTTACATTATATGAATAGCTACTAACCGTATGACCGATGGGATTACCGTTAGACAACATCTGAGAAGCCTAAACACGACTCTCAACATTACCAACTTCATAAATACCGGTAATACATCCGCTTTTTAACATTTTACAGAATGTTTCGTAATTCTGTCTCAGCGCTCACCTATTTCATTGAAATAACTTTCCTAGAAAATAAAGTTTCTAGAGTTACGATTCAATATTGCGTTTTGTTGTTCTGTAAGGCAGTAGTGAGAGTCCTATAATCTATTAGATAATGCTTCAGTAAATCACAATCTGTGTAACTTTACACAATCACTATCTGACTCGTGCGAGTTTCTGTCGATGTATCTGGCATCGGTTTCGCTGAATAAGGCTTTATCGTGTCGTAGGGAAGGCATGAAGGGTGGCTGGCGGCGGCGCGGCGTCGAGTCGACGCACTGTGCCCTTCTTCGAGCTCAGGATTTAGAGATCGCAACGTTTAATTAAACAACACGTGGCGCACCACATTTCAGACGCAGCCAAAACTATTCCGATATATTTTACGACTATCCTTATTTTATATACATACTTATACGTTCTTATATATTTGCTTAATATGCAAGAGGAACTAATGGCGAATGATGCCACAAATCCGCAAGTAGACCCATGATAATTATTATTATTCTAGAAATACCTTAGATATTGATAAAAAAGGTAGAATATCTCAAAAAGGTCGAACGGGATGGGCTGAAAGTGTGTCGCTAATAACAGGTCATCCTGTAACGCTTATTTTAAGCAGGGGAGGTGCTATAGTTAATGCTGATAACGACACCTGATTAACTACAAATTGATAATGAGTTTATGGCCTATTTGATAGTAATAAGCTAAGTCGTGAGCTGCTAGTGATATTATATTTAATAGCAAATTAATTAAATTAATCACATTGTACCCTTGGATAATATGTGCTAATATTTACAGATACAGATACAGATACACAACACTTTATTGAACACCACAAAGTACAGAGACAATAAAACATAGAAAACTAACAAAAAAAGTGTGCAATTGGCGGTCATAACGCTATAAGCGATCTCTTCCAGACAACCAAAAACGATAGAATGGATCGTACGACAAGAAATAGATAAAAGTGGGCATTTATATGAAAAAATATTTTTATAAAAGTGATATTTATTCTGCAACATGGCTATAGAATTGAAGCATGGTACAGATATCAGGTCACAGTCTTTTCAAAATACTTGACGAAGTACTATTTTGACAGCCTCCGTGGCGCAGTTGGTTAGACGCCGGCTGTGAAACGAGAGGCCGCGGGTTCGATCCCCACACCGAGACAAATGTTTGTGAGGCTCACATATATTTGTTTCGGGTCTGGGTGTTTGTGGAACCGAAAAGTCTCTCGTAGTGTCTAATACCCACGACACAAGACTTATTGATCTTAATGTGGGGTCAGGAGTCAGGACTATGTATGTGACTGTTAGGTTTATTTATTTATTTTACTAGTGTGAGTTAAGAGAACAACTAGAAATATTTCGTAATCCTCAAATTGCCTATCTAACTCCACTTTGGAGAGATAATAGGGCTCTCAGATCGTGAATCTTCTAAATTACCAACAATGTCGAAATAAAGCTTTTAATGAGTTTTAATTAAGAAGTTTTGGAACGTGGCGTGAAAATACCTAACAATTGTTGTAATATTCCCACTGACGACTCTAATATGAATCTCAGTTTTAGAGCTCTATTTCTACAATTACATAAAAAGTGTAATTAAATTGTAAATAATTCAGCAAATCGAAGGTTTACAAGTACACCAATAAGAAGTCACCTCAGAAATAATGAAGCACGTACTAAAAAAAATCATTGACAACGACGGTTTTGTGGTTTATTTCCACCGCCCAGTATAGGCTTAGCATGGTGGTTTAAAGCTCAAACTCTTTATATTTTTCTTCTTCTGTATGGCCTTATACCATGTCCATCATGGTAGTCGACATGACATTACGTTATTTTCCATGATTCAGAATGCCACCTGCCTGTCATCCGCAACTGCCAGGCATAACTCTTTCTAGCCATTGTGATGCTTGTAATCCTTTGCCTCTATCTTTTATTCATCTGCCTGATTTAGTGCAGGTAAGACTGATGGGACGGGACCGATCAGAATAGAATTGCATGCGATGGGAAATATATAATAAATGAAAAAAAAAATTGTAGCACACAACATCGCTAGCAATATATTTTCCACAAACCAATCTAAATAAATCAAGAACTCTAGCGCAGCAACGGAGCAAGCGTCTTGCTTGTGCAAGCGTTCACAAGAAAGTTAGCTATTAGTCCAGCAAGACACAAAATAATAATATTAACGACCCCAACTAGATAATATTTTTTTATCACAAATGACAAAAGCTGGATGGTATAGAACGAGATAGGATAGAACGTGATGAACTGGGACGGGATGGAGTGGGAAGGAAAAGGGTACTTAGGTTGAGTTTAGGAATACAAAAGTTTCTATTTTTTGCATAGGCTCGGCAAACGAGCAAACCATAGCAAGGTCATCTGATGGTAAGTGATCACTGCCCCCCAAGACCATACACAACGTTTGGATATTAGGCTGTCTCTATATTAGTTTTAAGGCATTTTGTCCTAAAGTCCATTTTGCAGTTATGTAAACAAATTCATGCAAACTTGGTAAGACATAATGTTAATTAAGTGTAAATCAGGACTACACGGTCACGTTACTTTGCCAAAAAACTGCAACTTAAAAATATTCTTCCCATGGGCCGTGGCTTTGACTACAGAAAGTCGATCATCTGGGGCTAATTGTACAGCCATAAACTAACTCAAGAAGTCTTTAGAAAACTATACGCAGTAGCGCCTTGCCATAGTTCGATCTAGTTCATATCTGGTCGCAACTAGGCAAGAATAATTGGGCACTGGCAAGAGATCTCTTGAAGGAAATACTCTATTCCAAACGCTATATATGTATGTACGTATCCTCAGGTGCATGCGTAGTGAAATGATACTATGAAAATAAATAAAAAATGGGAGCTTAAAGAAGGTGACTAGGAATCTTGGTACTCCGGCAAATCCACTCAATAAATGCAATGCAACAGCAAAATTGTTACTACATCTCGGTTTTCAGCGATTTCTCTGAACTTTTACTGTAATTTATTACAGCCCGTATACATTGAAATCTACACTTGCTTGTGGTTTACATCGCCCCTACTAAATAATCTGTATTTCTACGGCGCCCAGTTTTATATTTTTGTATCGATCGTTGTATAAAATATTGGTAACTTCAACTTATCTTTAAACCGTAAGAACTCTGCAATTTATGTCTAAATCATGCATGTGATACAAAATTCAACAATTTAGTTCCGTTTTTTAATAAAAGTGCATTAAAAACCAATAAAGCCTACTGACCATCTCGTTGACACGAAACCAAAGATAATAGTGAATTTATGCCGCAACCGAGCCAACAATACCCAATATGGGATGGGATGTAGGTCACAGGATTTGGCGTGCGCCAACACGGCCCGCCGCTGCAGGTGCAATCCTCCCTCAATAACACTTCAAGCCACTGCTGCGAAAATTGTTTCTACCATTATTATTGTATCGTGCTTTGTACACGTATCGATCATTGTATTTTATGCTACGGTACCACCGGCACGGAAAAACTTAAAACATCAGTTTTTTCTACAATGTTTTTAGTTATGTAAGCTCTACTTTATCTGTCTATTTGTCGTTGTCAAGCACATTATTACTTAATACTTGTTGTAAGGCATGCAAATAGACTGCTTCCCCACAAATTAATTACTAATGCAAAAAAATACGCGATGTGTAAACACCGTTTAGGGTTTTAAAATATTAACAATGTAAATAAAAGTTAGATATGAGTAGGTTTCATTTAATTAAAACCTTTGTGAACAATTTAATTATAAACTGCCACGAACCACCGCTGACCGTACATTTACTAAATGAATGTGACTAAATACGAAAACTTCTGAAGTTGAGTAATCCAAAGTACAAAATGCCTGTTTGGAGCGACAGTAACAGGCATTTCTAGCAGATATTAGACTTATTTGACACATAATTTACTTTGTTTTCCACTTTTTTTGATCGATGTTATTCTTTATGCTGACATTAGTGCTGACGTTTAATCACACGTGAAAGATGAAAAAAAATTACATTGATTTTAATATACAACGCGAAGTAAAATTTAACGTTATATTTATTTTTTCAATAGGTAATGATGAGCGATGGAATTCATCGAAAGTTGAGTGCGCCGAGCGTGTCTCTAGAATGCGCTGAATGTGGACAAATTAGAGCCAATTTACGTCGCAGCGCACCGGTCGTTTTGGACTGAATGTGAATATCAAATGAGTGTTTAAGCCACCCATTTGGATCACTCTCGGCTCATGCCAATCATTTCAAAATTGATGCACGCGGTTTTCGTCCAATGACTGTTAATTACTGCTTGTGCTATCATTTGAGCTACGGTAATTGACTATCATTGATATTTTAAGCGTTTGCGGTTATTTTTAATGACGTTTTATGATTTTAACACTGTTAAGTGCTTTTATTCATACTAAATTTTAGACGTCTCAATTTGTTGTTTTCAGTATCTACTAATTTAAAAACAAATCATTAACAGGTCAGAAAAAAATTAAGTTATAACCGTAACGAGATCGCAT
Source organism: Deilephila porcellus (assembly GCA_905220455.2). Taxonomy (NCBI): domain Eukaryota; kingdom Metazoa; phylum Arthropoda; class Insecta; order Lepidoptera; family Sphingidae; genus Deilephila; species Deilephila porcellus. The sequence goes on along the minus strand of LR999977.1, from coordinate 8,660,983 downwards.
ACGGTTATTAAAAATTCTTTGTGCGTACGGATAAGCCACAAAGTTTCTTTATATAAATTCTTTGTCAAGATTTGTCGTCGCCGGTGTACCAATAGCAAAATCCGGAATTTCTAAAAATTGATACAAAAATTATAAAAACGCTGCAACATCCTTGCACAGAATAATTTATAAAGTGAGAGAACGTTTTAACGACCCAAGCAGTGACTATTACAAATAAAATATTCCTAAACTAAGAAGTACTTTAATAGATTACTATTTAAAGTTTAATCTACAAAATACAAACACAATAATTCAAAAGCAGTATACAGTATGATAATTCGCCGTCAAAGCCATAAACCTTAGTTAAAGAAAGTTGCAAATGTGTTTTATGGAACGTTTCTATGACGAAAGTTCGGAGGATACCCTACAACGTCTTGATTACGTCTCAAGCAGATTGTATACATCCGAATCGAGCCGGAACAAAAGGGTCTGATTGTTATTCACCCCAGTGTAGCGTCGCTGGCAAACTATTTAGCCGGCGTCGCCCTTAACTGGCGCTGTGTTGATTGTTTTTAGTCAAGTGATACCGTCCCGAACACAGCGCTCATTTGAATATTAAGTGCAATGTGCAAATGATTGATTTTGAAGCCAATCATCTTTCACTCAAGTGCTTCTTTGTAATTAACAGTCTTTTGTTGCTGATGTCTTTTATTTTTTGTGCGTTTTTTGGAAATAAATAAGTAAAATATTAAACCAATAAATGTCACAAAATTAAATATTACATACATAAATTACATACAAACAAATAAAAAAATTGTTTGTTTTCGTTGCACGTAGTTTTCATAGAAACCGCAAGCCATAACTTATCATTGTAGCCACTGACAAATGCCGAAAGGAAACACAAAACAAAAACATATTTCTTGCAAATACATCGTGTTGTCGAAGATCTGTATAAGAAAATATAGGTACCTACATCATGCGAGATTCGTTAACAAGGGAAATGTTTATACTGCTACGTTTCCCCCTGCGTTTTCATGGCATTATTAATTTTTTGCATGGGTGAATAATAACGAATCGATACATATGTATGTAAATGTACCTATTACTATTAATTTTGATACACTGTAAACATCTGCAATGCTTCGACATTTCAAATAATTGCTCGCCGTTCTTTTTAATTAGTTTCGTTATCGTTACAGGAATGACCTATTTAAATTTTAAATCAACTCGCTAGGCCTTGTTTAATATTTTCCATCTTTTTATGTGGTTAGCAACAAAATTCAACCGACCTTTTAGGTGCCTACGCGTTAGGGTCTGCGCACATAATACTCTAACTTTCTTGAGTCTATTCTCTCAGATCCAATAAACTAGATAGAACGAAATATATAGAAAAGTTCTAAAGTTGATTACCGAATTGAAGGAAACAACAAACAGGGAAAGAAAAATCAAAGGGAAGGAAATGTTTGCACTCGTACTTAGAGAAAATAAATTCGTCGTAAGAAGACTTATTTTGCCAGTAAATACAGCCCGAAAAATTCCCATTATGACAAGCAGTGAAAACATATTTTACAATACCAGAACGTATATGAGTAAAGCGAATTACTTAAATTGTACTACTCGCGGAGTAAGGTGAGCGAGTGAGCGAGCTGGGTGGCGACGCGTCCGCGACTCCTCGACAGACGCCGTAATTGCACCACAGGGCTGTACGCCACCACAACTAATCTTTCATTTCTCGCCTGCTATTTTTTAGCGGGTGACATCTTATTTTACGCCACGGAATATTTTAGCACTCACGTCCTAAATTATTATACTCGCACTCGCGTTTACGTACGTGAAAAATGTCATCCGACGCGGCCCATCTACAAAAATGTACCTATGTCCCCCGCATATTCAATTTAAAACGTTTGCATCGAAAAGGGTTAGGCTGGGGTGAGGAGGAATCGAAGCATAAATTGGAGTAAAAAGATTTCGATGAATTGGATCCAGTTGAGGAGGGAGGAGTCGGTGACGACGCGAGACGCCCCGCTACTTTGAACTTCGACAGTTTATATGACCCGTGTAATAGCGCCTTAAACTAAATAAAGCCTGGCGTTTGGCTCGTGTATCGAGAGCTTCGCCCGCGTTCCAGCTTTGTCTCGACAATAAGACTCAAACTCCTTTTTATATGTTAAATTTAAGTACGTTTTAACAAGTTACACAGTCGGTACGTTCGCAAAAATTCGAGTTCACTGGTCCCACAGAAAGCGAATAAATTTTTTTGAACGTGTTTTTGTTGTCACTGCGGACGTTTCTATTTCAAAAGGGTTCACATTCCGCATCTTTAAGGTTTGTATAATGTATTTGAATGTTTACGATGTGGAAAATTCTTTTTGAGTGGTTTAATAAATGATCCGTAAGTAACTAATTTTGGAATTCGTAAATAAAGCTTGTACATGTAGTGTAGTAGTGATTAACTAATATAGTGTAATACGGATAGGGAAAGCTAACGCAAATTAGGTACATGGCTGCGGCTGACTGATACACCTGTCATCGCCGCAGGAAGCTTGGACTAAGTCCAGTCACGAATGCAAATTCATACGAAATTGACGCATTACGCTTTTAGCCATATTAGGCGCGAATTCCAGCAGATTAGATAGCGCTGCAATAAAATGTATGAAGTTTGTATGAAGATTTGATTAAAAGATTTTTATTAAAAATGATATAAAACCTAATTTGCAAGGATACATTTTATTTTAACATAATCATTCATTTTATAATTTACAAAATACCATTGACTATAATATAAGACAGGCTCTTATAAAACGGTTTTTGTAAATGCAAATGTAATAAAACCTATTGCAATGTTAAAAATATATACCTAACTTTAAAATCATCATCATCATCTTCAACCACAGGAAATCCACTGGTAAATATCGAATCTAATTGTGTATTTATTCACAATTGGAATTAAAAAAAGCATAATATTATAAATAACATACATATAGGACAGGATATTCATTTAGTTAATATTACACATAAAGAATTAAAAAGTTTAATCACTTCACATATTTTTTTCTTTGATGAGTTATAAAACTGCGGTCAAATTAGCTCGGAACTATAAAAAACATGACCACCTTTAATAAATGTGAAACAGTATACGAGCTCTTAAAAACTAATTTATTAATCCATAAAACAGCTGTTATAATGAATATTATGCATGAAATAGTTGCTAATGCAAGCTGTTTGCCTAAAAAATGAGTTATTCATTTGTCTATATTTTGATTTAATCATTATATTGCTGATAATATTCATAATAGAGGTAAACAAACCAATTCCGACTCAGTCATTCTCGCTAATATAACATTGTGATGTGCAAGCAAACAAGGGCGTTATGGCATGTTTACACCAGTTCCATATTTTCCTTTGTGTGCACTAAATATTTAAATATATTTATTAAAACATTACAAATGAGCAAATTATTATTGGTCACTTCATTGATCGTGTTGCTTCATTTAGAACCGTAAACTGTTCGTTTTTGAGGTTCAAATTATTTTAGTTTAACTATGAATAATAAGATAACATTAAATGGGGATTAGATAATGTCCCGAAAAGGTTAATGATAGGTACAATGGATCATAAAAATATAAGACAGGCAAATTATTCTGCAACATTCACCAGAAAATAGCGTCGCAGACTGATAAAAAAGTCAATCTACAGTTTAATATTATAACAATAAAAATACCAATCAATTTATTCTTATGTAATTCAGAATTTTTCCAAAGGGTACATACACAATAACAGTATTCATGTCGCCCAAAGTTACAGTGTAAATCGAATACAAATTGTCTGCACTGAATAGGGATGTAACAAACATGACACGGATTTCGAAAGTTCACATTCAGCATAATTCGGACAATGGCACCTTTGCAAATAAAGTGAACAAGTCGCAGAAGTTTAAAATACGGATGTCGCCCGCCACTCGTGGTTAACGGCGCGTGCATGGCTGCAGCCACACTGGAGAAGACTCACTTGCATGTCTGCATGCGTATTGTGACATTACAATTAATTCTGTTTGTTTCTTGGCTTCATAATGGCAATGAGCGCCATTGTGAACTTCCTGTATATACATATGTATATTTATATACAGGATATACCTTAATAAACGTATGTATATTTAACGTTGACTTATGGTATTTTTAACTGGTCCGTGCTTTTGTAATCGATACAGTAACTAATTATAGTGAAGCTTAAACATTTAATTTTTAGAAACAAATTGTTTGGAAGGTATTCTCTTCCAAATATTTTTACGTAAACCGTCTTATTCATTCGTTTCTTGCAATCTTTTTACCATCTCCCCATAAACAGTATAACATGATGTACGAGGTTACGTGTGCTGCATAATATGAATTCTGAGAAATGAACGCACCCGAACAAAATATCCATATAGTAACTAATCTAAGATAACAACGAAGTAAGCTCTCAACATTTTATAGTTTGATGAGATTGAGTTATGTATAAACAGAGACTATTGACCCGTGTGCGAACTGCACATCCCAATTATCTCAGTAATCAAGAAATCGCGAAAGGGTACACGCGGAGTTCAATCAAAGTTTGGCAATCATCACACCTATCTAATCTCCGGGGTAACAATGTAACCCGGATTGGATCGTCCGAGGACCGCATCACTGCCGTCTTATTTATGTGTAATGATAACAAGTTCGACGGAATGCTATAATCCGTCGTTTGCTGCCTGTTTATTGGGAGCGGATTATTATTCCGGCCCGGCCTTATTTGTCGTATCTAATATCAATATTACTTGTAGATATAGGGAAGGGCCAAAGCAAATTGTTGGACTCGGCTTAAGATGTAGTTCTGTGTTTGAATCTCGTATGCCAATATCCGTATATATTTGTTTGTTTCCTGGTTGCGTAAATATAATTTAGCCTTAATTGAATAAAATATTATAATTGTTATCATGAAAAAAAGTAAAGCCGAATAGCCATAGTATGGGCTAAAAAAATATTTGTACAGGTTGCTGCAGTCGAATAATCTTTATTGACTGAAGCATTCTAACTATTATAAATACAATTTTCATTCAGTTATCTTAAAAACTATTATATCAAGCAAATGTCCTTATAAAAAGGAAATACAAGAATTTAATCTAACTTTCAAAAATTCACGTTAAAATAGCAGTCACAAAATAATATTTCAATAGACACATGTACCGTAGACTGCGCGGAGTGCACCCGCCGCGAATTTGTATATATGCTAGACAGTTTTTTAATTTCCGGCGGCCTGGTAGCTTCCTCTATGAAAAACTGTTAATTGAATATATATCCGTGTTTGTGAAGACCGAAACGGATCTAAATAATACATATTACTCTTTTTTGGTGAAATGAAATGTCAATAAGTTATGTGTATTTTTGCGAGTATTATACGGAAAATATTAAAAATTCATTCGTCGACATTAATCAAAAACGGCAGCGGCCATTGATAGTGTATTGTAACATGTGGTTGAATATTATTTATTTTAAAATATAAAATGAAATGTTATGCGATTAACTTTAAACAATGGGGTTGAAACAATTCTTGAAAATAATGTATTTGGCGATGATGCGACAAAAGCTCCAAAAATTTTAATTGTGATTATTAAAAATAATTAAAACCATTCTTATTTTTTAAAATTATTTTCTAGCTACATTATTCGCTTTAGTCGTTTTGTGCATATGTGAGTGCAATATTTTCCGTTCACCGAGCAATAGGTGGCTTCGGAACAAGTCAACAGGAAGATCGATAGTGAATTATTCATGGGACGGGTATCGGCAAGTAAATCGACACCACAATCAAGCCAGTTCGTAAATGTTTAATTGAATTGTGTTGTCGTGTACAAAGAAAGGGTCAGTTTGTATAAAAAGCTCTGTGAAGGGAAGATAATCCCAGACACGACTAACATACTGAGTACACTAATATAACGTATGGTACGGCCAAAGAATTCAACGTAATGAAATTAATGAAAGAATTTTCGCTCGTGGTAATTTTTGTTTTTATATATATTAATAATTTTGACTGCCTCGGTGGCGTAGTTGTACTAGGTTACGATTACAAAGCTGAGGTCTCAGGTTCGAGTCCCGGGTCGGGCAAAGTGATATTGGATTTTTCTATTCATTATCAGCCCGGAGTCAGGAATTTGTGCCCGATATGGTGATAGGCTCGCCCCCTATCACATCGTGGGACGGAACATACAAGGCGAAATGTGGGTGTCCTGGTGGCGCCTCTGCCTACCCCTTCGGGGATAAAGGCGTGAGTTTATGTGTGGTAATTTTTGTGGAGATCTATATTCATATTACTAATGTATGATGATCTTAGCTATCTATGATATATATGATGGATATTCAATTTGCATTGCACATACATAAAATCAACTTTTTCGTGTTAATATACAAAAGTAATAAGATTCACAAATCATAAACAAATTCTGGGTTAACGGAGAACGTATATTTGGAAAATTTATTATGAACGGTGATATATGGTTGCAAAAAATGTAGAATAAAAATATGAGTTTTGCTGGGCGCGAATATTTACATGATGCGAATTTGTAAGTAATGGAGTCTGTCCGAGACGAGACGGCAGAAGGATGACACAACAGCTTGCCCCCAGGGTGCGACGGGATAACACTTCTTGGAAAAACTCAGCATTAATATTCCACTCCAACCTGCCTGCTAGTTGCTTTTAACTTAATAGAATACCGGTGAAGTATTGAGCTGCTGCACAAATACACTTTTTAAATTGCCCGTACATTTGCTCTTTGTTGTGACGGGTTATTATTAGATGCATAGACATGAGAAGCGGAGGAGTGGTCGTAGATTTTATGTTAATTGTCATTGCAGTGGAATTGTTACTGGCTTTAATAATAAGAGATCATAATGCGTTGGTATTGCAGTTGTACGTGCATCTTTTCTACTTATTGATACTTGTATGGGAGATAAAATGAAAACATCGTATATCGTGAGATTGGATCTTTGGAGAATCCTTTTCTCTCTTCTTTCGTTTTTACACTATTTTCAAAAACTTTGAAATAATATAAACTACATGGTACCTAATAAAAAATCCTAAATGAGAAATAAAACACGTAGACGGCGCGGCGTTCCGGTGAAACACCGCCGCCCTTAACTGTAGTTGCTAATAAAAGGAAACATAAAAAGCACAAAAACCCAAATATTTCTCGCCAATTGATAGGCACAGTAGTAAAGTGCGAGCGCCAGCAGATTTATAGGGCGCCGCGGAGTGCGTGCTTTAATAAAAAAATCACAAGGGTAATTCGCGACAAGTTATTACACGACTAGAAATGTATGTGCCACTCATATCCCCGTATGAATAAACGTAAACCATTTTTAGTCTAGTACGCCAACTTAGCGGGCTGATTTATTTCGCGCATTGTTTAAAGTTACGCTTTTGCTATTTATGTTTTTGTTGCTTGCGAGCGTAATACGTGTATTTTTGCACCACTTTGTTAGGTTAATAGAGGTAGCATTATTCACCATAGCTGAGCCGAAATGACTAACGCGCCATCTTAATTTAAAATGCAGTTTTGTTTAGAGTTAGCCTAATACTTTACTTATAAAATGGATGTTATTTTAAGGAAATTACTGTTATAGTGACCAAACTATTTCTCAAGCATATTATGGTGTCGTATTTTAAGTAGCTGTTTTGTAATTCTGATAAATTGCTGGCGCTTGCAAGCATTTATATCCGAGGTGAGGAGAAATGATAATTTCTGTACAATTAACCTTTGACGGTTTCATGGCGCAGGGGGCGCGAAGATGGTTCTGAAAGGGGTGACTTATTCCTGCACCAAGACAAATATTCGTGGTATACGAGTATTTTTTTCGCGTGTAGGTATGGTGGGACCTAAGAGTCCCTTGTTTATGAAACCCACGGCACAAGGAACTTTACCGTGGGGTTGAAGTTCACTTTTATATAAGAAGGTCGGCGTCTAACAAACTTATTTTACTTTTATATATATTTATTGATTTGGTGATACACGCGATTGTCAACGCTCTAAAAAGCGTTAATTGTTTCTAGAAGTGTTTGAATATGACGTTAAATATTCTTGAAAATAGAACACGCATATTCCAAAGTTAAATGATATAAAATTAGCATTCATTTTTAACAATAGTAAATTGAAATCTAATCCAGAATATAGAATATAATAAATTATTGTATAAAACAAACTAGCTCTGTTTTAGAGAACACCAGTTACTCTGTTAAGCTTAATACCCCACTTTAAATGATTATACTTTGTTAGGAAGTGGGTGTTTGCGTCCCGGAGTGCATCGTATTTCTAACACCCACCACGAGCTTACAACTTATACTAATTTACCACAGTTTAACTCAAACAATACAACAATACAACGAAAATAAATAAATTTTTGTATTCTATTTTTGTGTTAAATTATGTTTATGTTTTTATAATTATCCTGTTGTATTGTACGTCAAAGATACTATATATTTTTTTTTTAAATATTATTTTAATAAATTTTGAACGAGGATTTCATTATTTTCACGCTGACTTCAATTATTCTGAGAAAGAAATTTATTTTGCTAATAAACAAAAAGAAATGTAGAACATCATGATATCCTGAGCTAATTAGCTTGATGTGTGTTGTCGATACAGTACACAAGTATAGCACATAGCGTGTTCGGCTAGTAACTGACACGCAGCATATTATGCGAGGCAGTAAAAACTTTTTCGATTATCTCTGAGTTTTGGTTGTAGCGTGGCGTTACAAGAACCTGGCGACCTCACCGACACATCTTCATTAGCCTGTCCGTAATGTTGCCCCGGGGAAATAATATTACGTTATGGACGCTGCCATTTTCACGACGTCGCTCGGACATCTCACATAGATAAGCATAATATTTAACACGCCCGACAGCCGTTATATTGAAAGGAGAAATGTTTTAAGTTTTGGCCGGATCCCTTGTTGGCAGGAGATGCAGATAATGTCACCATAGCAGATTATATCTTGGCACCAAGTGAGCGCAGCGCACGCTTTCAGACATCACGAAAACATTTTATATTGTTTTCTTTTGTTAGAATCTTATTGTGAAATATACATATTTATATTTGGTAGATGGTACACAATAACCCAGTTATAAGTCATGATTCTTGAGTGTGTCGTTATTTTAATAGGCGTTTATTTAGAAGAGCCCGCGTATTGTCTTTGATGTTGAACTAGTTTCGTGACGATGTGGAATAATTTGTAATAAAATTCACACCGTCATTCATTGCAAAATGTATCCTATTACCACTTCATAAAATAAAACTACAGCTTCAAATTTCGACTTCTATCTTTTAGTGCATTCAGCTCGTATACTTTATTTATTGTCCAATAAAACTGATTTATTTGTTTTCACTGCTGAAAAACCTACAGCTTTCCATTTAAATCAATCTGCATCTCAATACAATAATTGTACATACTTAAAATCCCATCTTTTCACAAAATGTCATATTAAAAACATTTAAATAATATGTGAAAATAATATCAAAGAATCAATTCGCACACAACATGAGGTTACGATATTATTTACGGGGTTCTTCAACCCGAACATAAATTGAGGTAATCTTGGAAATAGAACCAACTACACACCTGAGAGTTCCCTTTATAGATACGTAATTGGAGTAATAAATCCCCCCGGACGTTCCAAATCACAACTTATTGCTGCCACTTTCCGCACGAGACGACAATTAAATCAAGTCTTAATGGTACGTAATTGATGTATCAAACGTGAAAACGTTTTAAACCAGGTCACAAACGTACATTTTTAATGAAATTGTGAGAGTTGCATCGCCTGTCAGGAGCCTGCCATGTGAATCATGTTGTGTTTATAGTAAGGACTTCGAGTAATCAGTAATGCAAATGGATGATGTACTGCCCTGCCGCGACTTTCCATTTAATATCACGTAAAATACGATCTGATATAGGTACATGAAAAATGTTAATTCCACCAGCCACAGACTCTAAGCTTTTATATTGCAATTTACTAATCTGTTTATCTGCTTTTATTATAAAATATTTGTCAATTCATTTTTTGCTTTTACCATAAATCAAAAAGATACAAATCTCCAATAAATTTGATTACAGATAAAGACCGGCCAACGTGGGAAGCAAAAAGTAATTTAAAGCTTAACTGTATGGTATCGTTTTTATGCACTTTTGTCATACATAATAAGCGAGCAAAAGCGAAACTAGGGTTTATTTCGTCCTTCAATCACGGAACGCGGACAAAGTAGTTAGTTTGGTATAATCCGGTTAAACGCAAAGACGCCTCCAGCCTCCCAGGTGTGGTCGATGCGGGCGGACCGCGTATAATTGAGCTAATAAATTCCTGCAGGAGGACTTATACCATCCGTTGGGCCGCCGCTCCGCCGCCTGCCGCCTCGCCGAGACGCGACAATTAAATCACACTGAATCATAAAATACCACTAATTACAACAGATTTGGATGAGAGTAGCCCGTTTAATGCAGATTTATTTTAATTGTTATGTACGTGACAATTTGCCTTTGGTTAAGTGATTCATTGTGTTGGAGGCTTCGTAGTTCAGCTCTAAATATATGTGTTGTATTTTGTTTCAATAAAGAATAAACTTTGTACATACGAGTATTAAATTACGTAATGTTTTAGTTCATAATTTTATTTACTAAATGTCAGAATATATGCATCTATTAAATATTAAAATAGAAAACTATTTCTAACAGAAAAGAGCTCACTGTAACAGAACAAGAAGCTTTCGGGTTCAAAGACCAAATACGCTTGCCTTTTACCTATGAATGAGGAAACCGGAACTCTGATATTTTTAAATAATTTATTGTTGGATAAATCATAGGTCCATTGAGAGTAGTTTTGTGGTAAATTATACTTTTGGTCGATGTTGTATTGCAACGAATGCAGCTTTAAATCCGCCTCAAAAATCCCAGTACTGAATCTGAAATTATCAATATACTTGCCACTTAGTTCAGTCTTCATTAATCAATTCATTTTTAAATTACGCGAATATTACCGCACAATAAATTTGCATTGGAAAACATATATTTCTAGCACGACATTATAGTACTTAAGTAGTAAGATTTTTGAAACATTAAGTTGTAAGAGCAGGATAAAAAGCTCCAGAGTGGTATAGCGGGACGCCAACGCGACGGTGTTCGTGCAAAATAAGACACCGCGGAGCACTTCTTAATCCGCTTAAAAGTTTTCAAACTAGTGGACTAATAGTCGCAGGAAAATGCGACTCCATTAAAGTCACTTTTATTACATAATTAATTTACTAAACGCCTAGAATCTAGACAAAACTCCGTTTTTTATAGAATTATCATTGTCGTGAGTTATTACAAAACGATACGATAATAGTTAACAGATACATTGGTTTGAGAGCAGAATTAAAACGAATAATATATTTAAAACATTTGAAAATATTAACCAAATTATATTACAGTTGTAAGACACTCGAAAGCGAGTGCAAAATGTAAAGTTATTAAACGAAATGAAGTATGACGACATTTATTTATGAAAAAACGCGACGTGGACGAAGTAAATTAGGCAAAAAAGTATTCAAATTAGGTATTTCAATTTTTTTACGACGCCGACAATTCAAGAAAGAATGTAATGAATATAAAATTTTCAGATAAATGAAGGGATCATGCATAAAGACATGCGTGTGTGATAAAACTCACTTTATTTTTCGGTGCTACTGTCATTAAGGGTAAGCGAAGTCGTAACCTCTTGATGCCGGTCGTAACTTGTTTATGGTAACGCCTTAAATTAGAAAGCCGTGTGCATAAATTACGACCACAGCAAAGAAACTGTACGAAATACCATCTGAGATTAAAGTGTAATTGCTTATGTGTAACCTTATCTTTTCTCGGGGTCGAATGCGACACTTTAAATTACGCCTCAGACGCTGAAACGTGAGGGCGAAGTGATTGTCTCGTAACTCCTAGCCGAAAGTTAGAACGCATCTGTTACTGAAAACAGAGATTATTGATTATATCAGATCATGTACTTCAAAAGCTTTGCTCAAAATTATTAATGACATACAAATTTATTCTAGGCGGCAGACATCTACCGATTACATACAATTGTGATCTGCTGTCTTCCACTGTACAAAATGATTATTGTACAGTCTAGACTAAAACATTAAAATATTTGGTTAGCAGTCGTCTTTTGGGTGAATGCGAAGTAAAGGAGAATTAAAATTTAAAGGCATCTTATGCTCATAATGTTTAATTAACATGTTACAGCATTAGATGCATAATTTAAATAAAATATTATGATAATAGAATCAGAAAAAATGCTGTAGAATAATGGAAAACTATATTAAAATATGTAGCTAAATAAAAAGCAAATAATATTTCATATGAGACAGTATAAATTATTAGTTTTATCCTGGCGACACTATGTAAAAGGCACACAGACAAAAATAGAAGTTCCATTGGCTTAAAACTTCAAACTACAAATCACTAACGTCTGGATTGAAAAAAGTATTGAGATATATAGACGGTTCCCCGTTACCATAAATCTACTGGAACTAGAATCTTACTCTCAACGTTGCTAACTTAAGTACCGAGTTATCTGCACTAGAAAACCAGAATACTTTAGCTATTTTAAAATATGTTCCGCAGTTTTTTCAATGACAGATTGAGGAATTCTCCATAATCTTGCTATTTACAGATACACAGATTTAGGTTACAGATACCAGTACTAAAAACACAAATAAAAAGATTTAAAAATATTATGACGCATTAACAAATTGGCGTCGCATTTAAAAATAATTCACCACCATAAGAGAGATTAAAAATACAATTTTAATGGCCACTAATAACTGACTGCCTCGGTGGCGTAGTTGTTCGAGTACTACGGTACGGTTACAAAGCTGAGGTCTCGGGTTCGAATCCCGGGTCGGGCAAAGTGATATTGGATTTGTCTATTCATTATCAGCCCGAAGTCTGGAATTTGTGCCCAATATGGCGATAGGCTCGCCCCCTATCACATCGCGGGACGGAATATACAAGGCGAAATGTGGGTGTAAATAGAAAAATCCAATATCACTTTGCCCGACCCGGGACTCGATCCCGAGACCTCAGCTTTGTAACCGTACCGTAATACAACTACGCCACCGCTATTTTTAATTTGATATATCTTTTAAACCATTATTATTAATATATTTTATAAAGAGGATGTGTGTATAGCCATTTCACCAGGCATTAAGATATCGCTATAATAGTGGAACCGTCTACATCGTTACATAAAACTATAAGCACGTACCCACCATTAAAGAATATTACGGTCACGTACCTAATTAGCACGAAATAAAATTTAATGTTTAATGTAAAATAAGCAACACTTTACACAAAACATTTTTTAAACGTTAAGGTTGATTGATCGCTACCGGGTGTGAAATTTAATTTTAATTTCACTACAAATCACGGTTACCTTTGGAGAAAAATATGACGAAAATTGTTTTACATACACAATCAGGAATTTATAGTGAAAAATCTTTGATTATAAAGCAAAGGTATTTGGTTGGAAATAATTATGGATATTCGTCATTTTATTTAATGTTACGTGCTGTGGGCAACAAGTTATCGGCAAGTAATTTCGATACAAGGAATGTAGACCTTCCAGACACACATTGTGTAATTCAAATTATTTACTGCATCAAGTCAAAGAAAAAATATGACTATTATTTTCTACATGACTATTAGATAACTTAGTGATTTTATGACTTATCTATATACCATATAATAACACCTATCATAATTAAATAAAAAAAGGTAATTTTATTAAAATATATCGGAAAATTGTAAACAAGTTAAAGACTTACATTAAATTTATTGGAAAAGGTCAATGATACATTCGTTCGGCGTATCCTTTGAGCTCTATCGGGATCCCGCATTACAAATGACCTCTTTAATGTGTTGGATAAAGAGAAGTCGCAGAGAAGTCAACTTCTAACTTGGAAACTTCAACCTGTTGCCAAAGTTAACGAACTGTTCCTACTGAGCAACGAAGATAACGTAGGCAACATTATCTTCACATTTTCAGGTATCGTATAAGGCACAATCAAAGTTTCCAATATAGCTCCCGAGCTTAGACGTCATACGTCATAACTGGTAACTTGTGTGAGGGATTGTTGGGTATTAAGTTATTGCTTATAACACAATAGAGTTAATTGGATTATTCTTTCATAAAAGTTATAATTTTCAAACTCGGTATTATTTTTGTTAGTAAGAAAAGCTCTGACTAATATTTGTAAGACTAATAAGAGGTTTTGTAGTTTCTCCACACAACAATTTCAAATACCTATAGACTTGATCGGAGCTATTTGGTCCATCGAATATAGAAAACTAAAATTAAAGAAAATATATTTCTGCATTAAAATAGAAAAAGCGTGTAAACAACACCTGTATATCCGGGCATAGTTGGTTAATGTTTAAGATAGAGAGGGTCGCGAGCGGCGCGTCCGGTTTCCGGCGCGGACTCCCTGAAGTCTCGACGATTCAATTTAGCCGGCCTGCGACAAACTCCATTGATTGTTTCGATATTCCGGTCACAAACGCTTGAGACTTTCCTTACAATTTTCACACTACTAAAACTATAAACGCGGTTGCGCAATCTCAATTTCTTACATTTTACAATATATGTATCTGCATGAATCCGGCTTTAAGATTGAACAATCTAAATTGGAATGTAGTTTATGAGCAAAGTTTTTTGGAAGCGCGCGGCTAGGCTTGGAACTATCATATTTATTTAATTTTAGGAGTGTAAAACTTTGTCTTACATGTTTTCGCTTCGTAATTTCTTTAACTGGTGTGCCAAGTTTCGAAATTGAAAATACATATAGATATAAATCATCATGAATGTAATTGAACAATGTGAAACGTCATCGAGATCATTTTGATGGCAATTAAATGTGTATGACTTTGTAATGTATTCATATAAAATGATACCATAACGCAGTTGATTTTATTTCCGGAGAGAAACAAGTTGTCCCCTACATACGGTCGCTTTCCGCCGGCGCCGGATCGGCACAATACTCACGGCCTTAGTGATTTAGTTTTATTGTTATGCACCCTACTCATAGCGTCACGGCGACTCACTCATCTAGATTCTAAATATAAAGAAGTAAAGAATTTAGTTCAAATAACATCTCAAGTTCTTACTTGCACCATTTAATGCAAACTTTAAACAGGTACTTCAACTATTTCGCCGACATTTTCTGCAACAAAATCCAATTAGCTTTAAAAATCATAAAGTTTAATTTTCTTTATTTCCAAGTGTAACGCTTAATATTTGAGCAAGTTTATTCTCAAGTATGCTATTTAATAAGGTCTCGACGATGTCCCCTGCACTGGGCCGTGACGAGGGATGATAAAAGGGTCAGGGCGCAACCTTCACTTGCCTGTAGGTGCCGCACCGAGCATTATAATGTGCCGCTTGCTGCCCAACTCCTTTGAATTGCAATATCATAGGCTCCCCTATTATTAGGGGCACTATAAACCCGACCACCAGACGCCGTATCAGCAGGTTAAACGACGACTCCCTTAAATTAGGTGCTTTGTGCATCGCAGTATCGCGAGGGAGCCCATCGAAACTATTGTTTGTTCCGTTACGACTACACATTTATTGCACTATAAAGATTTAATATAGATAGCGTGTTCCTACAAATATGTAAATTTGAATTACATGCAAAAACGTATTTAAACAGTTCCGATCGAAAACGTTGCACGTGTATCGAACCTACATAAAATTTGTTCCCCCGAAATCATAAAACGATCTGTTCCGGCGATGAATCGACGCTGTTAACCCGTATCGCGCGAAACGGCCGCCACTTCGTCCGAGGAGACGATCTTTTGCCGGAGACGTGACCGTACAACCCAATAAAATCTTGCCGAAACGCTTCCACTGGTGGCCGATACTGTACAAATGTCGAACGTGACAAGGACATTGCGATGATTCGGTGGATCGACGATCCCAGCCCTCCGCCACTGGATACTCATTTACATTTACAGCGCGGAGAACTTGCAACTTGGCCTTAAATAAAATTGGAGACTGTTTAATTAAAAGGTAACTAAACAGTGGACAATTAGGTAAAAAAAATAGATTTGGTACTGAAATAGCTACTACCGTAATTAGTACCTACTACCTATACAATTTTATTTATTTTATATCACGCAAATGTGTCTAAAATGATATAATAATAAATAACCATGATACAAAATATGCATAAATAATAATATTTATTAAATGACCGCAAACCATTTAGTACTTGAGTATTTAGTATATTTAGTATTTAGTATTTGAAAGTTCATTTTCGTTTGTCGCACTCAGCCAAAAACATTCTACAGTCTACACATAAAGTATTAAAGCTATAACTAAAAAGTTATGCGTGTTTTACTGGCTCAACAACATTTTTAGCTATAAAAATAAGTTTCTAGCTGAGCTAAGGGCGGCGTACTAAAGTTGGTTGAATAGTTGTAGAACGCACGGCGGAGTCAATGCGAAATGCGGATCGAACTGACAGCTGTATGGAGAATAACAATAAAATAAAACTAAATCATCGGGAAGTTATCTATCTTCGCTGCCGACGGACCCGGAAAACGAACATGTGCACTAAAATGTATTACACGGGATAAGATGTTAAATGGTGCAGTGGAAATCACTTCCAATATTTCTAATCCTATTTTCCTTTTGCTTTTTTAAGCGACCTTTTATATTTCGATCAGTGATCGGTGTTGTTTCTTGATTTAATTTATGAGCTTTTGCAATGTTCAGAAATGACTGATAGTGAATTAGTATCAACTGTGAATGTGGTTTATATTTGGAGATATATTTATTAGTTTACTGCGTAGAATCTATATCATATTATTTCATGCCATTTTAATGTATTTAATTTAGATGTACATATGTTTTAATTACAAAAAAATACTTTAAAGAATTGGCTCAGATGGAGACAAAGCGAGAATGCGGTCACTACGGCTATCTAGGACAAGATACATGAAAAAGATTACATCACTATTAAATCCTTCAGTTTAGCTTATAGCGCAGCTTTAAAGGTGGTCATGGCATATTTGTTGAGGTATAAATGTCGTAAACCGCGAATGTGATATTTAAAGAAGATGGCATTTCGTAAATTGCTATCCCCATTAGTTTTCCATTAGCCGTAATTGGGGTAGGAATTTAGCCGAAAAAAATGTTTCTAATCAACTAATTATCTACATAAAACGGAATGAGGGGGAAACATTGAAAGACACAGGAAGTTAAAAGATTAGGTTTTACTTTAACAAGAACAGGTAATGGGAACGTATCGTGGAGCCGGTTAGGCAGCCAGGCAGATATAAATGGGGCGGTCAGGTTTAATTATTACTGAAATTAATAGTTAGAAGATAAAGGCGCGGTTACATTCCATTATCTCATAAATAACGCTAGTCGAGTCGTGTTCGATAACTTAATTCAATTTTTGCTCCCCTCGTCATCTCGCTGTTGCGGATACAATATGCTTCCAGAAAGAATTGTTCAGTGATGAGACGGGACTTTTCCGTTCGAGGAAAAAGAATCTATGTTGTTCCCGATTATACCAATTTTATTATACTAATATATTGAAAATATATCTGGTGCGTGCGAGCGTGCCAAAAATGTCCAAGAGTGGCAAACAGAAATAAAATAATTTAGGTATCTCGTGGTTTGATTACAACCAAACTTTGAAAGCTAATATATAGCTAGTATATAGGCCTAATAAAATTATTGCCTTATTTCTAGATGTGCTGAAATATCATGCTATTTGATTTTTTACTTAACTTTTAAATAAATATACACATTCATACCAGTCATCAATATTGCAATATTTTATAGTGTTATTGGAAAATATAGTAACGTGGTAATATTTTAGCCGGTGGTCAAATAAGGGGAGACAATAACACATGACTTGTATATTTCAAGTTCCGTAAGTCATCTCGTTAAATATCAATCATGTGTAACACGAAGTTATGCCTGTTATGTGCGTTCAATGACTCAACGTGGTGAACAATGAGATTCTTTCAGCGACATCGGATCATATTAAATTTTTGTAACGGTTTCACGGTCGTACATACTAACGCTGTATGGGAAATAATTATCAAAGTTTAGACGTTGTAATCATGAATGTGACACTGCCTTAAGCACCGTATTATTGAAGGAAACATGCAATTATTCATTATGCAATTAAAGCTGATTATGCGCGTAACAAAAAAGGAAATTACTTTTGAAATGACTGTATGGCACGACTGCAGAACATTGTGATTAAAAACAGATTACTTACAATAGTTTAGTTGGAATCATAGAAGCCATTTAATCTTGACGCAGCGAAGAATATATATAATGTATTTTTTATAAATATTCATGAACTAATTGTTATCGTTTTTCTTTCTTTACTACGAACTAATCCCATCCATCTAAAAGTTGTCTGGAAAATTGCCGATAACGATACGACCGCCGCGTTGTACTAATCAGAAAGCTTAAAGTTTATTTTTCTCTTTTTATGTCTTCTAATAAAGTACTACATTGTTGTGGAATACTAGAAGTTGTGTAAATAAATAAACGAGATGTTTAAAGTATTAAAAACCCTCTCAAACCCAAATGAGCTTCGTCTAACAAAATAGTACATTGTGAAACCAAAGAGGCGTGTAGACGAAATCCTCGTTTCTTATTCAATTTGAACGGGAAGACGGCACGGCGCGGCGCGAGGGCAACTACACTAGGCCGAAACAAGTCTCGGTGTAATCCTTCAAATCCAAATTAGATTTTCTTTCACAAGCTCACTATTGACAGGTTTCCGGCGTGGAGCGAGCATTGGCTCAGTGGCTCTGTCGCTCTGTCGCCCGTCGCCTGCCAGACATAGCTTAACCCTTATCTATTCTGCGACTCTTAATTGAAAAATACGCGAATGTTCCTTCACATGTTTATTAAGCTATTTAGTAATATTTTATGGTCATTATTAGCATCAAATCGTACCCAAAAATACAAAATCAGCAAAGATTTACTGTTAAACTAGTGCATCTAAGCGAGATTATGCAACAAAAATTAAATGGAACGAGTGTCGCATATTAATCACGTCGCGACACAAGGAATTTGTTTATTTATCTATGGTAGAGCTGTGCGAAAATTGTTTAAAATTATATCTGGTTTGGAAATAACCGCAGATGGCAATAAAAGTAAAGTATGATGAAATGAAAATGGTGACGTGTTTCTAACTTTAGTATTAGACTGTTTAAAAGATTAATAAAATAATTCATGTGCAACACTCTTGCAACACAATTTCATGTATAAGAGTGACATAATCCCGGATATTTACATTCCAACTAAACTTTTTTTTACAAATATTTCTTATTTATGCCTTCAGTATTGTAATATCATAGATTTCATATTTATATTCCTCTTTCAAAACCAAAGAACTTCCCTTATTAAAGACAAGTTACCTTGCTACAATCATACTTTAATAAGGGAACTATACCTTGCCGTGTGCTATAAAAAGAAGAAACAATAAAAATGGCGCCATGGTAATGAATAGGTTGTACAAATATTGGGCTAGATTTAACAGGGTGTAAGTCGATAGGGTGACAGGCAATGTCGCGTGCTACCCCGCCATGAAACCGATGACGGACTCAGCTCTCTATTAAGTGGGGCATTTGTATACTAAACCAAGTTATAAGCTAGTGTTTGGTTTAATAAAACTCTCGCCTCAAACCTTAACAATCATATACATCTTTGCCCGTTTTCATATAATAGGAAGGGTAAACCTTTAACCGACAATTATCATTTCATGGATATTTATCAATGTCACTCATGAACGGCCCTTATTTTTGGAAATCGGAGCATATCCGATATTTGAGTATGAAGCAAATAGTTAAAGAGGGGATGTGAAAGGGTTTGTGGAACTCCGGAATACTTGCTGACCGGATAAAAAGACCGACAATAACACACAGCGACAACAGTATTGTTATGTTGTAATCAAGTAACTTCACAGAGTCCATTCCGTCCTCAAAACCGCCACTAACTCATATGAACCAGAATCGACAGTAGCACGCATATTAATCACATCCACCCTTAAGGTCCAATTGCTTAGTCAAAACTAGTTACAGCATGACTAGAATACTCACAGTCTGTCTCTTCTAAACCAAACTCCTCTATGGTAAGGTCAATGGGTGGTCATAGTACCCGGTATTATTGTATGAATCCGTTCTTGCGTGAGGTAATGGCACACGCACATCGTGATTGAGACATCGTTTACTCTTGTGCTGGCCAGATTTTTTGTTAACCTATTAGTAAATTATACCATTAATTAAATGCAAACAAGGCCTTGATTTATTCAGTGGAGTCAGAAAGTGATTTAGTAGGTACTGCATTGCGCATGCATCAAAATGTTACAAGTTTTAATAAAACAGACACTGTCTTTGTAAACACAGTATTAGTAACGTTTTAATGCACAGCATTTCTGATATCTTTACATACTTCAATAATAGTATTAACGCAATCAAAATATATATATACCACCTTAATTAAATCTGTCCCTGATAAATCTAATAGAAAATATATTCTTTAGCTTTAAGTGTATAAAGTATTAAACGATTAACAAGTGTAAAAAAAATGTTTAAAAGGAATACGACTGAATAAATTTTACTTCCAGGCTCGGATATAACGAGTTCATTTTCAATATAAGGTCGTCTGACACACATCCCTCAAAGAATTAAATTGAATATGGAAGGAAATTACATAGGCTCGTATCGACGCGCGTCTCTTGTTCAAATCGAATTTCCCTCTGAAAACAATGCCAAAACGGAAATTAATCCGACATATGAAAATAACTCACATCTTGCAAATGGACGCAGGTTTACGAGCACAATGGTACGTGTATTATGGAGCTTATCAAGTTCACAAATAGACTCTTTGTTTGAATTAACATTCATTTTCAAAATTTAATTTAAAGGGTCAGTTTGTGATGAGTAATGCGGTCACTCAGCTGGAACTTATATATTAGGTATATGGTTTACGTGAGACGTATAGAGTAAAGAAATCACTAACCTGTTGTGTTTATTTCTAAACATAATGAATAAGTAAGAAATACATAACTGTGCAACTAATAATTACATTATTATCTTATAAACCACCTATGTTTTGTACACACACACATTTCTTTTCTCATCAAAGGATCAAAACAAATACAAAACACATTACCAGCAACTGTTGGGAATGTAGATAAAATGGTAGTAATAATTGAATATGTATTGTGCCAAAACTGAGCTTCCGAACATGTTTACACGAGATCGGGTGGTGTTCGAGAGCTAAGTGATTGTAAGAGCGGACTGGCGCCTCGCCGGAAGTCGTTTCCACGTGACGGACGCCGGAAGTGACGCCGGATCGCGTTCCTTCGTTATGTCGCCTTACCATCACTCGCGAGATTTTTCAATCTTATTAAATATATACGTGTTTTTCTTACAGGTTTTATTTTATATCGTGTGTTCAGTACAAATAAAGTTATTACAAATAAATTGAATTAGGAGATTCATTAGTTGGAAACTAATGTTGATATTAGAACCAATTAATCATTTAAAAAGTAATTGAATTAGTAAACGATGAAGATTAATGCGTTTGCATTATACAGAGTTATCTGTCAAAGACGGTATTTGTGAATGCATGACTGTCACATAAACGAAACAATGTTTATGCGTTTATGTCCATTCGCCTTTATCAAATAATAGTTAGGTAAGTATAATTTACGCATTCGCCCATAGTACTAACTAAATATGAGTTACATGAAAATAAATGTCTTAAAATACTTAATATTTTCTAAGGAAATACGAATCCGATATTAATCTAGAACAGTTATCCGCTGAAGAGATTTATATCCTCTTTACTAACCGACTCTGGAGCTAAATTAGTTACACTTTACTCAAGCGCCCTTCAATTCCGACAAGAACGAATAGAAATGCCTTCAGTATAAAAATTATATCTCAGCGTACCGAATTACTACTGGATTAATTTAAAGCTTAATTTAAAAAGCAATAAAAAATTAATTGCTCCGCGTCAGTCGGTAAATTAATACATCGGTTGGCCGTTGGAGTTGTTTCTCTTAACGACGGTATTAAGTGCACTGCAACTGAAATTAAGAAACTGGCACTGACAAAACGTTGAGTAATACGGGTTAAAGTGCGTCGTTGTTTTTATAATGCCTTTTCTTATGACTGGCCCTAACGATTATTCCCCCTATTGTGCGATCTGCGACCGCTGCCAAGACCCCACGGAGAAAGAGCTAAACTTACAAAAGTTTCCGACTTGTTCAAATGGCCGGCTTTTGTTAGAGAGCGACTTATTGTTCGGGACAGATTGCAGAGGATCAGCATCGCGCTGCCACAAATTTTTACTAGAAATAAAACGCACCCGACTGCCTTCTCGGTTTTCTTCCGATGGAATATATTACTTTTGCATCAATAACATTATGTTAGCGTTTTTATTACACTGCGATTTTCATTTGTGTTGAGAAATGGAATCGGAGCGCAGGTAATACGCGTCATTATTATGAATTCCAATGCATATTAGATCGTATTTATATTATTTATTTCGTGTTGAATACAAATGGATCAAATACGCTCTTTTACAATGGGTTTGTGTTGCGAGAGTCAAATGAATTTTACATGTTGACTGGAAAAGTGTGAGACATTTTGTATTCAAAAGAATATTTTATTAATACAACTACAAATCGTTCATAGATCTCTCTGAATGTAACATAGGTTATTCATTATTTTTTTATTATATTAACTAACAAGAAAACAATTGAATTATGAGTTTATCTGTGTAAAGCGCAATATTTTCATTACCTACACCAAAAAAAAGATTACTTGATTGTGTTGTATTGAATTGTATATGAACACAAAATTTTTAGACCTAACGCAATATTTAAATACATAAACACTAATTAAAATAACACTACTTTATTTACAAATAAGTAAACAAAATATAGATAAAAGTTTCGCCCGTGTGTCTGTGCATTGTGTGGGAGGCGACGCGGTGTCGCGTCACGCGCTGCTTATCATCAAACCGACTAGGAACCACGCGAAAAACTTCCCACTAATACATCAAACAGTGGCTACATTGTGCCAGAACAGATTATGAACGTTAAGATATGATTTATTTATTCAATAATGTTGATTTCAATTTCTTTTATGAGCTAAAACAAGTAAGATTTTACAAAAACTATGTTGTAATCCATGCATTTTTTAATTCTACTTTCCATTTATGTATTTTAAGTTTTAAATCTATATATATTATACTTTAACAAACGTGTCAAATGTGAATATTGTCTGATATTTCTGTACCAGAGTTTAAAAAGTTGTATTAAACATGATATAAAATGCATGGGCAGACAGTTTACATTTTCATATAAAGACAAGCATGATATCATACACAGATGACTCCGAAACGTGTAGCAATATATTCAGTAATAACGAAATAATATGTTTTGCGAGATAGAATTCATATTTCATAAGCACTCACACGCATAGGATATTACAAAGAAAGTGGTGCTTTTTTCCTTTATTCCATAGTAAAGATAAAGGGTGGCTCCGATACGAAGGGGCTCCCTGACTATATCTCGGCCTTCTCTGGATTCATTCCCCAACATTTGTGTCACATAATATTTCAAGGCGGGTACGACTAAATTTTATATGCATGAAGACATCGGGATTTTATTCGGACATATGGAGGCAACTTATTTTATTTGAAGGCGTTGCTGCGATTATATCACTTGAATGATAGCTGCGAAAGCTTGCGACACAAAGATTAAATCCTACTCTTTCCTTAGAAATTGTAATAGTAATCATAACAACAAAATTTATGATTTAATTCAGTATTCAGCAGATATAAGACGTTCAGAAGCGTCATTTGAATAACCGTAAAATGAGCGTATTAAACGGTATTACTAATTCAATAGTTGGTTCCAACATCTGTAAGTGTTATGACGGCAATAAAAACCTCATTTGCGCTCCGGTTTAATGATCACTTCCACAACACGTCGCGAAGCTACAACGTACCGCGCGCGCTGTGTGCCGTGTCACGTCGCGTTGCCGCGCCACCTACAACCTGCGAGTTGCGACGAACTACGTTAAATTAAATATCATAATTTACCTTAATGCCGTAATTTGCCGCACGCCTTTTATAACAAAAACATTCTTCTAAATCTGGCGAGATTGTATTAACATAACCGCTTTGTTAAATGGAGTCAAGATAATTTGTGGACCAAGTTCGGCCTGTAATACCTCGCAAATTGCCGGATAAGACTGTGTGAGACAACTGTTAGTTTTAATTAAACTGCTGGTTGCGCTCGCGGGGAGTCCTCGGAATGAGAAAATTATTCTAATCTTATAAGCCTGTCGGTTGCCCAGAACTCGGCTTGGAATTAATATCATGTGGGTCGGCCCGCTCCGAACGGGATGTACGTAACACATTTGCCACACCGTTTTATGGTTGAGTTTATATATTTCCTTCGCGAAAAGCCACCGGAGATCTTAACTCTTAAGGCGATTTGTGGAGACCGTTTACGGCTTCTTATCCGTTCAATTTAATGAAAAGTATAAAGCCAGTACGAATTCACCTGAACCAGATTATCTGCGATATCAATTTGAAGGACAATACGGCGTGCTGTCTTGGGAGAAATCCGCGATTAGACAGAGACAACAATTACGGTCTTGGACGTATTATCTTTAAAATGAAACAGTACAATTGATTAAATGACAGTATTTTTGAAAAATAAATTAAGCTTATTTCTGGGAAATAGGTTATGTTGGTGTAGTAATATGCAAGTAACTATTGGTTGATTGTCTTCAAGCTACGCTGTGCAGAATTATTGCTAGCGTAGTTTAGTGACTCGGACCGCTTGTCAAACTTTGGTAATTTAACTTCAAAACAGGTTCCTGTCAGTGTACTAGAGCTGAACACTTGTTCCGTCGCATTTAAGACATTATCTACAATATTAATATGACATGCATTCACAGAAAACTATTTTAAAAGCTATAATAGTAAATGAAGGCAACTAAAATATTGTATTTAAAATTCAATACCTACTTTATAAGTTTATAAGATATGCTACATGATTTATGCATTGTTTGCTTCAGCCATAATCTCATGCTGTAAAAGAAATTCACGTATTACAATGAAATATAATGTGTAAATACAAGTTTGGTGTGAAAATTTAAAATAAGCACATGTAAATATTGTACGTGTCTATTTCAACGTATCATTTATAACGTTTTTTCTTTTATGCGCATATGAAAGAGTTTGGCGAATTCTTTTAGGGTTAGTACATAAAAACCTTTGTTGTGATTCCCCAAGCGCAAAGTTAGCGACTACATGACCGAACCTTTTGTTGTAGCCCGCCGAGTGTGAATTGATAATGTTCGTCCGTATTTGTTGTTTTGTTACAACACGAGTTCCAAATTCTTCTGAAGATTTGTGTTTATCACTTAATTAGACTTATCTACTTTTGAAATATATCAAGAAAGTAGCTACTATAAAGTATTTAAAATATAAAGTATTTAATATACGTACGATGGTAAATAGCAAGTATTTAAATAAGATATTTTTATTTGCTTTAAAGATTTTTGCAAATCTACACTTTTAGAAGAGTTAAAATAGGAAAGAATGAAGTTTAATCACGTAGATCAAAATACTATTTATTTATGCACGGAAAATTGTACCGGTACAAAAAAAAATAATATCATTGTTTAAGCGGATATGTAATGTATTGTTTAAATGGAATTGAAATATAAATACTCGGTTTGCAGAAACTAAATAGGTACTGTGAATGCTAAATCGTTTTGCAAAACATTTGTCTAATTTCACGCCCCTACCTAATCTGTTTTCAACGAGCGACGAAAAATCGGTTGTTAAACGTTGTGACCGTACAAAAATGTATCGAATCCGTTACATAATTTAAATATTAGTGTCAATTGTCCGTACGTGAAATGTATGGATATCTGTCGGTTTTAAATCATGCGAAACAATTTGTGCAAACAAAGACGTGGTCGCATAAATTCGTTTTAACCGAGGTATGCAGCGTTCATGGGCCGACTAATTAGAACATAAATCTGCCTTTATACAAATTTGTTCTTTTTTTGGCGGGCTTTTCTATCGTGTTTATGTTTTATGTAAGTAACATGAGAACAAGTGTGAAAGGTTTTATGTAACTTTCAACTAAAGGGTTGAGTTGGTTTTAAGCTGCGTTAAACACTTTATTACTTACATTTGGTGCTTGCAATTAATTTTAGTTACTTGTGCAATGGTTTCTATCCATTTTTATAAATTTTAACGTGCAATAAGGATATAAATATATATATGTACTATTAATATTTTTTTGTACAACGTAATACTCGATATTTTGTACCCTAATATTACGTATAAATAAACAAACGTAATTTTAACGTATTGACATGTCCAAATGTTGGACAGTGGGCTACCGTTAAGTTACGGAAACGGGCAAATTATTTTTACGGATAAAATTGATTCCAGTCCCATCTCATAAAAAAGCACCAGAGCCAAACAAGGCCTGCCAGAATATTTCTCAACACTAGGTACGTTAGCTCTCTGACATTTTTTTACTTTTTTTGTAAAAAGAACGTAAACGTTCAATTTTGCTCTACAAAGGTATTTTCGTTTCAGTCAGTATTTGTATGCCGCATGGAGCAAGATACGTTTCATTAAAATGCACTACAAAATGATTTCAGATGATTAATTGTTCCGTAAGTTTTATAAAATATTTTCGCACGGTATACAGTGAATTCAATTAAAATATTTTAAATAAATAATATAAATTGCTGTACTTAAATTGGCACAATATACCAGTCAAATTGTCAATTGGAAAGCCGATAGTTTTAATACGATGTACGCTTTATATTCAAGTCACATCTCACCGCCCAACGTTATTGCAGCACGTTGGGATTTATGGCGACGCTCATTTTAAAAATAAAGCTATTCTTTCTAAAATATTGTCAGATCTGCATTAAATATTTCACTTTATGTGTCCCGTAGGTGGCGTTACAAAATTTTTGCTCGATTTACAATCCAGAATAATGCTTCCACGAGCAGTATTGTGTGTAATTAAATATTCCCTGCTGAATGTTTTTGTGCAAGTTAATTTTGTGCAGTGATATTACCTCTTTTGATACTTCATCGCAATTTTTTGAATGGGTGATACATTTTTGTCTTGGTTATTTTTTTATTTGACAGCCTCCGTGGCACAGTTGGTTAGACGCTGGCTGTGAAACGAGAGGCCGCGGGTTCGATCCGTGCACCGAGACAAGTAGGTATTTGTGTGGTCCACGAGTATTTGTGTCGGGTCTGGGTGTTTGTGAGACCGAAAAGTCTCTGGTAGCTTCTGAAACCCACGACACAAGACTTAATTGATCTTAATGTGGGCTCAGGAATATGTATGCGACTGTTGGGAAATTAATGTTTATTATTATTGCTGTATGATTTTTTAATGTTAAATATATTACGACGTCTGATAATGTTTAAAAATGTGTATTATAATAAAAGTCCTTTTTGAAACGTAATTTTTAAGAGTCTCCTTATTACGGCAGTTGTTTGAGCACGTTGATTGGAAAGTATACAAAAAGTGTGTTGTATGAAGTTGTTATAATAACTTAATCCCTGTTTACTTGTTATGTTTATTACACTCTCCAAGTAGAGGCAATGCAGGTGTAAGCATTCCCACGAAGCAATTAACGTCCAACAAAGTTGAAGGGTTGCTCTTGAACCTCAAAAAGGAAGCAAAGAAAAACAGTAAATGTGGTCTTGGCCATTATTTTGTTCTTACAAATGTTTTCCTTGGTAGGTATGAAAGTAAACGCGCCGGTTAATTACCGTTCATTGCGTAAAAATTGTAGACAAGTCCATACTAGAGAAATTTGGAGTTAATTACTTTGTTTCTTTTAAACAGTAGGTATAAAAGAGGCATGACGGCTGGCGAGTTCGGGCCGAATTTACGCTGCGTGTCATGAATTTCTGTAGGAGAGCACGCTTATGTAGCCGCCGCGAAGTTAGCGCATGCAGTTGTGGAACTGGGCCATAACTTTACACGCAACATTAACTTGGGACGCAGACGCGACACGGGTTAACATGGAAAATAGCTCGACTTTCTAGAAAAGTCTGTTATAGAAAAAATCTACGTTCTCATGACCGTGCCAAAGATTTTTCATAGTACAATTTCCGGGAAATCATCTAGCGACAAAATCATTTCCTAGGAACATCCTCAACTTCTAAGGCATTACAGTCATTTCCCTCTGATTGTGGGCCTTCGGCTATCTCAGTAATCACAGGAAACGCAGCGACAAAATTACACCCGTCAGTATTCTATAAGTCAGAGGATGTTTGTATCGACTGATTCAAGTTGAAATCAAATTGACTTACAGCGAGGTTGTAGGAATAAAACAAAATTTATAATACAAAAACGAATGCAAAAGCTGTAACTTCTTTATAAAAGTAAACTTGTATTTTTACTTTAGCTGCTAAGACTCCATTGAAATAGTTAAAAGGCATTGCATGCAAAATACGTTGTAAGAGAACGACTAGTTTATAAGATGCCGCATAAAATTAAGTTTGCAGTTGTCTCCATTTTATATCCGTGTTTTTATTGTGCTGTGATATTTACCCAGCGCAAAGTAATTTTAACATAATCTAAACATGCCAATAAAGAACATTGAATGCAAATTCAATAATCTAACGTCGCGCAAGTTACGGTGCCTAGCCAGCCAACCACAAAATTAGAATATAAAATATGCAACATATGTGTTGCCCTGTAAAATGATATGCCTGTACTGAAATTTAACAATACGTAATATTTGTATTTGTAAAAAAGTGTCTTTTGGACAATAAAATAATCTCGCCATTTCCTTCAATAATTTCAAACACATTCTAGATCTTCAGACAGCTACAGAGGTGAAATAATGGACTCTATTTATTTTCCTTAAATAAGATATATTTTAACCAATTAGTATTGCTAAAAATCTTATGCTAACCGAGATATTTATCAAACTGTTGATGACGGTAGCAAAAGAATCTGAACCTGTTGCTTCGTTATGAAACAGAACTTAAATGACGCCTATTATTTGTTCATAACACTAGCAATTTGTCTTGGGACGTCGTTAATTTAACTTATTAGAACTTACTAGCTTAAGTTCCTCCTCTTGGGTATTCCAATTAAATGAATGTAGGTTTGCACTATCTTGCGCCCGCTCGTCTTCTTAGCCATCGTGAAAACACACACATCGCATATGTGACCTATTGTATTATTTAGCAATTTCATTAGTATGAAATGTGTCCCGATATTGAATGACAGTGTACACTATAAACTAAAAATGTGAAATGTAAAGAAACACGACTCACTGTAAAAAGAACGTTATTATAAATACACCATATCACAGCATCGTATTCTTAATTGTTAATATAATTTATACTAGCTTCTGCCCGCAAACTTCGTCTGCGTCCTTAACTTTTTTGAATTTCCCATCCCGTACTGTCCCGTCCTGTTATATGCGACCATCCCGTGTCATTCTCATTCAAGGCATATAATCCAGTCCCATCCCATCCCTTTGATTAAAAAAAGTAACAAATATATCAGTATTCCTTCCTCATCCCACGGGAACACTATTTTTTCGGGATAAAAAGTAACCTTAGTGTTAATCCAGGGTGTCAAGTACCTCCATACCAAATTTCATCGAAATCCTTTAAGCCATTTCTGATGTCATCGCGCACAACCGCACAAACAAACAGACAAAAATTCTAAAAATGATTGTTTCTTGGTTATATTACGTTAGTACAGACTCCCCATATTAGATTTACTCATTTATCTTCCATGTACAGACATCGATCGGTTACAAATTTATTATATTATGTATAGATGACGTAGCTTTTTTAACATTCTATAAATTGGATACTATGAAAGTTAGATATTAACAATTTTTACATTTGCCTATTCGTTATTCAATTTTAAAGTACATAGTTAAAATATTACTTGCGTTAGGAGATTTCTAAATTTTTATATTAGCCTAAACCTGTACTTAGCTGAAATCGGAATAACCGTTTCACATATTTATATTATCCCATACCTATAGACATTAATTCTATTATTAATTCCAGAAGCTGGATGTATATGTAAACGCCAAACAGCTCTTAGTGGAATTAGATGGGTACATATTATATTGATTCTCCGAAATCAAAATGCGCAGATTTACATAAAGATATATGCATCAATTACGTCACAGTAAGTTCACATACGCCAAACATTTCGTTCGTTAGAAACAGGTATGTATAAAAGCGATTGCGTCTTTGCAGTTAATGTTCCCTTAATTTATTCAGAAGGGAACACGATCCCGACTCGACCTTAACAAGATACATTAAGAAAATTAACGCTTGACTCAATTCTATCCTTTGACACGGAATTCGTCGATTGCCCCGCTTACATTAAAGAAATTTGATTATCATGTGTGCCGTGTAATAAAATGTGGAAATCAGGTGCGGCTACAAAAATTTCGTACTAATGAGAGGTCACGGGGGAAAAACATGTAAGAAAATATAGACATTAAAAATAATTATTGAAAATAAATACACTTCAGTACACCGCTGAATATAGTCCTTCAAACATTTACGTCACGTTGCCACTTGTCGGCCTACCAAGCAGAGCCTCGCGCTTTGCTTGCGCGGAGTGTCTCGCGGTGATGACGCTACTGCTCCTCATCAGCGTGTCATTTAGCTATCCATATCTGTGATAGCTATATCGCCCTCTCTCCGTCGCCAGAGGGTTCTTATTGTTTCTATTATTTTATTTAATCCAGTTTAACAATGCGGAAATGAATAAACTCCACTGAACGCATTGAACAATTAGCTTTGATGTGCGATTATAACATTGGGTCGAAGCGAAACGTGTTAGTAAGTGTATGCGCTCGTACCCAGTGTTATATCGACATACACGTGTCGCGTATGTAGGTACCGCAGGCGGGTAGGGGTCGTGAGGTAGGGTGGTGAGCAGTCGGCCGGTTTTATTGGCGTCACTAATGAGTTGCTAATTCAATTTCACGGAGCCAGCGCCGGAGTAACGCGGCGGCGGCGACGCGGCGGCCGGCGAGCGACCAGAGCGCCCGGTGGACACCCGCGCCTCTATCTGCGCCACTTGAAACGATTGGACCGCTCTGCAATCAGCGATTTCCCGTGTGGTTCCGCTTATGCAAACATATTAAGCATTGAGATTATCACATTTCATTCCAAACATCTTTATGCCAATTTATCTTATACAAGAATAAATAGCTTTTCTTTGATAATTTATAAAGTAATAAATAAAAAGCTTGGTTCGTCCGAATCATCTTGTCATGTCGAAATTAGATTAATGAAAAGGTCAGACACCCACGCACATGAATTCAAAGCTACCTATCTATAAATAACCAATAGACCTCAAGCGAATAGAACTGCTGTATGTCTGATCGCATCCATTAACTTAATGTAGCTCATAAAACCTTTGTGTTTTTGGTTTATGACGATGCGGTCGCCGTTCGGTCTAAAGAAAGTTCCCTCGAGCGGCACAAAATGAACGAAACTTTTGATTCCCCTGCTCCCCAAGCTTTGTTTTCGGGGATACATATTCTTTTTGTCTAATAAGTCAATATTAACTTAAACCTTTTCTTTGCACAAAATATTAAATGTTAGGGGTGCTACACAAAAATGATTCTTTGTAATATTTTCATATTTTTTGATTGTGTCTTAATAAACAAAGATAATTTAAAATGTGCGGATAAATCAAATCATATACCATATCTGCATACAATATTACTTTTATATTGTCACCAAGTTTTGAAGCTGTGTAAGAAGTAAATAAATACACCCAACAGTCACATATATAGTCCTGACCCCACACTAAGATCGAGTCTTGTGTCGTGGGTATCAGGAACTACGAGAGACTTTTCGGTCTCACAAACACCCAGGCTCGAAACAAATACTTGTGGATCTCACAAACATTTGTCTCGGTGCGGGAATCGAACCCGCGGCCTCTCGTTTTACAGGCGGCGTCTAACCAACTGCGCCACGGAGGCTGTGTAAAAACAACTTTCAGAGTATAAACGCGCACAAACTTTCGTTAGCTTTATTCAGTTGTTAAAATGTCAGATATAAAGCTACTTCAAGAAATAGAAAGTCGATACATACACCTAACTGTCAGTTCCGCTTCACAACAATGTTAAGTCTGGAAGAAATAACACACTTTAAAGTTAGCGAATCCAATCTCTGGAAGACGGGAACTTTGTACAATTGTTTTCTTTTTCAAAGTGTAGCACGTAAACGAATTTGTAGACATAGAAGTGTATCAACTAGTTTAGCTCAACTCCTTTAGGAAATAAGATGTATTCAAACGGCAGGAGGCTGGATGAATCACTTATTCTATTGTAGTTGTTGACATGCAAGCTCGAACACAAAATAGTAAAGCAAACAATCGTATGAGCTGCGAGCAGGTTCAGTGCCAAGAAATAATCTCTTACGTGACATTAACATACATCATGTGCGGAACAGCTGCCAAAACTGTCTGCCAGAGGTCCCGCACTACTTACTAACTAAAACAATATTACTTAGCTGAGTTATTCTGGCTCAAAGTTCGGCGTGCGGTTACTGGTGACATATCAAACCGAACAAATACGAAATCGCACGAACACACGCTAATGTACACTCATGAACGGTAATGGGTAGGATTTAGTTAATACTTAATGATCTAATCAATAATTTAACATGTACGGTAATTTACAAGTTGGAATAATAGAATTTGCACGTATCTAAACATTAATAATAACTTATGTTAAACGTTAGAAGTCGATACCAAGGTTAACATATAGGTACAAGGTACATTGTACAAGTACACACAATCTTTATATCCACGCCAAATGCCATTAGCCCATTTATATAGGTATACATTTCACTGGGATTGTGTGGTATCAACAGAGATTAATCCCGCACAAATCTCTATTTTAGTGGTGCGATCTGTGCTCGCCCAAACTGGGCCAATTAGAGCTTACGCGCACTAATCGGAATATCGATGCCGTGTATATCACCTAATAGTCTAAGATCCGGCGGCTGATTTACGCAGGTATCTGCGACTTAAATCACTATACTTTTACAAATTATTACAATTGGACACATTACTTCGGAATACCAAAAAAACCGCGGTTATATTTATTCAAATATGTTATAATAAATTTGATTCAACGGATAGCAGCAATATTTTTCACATGCATGTTTAAACTTTAAACTCAAGTCTATATTATGTCCGGGGTAGGTAGAGGTGCAACTAGCGCTTTTTACTGATCACCGAGCATATTAATAATTATCATAGAGGCAAACCTATCAATATGCTGGGGACAATACCAGGGGAAATAACAATTAAAGGTACACAATTCCGGAAATATTTACTAGGCGACTCGGCAGTAACATTTTATATTTTAAGTATTTAACACTGTTTAAAATGATATTTAAATTTATTTGAATTAAAAAAATTATAATGCAGAAATCAGTTGCGGGATCATGGACTATAGCAGATAATATCGACCGTTTATACTCGTAATACAATTATGTTTCGAGTGACGCCTGTCTGTGCTAATTACATGTTGTCACTCCGTTCATTATGATATAATTCTGTTTATTTTAAAGTAATATGTTTATTTAACTATTATAAGTTGTCCAGTTAGGCAAAACCGATATCTGGAGAAAAGTCACTCCTTGAATTTTATTAAAAAATGGTTTACATTAATAAAACCACATCTAGTTCGAGACACTAACTGGTACTTATATGAACAAAACGGTTCATAAACACATTCGTATGTGTGTAGTTCGTATTTTATTTACCACATAAAAGGCAAAGTAATTATCTTCCTAAATCCCGAGCCAATTCCAGTCTTTAAGAGAGATAAACGAGAGGAAAAAGAACGTTGAACGAAACCTGCAAGTTTACCTCTGGCTACGGCAAAAATCCTATAATTACTTCCTTTAGGTGTTAGAAATGTTGGATACCTTGTAACTTAAAACTTATGTAGAAACGCGCGAATTTAAAATTGAAGTAAAAAGAATCTGATTCAGCAAAGATAAAAATGTGCTAATTGTCATTTCTATAAAGGCAGACCTTAATATGTCATGAAATGTATTATAGTTTTCACACTATTAAGCCAGAATTTTTATTCAGGAACTGAATATAAATGCTCAAGTGTAATTACTGTCCTAATAACTATTTTCATGGGTCGAATAGTATACAAAATAAAACATGACGGAAGTGAGGGAGAGGCTTTTAACTTCATTCCGGGTCGCAATTACATTGCAGTTTGCTTTTTGTAAAGCGGCCCCTGTGGCATTCATGAACATTTCAACAAATAAAAACATTCGTCATTAGTTCACATTATTCTATCGGCCGGCTTGTTTTTTAATGTCTGCATTCTATTAGCCACAATTTTATTGGCTGTATTCCCTTATAATATATTTATAGAGCTTTAGAAAAAAAAAACTTAGTTATATTTAATTCAATTATTATTTGGTACAGAACTTGTTATTTTATTACTTGATGCTAAACGTGCCTGTAGAGGTATAAAAAAACGAATACTTATTATAAGGTAATTATCAACCCACTCCGGTCTAGGCAAATCTATTGATACTGTAGCTGTAACGAATAAGAGCAAAGCTCTACCAATGGGTGAAGTATTAGGTACTATATTGGCTTCCTCGAAGATTCAAAGGAAAACTTGATAAATCAAAAACTTTTCTTCAGAGGACAGATTCATAATGACTCGTTTCTACAAATCGCCCCACCAAGTATATAACGGATATCTAAATAATTCCAGATTATATCAGATGCCAATACATAGCATAATAGGTGGATACATATCCCCCGACATTTCGATTGCTGTTAATGAGCAATTCTCACCTCGCATAGGTCATCGTAAGCCTCGGATTACGTGAGTCTTGGTAATTATAATTAACATACGAGCACACGGCGTATCATCACGCCAATCTTGGTAAAGAGGCAGTCAGACATACAAGCACTGATCTGATTTTTCGACAAGAATTGGGAAAAAGGACTAATTATATCCGCTCCCTGTAAATTATGTGTAAAAAGTATCGAAATATTTATTTTCAAGTCAGATACCTAACTATTATATAGTTCTTCGAAAATTCATGGATTCAAGCTAATCAATACTCTTGCAAATATGACGAGGATGTGACCGTCATTTTCTAAAATTGGCGACGGGAAGGGGCAAAATGAACCACCGTATAGGGATATCTTGCGTACGTGATTACTCCCTAAATATTCCACTTTATTGTGCAATCCTCTCCGCTCCGTGTGAAGAAACAAGACAAGAAGGCGAGTCTGAATAATTTACAGGGCCGGTGGTGGATGCACCATTTATCCAAATTGTCGACTCAAAGAAACAAGGGTGGATGTTAAAAATGAACGAGCTGTCACTTTTGCGTCGCCTCTGCACCAATCCATCAGTGTTACACTAAAGACGATGTCGGAAGAAATAGGAATAATTATGATTTTTATTGTTGAAGGTTTTGAGATGAATTAATGCATTTTGTGGGTACAAAATATAATAATGATACCATAAGGCATAAGTCATTATTTTTTAAGCTAAGTGATGACGACTTTACATGTTTTAAATAATACTTACCTATACCATGTTTATTCCACATAATCGTGAAATAATGCAAGTTATATTTGAACTTCTAGTTTTTATATAAAACAATTCATAGCTACAAACTGCTTAATGTGATAAAATAATTTGGCAACACTGGCTGATTGGTAAGTATACAATTTCAAAACAAAACCTAATAGTTTGATGCGCTGATTAGAGACAACTTATAACAACTGAAGCACAAATCCGCCGCACCGCGCCGCCTGCGCCGCCCTGCACCGCCCTGCGCCCCACCGTATCTCTTTTATGGATATAAACGAGAGACAAAAACGACTAGCCCCGAATTCCCGACTCACGACGCAAACCGGAGTCAGATGGACACACCACTGCCACCCGCCCCTTACCGCCGGCGCACCTGTCAGTAATACGATTGCCCCGCGTCTTGATGTCTATTAGAGAACCAAATGAGTTGTAGTTTTTGGTAATGAAAAAGGATTTTTATTTCTTCAGATATATACCTAAAGTAATAAAATCTAAATCAGGGGCAACTTGCCCGCCGGGTTGGAGCCCCGGGCCATGGCCCTTTTGGACCTAGGGTAAATACGCCCATGTGCGCCGGTATTTTTAGTCACATAAGTAACTAAGATCAAATAATACGAATGTATAAACATAATTTAAGTAATTTTAGTAGCTGCGACCATCAGAAACGTTACTATGGCGACTACAGTCTACAGTCAGGTAACTTACGATGCGCAGTTAAGCACTTTGATACATGGAAACTTTAATATTTTCTTGAAAAGTAGGCTACGTGAGCTTTATTAGCCTTACTGGCAACGAAATGGCCCATAATTATAGCAATATTTGAAAAGCCTATTTCATAAACAACAATCGCATGTTTACAAACTATTTATTTGTATGCGGCAAAATGATTGTTTCAGTATCTGTTCAACTTAACTTTGTATTCTATCGCACGTATAGCAATACAAGATCTAAAAAGAGAAAAATTGAACGCTCGGACGCGTATACGGGTAACACAATTGCACAGACATAAAATTGTGAAAGTAGTAAATCAAATAATAAGGGAAAATTCTATTACTGGAACGGGTCACGACAAACTGAAGATTGTTCTCGAAAAAGAAATCTCTTTTGTTTATAACAAAGAACGTAACTTTATTTGTATGTATGTCCAACTATTGGACGTCACACCTAACTTAATTTCGAACGTTTGAACATACTCGATAGTGTTTCAAAAACTTTTCTAGTTGACTGTCGATTCAATCGTGGGTTCGTTATTTCTCACAATACTTAAAAATTAGCAGCGGGAAAATCAGATAATAGGTGCTGCGAATTATGTGCTGATGCACAATTGTCGGTGGTCTCGGCTCTGGCCTAAAGCACACTTTTTGTTTGATTTAAGGCTTCCACTAGAGTTAATAAATCATTATTCACTATATAATTTGACGAGGGGAGTCATGTTAGGAAACCATTACGACGCGCTTTTGCAACAAACTAGTATTCAACAAACGTGTACCGAAACGACTCACTAGTGGGAATTTACAAGTGATTACTGCCGCCCACGAACACCCACAAGGCCAATACCATAATCGTAGCATACCTAAACAGCTAGCAATTGCCATTGGACGATAGGTAAGGAGGTGAAAAGGATTATCGTGTTTCCAAGAATCTTATTTACGTTATAGAACTCGACCAAAAACTGTTTTTATCGTAAAACAATGGTAACGCTCAGTCGACCCGTCACATTTATTCTAGCAAAAACTAGATTTTTGAGTCATCTTCAAAACTCGATTTACTTGAAGTCAGCTGTCGGGTGATAATGTTTCAGTCTGTTTAACGTGTACCTCATTGTTCTGTGGTTTAACGTGTGCATAGATGTAGTATAACATAGATCGGCAATGTATCATTTTGAGTGAAACCAAAACGAGAATATGATAGTGTGCGTGAAGTTTGCATGTGTGCGTGACAGATAATGCTGCGCCATGCACTGTCGATACTATCATATCG
The DNA here is from genome assembly GCA_905220455.2 of Deilephila porcellus. Classification (NCBI taxonomy): domain Eukaryota; kingdom Metazoa; phylum Arthropoda; class Insecta; order Lepidoptera; family Sphingidae; genus Deilephila; species Deilephila porcellus. Next base: position 8,623,268 of record LR999977.1, on the reverse strand, counting down.
ATATACCTAACGGCCCAAGCAATAAAATTAAATTTTATAGATATATATGAGACATTTCATGGTATTTTAACAGAAAAATAATGATTGTGTTTATTTCAACACAGATACGTAAATAAAGATAAATCGTCATATTTGAGAATAATTTTATTTGACAAGTTTTGTAAAGCATTCCTTATAAGAATATCTAATGTTCTATTGTTTTATTAAAATGACAGCCTCCGTGGCACAGTTAATTTGAAACCGGCTCAGAAATGGTAAATTACGCACACGAAATATTAATTAATATTTAGCAAATATCAATAGTGAATAAATAAAGTGAAGTAATAACTGTTATTATAGAATTGATGTTATACTACGAGATTATAAAATGAAGTGAAACCTCTATGGTCATCGACTATTTTTATCGACATAATATTATTGATCGAAACTGTCAATCAATCTCTAGCAAATGTTGGTTGAAATTATTATAAATTCACGTATATGATATCATTTTTTATAGGCAATGGATGCTTTCTATGCATTTAAATAATGAATAAGGACATTCTGTTCTACCGATATACATACAAGGTTTGTCTTACAAATCTACAATATTGTCACTAAACAACATTGAAAAAAGTGATACGATCTTATGAAAAACTATGATTATTCGGGTTTTTACACTAAAATCAATCACATCCAGGCACTGGACAACTCACCATAATAAATTACATTTAATAAAAGTAGCTCAGTACTGAAATATTAAATAAATCAAGAAAATAAACGAAATTTGTCGTTCGCTTAAATGACATATTTTCACGCAAATCGCTAAAGTTAGCTCTCCGTGTAAACGCATGGTCGCATCATGCATCTCGCTTTAATGTATGATATAAATCATTCTATCTCTTTCACATTGCCGATCTATGTTATACTACATCTATGAACGTGTGGGTCCCGCAAAGGGCACCCTATTCACTTGTATCCCTCCTGGTACCAGTTTTCTTATCTATTCTTGATTGCTATAGTTCCTTATAGGTATTAATTATGTGAGTCGTGTATTAGGATAATTTAGGTAATGTTAGGGTACCACATGCAGAAAATTAACATGAATTAACAGCTTCCATGCCCCGTTTTGGTCAGTGACTGATTATCGGAAATCGAAAAACTAGTGGCAGGATAGTTGAATCGCGACCACCATACACGATAGTGAAAAACCGAGTTATTGGTCTCACATACAATGACTTACTGTATGTATGCAAACATTTTATAAATATACTAATAACATTTCGTAAGTGTGGCGCATTTCGAGCCCAACCTGCATATATCCCGTTTCTAACGAGCTATTATACTATAAAATTGGCAGATGGTTATCTGTTATCGGGGGTTACTCTTTGGATTGCACTGTTATTTTCTTTTGTTTTCTCGGGGAAAAAAAAGATTTATCGCTATCGCTGCCTGGGCGGGAGGCGGAGCGGTGATGTTGGTTTCACCGATGTTACGACTCAACGTTGAGCCACCCGGGAAAGATGTTACCATCCGGGCGATCGTTGAGTCGAGTTCCTAGCAAATTCCTACACCGGTATACCTAAAACCCCACGGTGGTTCTCTTCAGCGCATTGTAGTGGCTCCGATTGCACTGTTCTCACTTCTCACTACTAGGTGTATTGTAGCCGCTTTTTCACCCACAAAGCTTCCTATGCACTAAAAATGTCTAGTATATATTTTCTTCCTCTTTCACTACTGAGTTTGGCGTGCCATATAAGCAGTTTTTGTTTATACATACATACATACATAAACTCACGCCTTTTTCCCAGAAGGGGTAGGCAGAGGTGTCACCAGGACACCCACATTTCGCCTAGTATGTTCCGCCCCATGATGTGATAAGAGGCGAGCCTATCGCCATATCGGGCACTAATTCCTGACTACGGGCTGTTATTGAATAGAAAAATCCAATATCACTTTGCCCGACCCAGAATTCGAACCCGAAACCTCAGCTTTGCAATCGTACCATAGTACAACTACGCCACCGAGGCCAATTGCCAATTGAAATGAAATTCTATTACATCGTGGGACGGAACACACAATGCGAAATGTGGATGTCCTAGTAGCACCTCTGCCTACACAGTCTGGGAAAAATGCGTGAGTTTAATTAGGTATGTAAGTATGTTGTCATGAAACATATCACAAAGTGCGAACGCCCCTATTACTTTCAGCCTTCTGCTCCGTCAAAGATTTCAACTTCTACAGGGGGGCGTGATGGTCCAGTTTGAGAAACTCTAGTCTAGAGTTAGGTCAATAATAGGTTCATTCTTACGAATCATATACGAACTATAATAGCATCAACTCTAAGTCAACTCTTATATGTCGCTTTTAAGGTGGGTATTGGCCGATATTACGCGGTGTAATGTAACATTCGAAGCAAGCATAAAGTTACGCCGTGTGCTAAAATCGTTAGTAATAATAATAAAATGTTCTTGCTCGTTTCCACGTACAGAATACAGACTGCACGAATGCTCGCCTTGGAACATGTTACATTACGACCCGTAACACCAGTCAGTACGTACCCTCCTTTATGTTAAAAATAAGAACGGAATTAAACACTCAAATGACGTGAAATTAATATTTTATTAAATAATAATTATTGTTAATACATCTTGTAATCGAGGCATTTCCGCCGATCAACTAAAAGGTAAATGCACCGAACTGATGCACGTATTTCTAGCCTTACTAGAAGGAGAACTAAGAAAAAAAAATAAGCATTTGACCAAAAATAATAGCTTTACATTTGAAACGTCACACTGGAGTTATTTCACTGTTAAAGCGTTTAAAAGGCTGTTACAAAAATAGTGGGAGCATGTATTAATCCATAAAACCGTAAATCACATTTTGTAATATCTGTAATAATATTATTTATTACAAAAGTGAAAAACGTGTGGTAGAAGGTACTCCAGGCACTAATTTAGGCGTAATTTGTGATTAGCAAGGACGACGGTCGGGTCCGCGACGACGCGGCGCCGCCTTCAGAATGTTGTCCACGCGGAGAATCATTTCCGCAGCCTCCGCCGCAGATAATAGCACCTGACGCTTCACTACGTACGATTCTGTGATGCCCAACGTCTTCATGTCACCCACACGGCCGTTTTCCATGTCTAAAATAAAATATACATATTACTCAGTGGCGTGCCTAGGGTTTTGGAGTAGGGCAAGCCCAATATTATTTTAGGTTTAATACATATTTATTTAGAAGAAAAATAAGACTAAGAACGACGAAATCGAATTTACGGCGCGGCGGCAGACCTATCACACAATCTATACAGTATTAAAATTAGGTAATACAAATATAGATAGCTTGTGGTCATGCATACCGTAACTTTTTACTGCACTAACGACTGAGCACTTTTAATACCCGGCATTACACTAGCACAACGATAGCTACTATGGTCCCGTGTTTGACTACGCAGTTAACCAAAATTGCAGACAGAAATTGTTGTAAATTTACATTAAGGTTAAGTTTTTACAAGTATTTTAATGACTAGTAATAGCATGCCTTTTAAAAGGACCACAATATCATTGAAATCATTACAATTAATCAAAACATTCTAATACACAAGTGTCCCTTGAAAAACATATGAAACACGGCTGTTTAATAACCTATATGAAGGGGAGCATGTAGGAATCGAATTACGTAGTTTAGTAAACTGAACCGATAAAATGCCTCCTGAGATTTATCACGAATTTAAGAAATGCACAAACTCGGCGTAGTTTTCGCGCCAGTTTCAATATAATTGAATTAAATTACCTTTATAACGGCAATGAACACTTTCACCATCACACTAAAACCATCACAGGAAACAATACAAATCATTTTCGTATCAAAAAGTTTAAATAACATTAAAAAAAACGAATAATTAACCTAAAACCTAACTATTTACAATTGCACAATATCAAAATACTTATGAAGTTAGTAGTAATTCGTACAGTATTGCTAGTTAACGAAAAAATAAACATTACAACATGCAATTATAATTTATGCAATAAATATAAAAACCTCATTATTTGTATTACAAAAATGATTAAATAATTTTAAAAACCAACCAACATATAAATATAATTTAGTTAACAAATAATGTTACACATGACGACCTTCAAACGTACGGTGTTCAGTCAAAACAATTCTGTGGTCAAAAGCTGGGCTTTTGGTTTAGTACATTATTGCTATATATAAATATCTATAGCTATACATTTGTAGTGCCAGAGTATAGCATTTCACCCGTAAATGTGAAAGAGATAGCATGCGTTGCCAAAAGCCTCGTAAAAGCACACGAGAGAGAAAAAGGCAGATATACGTTTTGCGCGTACCGTCTTTTAAAAAATGCGTGGAGCTACGTTCTACGTGAGAGGTAAAATTATTGAATGAATTTATTACAAGCGTTGCGCAGCGCGGGCGGCGCTTCAGCTCGCCGTCTCAGGCGCTTCATTGAAGAGCGCCATGCCGCGACGGAACGCGGTAAATTCAAAAATGGTAGATGTTTCGTAATTACTGTTTTGTATTGTATTGAATGTAATGGTTTCGTTCAGAATTTAGTATATACGTATTAAGTAAGGCAAGCCGGGCTTTTGGGCTTGTATGGAAGTACCGCCACTAATATTACTCACGGGTTTGTATAAAGGGAATCCAAATTATTACTGTTGTGCCCACACCGTATGGTATTATAATACTGGGTCCAACATCGCTGACTAATCTGTGAATACTGCGCTCATACCTCCTAGCACGCGGAAAAACAATAGAGCGAAAGGGGTGATAGTGCAACTCCGTAGGATTGACAGAGACAGAAACAGATATCGCGTTACGGTACCACTCTTTTTTGTTAGACACATTTTTCTCTAGTATATTTTTCTCTTCTGAAATACCAGAATTACAAAGTAACAACAATGCGCCTGATGGTAGGCGCAGAGCTGTCTAAAGCATCAACTGGCGTAAGATCATCATATGTCGCTGTTCGAAACCATTATGCCGGAAATACACAGAAGAACCCGAAACGCGACACCCTTACACAGGTCATTATGATAAAGGTAATTAAGTATTTTTGAAATAGTATTTATTACCGAGTCCCATAGTGGAGTCTCCCTGCGCGTGGTGCGCCCGCAGGCGGGAGATGAGGTCTGCGCTGTCGTAGCCGGCGTTGTCGGCCACGGCGGAGGGCAGGCGGCGCAGCGCCACGGCGAAGGCCTCGGCCGCCGCGGACTCCTTGCCCGCCGTGCGAGCCGCCGCGCGCGACACCGCCTCCGCCATCAACATCTCACTCGCACCTGTATCACACAACTCATCAGACAAATCTACATAAACATAAACTCACGCCTTTATCCCCGAAGGGGTAGGCAGAGGCGCCACCAGGACACCCCCATTTCGCCTTGTATGTTTCGTTCCATGATGTGATAGGGGCGAGCCTATCGCCATATCGGGCACAAATTCCTGACTCCGGGCTAAGAATGAATAGAAAAATCCAATATCACTTTGCCCGACCCGGAACTCGAACCCGAAACCTCAGTTTTGTAACCGTACCATAATACAACAACGCCACCGAGGCAGCCAAATCTATTTTCACGCAATAAACCTTCACACATGCATTTTTTATTTCATTTTTCTTGCCATAGACATTTTAGGGTTTTTTTTATTGGTACATATGGCGAGATGAGCATGCCATTCGCCTGATGGTAAAATCAAAAAACACCATGAAATGCATTCCACTGTGCTCGCCATCCTGAGGCATAAGATGTTATATTATGTCCAGTAGTTACTCTGGCTACAATGTCCTTAAAACTGGAAAAAAACAGTGCATTTACACTGCTGTTTTGAGGGAGAAATAGACATTGCGGTGGTAACTACAATCAATATGTAGTAAAACACATAAGCATCACATACAACTCATCAGACAAATACATTTTTAATAATAATAATAAATAACACATTTTTGTGTTATCAATAAAGACACATCAAAAAGACATTTCATTTTTAAGTTATAGGGTTAGTATCATTTATTACTCTATCAAAATGGAATACTTTTACGTGCAAAGCACTCACTAAAATTAGCCGTCTGTTTGTAAGATCAAAACTTTTTAATTCAACAATTTTCCTCAAAACTGTCTAATGAATAAAACAAGAACATTCTGTGTATGTTACAGAATGCTCAAAATTCTGAATGCACAACCTTTAAAAATGTTGGTACAAACCTCCACCATAAATAACTTTAGGTTCCTTCACGGTGGCTGCAAGGACACAGAGAGCATCGTGCAAAGATCTTTCAGCCTCGTCAATGACTTGTTGCGTGGCTCCGCGGATCACGATGGTACACGCAGAGCCCAGCTCCACGCCGGAGAAACGAATAAGGCACTCGTCACCAATCAGAACCTGCAGTGGAAAATAAATTATTATAATACTCCAGCCCATATACGTCCCACTGCAGGGCACGACCTGCTCTACAATCGAGAGAATGATTAGAGTTAGACCATAGTCCACCAGGCTAGCCTATTGTGGGTCAGATTTCACATACTATTTTTACAAATCTTACAATTTACTATTCTTACAAATCTCTATAAATCTATTCTTATAAATCTCTATGGCAGATTTCCTCACAATGTTTTCCTTCAATTAAATAAATAAATAATTATATAAATATACCCAACTTCTATTATGGGTTATCAGAAAACACATAAATCACAAAGATATTTAAAATATTTTTTAATTATGCTTTGGAAATTCAATCTCACACTATTAACCCTAATCCAAAATAGCATAATTATGGTTGGTGTTTTCTATTACCACTTCAAATAGACCTAAATCTCTATGTAATACATCAAATACTTCCTATAAAGGTAAAGAAACAAACAAGGAAAATATGTATACCTGTTCAATAAGTTTGCAGTGTCCTATTTTAACTTTTTCAGGTGTGTCAAATGTAGAGACAATCTCTCCACCAGTGACAAGAGCAAGTCTCTCAATGCCATCGAAATCTGCATGCTCAATCGCCATAACGTTAGCATCAGCGAATAATTGCTCTGGGTAGTTGTAGATAAGTTGCCTGGGAACAATTTTTTTGCATTATTTGTTTTGTATAATAGTGTTGTGTCAAATTAACCACCATCGCAACATACTCAAAGAAGAGGACAGCTATAAGACGAGGTTGCAGATTTAATCCCCACATTTAAACAAATGTTTGTATGATCCACAAATATAAATTTTAAAGTGGACTATTGTAGGATCATGCAATGTCTTACTACACAATAAGTTTGACAATTGCTTGCTAAGGCTTGTAAATAAAAATAACACAATATACTTTAAAAATTACAACAATTGAATTAATATGGTAATTGAGGTGTTTACCTGTTAATGAATACATTGCATTTGTGATCTAAAATCTTCTTTACTTTTTCCTTCATTTTCTCTTTCTCAGCAACTTCCAGTTCAGCAATCTTAGCCATTGAGTCAACTTTAATTGTGGAACCAAATATTTTGATCTTATCGGTGTCCATAGGTGTGTTGGCAATCAAGATATTTGCATTCTCAATCTTCTTAGGTTGATGTACTCCAACCTAAATGTAAATAATAAGAATTATTGAAGTGAATGCAATTAACACTACAACAGAAATTTACAGAAATACTAACAAGATTGTTACTACTTTTTTTTTCATAAACAATCAATTTTAGAAATAATGAACTTTTAATTAAATTTGGATATTTTAATATACATATTAGTCAATATGTATGTTAAAAAAGTGCAACTATTTCTGGTCATATTTTCCATTTTCAACTCACCTTCTTATTTAAGAGGAAACCTTCATCTAAGAATGATTCTTCAAGAAGACCGCCAGAGATCTTTATGATCTGAATGGCTTTTAGATTTCCAGAGCCTTTGAGACGAAGGACTGCATCCACAGCCAACTTAGTGAAGTGCCTGGAAAAATAAAGGAACTTGGATTAGTGTAAATAGTACTGGGTGACGATAAATCATATGCTTTTTAATTATATCCCAAAAAAAATTAAGTGTCAATGATGTTATATCCATAACTATACCAAGCATCTAATGATTAGTGCTCAGGAGTTGAATATTGGAAATGTTTATCTTGCATGAAGTGCAATGAAAATACAAATATTTTCCTCTAATAATTCATGCTAATGACATTATTTTCAAATTAATTAGAAACCATTGGTTTGTATAAAACTTTGCATTGACAATTCAATACATATTCATTTATTGTTAAGTTTTAATAAATGCTAATTTCACTTACTCTTTGTGGTTGGAAAGAATTTTTGAACTAAGTGTAGTGCGAGCAATGTTTTCAAGATCTGCACGGAGAGCAGCTTCATTGAAGTTAAGGTTATGATCAAAGCTGGCATCAGCCAGTGCTTGTTTTGCAGCCTCTGCAGCGATCCGCCAACCAGCAATGATGATCTGGGGGTGCAGTTTCTGCTCAATAAGCTTTTCAGCTTCACGCAGCAACTCTGCAGCTGTAAAATTGGTTGTTTGAATTTTTGTCTAGAAATAGAGTCTATACACAACATATTTTTTTATTATGTATTGTTTATAAATTAATACCACAATTTATTTATTTACAATTTTTAGGGCCAAAATTATCCCGCATTCCATAAAGTACAATTATTTTCTAAATTGTGAAGTATCTGTAATATATAAATAATACTTTACTAATATAAATTAAACTTGTTACATTTATTTTTAAAACAAAATCTTGGTGGTGTATGAGTCATAATAACATGTAATGCAAATTATATGCTACTTACCCAAAACTGTAACTGATGTGGTACCATCACCAACTTCCTCATCCTGAACTTTAGACATATCGACCAGAATTTTAGCAGCAGGATTATCCACTCCAATGGATTTCAAAATAGTAGCACCATCGTTGGTTACCTCCACCTACAAGTCATGTAATTTGAGGGTTAGTAACAAAAATACAAAACATATCAACATAATCAATAAAAGTTACGGTAATAATTTGAACTAAATCCATTAGTACTAACCTGACCAGCGTTCCTGCCGCCGGAAACTAAAATTTTGTCCATTCCCTTAGGGCCCAGGGTACTCTTCACTAAGTCACCAATGGCGATAGCACCGATGAAACTGGACATTCGAGCAATTTCGGCTTTTTCTTCTTCAGCCTCATTTCTCAAGATTCTTATGGGGTTTAGCGACACCTGTGCAATGAAACTCACATGATATATCCCACACGTGCATGATGTTAGTACAATGACATCGGTTTTTATTTTAACTGTTATTTTGGTAACTAATGCGATATAGGCTCTATAAATATATCTAACCATAGGTTATGGTATAAAATAAAAGATAATTCTTACCATTTTGTTTGTTTTCGTATAATTGTCGAATTAATATCCAACTTTATCGGCTAGAAATTTTTAATTTTCTGTAAGCCCTAATGATTGAGAATGAATGGAAAATGAACAAAATCTCATGAGCATAACGTTGAATGAAAAAGAATGAATATAGTCAGTGCTACCAGCTTCAATAATTAAAAATAGTGAACCCTGAGGCCCGAACCTTATACAGCATGCTCTAAACTCTAAAGTCTAGAATGCTTTTGTTATAAATTAATACTATTGTTATTGTTAAATTAATACTATTGTTTCTAAATAAATTTATATGCCTAATAATAAGTATGAAAGCTACAAGTGTTTCTATTGTGTAAAATTGAATTTGTTTTGTTCTTTGTTTTTATATTTTATTTTATTAATTAGTTTATTTTGAGTTACTTTGTTATTTTTTATTCTCATTTTGGTTATTTTTTATTCTCATGTTTCTTTTCTAATTTAATTTGATGTACTAATATAAATGTTGTGTATACCTCTAATTGATGTGTATATCAGTAGTTTGTTCATAAATGTATCTTCTACAAAATGTTTAATATACATGTCGTTGGTGTACCCTTTTCAATAAAATAAAATAAAATAAAAATAAATGTTTTAATGTGTGTTTTAAGCATATTGCAAAGAGCAGTTATATGTAATAAAATAGTTTCAGTATCAGTTATTACGGCACGTGCACAAGAAAGGCATGACATACGACATTGGGTTCAATTAAATACGATATTTAGTCCGCACTTTGTTCAAAATGGCGACATTTCGTCTCCTTATTTGTTTTTAAAACAGCTGAAAATACAAAATGTAATTCATCTAATTCCCAATCATGTTTTTCGAAAATATTTAATAGGATATATATTATTTATATAATATACCTACTCATTAAAGTGCCCTCGAGCACAAGGCAGATGACAGACTACGTTAAAACTAAAAGTTGCGGGGTTTTTTGAATCCAGGCATGGAGTTTGTTTAATACATGTCCATGGATCCAAGCCATTTCCAAGAAAGCGCGTGAGAATTTTTTAATATAAGCTATAAATATATCTATATTTGTACATAGTCTGTGTAGCAATAGCTTCCGTTGAATTATGCATGAAAATCATGGACTTAATAAACATAAAAATGTTTAGAGGTCCAAGTTGAAACTTGAGAGTAATGAGTACTGACATTATTATTTCGCCTCTTATATCATCTATCTTAAAACTATAAATAAAATTAAAAACAAATATCTAGTTGACGCATTCTTTGAGATATGTTTTCATGATATAAACAACAAGCATTTATACTTGTAATTTAATAATATTAACATGTCCAATAAAGATGTTAAGAGAAAAACTTTCCCTAATATTTTGACAACAGCACTGTCGACGCAAGAAGATCATAGACGTCCTATACCTATCTAACTACCAATCCTGTGAATTCACAGATAATAAAATTAATAGTCACAAGTTTTACATTTGGACCAATCAGTAATGGGGAAAGCATATTTTTTATGTCCTCCCATTGGTCGTATTTCAATAGGTTCTCGCCCGTGTTAAAGTTGATTTGTGGATACAATACACGTAATGACGTAATGTGAATGTGTCATTCATTTGAAAAATCACTCGCCCTTTCGCCATATTTACAATCGTGGACTTGTTGCAATTTTTTTACAATCAGTGTTGTGGAATTGTTATTTTAGTGTTCTCCGCGTAATATCTATTCGTACAAACAATGGAGGACCAAGGAGGAAGTTCAGCTCCCAGAGTAAGCGACAAGCGTTTAGCGCAAACTCAAGCTAAAGTGGATGAAGTTGTAGGCATTATGCGCGTCAATGTCGAGAAAGTTTTGGAAAGAGATCAAAAACTATCGGAACTGGACAACCGTGCAGATGCGCTACAGCATGGGGCTGCTCAATTTGAACAGCAAGCTGGTAAGCTGAAACGCAAGTACTGGTGGCAAAATTTGAAAATGATGTTGATTATTGGAGCGATCGGAGTGATCCTTCTTATCATAATTATTGTGTGGGCTACGTCCGGCAGTGGCGGCGGCAGCACAGCACCGCCCGTAACTCAAGCGCCGGCGGCCGACACAGGACGATAGTTATCACATGGAAGTTTAAAAGTATTCACAGCATGAAGGGGCATCTCTTCGAAACTTTATTAGACCAAACACGACTGAACACTATATAAGGAATGTATATTTTTTACTTCAGACTATACAAAAGACGCACATAACTAGTATTTATATAAGCCAAATCTTAACTGTATCATACAACATTTTGATATTTGTCTACAAATTGTATAAACGCAACAAATATTTTGATATCAACCCAGTAAAATGTGTCTATACAAAATTATACAAGTTTACTACTCATAAGTGATACTAATTTTTGAAATGTATGCAGTATAGTTGTTAAAACTGTTACTTAAATATATAATAATAAATTTTTGTAACATTAAATGAATCCGGACTGAAATGGCCAACTATTGTACAGAGAGATGATGTGATAAGTAGTATTAAACTGAAAGTTATAACATTACAGAGCTTATTTGCATAGCAACATATGACCTAAAAATGATATTTACAAATTTCAAAGTAATTGTAACAATTTGTATATTGCTTATAAAGTTTAGTGTTAGCAAAAATGTGACTGTAATTAATCCACATTAAAGGGCCCCATTCATGACATTTCTTGCCAAAATTACGAGAACATACGAATTACTGCTAAAATGAATCATGTTCTCCATTCCGGTAGTTTGTTATGCATGGGTATAGAAATATTTTACAAGGCTATATTGTGTATGCTGTGTTTAACTAATTTAGGAAGCTTATTTGTGCTCTACAATTGTGTTTGAGTTCTATTTCCAGAAAAAAAATAATCTATGAAGTTATAAAAATAGACATTAAGGCACAAAATAATTTAATTATAAACTTATTTAGATTATAATATAATGGTTCACTTTCGTAATATGTATGTTTAAAATTGTTATTAGTTGTCACATATGTATTGCATTGGTTGGGGTATAATAGTTTTTAGTTTCTGCCATACTTACCAATTGTTTCTGGAGGCATTTTGTTTTTGTTTAAGACAGTAAATGGGACCAACTTTGCAATTCTATCAAACTGATTCAAGCATGCAATTAACAGGGGTTTTTGACTATAGATAAGGGTAACAATGGTCAAAAATTGGCCGTATGTACTACTACAATGTATATTGCATGCTTATATTAATCTTTGCATTCAATTGTGTCACAACTGAACCTAAAGTTGATGTTGTATGCTAAATCTATATTATACTATCTTTTAGTTGTTTTGTATTGTATAGGATGTAATAAATGTATGTATTCTTCAATCATTTTATTGTCTTTTGAAAACACTTAATTCTTTATCACCTTCTTAGATTTTATCACTACAGTTGAATCATATATTTTATCACTGTATAGCTATTTGTCAAGATTATATTGTTTGATTCATTAATAATTTAACAAAGAAAATCATGAACAAAAAAAGTAAAAATTAGTTTTTGTTGAAACTAACTAATAATGCAAACTTGGTGGATCCAGGATTTTGGGAATTAATTTTTAGACCTTCAAGGTATGGTTGGTTCAGGCCCTTGCTGGTAAACAGGAGGCTTAAGTTTTGAATCCTATATTGAGGCAATTTTTTATATGACCTAGAAGTGTTTCGTGTTTCTGATACATGCAACTTATAAATTGTATTATATTGCAGACTTGGACTAATTTATGTCACAGCTAGCTGTATTTATTCATTTAGTGCTTAGGTCACCATTCAGATATAAATAATTATCATGACTAGAACATCAGGGTTCATGTTTTGTATTAGTATGCATTTAATGTGTTTTAGCATTATTTATTAGTGTGTTCAGTTTTATACTACCTATTCTGGTAATATTAGACAGAACTTGATACTAGACCCTTTGCATTGTTGAAATATTTATAGGTACATGTATGCATGCTGTTTGTTTTGATTAGAGAAAATAAGTTAAAATTGATTTCCAGCACTTAACAGTTGAGAACAAAACAATTCTATTCATTATACTATTCCTAGTTGCATTGAATAAACTAATAAGGTTTATATTAGCTCGACATAATCCCAACTAAGACCTATGTAGATTCAGCATACATAATAATGGGAGGAACTGAGAAGTTCCCTTTTTTGAAGCTTATTAAAAGTATATTACGTTGATGCTGATATTGTAGCTATATTATGTAGAAGAATGTAGGTGAAAAAGATTACCTTGCTATTCAAGAAATAGCAACACATATGGGTTCAGATGTAAACCTTGTGTTTCGTTTTCATAATAATATCCGCAATTAAAGGTTAATACAAACGAACTGATATTTGCAACAGTAAATGACAGCATTATATTAGTGACATCATAATGCACCATTCCATATTTTTTATGTAATCTTTATATATTTAAATACTTACGTAACAGACACGCTTGTGTCCCAAAGGAGTAGGCAGAATTTATACATACTTACTGATTCTTTCTTCTGGTGACATGAGCCTTGATTGGGGTGAAGCCGTTTATGCTAGTTGTAGAGGACTATCATAAAAAATTTATGTAATTCTAAGTTGCACGAGGCAATTATTATTATTTGGCGGAGTGGCCTGCTGTTAGCCGGCCGGATGCAGCTGCCGAGACGGTGGTCGCGGGTTCGAATTTCAGGGGCCGCCCGATTTTCCCGGAGTCATGAGTGTTCAGTGTATTAATAATAAAGAATTACCAAGCAAGTAAACGGCGAAAGAAAACATTGTAAGGATATTGCACACTAAAGAGATTTTTAAGAATTTCTACGCAATGTGAAGGCCGCCAACTCGCACTAGGCCAGTGTGGTGGATTATGACCAAACCCCTCTTGATCAAGTTGCCGATACAGTACAATAAATTGTGACTACAAAAACTGTTTTCTGAGGTTCGACTTTCGGTGGATTGACAAGAAAAACGTTGCATTTCCAGGTAAACAAAAAATGTCTTTATAACTAGAGAAGGAAGGCCAGATCATGACGATGATTAAATAGTGATTAATAGTTATTTAATATGTCCATATTCATTAGGTGTTTGTAGGTAGTTATAACTACTCATACACGCCTACGTCGCGATGCGGCGATGTCCATACATGGTCTTGTTTAGTTGTTAAGTTTGGATAAGCATGCTTGTCATGTTAATTAGCAGCTACCAAGAAGCGTGTTGGTTATGTAGGAACGCAGGATTATAACACTGCATTGTAAATTTAGTTTTCTATTTAGCTACTTGCGGAACCTGTAGGAATGTAGAATAATAGTTAAGGATGGAAAAAAGTGGGCACAACAGAAAAAATCAAGAAATCTTAAATAAACTGCACATTACATTAAATAATTAAATAAAATTGAGGAACACGTGATAAATCGGATACTATTAATACCATTAGCTGGTTAATAACAGAACTACATATTCGCTGTTAACGCTTCAGCGCCAGGAATTTAATTAACATTGGCGTACAGACATGACGTAAGACTGGCTCGTTTAGTAACCGCAAACGAAAGACGTGTTCGCTAAATATATTATTTTTCGGATTGCTCGGAATTTTACCAAGGAAAGTTACTGAAAATGTTAAATTTCTTATAGGAATAATATCTGTACTCATCCCATATTTGCCCACTGTTAAGGTAAGGACTCATCTACGATCGAGATTGCAACTGATAGGGTTTAGCCATTAAGGAAATAATGGAGACTTTCCCGCAATCACACGCGCCACTGCAACTCCTGTCAATCAGGTTCAACAGTGGAACGCATTTAAATGACATCGAGCATTGAAGCTCAGTGAATCCCCGGGAATGACTAGCTTGTCTTTAACCCACAACGAAATCAATCATAAAGTAAAATTAATAGAAGTTGATAATATTTGTTAGGGAAATAAGACCATAATTCCCTAAACTCAATTAAGACCACACTTTGAATTATATCATCAGCAACAGACAGAATTCGACTGCTATGCCATTCAAGAATTTCCGCAATGGCCAAGTAAAAGAGAGATTAAAAAACGCATAAAGCGCTATTTTATTGCGCGTTGTTTAGTTCAATCCACTGATCACAAAAATAATGCATCCTATCAGCGACAGTTTCATTTGTAGAGTGATCCCTTAGGTGACAATATATTTGATACTAGTATCAGAAATGGACTAAACCACAAAGCAAATGATGGTGACTAGTCTGCAATGCATCCAGAATAGGGTAGGTTAACGTCGATCCATGGTGGATAATAATTACGTTAGCTACCTCAACATCGAGATCGATATCGATAGGTACAAATTACACAGGCTGAGCTCCAATATGGGCATACTTCCGTGGTTCACTAATCGTAGGATTTTCCATCATTGTCAGGGTAGTACAGTGGTCGTAATCTGGGCGGATGCGAACATCGATGGAAACGTTTGAAATTCATTGGATCCTATTTTATTTGTGACCCATTTCAAACGGTTGTAATGTAAATATTCTTGACAAATCTGAGTGTAGCAGTCCGTTGCAAGACTACCTGCCCCTGCGTGGGTTGGTAAGGCAAAAGGTTTATCGTCAATGAAATAAATAAGTATCTGTGTAAATATGTCAATAATTCCATAGGTTATTTGTAAGGCATTTAGAGAAATAATATGAGAAAATATACTTAATACATGATATGGTTTTGCTCGTAGGCGGAATGCGGACGTATCGGAAAATAAGGTAGAGCAATTAGAATAATGTTCCTCAATCTATGGTTACGATTATGATGAAAGTGTTAAGATTGACGAGCATTAAAGTATCATAAGCGTAAGAATTTTTTGATTAAATATTGGTTTATCCTTGCAGAAATGAGAACAGCATTTATTTTTGTGCTGCGTATGAAAGTCAATGATTCTGAAAAGAAATAAAAACGTTAATATATAAATAAAGTTGGTATTATACTTATTAGTAAATTAATAAAAGCTGTATTCATTATTCCGGTGCAGAATTGAGGTCAATTCAATTTTAAGGAGGTCATATTCGTATACAGATTTACATTGCATTGTGTGACAATAGTTAATTAAAAACGCTACAAAGGAAATGCCCACTTTTGTTCATTACAAAGCTCGTAGTGCAGTCAGTTCGGATTTTTACTACACATATTTATTTTGTTCTTTATCATATAATAGAGAGCTGATAATCATCGTGCCCTTTTGACCTAGCGCTTGAGAGTTCATATTACGGTTTACGCAGTAGGTAGGTAAGTTTTGTAGCATTGTCTTCATTTTTCGATACATTGGAGATTTTGTTTTTCAATTGATTAATTCTACGGATGCATTAATGTACCTAGGTAGGAAATACTTCAAATCTATAATCTAAACTAAATCCATCCATAATAGGTTCTTGACGACATCTTTATCTATTATTTAAATCAAATATCTAATTTTAAAAAAAAGGTAACGGCGGACCAGGTCAGCATTGGTCGGATATAGTTTTAATTTAGTTTCACACGAATGCCATATGAAGGACCTATAATGGATCATAGAATCGTGAAGGAGTAACCTAGACTATATAGGTTCCTTTTTGTTGAGTTTCAGATTAATCAGCCAAAAGAATCAGTTTTCACAAAACCAAATTCGTCAGTCTATTACTTCCCGCCCCTAATGAGCGTTGATGTGTGGTTGATGCATGCACTGTCAGATCTGGGAGGGCTTGCTTACTAAACTAGGTGACGTAATATGATACAATAATTGTGATGGTCAGCCTTACCTTCTAATTTCTTAATTAATACACCGTTGAAAAAAAGTACTAAGTACGTTATCCACTGTTACCTTTAAGCTTATTAAGACTAACGAGGACTAGTTCTAACTTTGTTTTGCAAACTGTAAGACAATATTTACGCAGCAAAATTAAGTTTTGTAATGCTCAATGTCTCGACTCCGACTAGCAGTATCAAGAGGGGCACTATAAGAAGAAGTCTAGTTTCCAAAAAACGTCCTAATGTACCTAAATAATTTCATAATTGGACTGGCAACCTAATACCTCATTTAAAATGTCCCAGTTACACAGGTTCAATGGGAAGCCATATTTAGTTACTTATCGTGTCACTATACATTTACTTAATGAACTTGTGTACAAGGTTGTGAGAGCATGATCTCACCTACATATCGAATATCATCGAAACATTAGAGTCATGTGGAAATACACGGAAGCCGCCGGATCGCGGCCCACACACGCTGTTCACATCACAGTTCCGCTTTCCGCTCTGCTTGCCACCTGTGGCGTGATGACACCGTCTATCCTAGCACATGTTGCCTATTTTGTTACATATCCTACTCACACACCTAACTGACCTTGACAGTTCTTTGTTTACAGATTTAAGATAAATTGCGATTACATATCTATTCCCAAAATGAAGAACCAGTTTAGCCCTTAATAAAATTACTATAGTATGAGATTTGTAAGTGCAGAAAAAATATTGATAAACTACAACTCTTTCGAAAAATGGCCTGTATTCTTCGGCAAAGAACTTCTTATTGCTCATGATCATGGGTTGATAATAATACTATAATTGAGATCTTAAATCAAAAATAAAAAAGTAATTAAATAGGTGAGACTTGTTTATTTCTTTTGTAGGTACCTACTTGGTATTTGCTTCATTTTATTATTCTACCTATATTATTGTGTTGGAATAAAATGTATAATTCAGGAGTAGTTGTAATAAATATTTAATATACATGTCATTTATATAAGAGGTAGGCTGAGAGCGAAGTATGTTATACATTATTAATCAGAAGCAATATTGAACCGCACATTCCTAATAAAGGCTGCAGCACTGTATTTGGCGTGGTTACGTCATGATCTCGTTCAATTCCTAATTTATACTGGTCATTCACCTACTCCTAATAAAAATGTTATTCACGTGGTGTCGTTTGATCCCATTGAAGCGTCCGTGCGACTTTTTTATTTGTTAGTTCACAATGGTGTTTCGAGTGCATTTTATTTTCCGATGGGACAAGGTGTGAATGAACTTGAAATTATCACTTCCATCAACATTCCATTCGAGCTGTTCCGTGCTAGAATAGCCGTTGTTAGCACATTGTTGCGCTTTAGGTGTCACGTCGGTAAATTTCCGAACAGTAATCTGGCCTACTTGATACCAGTTTGATAATGATTAAAATTGTTAAGTACTGCTACATTTCAAAATTTAAAGATACTAATCGATGCCAAATGTGAACCTTTTGCCAATATTTAAACATCAACTGTCGGTTTATAGATGTAATAAAGATAGGAATTTATACAGCTTACATAGGAAATAGAGGAAATGGATACTTGAAGCGAATATACAGAATTAATAGATATGCCGGACATATGTCAGTCAAATCGGTGGCACCAGCCTAAACAAGAGACAAGTCAGCAAAGTTGGGGCCTAGAGATGTACGTAATTTAAATACGTAGATATCAGCCCATATACGTCCCACTGCAGGGCACGGGCTTCCTCTACACTCGAGAGTACAATTGAGAGTGGTTAGGTCATATAAGTTCACTGCAGTTATACAGCTGGTCTAGTGTGGGTTGGTGGAATTTACATACCATAAAAATTCTTACAAATTGCTATGGTATGCAGGTTTCCTCACGGTGTTTTCCTTCACCGTTATAGTGCGTGCAGCGTGGTATACTATCGTGCGCGTATACTATCAAAATATACTGGTAGACTATCGATACACACATGACACCGAAAAGTCAAAAGTGTGCCCGGGGATTGGAACCCGCGATCGCCGTGAACATATTGGCAGCCGCGTCTGGTCCGTTTACCAACGAGCCTCCACGCACATTTTCAATATTAGTCTTCAATTTATATTGTATGAATAAGATCCCACGCAAATGAAATTGCCCTGACAGCAATAGGGAAAATACATTTCTAAGAAGTTTAGTTTTCGTAGAATTACATATCTATTAAACCATTGCCCGAATTTTCATTGCAATGTTCTGACTAGATTCTTTTGCGAATTCTATTCAGAAATATATTTTGATACAAATGTAGCGAAATAATTAAAATATTTCATGCACTCTATAAAATGTATTCTAAATAATATCTAATACTTATGCGCACATGAGCTCACGTCTATGTCTTCGGACGGTAGGCAAGAGTGACACTAATGGCACTCATTATGCGCCCAATTTTTTGCCGTCCCAAATGTTGCAGGGGGCAAGCGTATCTCAATGACGGGCACAAATTACAGTCCTGGGCAAATATAAATAAGATATATAAGTCGAAAAAACCAAGACAAATTAAATTCTAATGCAAGACTTCTCGGTTATAAATGCTGCCGCTAGACCTGCTGCAATTAGACGACTAGAAGGCGAAAGTACTGTCTGGCAAGAAAATATAATTTAAATATGTCGTTCCATTCAGCAGACACAATACAACACATCATTTGTATCGTCGGATATTTTCTAATACAAAATATATATACACCTAATATTTATGTTGTTCCGCGCAAAATTCCATCTCCTTGCCAAGTTACATTAACATTTAGCAGTCTCGGTTTCACCGCTCAGCAATCAAACATATGACATAAAGTTTGATATATTACGATGTTAAAGAAAACATTTTTCATGCGAAAATTCCATCAACTTCAAAAAATAGAATATATTTTTCACGACGTTTCTGAATCATTTGGCTTTTAACTTTAAGACTGGCTGAATGCCTGATATCAGAGGTGGATTAAATGTTTAGAGCGCCCTAGGCAAGCACCTCAAAGGCGCCCCTCTAGCAGCCATATTTAAAAAAATACATACATTACATGAATGTATAATTCATTTAGCGAACGAATGCGTTTCGTATGTAACATTATTATAACATCGAATGGTTTTGCATAAAAACGAAGTTATCCGACTTCATTGTGCGCCCCTTCGTAACCTCGCGCCCCTAGGCACGTGCCTAGTTTGCCTTATCAACCCTTTTTAGAGTAGACTTTTTAGTCCACCACGCTGGACTCATGTGGTGAGAAAGCATTACATACCGTCCAAATTTTTACCCAGACCTCTCCAGTATGCAAGTTTCACCACGATGTTTTTCTTCATTGTTAAATCAGGCGAGTAATAACTAAGAATAGGTACACATAAAACTTCGATAAGTTAGTAGGTAGGCACGGTGTGCCCGAGGTGTAAACCTTCTCTTTGAACCTACCGCAAAGTATCGAACAAAGTGTTCTATGTTACAATTGTGCCACAACCTACAGCAATGCTCTACCACTTTGACCACTGGAAGGCTCTACCATTGAGTATATTGCACTTATATGCTACGTAGCTCTAATGTAAATTGGATTTAAAAGAATCATTTAGGAATGGGTGCATGTGCAAAATAATAAAAATTATATTGCCTAATATTGTCCAGTGGGTGGGTTTTATTTAAATTTATTTTTTGTTTTTCAAAGTGAGATAATTATTGTGCTTATTTATATATGTATAAGTATGTGGCTTTGCCTGCAACTTTATAAATAAGTATGACACACAAGGTTCTTCTATGAATAATAATTGAACTTAATAGGAATACAATCAGTTATTCAGTCGTAATAAATTGAAAACCTCTTATTTATTTGATTAAAACCCTGTAGTAGCGGTTCACAAAGCATGAAACGTTCCATGATCAGGATTCAGCCTGGCTACATCCGGTAGAGAGCAGATTGGCTAGATTGAATGGAGTGACTGCATACAATCATTTACTATTTACTATTTGTCCGCTCTGTGACCACGAAAGCTGTAAAGCAATCGAAACGTCGGAAAGTTAAAAAATTTAAAAATTAAACCAAATCGCGATAAAATCCGTAAAAATTAGTATTTTTTCAATCATATGCTATTCAATACTCACCCGAATAAGTACCTACATGCAGTGATATTGCTTTATACTCCGAGTATTAAAATAAATATAAGGTAGATGTAGATACATTTAAGTATATAGAAAGTGCGTGCTGGTGATGGACTGCACGCGGCTGCCTGCTTGTTTACGGTGGTTGCGGGTTCAAATCCCAGGGCACACCTCTGACTTTTCGAAGTAATTTGTGTATTGATAGTCAATCACCACACACTATAACGGTGATGCAAAAATATCATGAGAAAACCTGCATACCATAGCAATTCAGAAGAATTTCTATGATATGTAAAAGTCCGTCAACCCGTACTAGGCCAGCGTGGTGGACTATATGGCCTAACCCCTTTCCATCGTTCTCTCGACTGTAGAGGAGGCCGGTGCCGTGCAGTGGGATAGCATGTGCCGTATATGGGCTAATACAGGAGTATCCATACAAGCAAGAAGTACTTACACATACAAGCACCTGGGTATGGTTTCTTCTTCTGTCTGCCCTTAACCCTCAATTAATTGAATTCGTCACGACATGATTTTTTTAGTTACCTATGTTGTAGAATGATTTATCTTATAATGTCACAAGCGGCTGCCCGACAACAACCTTTTTGGGACTAGGTCATGCGGTTGGTAGACTTTACATAACTTTGAGATTATTGTGGAGAATTACTTACGATGTTTTCCTTTACCTTTACAGCAAGTTGTAATTCACTAATATTACTACAGCCAGCAAAATGAAATATTGTTATTCATGCAGTTACAAAATCGTGTAATACGAGGAAATATAAAACAAATATAACGGTATCGATAGTCGAGACATAAAATATAAATGTCAACCACGAAATAAAATCACCTTTTTCATATATACTTATTCACTCGTGCATAAATGATATGAATTTGAAGATCTCTTTTCATGTATTAAAGCATGTTCTGTTTGCATGACATAACAAAGTAACTGTTCAAATAATTGGATATTTTTCTCTTCAGTACATTTCAATGCTATGACTCACTCAAGGCTGTTTTTTGGTCAGTAGTTGTAATCCTAAGCGAGTGTTACGAGAATTATTCTCCAGCTACACAATGACCACAACACACTGGGTCTAAATTAAGGAATTAGCAAACAAACGAAATATAACATTCTTATGACGCAAGTCTGAAGGAATGTGTGATGTTAAAAAGGAAGTTTAGTTAAATTCATAGAAATTTATTGCGATAAAAAAATCTATCGTAAGTCTATAGGAAAACTATAGACTGTGTACCTAATTAGTATACCTTTCAAGTCGTTTTTTAGTTTTAAAAATATACATGTTAGTATGCATACCCTTCGTAATGAGTATACAAGACATGACGAACACGCCATCCAGCAAAAATATCGCAATGAATAAGTATTGGTACGAAGATGATTGCCTTAAACAGAAGAGACAAATCCAGATAAAATGATTCATCAATCGCATAGCGTGGTGGGTACCACCACCGCGTTGCCTTTGCATCACCGCAAGATTCTTGTGTATGAGCCACGATACTCGGAGACGTGGAATGAGCGAGAAGCATAGTGTGGGCCGAGTGACGCCGATTGAGTCTGCGACGGCGTTCGAACTTGAGGCTATTTAAAACTGTGCGCAGGCCCCCTGGCGCCGAGTCGACGACTAATGATCAGTCCTGCCTTGTCTGCCGTTGAGTGCGTAGCGTTACTGTGAGACGTGTTTACACAAGAACATTTCAGTGTTTGTTTAGTTTCAATAAATTCTACACGACACAACGATAAAATGGCTGACAGTGGTCTGAAGAGAAACATCCCCATTAAGCTTGGTGACTTTTCTGTCATTGACACTGAATTTTCCAGTATTAGGGAGCGATTTGATGCTGAAATGAGAAAAATGGAGGAGGAAATGAGCAAATTCAGATCGGAACTTATGAACAGAGAAAGCAACAACTTCTTTAAGAGCACAACAAGGTATTTATTTTTCAATTAACTAACTTTATGATATGTTATTTACAAATATAATTTTAAGTAACCAAAAGTTCGCCGAGTGTATGCTACATTGATAAAATTGAATTGGAAAGATACGTAAAGTCGAGTTGGCAGCATGGTTACATTATTATTCTGAACGTAACAGTTACACAGCCTGCCCTGTTTTCCTTATAGGGAATCTTGAATTAATGAGTTTGATAGTTTCACAACAGAGTTGTCTGCCTCGAGCGATCTCGAGAGCTCTAAGAAAGTGACCTTATTCATAAGGTATTATTCGGGACCACTCCGCGGAACGGCATCAAGTGCAAACATTTCATTCGCCTCCATTTAAAGCGTGCAGCGATACGTAAGACCGACGCGGGATGATGTCATAAATAGAAATAGCGCCGGTTGCGCCGGCTCTGAACGCGTTACATTTTGCTGCTAAAATATGAGAATGCATAAAATTGTAAACAGGATGTTAAACGGCATAAGAAACCTATCCATCATTTTAGAAACCGAAAATATATTCGTAACAAGATCTCGTTTAAACTAAAGGAGTGTAGGATCTCGACTGCAGTTTGTAGTTTTATTCAGAAATGGCTTGTTAACCACTTAAACTAGCGAACATACGATACGTTCTTCTTAATAGAGTAGGCATTGTCCATTGAATGTTTAATTATGCGTTAAATCGATAAAGCGTTATAAAAACACGCAAAACAAGTAGCGTACAAGCGATTCATTCGTTCTTTCAATTCAATGAAGAGTCCCGTGTTGACAAATGTTTTATCAACATTAGTGGGTAGATGATAATGTCTTGCTGGCGTCTGTGGGCTGAAGTTATGTTTACGGTTGGAATACATGACCTACTTGGAGCGAGTTAGCAGTGTTTCAGCCACAGGCTTGGTGATGCAATAGCAACCTTCACTCAGTACTTTGTAGCCCGCAGTTAAAATAAATGTATAGGATTTGAGTACCAGTAAACGCTTGTTCGCAGTGAATACTGGTGTTAACGTATTTTACGACTTAAATCAATTTGTACAAGGCGTTAACAAACATTTCAATAAACACGTCACAAATATTTTTGGGTTGTTGCTCAATTGGTTTAAGTGTGGGTTTTGAATGAGTGGTGACTGGTCCGCCCATACTGTAGCAGCATAGTTGGTAGCTACCATGTCGTGTGTGGGTAGATGTTCCAGTACAGAGCGGTTGTACATATTTGGAGTTACTTCATGTTTTGTGGGTGGAGGCGGAATAATTAAAATTAGGCTATTTATTTCTTGTTACAAGATAAGAAAGAAGATGTATTGAAAGCTGTTGACGTCATGTAGTATAGGCACTACGTAATTTTTAACTCTACAGTTTGAGCCTCTTCATTTAATATACTTATTTGAAAGTATTATGTTTGTGTATTCATATATTTTGTTTGAAATTAACTAAAATACTTTCCCTGCAGCGTGCAACTAACATGTCATAATTTTATTAATTGCCTAATAAGTAATAAGTGTTATCAACAGATCACAAGTGTAAGCAATCGTTATCAATTTCTTTATTATTGCTAAGCAAGCGTTATCCCAGACGGATGTGGCTTATTATGATATTATATATTGCACTTTTGATGTCTGTTGATAATTTTCATATCTATATCAGTTTCCAAATTATTTGATATTTTATTTAGTTACGTAACAGTTATATTCGATATTTATTAATTTATTGTTAGCTTACGGTATCTATTTTATGTGAAAGATTTAAAACCCGTAACATTCCTTTAATTAGTTTATTATATAGATGATGGACAACATGACAACAAATTTAAAGCATTCATCTATGAGATAGTTTGCTTGACTTTTACAGTTTACTATATAATTATTTAAAATTATATATCTATAGTAATTATACTTGTATAGTACGGTTCGTGTTTATAAACATCATTTGTCCATCATCACGTTTTTTTTACAAATAAAACTAACAGCGAATATTGCTTTTTGCATGTCTTACAATTTCGAATCTGTTTCCTCTGGAGGGGTAACCAAGTCGTCTGAGAGGTAATTGTCTAATTTTGAAACTCCCATATTTACTCGTATTTTATATATTAATTAATAATTATGCATGTATGTACTTAAATAACATTTATGTACTCAGCATTTCTATATTTGTTAAATTTCCATATGCGATGCTCCATCATCTTATGAATATACATTATTACAATTTATGTAAGTATGTACATATGCGCATATCTTATAACTCTAAAATTAATAAAAAAAACTTATTAACCTTTTATACCTATTCTCCACGTATTATTTCAATTAGCGACAATGTAAACTATTCTAAGTTATCTCTGTCTATCGATTTCATCTAGACATAGACAATAGTTGCAATGCACGTGTATACATATTATAAATTCTATAAGAAAAAGTATTTATCGAGCAATTCACGCGAGGCAAGGCGACGATTTAAATAATTATCTTTAACTTTAACTTGATAGTCACAACTGTGATAAAGAATGCACGAAACAAATTAAATACTTGTGTGGCACCTGTAACTGTAATACGATGGTAAAATTAAACAAGAATCATTATAAAAATACTAATTGTGTTCGAAGGATCTATTAAAATACGTCCTTTAATTACAAGTGACGCAGTGTGCTGCACACACAATGTATGTTCAATTCCATTGTACAAATTATGTATTAAATTACTGCCTGCACAATTGACAAAATTAAGTTTCGCACAATTGATCACAAATTACATTGGACATGTGTATTTACCTACTCTAATATCGATGAGCTCATTTGTTGACACGACCTTGTATCTGCACTGGTGACACGAGAATGACATCAGCTGTGTAATGATCATTTACAATAGCGACCAAATAATTTATGCACCTTGCAAACTTAATCATTAAAATGGTTTACATGGAATTTTAGGGCTGACTACTATAATTGTTATCAAGTTGATGGCAATGCCCTCAGAAAGTAGAAGTAATCCTTTCTACCGTTGTGAGTCATCACTTTGTAGCTCCAAATGTAAATCGTTTTGATGAAAAATGTGTAGCGTGACCAAATTTCGCATGTCTGTAATGACTTTTATTTTAGTATTCTATAATGGATGGTTAATTCACGAGAACTGTGATAAAGTTCGAAATATTTAAACGATAGGTGTTCGTGATGCATGATTTTATTAATAAAGACTCTTTTATTTATTACCAAAATATTAAAATAAAACTGAATTCGTAGTTTTACGTGGTTGAAATGAATGTGGCACATTATATGCATGTAAATCTTAATCATGGTATTAGTACCTAATAATGATAATATGTAGTAGTAATGTGATAAAAAAATAAATTTCATAGAAATATAATAGGTATTAGGTACATTATCCTCAGGTAGCATAAATATTAGAACCGACTGGTCAAGGCAAAAAAATAAGCTTGTATAAATCAATATCAATTTGAATCCACTTCCAAGGTTAACGTGTACATTCCCTAGGTTTATCTAACACATTTCAATTAAACGGAAAAAGTAAACAGCAACACATTTAAGATTTAGCAATAGCGACACTAGCACACCAGACCAAAACCGGTGTTATAGGTCATAATTTATTTTATAGTTGTCTCTTATTAATCGATTTTTGTACGTGTTTACAGCTCGACGACATCCACACAACATAGCGACAGCAGACAACTGGCTGAGCCCAGCCATTGGGACAGCCTTAATTCACCTCTCATTCAGGATGAAGGTGACGGCAAGACTTTGAAACTCCGTTTTGATGTCAGCCAGTACACTCCCGAAGAAATCGTCGTTAAGACTGTAGATAACAAATTATTGGTGAGTAACAAAAATCTTGTTTACCTAGTGTAAAAATAAATTTAACGAGAATATTACTCATTTATAAATACAATGTAAAAAGGCTAGTTGAACTTTGAAATGTTATTGAGGTTAAACACAATAACACCTTTGTAGAAATGCATTGAAAGACAAAAGAGACAAACGACAATGTATTTATTATCAGTATATTGTTGCTACGGTAAGAGTTGCAAAGAATTTCTGGCTCACTTTATCTACATTTTGTCACAGTCAAATGAAGGTAAATTGTTCACGAAATAATGTAGCGTGTTTTCGTCTTTATTTACAAGACCAGGCAACATGCCAACGTTAAAGTATCGGTCTCACGCAGGCATCTCGTTTTTATGGGGGTTAAGAAAGACAAGTCGTCCAGACGAGATATTTATACGTGACGTGTTCCGTTACAGGTCCACGCCAAACACGAAGAGAAATCTGATACAAAGTCAGTGTACAGAGAGTACAACAGGGAGTTCCTGCTGCCGAAGGGCACTAACCCCGAGGCGATCAAGTCGTCGCTGTCGCGGGACGGCGTTCTGACCGTGGAGGCGCCGCTGCCGCAGCTCGCTATCACCGACAGGAACATCCCCATCCAGAAGCACTGAGCGGGGCAATCCGGCACTGATGGTCCAGCGTGACAGCAGCTATTCCATAATACTGTTAATAATTTATTTAATTTACTTTTATAAATTATAAGAGAAGCAATTGGCAACATTTTATTTATAAAGAATCTCAAAATTTATTAACAATTGTTTTAATTCAATGTTTAATTTTAATTTAATGTCAATTAGTAGGTATTTATGTAAATTCAAACATTCTTGTGGAGCAGCACATATTGCATGTCAATGTTGCTTAAATGACATATTATATGCTTTCACAGTGATTCTTAGAAGTTCCTGCATTCAATATGCATTTTTGTCGATTGGTGATTACGATTGCAGATTTTATTTTTTCTTAGCAAGTCGATTCAGAACATACCAAAATTATACACTGAAAGTCTCGAGAAATGAAACAGAGCTTAGAAGTGTTCATTGAGAAAATGAATGTTTTATTCATGCTAATTAATATCGTAAGGATTAATCGACGATAGGCTATGACAACGATGAATAAAAGTGTCTTATCCAATATACAGGAGTCCATTTTAGCTTAACAATATCTGCTATTAGCAGCGTAACGTATAATGTTATTAAAATACACAAACTTAACAGCTTAATACACATTTATATTTTAGTACAAAACGTTGTTACGAATGTTTTAGATGTGAATAAAAGTATTAAAAAAAATGGTTTATTGTTTTCAACCCACACCGTCTCATGAATTTGTTGATTATTTTGTTATACCAGAAATAAATCAATATAAATACATACATAACATAAACTCACGCCTTTATCCCCGAAGGGGTAGGTAGAGGCGCCACTAGGACAACCACATTTCGCCTTGCATGGTCCGTCCCACCATGTGATAGGGGGCCAGCCTATCGCCATATCGGGCACAAATTCCTGACTCCGGGCTGATAATGAATAGAAAAATCCAATATCACTTTGACCGACCCGGGATTCGAACCCGAGACCTCAGCTTTGTAACCGTACCGTAATACAACTACGCCACCGAGGCAGTCTTATATAAATACATAACATTCTTATAAACCATATCAATTTCCGAAAATGTAGCTATTTGCTTCATAGATATTTTTTCTTGGTAAAACAAATTCGTATATCGAATGTCACGATTGATTAACAACTAAAGTGCTAAATAGTTAAAAGTAAGATCATATTTAAAAATAAACTTGAGACAAACAAAACAGTTATGTCATAAAGCTGACGTCAAGTAGGACAATAAAGTATAAATTTATTTTTAAACATAAATAAAACTTTAAGATTACTGTGACTATAAATGCTTACTCGATGCAGCGATGACTCACGAACGTTATGGAAGATAATTCATTACTTTATTTATATTCAATACAATCTTCTAGCATGGTACTAACTGCTATAGTCTATAGACATGTTAAAATATAAGGCAAATGTTGTGGGAAGTAGTGAGGTTTGTATCATTAGTGCACCTATTAGTATAAGCAAGACGCAAAATCTTTACATAGGTACAAATTTTTATCCTTCTTAGTACATAAATACGACAAACGAGCAATCGGTTTTGCTAATGGTACCTAAGTGATTACTGCTACTTATGAATGGTTACGACCCATGGATCGTAGAATTTTTGCCGTCCTCTTAAAATGCGAGAAAAAAGAGAAGTAAAAAGGACGATAAAGGGTGAAAAGGGACGGTAGGAGGGAAGGGATTTGCGCCTCCGGTATACACATAAACCAAACAAAATACGATAGCGAAGCTGTCACTTCACGTTGGTTTTGAGACAGTCGTAGAATCGGCCCATACATAGCTCTACCACGACTCTACCCCAAATTTATAGTTAGGAAAAATTACCAATTTATTTTAAAGTATTGCAATGCCTTTCTTTGACCGTCAAAGATGCAGATAACAATGACTCGAACATTCAGATCATTTTTAACGCAGTTCTTATTTTCTTTTTGGCAAAAACACGTACCTAATGAGTTTGGCGCCGACACAAATGCCTTTTTTTTCATTAATTTTTTGTATACTGTGACATATATAAGTAATATTCGAATTTCGATATCACACAGTTGTATTATATTTCGTTGTTTAATATGGAAATAATATAACATAGGTAAAAGTTAAAATAAAATATTGCTAGTTTCGTTCATAGCAAAGGACACAAAATTGTAAACTATGGAGATAAAAACCTTAGGTAAAAAGACTTTAACAGCTAGGTAGGTCAACTATAAATTCACCACCGTCCACCGGGGGGGGGGGGGGATTAAACATAGTATGGTAAATACGCTGATAAGCATGGAAATTTCGCCTTCCTTCTACAAGATTCTATGTGACTCTCAAGGTTAGTAAAAGATAGGATGATCTCATATCTGTTGCAGATGTTCATAATACCCTAATCTTCCGATCAAACAAAGTACCTGTACCTCCGTCAATCACAAGAAAGTTTGTAAAGTGCTCTATATTTCACCAACTCAAATGTAAAGCGCGTCTAGCTAGCCTCTCGGATTATTATCCGACAGGCTAGCTAGAGCCACCCTAATGTTGACACCATAATGACAGTTACAAAGAGCTTATAGCCAGTATGCCAGCGTAGAATAAGCTTATCTCATGTAAAAACTACTTTATATAAGTGACTGCTGACTATAATTTCCGAAAATGAATTGGCTGCTAGTCCAGCGACATTCCTTCGTATGCTAAGCTGTTTGAACAACATGATAAAATTAAGATCAAACACTTTTCACATAACAACAGTCTACCCGATTTATAATTGATATTTGTGTGTTATTCGATATTAATAAATACTGTAAGTTTAGTGTAACAGTGGTTTCCAGAAAACACATTAAGACAGAACTCTACCTTTTGGTCAAAAGTTCCGCTTATATGAAAATATTTTATCAGTAACTGTGAATTGATTTATATTTTAAACGGAATGAAAGTCCTCAAAGTTATATTTTTCGTATCTAACTCGATGCAGTTCAAAAGGACTGTGCATGCCTGCCTTGCATCCTACTCGCCATGTTATAAGTCGTTTCCGTACATAAGTAGTATATCATGGGTGCATTTTTATACGTATTAAATCCTACAGTCGCCATCACAGGATTGCAGAGTCTGGAGGAACTGATGTGTACCTACTAAGGCTTCTGATCAACTGCCGTAGTCGCTAGGCGTATCACAGAAGTTGGTACATTCAGTTTAAGAGACGCAAATGATAATATCTTTTAAATTATTTGGATGCCACAGTGGCTGTCGAAGAAGAACTGAACAGAAGTAGGGAACTGGTTGACTATTTTACATTATGTCTATTTCTTACGCCAAACAGCAGCATAAAATCACTGTTGTGTTCCGGTTTGCAGGACATTGTAGCCAGAGTAACTACTAGTCGTAATGAGGCTGAACATGTTATGTCTCAGGATGGCGAGCGCAGTGGAATGCCAAGCATTGCTTTGTAATTCATTGTGTTGTTTGGTTTTGCTACTGTCCATTAGCGGTCGTATCGACTTACTATAAGGCGAATGGCGTGGTCGTCTCACCGATTATTGCAATAAAAACATCTCACGAATAGATCGATATCCTTGGGGGACATTTGTGCGCGGTCAGGGTAACATGTATTTTTATGGAAGATCCAAAATGATTTAGCTAATTTTCTACAGCATATTTTTTGCCGCCTTCTGAAGAAATTTCAAATTGAAAAACTAACGGCGTATTACCCGATTTCTGAACCGAACCAGAGCCCTCACGGTTCACGAAGCACCGTCGCGTGGGTGTAAGCTGCCATTAAATTATTAAAAAGATAGCCAGTAGCAAATTTTCTTTTTAACAAAAAACATTAAATTGATTAATTCACTCTTTTGGCTCAGTGGCTTCGCTGATTAAATGTCGGTGTAGTATTTTTGGCACATTCTAGTAAAGTCATTGACCGAACGATTAGTTTTTATCAGCTATTTCTAATCTGAAGCTCCAAGCTCCATTTCTAGGTCTGTTAAATTATTGTCCCTAAAAGATTAACCATATCAACACAGATACATCATAACATCATTGTTTTTTATTAAAATAAAAAATCATTCTTCAATTTAAAAACATATAAACCTTGAAAAGAACGCGTGAAAATATATTTATGAGGAGATTAAAAAAATATATCAGTAAAATCGTTATCGGTTGTAGACATGCCAACGTATAATATTATGGACTAGTATTGTGTTATTATTAATCTATTATAACGTGTTAATGAAAATCATTAGGATCAAAGTATTTTATTTTACAAAACCAATTAGGCAGGTACCTAAATAATTTTCATATGTATTTGATGTGTAAATTAAGTATTGTGTCTGCAGTCTGTGATATCATTTTGCGAAACACACATAAATTACATTTAATGTTACCCAGCCGCGCCGAAAACACCGTTGACATTAACACAACTACATTCTCGTTTCAGCACGATTACCCAGATACATTATTAACGTTTCGACAATATATTCCATACTTTAAGATGTACATATATGAAGAAATCCGGATTTAGACAGACTTTTCAGTCGAACAAATTGGGTTGTTTTCGTCATTCTCGTGTGTTTACGCATACCTTCAGAAGCAAAATTGCAACTGATTCACCCGATGACGCGATAGTGTTCAGACACAAACAAATGGAAACATAAAAACAGCGAAGCACATGCGTATGTAAATTTACACGCACAGGTGATCTATAGAGATTATCCCCGTTGCAGAGTATGAATAATGGTCACAACTAATAGTAATGACTGCCTCTCATCAATTATAAACGGGTTCTAATTACTGCTCAGTATGCAGACTCGCACTGCCAAATGGACATCAACGGAAATAGGTGACAAGGTTGACCTGCTGTAATATTTGCAAGTGACGATCATAACTTTTGATGTACACATTATGTGGCATTGCAACAGCGAAGAGTCAGAATTTATGACTCATCAGACGAATGGGCGTGCTACGATGGATATGTTGCCTTACTGCCGTTAATTTCATCCGTTGCTTTATAGGTCAAATGGATTGTAAATTCGAAGAACTTTCACGATAAACCAAAGATAACCTACTGAAAAAATACACTTCATGAACTCAATAAAATATAAGTTATTGACCTGGTTAGCAGGGATCGTAATACCACTTAATAAGTATACATAATTAGACAATTATTTGGCATAAAAATATGGTATAAACGATGTAGGTACCTACTGAAAAGAACTTGCTTCCCGAAATACGTCATCTGTATATTTTACGTATTTGGTGTTAAATTACTTCAAGCGAAAATGATACAAGTGTTCTGGTTTTGTAGCCTAACTAAATTATTGGCACCGAATATGTGGCGTAAACCACGAGACCGTGTATGCGAAACCATACATACATACATAAACTCACGCCTTTATCCCAGAAGGGGTAGGCAGAGGCGCCACTAGGACACCCACATTTCGCCTTGTATGTTCCATCCCATGATGTGATAGGGGGCTAGTCTATTGCCATATCGGGCACAAATTCCTGACTCCGGGCTGATAATGAATAGAAAAACCCAATACTACTTTGCCCGACCCGGGATTCGAACCCGAGACCACAGCTTTGTAGTCGTACCGTAATACAACTACGCCACCGAGGCAGTCATGCATGCGAAACCGATTTCCGGTAAACAAATTTAGTGTGCGTTTTTCATATATTTTTAGTATTACTTGCAGAGTGTAAGTCAGGGAGGCGATTATCTATACATATAATAAAAATGTAAATGGTCGATGTCTGTACATGGAAGATATTTGAGAAATTTTAATGCGAGGGGTCTTTATAACAGCAACAGAAGCCAAAACAATTTTTTTTAGAATTTTTGTCTGTCTGTCTGTCTGTATGTTTGCTTGCGCATCACGCAAAAACTACTGCACCAAATGAGATGCGGTTTTCACAGTTGTATTGCTGCAGGTTCAACTTAAAAACTGGTATATGTTGTATTTACATACAGGGTGTTTCTTTTTGTTTGCTTGCACATTACTCAAAAACTACCGCACGAAATGAGATGCAGTTTCCACAGTTGTATTGGTGCAGGTCCAACTTGAAAACTGGTATATATTAGATTTACATACAGGGTGTTTCTTTTTATTTACCTGGGCATTACTCAAAAACTACCGCACGAAATGAGATGCTGTTTTCATAGTTGTATTGCTGCAGGTTCAACTTAAAAACTGGTATATGACTTATTTATATACAGGGTGTTTCTCTCTATTATGGAACAAAATGAGAAAAACTAATATTGTATTAACATAATAGAACCCGAAACTATGATTTTTAGAACTATTGTCTGTTTGTCGGTTTGTCTGTCGGTGCGGTTGTGCGCGATTAACTCAAAAACCGCTTAACGGATTTCGATGAAATTTGGTATGGAAGTAGCTGACACCTTGGATTAACACTTAGGCTACTTTTTATCCCGAATAAGTGTTCCCGTGGGATGAGGAAGGAATTCCGATATATTTGTTACTTTTTATACTCAAAAAGATGCGATGGGACTGGATTACATGCCTTGAGCGAGACTGAGACGGGACGGCGGGATATAACGGGACGGGATGAGAAATACCAAATAAAGTTAATCACGCTGACGAAGTTTGCGGGCAGAAGCTAGTACATATATAATAATTAGCCAAACCATTTCGGACACAGAGAAAGCAGGTTGCATCCAATCCACTTATAATGCAATTATGGACAGTTAAAAATGGTGGTAGCCTAA
This sequence comes from Deilephila porcellus, assembly GCA_905220455.2. Lineage (NCBI taxonomy): Eukaryota > Metazoa > Arthropoda > Insecta > Lepidoptera > Sphingidae > Deilephila > Deilephila porcellus. Next base: position 8,588,965 of record LR999977.1, on the reverse strand, counting down.
TGAAAGTGCGTAGTGGTACTAGTAGTCTGTTAGTAAATGGACCAGACGCGGCTGCCAACATGTTTACGGTGGTCACGAGTTTAAATCCCCAGGGGACACCTCTGACTTTTAAGAGTCATGTGTGTACTGATAATCAATCACCACGCACTGTAACGGCGAAGGAAAATATCGTGAGGAAACGTGGATACCATAGCGATTTGTAGGAATTTTTATGGTGTCTAAAAGTCTGTCAACCCGCACTAGGCCAGCGTGGTGGACTCTACGGCCTAACCACTTTCAGCCTTACTCTTGGTTGTAGATGAGGCCCGTGCCCTGCAGTGGGACGTATATTTGTTATTACAGATACAAATTAGAAAAGTCAAACAAGTAAGGTCAAACTGGGACATATATCTACCTGGACATAAATATCTGTAACTCATTATGTAGGTAGGCACTTAATTCCTGGAGTCTGGCAAAATTATCTACCAAAAAAGATTATTCAAGGTCACTGAGCTATTTTAGTAATGTTTTAAGAAAATCACAGCGAGTTGCCAATATTTGTCAGAGCTTTAAAATTTTAAAATAGCGGTCCCACGACCTCAAGGACAATAAAAAAAAAACGCAGTCTCAATGTAGTCAAGAAAGGCGTGAGAGTCAAAGGTCACACTATTATAGAAATTATACGACAAATATTAAGCGAAGTGGCGAAAACTATGTAGGAAGATGGACGCTGGCTCCGGCCTTGATTATGTCCGGTAAAACGAGCAAACTGAGCTCTCACAGATGTTATTCAGCAAAACACGTGAAGGTCGTTGAAAATGATGCTCCCTCCGGCACAATGCCCATTCTTTCCTTTGTGTTATTGATGCTACGCGCGGTTCCTTTATATGTGTACGTAATGGTCATTATCGCGTTAAGATACGTCCAACATGTCTAGCATATGGATATCTGTAGGTTGCGCGAGTGTTTGCGAAATATTTTTAAGGTTTCTACTATTCATTCTCGTAAGAGTGAAAAATCGCGTAATTAAATACGCATACCTATAGTCGATCTTGTACATTATCAAAATCACAGTTTATGGCAGTATAAATTGTATAAACATCAAGAAAATAGTGGTTTGGATCAACAACGCACATAAAATATCTCACGCTATTATTAACTCCATTGTTATAAATTCCTGCCACAAATTGCAAGGTCATGTAACCTGAGAACACGTTATACTAACCAGAAACGCCTTAATTGTTAGTCACCTTTAGTTTATTTCATTAAATTGTTGTAAATTCAAAACCTTCAATTGGTTGTACATCCCATAGATAGAGGTCACAAACTTGTCAAATCACAATTCACGACACTGCAAAACCCATCATAGTGCTTCATGCAAGTGTATCGCATTTTGGTTACATCCTGTGGTTATCCTGTTACAACCAGGCTGGCCTAATTGTGAAGGCCGAGATAGTAGTTTCTCGACGATGAATAATCTATTTAGATGGCATTGCTAATTGCACTTACCTTACTAAGGTCCAATGAAGTCACTTTAATCTTTATCGTACCAGTAACAACAATCACGGTACTATACGATAATGTTTGGGTGCAATAAAGAATATTGTATGGTATTGTACGCGGTTTATGACTAGAAACATTAAGAAAAAAAAACTGGCAGTTTATTTTTTAAATGTATTAATAATAAAGTTTTTGGCATGGTATAACAAGAAACCTATTGAACACACAACAACAACTTCAGTGAGGTATCCTATGGCAATTTCTTGGGCGGTAGTCTCTGTTATAATATCGGCAGGTTGAGGATTATTTCTACTTATCTGAAAAAGAAAATACTGGTTAGTAAACAGATTATGCTTATTATAGGTTCTGAGCAAGAGTTACGAGATTTTATAGAATTATAATAAAGGGAACATGCAACAGGCAACTAGAGTGATTTTATTTCGTAAACTGTGAATAGTACGCTTATTGATTTTAGAAACAACGTAAATACAAAATTAAACAGACTACTAACAGAATTGAATAAAAACAGCTCATATTGCTCTAAATGGAAAAAAAGTGCATAGTAGAAAACAATTATAAAAAAGATGTGTATATTCTGTGTTTGAAATTACCTTGTTGAGTATAACTTTCATATTCTTAATTTCTCTTCTAATACTATTAATGTTATTGAGCATATTTTTGGCAGCTGCTTTAATTTTCCCCAGCGTAGGCGAATCAGGCGGCTCGAATTTTATTTGATTTTGTATCTTTCCATATTCACGTAGAGTATATTGTAGAGTGGCTTCCAAAATATATGTTTGTTGTAAATGATTACCTAACGTGGTTAAACAATCCAAAACACTGCAACAAAGAGGAAATAATTAATAAAAACCAAAAAATTAATTGTCCAGTGTACGTTAATCTGTGTGGACATACAACAATACTTAAAGATATGTTATAATTTATAAGAAGGAAATTCATTAGGACGAAACAATATATAAGGTGTGTTCAGTATTAATGGTTAGACATCAATAATATAATAGGTTGTACCTAATAATTTTAAATAATATGCTGTAAAACACGACATGTTATTAATTTAGTTTATTGGGTCTAAACCCTATTTCAAGAGTCACATCAACTCTCTGTGGTAGTATCACAGACTATCACAGTTACCTGATCGATTTGTTATTTCTGTAGGATGCTCAATAGTTATTCAGTGTCTATATTGTGAGATAACTTGCCGGAATTTTAAACTAGATATTTAAAGATACCCACAGTATACATATGTATTATTACCTAACCCTCTCAATGGTCTGATGACTGCTTATGCTGCATTTTTTTTCGACCTAGTGATAAATGCAGTGCATCCATGATTGTATAAGGGCATCAGAGGCAAGATGGTTCTCTCGTAGACACACAAAGGTGTAGCCGAAAAGTGACACACTGAGGTCAAGACAGTTGTCATTAAGCGGTTCTCATCATGGTGACTATGAATTTACTACTACTACCAAATTTATTCATAAAACTTACGTAACATTTTCAACTTTTTTTGTATAAAGTCCAGACACAGCATTCAGTTTCCATCCTCTTAAATGAAAACTACGTAAGCCGCGCTTCAGTCTTTGTCGTTCATATGGCATGTCAATACCTAAATTAATCATGTCTTTCTCTTCCAACAGTAGAAATGTTCGTAAATCCATTCCAGTACTTTTAATCAGAGGAGTCAATCTCTCGCAGTTCATACCGTAAAGAAAGTGGCAAATTTCTTGAGAATAATTTGGTCTGAAACAATTAAATAAAATATTGTAATATATAGTTTGGTGTAAAATACATCAATATATCAAATTATTATTTTTTTGTACAACAGTATGTTCTCTGCAATTGTATTAAATTGATATATTTATTTGAACACCATTAGAATGAGTATACCCAATATTATAATAATATTTTGAAGCATGCTTGTAATATTTAATTATTATCTTTAAATTTAATTTATTATCTTTATAACCTCATTCATACATAAGCTAAGCTCTAAATGGTTACACAATAATATACTTGGAAGTTTTGACAATAGTTTCTATATCATAATATGTTAAAAGCACTTTACGTTATTTACAGGATATACTCTTACTTTTCTCCACGTTCAATTCCCGGATAATAATTTAGCCATGAATTAACATCATCATCAAGATACATTTTGTCTGCTTCATCTTTATCATCATTTGTGTTGAGGTATTTCTTGAGTAAATCTATTATGTTTTGATAATCATGTGATTTGGCAATATCTAATACTGATCGACCAGACTTATCCACTTCTGTGAGGCGAGCTCCTTTTGCTATAAGCATTTCCAATATTTCTGGTTGATTGTGATGCACTGCCCAAAATAGAGCCTGGAATTTGAAATATTCATATATTATCATACATACATAAACTCAGGTAAATATATCTCCAGAATGTATTGTTTTTTTTAACACAACAATCTGGAGGTGGTAATAACAAAAAAACATATACACAATAAGAGGAACTCGTATGTACTGTCAGAATTTAAGTTGTTTATACCTTTTTTTCAACTAATAAAATAAAATATGGAGACATAGATTAATCATTTTTGTACATTTCTGTCAGTTAATAACAAATTGACTAAAGAATGTGTATTTTGATTTTCAAAGTTACTTACAGTCCATCCTTGCTGATCCCTCATTTCAATATTGACATTCTTATCAAGAAGTTTCTGTACCACTGCAACTCTGCTGCTACTGATGGCTCTCATAAGAGGTGTCTGTCCATATTTATCACCAATATTTAATATGCAATTCTTACAAATAAGATTAGTTACAATATTGTAAATAGTGTCATTGTTTGCACTACTATTGGAACAAGCTGCCATTATTGGTGTAACAGAATCTGAAATGATATAATAATAACTACATTTTAATAGGGTTCACAAAAGAGAAAAGAAACTTTCTTATTTTAAGGAACAGATAGCTTCAAATACAAAATAATGTTGATTACAATAATCATGATCAAATAATAAAACATATGGATGAAACTGACATTACTGGCAAGAATCAGAACAGGTGAAATAAGTAACAAATCTTTGTAAATATGGATGTATAGCTAACCTGAATGCAAGTTAGGGTCTGCTCCCAAATCTAACAAAAACTTCACAATTTTATCTTGGGCATGGAAACAGGCATGCATCAGTGGTGTCCATCCACTATCAAGTTTGATGTCCACTTTGTTGTTCAAGTCTGAAATTGAAAACAAATAATAAATAAATACATCCAACAGTCACATACATAGTCTTGACCCCACACTAAGATCGAGTCTTGTGTTGTGGGTATCAGAAACTACGAGAGACTTTTCGGTCTCACAAACACCCAGACCCGAAACAAATACCTGTGGATCACACAAATATTTGTTTCGGTGCGGGGATCGAACCCGCGGCCTCACGTTTCACAGGCGGCGTCTAACCAACTGTGCCAAGGAGGCTGTCTAATAAGTCTTACAATGGTATATATTATGTTGTTTAAAGTAATTGAATGTGTCTCTTGAAAATATCATAAGTTTTATGTTTAATATCATGCTATCTGCACTTTTTGATTGGTAACCAATACAACCGCTCATGGACAGAAGCAAAACAAAAAAAAACACCATTAATTACAAAACAATGCTTGGCATTCCACTGCGCTTGCCATCCTGAGACATAATAATATGTACAATCTCATTATGTCCAGTAGTTACGCTGGCTACAATTCCCTTCAAGCCGGAACACAACAGTGCATTTACACTGCTAGTTGGCGGAAGTAGATATTGCGGTGGTAGGTACCCAGGCTTACAAATTTATCTCATTGGAAGTCAGAAATTAGTGCACAGATTTCTGAGTTATTGCTGACTGGGAGTTCTTGCATTTATACTAACATAACTCACATACCAATATGTTGGGTAGTGGATGAATATAATTTTAACCCGTTTTATACATACCATTGGCTATTATGTTTTCAACTTCGCTCACATTGCCATTTATAATGGCATCCTGCAAATTAATTTCTGTTTTCTTTCTTGTATTTGCATAAGAATGATAGTTGCGCACCTGAAATAATAATAATAATAGTAATTAATTAGTCCAAAACTTACCATTAATGTGCTGTTAAACAGAGAAAAACATATAACGTTTCCGGTTCATTCAAATATGTAAGGAATAATTTAGTAAAGAAATATTATAGTCTAATATTGCATTTAATAACGGTAAAAGAATTTGAAAATGCTGCAACAGCATAACTTACAGGTTTTTCATAAAATCCGTAATCGTCGCTGTCTGTATCTTCATCAGATAAACCGGCTGGTCTAAACTGCGCCATGTTTGTAGAAAAATATATTACATTACCGTATTTGCGATTTTCCGAGAAGACGCTTTTTTAAATCAATAATTGTGCCTTCAATCAATTATTTTCGAGGTTGTATTTTTTTTGTTTTTCGCTGACATTGACATTTCTGTTATCATTTTGATTTTTCGGAGACTAGGCAAAAGTAATGCAATCATACAGTTAGATTTTAACAGAACATTGGCCCACTCATAACATATATAAGTTATATTTTATAATGGTTTCTTAGATTTACGCGAACGTTACACATTGAAATCCCGCGTCCGTCCGTCGTCGACAGTCCGCCCCATAGAGTATAGTAATACATGGTCCGCCTCGTGACCACGAAAGCTGTAAGGTAATCGATACGTCGGGAAGTTAAAAAATGTAAAAATTAAACTAAATCGCGATAAAATCCGTATAAAATAGTTTTATTTCAATGAGTTATATTTTGTTCTACTACTTAATAATGACACAGGCATATATTGTATATTTACAAAAATATTACTTTTCTTCATAGACGTTTTAAAACAAGGATAACCAATACTACAACGATAATAAGTAATGAAAATATTTTTAGGCTTTTAAAAAAGTTTTTCAATGTCACTTGTTATTCATTTGAGGCCAAGTGAAAATAAATAATATCGTATTTGTTTGCAGTTTATGGTGAAGCATAATAAATAGAAACATAAATAATAAACAAATTAAAGAATGCTCAGACTCCCCAAAACCTTAAAAAAAGGTGGCATAAAATAAACCTTACCCAATATAATTAAGATACATAGATGCATGATTCGAAATAAGCAATTGCACTTTGACGAAACCTAATTAAAATTAGCTTCGAACTGAATAGAATACGTTGTGATATAACACTTTTTTTCTATTAACACTTTAAATAAGAGTTAAGACCGACGCGAATTTTGTTAAGTTTTATTTTTAATGTGGTAGAGCCTCAGTTAACTCTGAACATACCTTGGACTACTTTAGAAATAGGCCGGTTCAAGTGGGATAATTTTATTGGCTATCTACCACAAAACTGACCTAAAGCAACAACTTCGCTCTGTTTCCTTCGGTATGTTAGATTAGTGTAGGGCCTTTAACCTTTTCTTCCTCTAACCTGTTTTTGTTCTCTTTTCCCCTTCATTTTAAGAGGTCAGCAACGCACTTATAATTAATTTGATGTAGATGGTCATGAATCATATTACATCATTGGCTGTTTTCTCGACTGCCGGATCTTGCTATAAAGAACAATTTTTCTAAATTCCAATGTACTTATTTTAGATTTTAAAATACCCATGAAGAGTTTATTTTATGAAGCAAAATATCGACGAAGAAAATGTTATATTAATGATAAGTTCTTAAACCTACCATATTAATATTTTTGCATGTCTCAATGTAAAGTTATTGAAAAACCTCATAGTATGTTTCACACTATATGTATCGAGTATAATTTCAAAATATTTGAAATAAGTACCTAGCTCTGAATTTTATGAAATTATTATGAGGGAGCTCACACTTTCAAATTACACAGTAGACAATGATAAAACAAAGCGCAAAGTCCCACTCAATTTGAAGAATCTCGGGTACAAGTCTGAAGTATCTACGTTTCTCAAGCTTGGAAGTTATTCTCTGCGTCGAAAGGTAAGGATAATAGGCTACAGTTCCAATTAGGCGACGAGGGCGTTTGTTAACATTTAATTAACGTCAGGGAACCATTGTGTCTGTACTGTCAGCCTCAGGGGCTGCTATGCTGAACGTACCCGCTACCTTGATGAGCCACGGTCACACCTCTTTAATCTTAACACTTTGAAATAAACCCTAATAACACTTGCTCTATGCGTTGTACATTGCTGGTGTTATTAAAGCGTTTCGTATGTGTTTGTGATATAAGCAGCAATGTAATAAAGTTTTGCGGTGGAGTTGTTAGAAGTTGTTGATAAAAATTGCACAGTAAAAGATGGCAGGTGTCGCTCGCTAACAACGCCATGTCGAGTTGCCGCTAGCGTAGACTTGACGAGCTCTCATTGCAACTTCCTTGAGCACACTTTTCTACAATTGCTTACCCTTGTACTTACATTATGTTATTAATTTACTTTTGTAGTTTTATTGTGTGATTCTTAAATTATAAAACGTATTTTGGTATAGCTACAATACAATATACATTAAATGAAATACCATTTAAGGATATACGAGATAAGGTAATTGTAAGTAATTTTTTACAAGAACTTGTGAAATGTTTGCTAAAGTAATAAGGATTTTTCTCAGCGACGTAGGAGGTAAGAGATTTGATTTATCGTTGTCGGCTGGTAAGGCGCGCTGACCACCCCGCGGCCGCCCGCGCCGCGCCCGCTGCCCAGCGCTCGGCCGTTCGGTCTCCCGCCCGCCCGGACGCGTTATTAAACTTTTCCCCATATTAAACATTCCGGAGACGAATACATTTTATTGTTGCCTTGGACCGACGTCAGAGGCCCCTACAAAGCGAAACTCAAAGACGGCAATTGCGAAATAAATTGAAAGCAATTTAATATTGCGTTGTAAGTAATAGCCGTCAGGACCCCGCAAGTCTGCCCGAGACATTTTGTATGCAATTTAGAAAACCCAACGGGTCATTTGATTGTAGCATTTTGGCCAATCGTTTGTAACCTCGCAGTCCACAATTTATGATACGGTCGGAGTAGGAAACTGACCAATCGATTTGTTTCCAAAGTTGTTATGTTGTGTGTTGTAACAATGTACATTGATGATTGAAATCTAATTAAAAATAACCCCAGTGAATGCCAGCCTTTGTACTCGCAAACAACTTATACGTATAGATAAACCATCCAATTAGATGCTGGCTTTGTTAACTTTTAATTAACGAACTTGTGTATACAACATTGTACATCTAAATGGCTATGAACAACATATACAATGATGCTCTACTTCTATACTTACATTCACACCTCTGTCTTTCAAATCTATAAAGTATTGATAAAACTAATTAGATGTAACACAGTACGTATATCTAATTTTAATTACGCACGTATTGTTCTTGTTATAGACGTAGGTACATATATAATTTGTATTAATACTCAACCAATGGTTCCCGTGGATATAGAAAAAATCCGGCGAGAATTGAGAAACACGGAGCAATTGTATTAATTCCATCTGTTATTGTTTTTTCGTCCCCACCCGTTTAGGTGGCGTCTTCATCAGCCGAGGGTCTAATCCGAAATCTCATTTCCGACGAATAATTGTAGGAAATAGAGCGAGCTCCTCAACCATCGCACTGAAAATTCATTGCGGCTTTTCTTAAGACATTATGTAAAACATGTTTATTTATTTGATCGTTAAACTCTTTATCATATATTAAGCAAGTTAGCTTTATTAACATATTTTAATTACGTATTTTTGTGTAATAATATGAAAAGCATAAAAAAATTTAGGGCAAGTTTTAAAATCATATTGATCACATTTTTCAAATAGTAGCTTTTTCACATCACTTAGTCATTTTAAACATAAGCACTCTTTTAATTAATTATTTGAAATCACTTCAGATGGCAAAAAATGAATTTATTTTCATGGAAAAATAAGCAGTCTTAATTTGTATACAAAGAACTATGACTGGTAATGGCTAATACTTCGGTTGACAAGAAATGTACGGGGTTAAATCTTGGTAACAAGCAATTCGTATATTGATGTACATACATATTGTTAGAAATGTGGGCTCTCTAAGTGATTGGATGGGTCCATTATCTTGTATCTGCTGATTTCTACGAACACACCCAACTCCTTAGATTCGCTCTGGGCAATGAATGCAAACGTGTCGTATTTATCTATTCGAAGATAGGAATAGAAAAAGAGGACTTTTTGAATACTGTTCAAGAAATTGAAGTAGTTTTTTAGTTGCAACTAATTTTTGTATAAGAAAAGAATTGAACTAAGCAAATTAGTTAATAATTTCACTTAACAAACTCATATCTTCAATGTAATACTGAGGTGTATTTGGTCTTAAGTTTATTGCAAAAAACAAATCCACAATGTACCATAATAAGAATTTGTTCGGTAAGTATGATTACTGGATAATTATTAATAATAACAATTTCAAAACTTTCTATAAGCACCAAATATAATAATTCAAAGTTAGATAACAAACATGTCATATGATATTATGTTATAACACATGACTTAAGCATTTTGTTTATAAGGGCACCTTGTCACATCAGTGATTTAAGTAATGTATTATTCAATTAGCGTTCTCATTGTCTCAAAGAGCTATCCATGTATATACATATTTATAACTGCCGTTAATATCTAGAAATATTACAAGAAAAAGCGAGAGAGTTACGAGGTAGACTTATGGCTTCCATTCAGCGGAGGAGAGATAATGCTTGCAGGCAATCACATAAGTGGATCAAATAGCTGTAGTCCATTTGGATAATGAACTAGCGACTCTGTAGCATCACTGAGTTCTTTTTATTGTACCTACAATCGTTGATATAACTAATTCCATCAATTTATCTTCAACTTGTGATTAAAGGAAGAAAAGAAATAAATATTTCAACTTATATTTGGTTTCAATACACAGGTAATTAAGGAATCGCAAACATATTGCATCAGGGAGCTGTAATTTAATTAATTTCTGCGTAATGTACATTCTCGCTAAAGTTTGCTTTTCATTTCTCCTTTTATGTTTTATGTATTTGTTTGTACCGCGTTCATTACCCCGTTCCAAGTTCCTGGTTATGACTGTAAGCAAATATACGATAACGTATGGGCAATAATACATTCTAATAATATTGAACCGTATGAAAGCGGATTTCCATTTTAGTTTATCTGTACACGTCGCGTATATCGGCAGATTTTGTATGTGTGTGCTCAAAGTGGTATCTGATCAATCCATTATCGGAGCCCGTACTCTGTCCAGGAGCTGTTAGGCCCGCAAGTTGGCGACACACATTTTCCATTTCCCCCCTTGTCCCTACGCCGGCCCAGTTTCGCGTCTTCCATAATTCAATCCATACCGAATCCATTGTGCTTCGATACACTACTCAATAACACACGTCCATATACATGCCTTGGATTGTATTTTATGATTCCACTCCATTATTATGGATATATTTAACCCTTATTAGCATCGGTGTGTTAATACATAGCGTATTGTGTATAATTACACACGTTATGCCTACATAGGTACCTATTATCTGCAAAAATTAGTGTAAGAAGGAAATGTCTTACAAAATACTTGTATTAAATTCATTTATATTTTTTATAAAATAATTGTATTTATGGTATGATTTTAGGTTTCGTTAATTCGTATTGTACAAAAAAGTATTTCTCTTTGATTTTTAATATTTAAATCCATATAAGTACAAAACATAATGTAGCGTATATTTAAAATTTAATTGGACTAAGACCGGTCATGTTAAAATCAATTACCATTTTGAATATGAATTACATTACGACGTAATGAGTCACGACACCAATAACATTGTTATTGATCTTACTTTTTTAAGTTTATTGCCTTAATATTTATGACGATAATTAACATAATAATTAAAGGCCACCTTTTGAAAAAACATAAAAATAAGTGCTGGGTTTTGTTATGACGTGGTTTAAAATGATGCAAGTGCGGACGCAATGTCCGGTTTACTTGATCCAGTCTATTTCGGCGAGATCCATTACCTCGGGAGTGGCGGCAAGAAGCAATCACATTGAATTACCGTCTTCATCCCCATGTCCCTACCCCACCTACGATCTCGCACCCCCTCCGATCCACGCCAATCGGCAAATATGCGTGTTAAATATGTATGCGCTGTAAGATGCTCGTAAGTGTATTAGATTTTGCTTGCTTTTTCATTCCGTCAAGTAGCTAGCCTAGATACGTATCAAGCGATGTGGACATAAAGAGCGGCGGCCAATTTGCTTACGCATTCCGCACACGTAAAGATTTATCTTCTTTCGGTAAGCGGAACCATCTAAATGTATGAACTAGTTATCGGTTTCATCATCCGTTTCCTAACATTTTAATGGCACGGGCCACCTCAAGCGTATTATTATAAATTGTAATTCCAAAACTAAACGTGTACTCAACTACATTGTTTTATTCCATTTACGAACATAATACATTTACGCATAGAGTTGTTTGTCCATATAAGTGCTTACTATCTGAACCGATAAGTTATTGTGTGCATAAGTCTTAAGTAATAACTTCTCTATCTCACAAAAGCGAAAACTTGGAATGCACTTCGCACGGAGTAACTAGACTTTTCCATTAGAGGCAATTATCAGGCACAACAGAGGATCCCGTGCTTTCACCACTTCGGGGCAGTCCATCCCGGCGACGGAACCTGTTAGAGATAACGTCATAAAGTCGCCGATGCACAGTCTGGGACTAACGTCGCTGCTGTCGAGTGTCGAGCGCCGAGTGTGGCGACACTCCGCCACACAATCATATACACTACGCGTTGCAATCTGTCCCTGTCCTCATACTATCGCAATGGATATGTACTCAAGACAACACTGATAATCAACCTCATTATGCTTAAGTACTTTATATGTATGTAAAACATTTGAATTGTATAACAAATAGATACAATATTTTAAAGCAAATAAAATCTAATTTAAATATTTATTGTGTAATTCTGAATAAAATAAACTCAGAAAATATGATTGTTTACATATGATTAAGAACATATTTCTTTATTTTTATTACAAATCGTCATTAACGAAGCACATTAAATAAATTAAGTACAAACATACAGTTAACCATAACAAACCAACATGGTAGCGTATTTTATAATCACCGCTCTCTTTCGCTTTTGCTTTTTATTTATAGATTTAAACATTGTGTTCGCCGTATAACACGTTTTGTGTAGGCAAAATCAAATAATCCGCTTATGACAGGCACATAATATAAGGCCGCTAATGAACTAATGGCGTATCAAACCTCCCATACCAGTCGGCCACCCTCTCGCCCGCTCTCTCGGTTAATGGAGCAATGATGGTCCGTCACTCTACATTTGACTAGGCGGCTTTCACATCGGTACTTGGCACTTACCTAATGTCTGTGAGCTATGAGGTTACACATTAGATTGACACAAACAGTGCTTGTATAGCCTCACAATAACGTCTAGAGTTACACGAGGCGCCAAATGTGCCTACATTAATATACAAGTTTTTATGGCCGTCACTTTTTATTCGATGGCGAATTTTGTGCGAGTTGTAGGTGATAATTAGTATTTAGTGATATTTTACCGAAAATATACAAATAGTACGATGTTAAGCTAATTACTAAAATAAAATAATAATAAATGGTTATACATATTTGCCTAGATCGCTCTACCATGAAACGGTGGAATGTAAAAGCGTAGTGATTTTTGTAGCAAAATTAGATTGTTAAAATATGCCCTCTTTGTTCGCCTCACTAATGGCACATCCGAAGAAATCTCAAATAGTAAAATCTTTTTAGGCTTATGTTGAGCGTTGAGTGCCTCCACAAATGTCGCTAAAAGGCTGGACGTCATTGTTTATCCGGGCAACATTAGGCGGGTAACCGGACACGCGCGCGCTGAGTGCGCTACAAGTATCCGCTTTCAACTCATTACGGCTCGGACGTGGTGCGTGGGCAGAACACCCTCCGCAGCCCCCACCACCGTCTTTGTCCTTCAATCCCTCTTACAATCTTCGATCCAATTTCGAATACCCATACATCCGTCTAGAGTGAGATTCCACGTTAAATTACATGACAACATTGTATGGGATGTGGGTTACACTCAAACTAGTGGCCACGAGTAGCGCTCCGAGTATATTTATTTATTTACAAACTGAACACGCGCTTTGTGTATTTTCATTTTTATGTTCTAATTTTTAAACAAACTCATGTTTTTTGTTATATTGTACAACTTTTAGTGTTAATATAATTTGTATTTTATTGTTTAATTGAATTTAAATTTTGCTTTAGCCTTAAAAGATAAAAATATTCTACACTGACTTTTACTTACTGTCAGTAACACATCAATAAAAAACAAATTTGGGATGATATTTTTTATTATTCAACAAAAAGCACCAAATCTTATTATTATATACTCTATTTTTTTTTTATAAAATACATAGAGCTTTGCCCGTTTATAATTGCCTACGACGTTTTTTAATTTTAAAAGTAATACCTTACAAATTGGTATAATGTTTCATAAAGCCTCCGCCTAAAAGCTTAAACGGACAGATTTATTCCAAATTAACAATAAAGAAGATTGCGACCTCATGTCAGATGTAATCGCAAAATAAGAGACACAAGTATCTTAATCAAGTGTCCATTCCCGGGAGTTAGAGGCACCAGAGCTGTCCGTTATGGGCGATTCTGTATAAAACTGGACCGGCGCGATGGCGGGACTGGCTCGTCCCGTGCAATAACAGTTTCGACAAATTGAGTCCGCTGACATTGAAGCCCGATACGATAGGGTAACCGGCCTATTCATATCCAGGATACTGAAATTAATTACATTAATATCGGCGACGCGGGCTAACGGCCGCACAACAGCGTCCCTTCCACTCGTTCATTTTCTCGTACGGATTACCGACAACTGTTTTCTACATATACCGGGTATATCAAGACGGCCAAAAAGAAGCCAGGTGGTAGTTTTAGTGGTTACAGACACAATGCAACTAAAAATTTCGCAAAAATAGCGAATTTGGTTTGAAAATCATGTTTGGGTGGTAGATACCTAGTTTTTGGGAAAATAGTAATTTAAATCCTTGCGTACCATTGCGTCTTTAAAAATATAAAGGTGTACATTATTATATTAGGAAAATTATGTATTTACCACACAAATACGACGATAAGTTAAATAAATTGACGACTTTTTTTGCGATTTTTTTTGTTGCATTGTATCTGAAGTCACTAATACTACCACCTAGCTTCGTTTTCCGTAGCAGTCTTGATATACCCTGTATAAACTTGTGTTACTGTTGTAATATACCAGCAACTATGTAACTTAATTAAACATGACGTCGCTTTTCGATTATCATATCAAATTAAATAACGAAAGAAACAAGAGCCAATAAAATGAAACGAACAAACTTAAATATGAGAAATTACAGCGGTTTCGTATAATATCTAATGTTGGTAGTTTTATTAGAAAAATCATGTAGAAAGTCCAGCAGTCGGGCCAAGCTTACCGACCGCAATAACATAACCGTTTGGACAAATTGTGGCTCGCTGGGGTTGGGATTAGCGGCTTTATGGAACATTTTGCGTGTACAATACTGGCTCTAGCTTCCTGATAATTGATATCAATGATCGGCATCAAACGGCGACTCAAATTAAACCTTCATTTGTTTGTGTTTCTTTTATTGAAATTACTGTTTCTTTATTGAATCCTAGGCTTTTAAAATATAATAAAACACTAATCAACTTATCTTGGAAGTTGGAACTGTATTAATTAGCTACAAATGTTTGTTGTAATTATTCCTTCAAATATAAACATGTTTAGTGAGATAGCTAATTTCATTAAAATGTTGGACAAGATAACGACGAACGTCCAAACAGCGAGCGTTAAATTAGTTTTTTCTTAACATAAGCCGTTCTGAATAGTAAACAAAATGAATGGGCCGCCCTAAGCAAAGTTTAATCCGTTTTTATTACGACGAAAAGAAGTAATTACTCCACCCTTGGCGCTGTAGAGGGTTGAAGCTTGAGGTAAAAATTTCCATAGATTTATCATAAGCAAATTAAGTTTATAATTAAAAACAGGAGTTTTGTATAGATGGAATTAAAATATGTAAATTGTATTATTTGGAGTTTTCTTTCGGAGTTTTTAATTCAATCCCTTATAGAGATACAGCCATTGATACAGTGTGTATTTAATAACAAATTACAAGAAAGCCTATTTATCATGTATTGCAATCAATAATCATTATTATGATAATTATGTGGTAGGAGATAATTTGAGAAGTCAAAATGAAGATGGTATTTGGTAAAATAGTTTGAATGGTATTATCAGTTCCAGAGAAGTTCAGTGAGGCGGTACATGTTCTGTGCCGCCTCGGTAATTATTCTCCTTTCACCGACGTAATTATTCCATTAGCTGAGCAAATAATGATAAACCCACTAGTTAACTGTTAGTTCAATCAGGCTCTTTGTCGATTAGTGCATTAAATTGCCTAGTCTGTCGTTGTGCATTAGGTACATAGCTCCGATAATATTTGTATATTATTATAGGCAAACCTGCATTGAGTGTTATAATATTGTGTGTTGAGAGTAAAAATTTTCTATGCACATTCTATTAAAAGAAAGTTGTTAAAAAAAACATATTTATTTCATTGAATGCGTCAAAGCTGGCTTTGGGTATTCTCTACATTAGTAGAGTCAACAATATAAAATATTATTTATTTGCAGTTAAAATAATAATATTTTATTTTAACTCCTATATAAGGTAGATTTTCACTTAATACTGGACATAATAATATTATATATACTACAGACAACGTAATAAAAAAGCGGTATGATTAGTTGTTAAGTACTTTGTTGGCAACATTACGCATTACAGGGTCGCCACCGCGTCCTGTAAAGTATAACATTTTTCAAGCCTCATCACAATGACGGGATTTTCAATTAAATATTCTGAAGACTTCAAACAGTGTGCGCAGGGTTGTCGCTTACACCGATCAATGTCAGTAATTACATAATTAAGCCCTCTCAAGAATTAGTTACACTACGGTCAACACTCTCGAGTAAAACGGTTTCATCACTTTATCAAGATACCGGAGAAATCAATTTAGAAGCCGTAAGGCCGTACGGAATCACCTAAGAGTCCCTAAAAGTCCCGAAGGCGGGCGTCCCTGCCGCTCGTCTCGTTCGCTCGTGCCCGTTTATAAACGGTTTTATTGCTTTCGGAGCAACCGAACATTATTAAACTTTTCCAATTTCGATTTATCACGTAGCTGTCGGAATTTAATACCGCCCTACCTTCGGCGGAGGCGATCGCCCGCCACGTGATTACAATACACGTCGTTAATAATACGAGCAGTGTGCGGCGCGGGCGGCGGGCGCGAGAACTTTACCCGACTGCCCCCTGCCATGTGACCGGAGTCCGCACTCCGAGCTCCGGACTCCCGAGTTCCAAGTTCCTAGTCCCGAATCTCGAGTCCGGAGGATACGCTCGACTGAACGCGCTCCACGCTTCACACTGGTTTCCGAGACCGCGTTCGCGCTGTGCCGCTTCATACCTTAAAAAACCTCGTATTTATACTAATTTTGTAACGTCTTCTTAATAACCGGATCTATATCTTCTACGCTTATATGCTGAATATATGTACCTATGTTAATATTGTATGTGCTAAACGTGCATAATACATCCCTTATTTCGCCAAATTCTGTTGCGAAGTAACGTCGTAACAAAATGAAGTCTAATATCAAACCAAGCCAAAATTATGAAGCTAAAACTGTAGGTTATTGAAAACGTGACTTACATTTACATGTGTAACATCTACGAGATTTTGTAGGGAGATATACGAAATGTGCTGCATATAAAATGATATTAAAATTCACAAGGATATTATAAATTCGTAAAGCATTAGTTAAGTAAAAAATGTAATTTCATTAATTAAAGAACGAGGAAAAGGGGGTATATTTTTATTTTATAAATAAAAGATAACAAATGTAGTAATTAGTGGCGACTGACCACGGAAGCGGGAGCTATCCTGGGCGGAGAGCGCCGATGCAATCTACTCACATTCATAGGGCCAATCAAGCACCGACGCGCTACCATCCGCGTCCCTTATCTCCACTTTACGCAGAGGCGTATTAGACAATAACACAATTTCATTAAACCATTACTTTATTTTAACTTTATATCGATGGTCTCTAAAAGATAAACGTGCTATTTATATTGAAAACATATTTTTTAAGGAGATCGTTCTAAGATTTTATGGCCTGAAGTCAATACATTTGAAAATATTATCCATGTTATAATTAAATTAGTGCTTGGTGAGTGCAAAAGACAAGATGGACGGCCACCCACAAGGTGCAGAGAAGATTTAATTAAAGATGCACGAATTCGTAAGATGCTTGCCGCTTTTAAAAGCGTTCCAAGATCCTTGGGGAAAGACTATGTTTTGAAGAGGACTTCCTTGGCTGAAAAAAAAGATAATGGTGGTGATGATTAAAAATTGTACATCATACTTATTTTATTCATTTTGAATTCAAATATCTTTCCTAAATAATTACGCACTTAATAAATTTTTCTTTTAGACTATCGATGCAAATCGTCCACCCGTTATTCCGAAATCGCGAACTTTATATAAAGCTGAAACAAAATTAACTTTATTGCAAAATTGAATATAAAACCCCGTTTTATCGAAAGATTAGGGGTATTTGAAATGATATTGATTTAATAATGGTAGCCAGTTTTAAAATGGCACAAAGTATTTTGAGGTTCTATACATTGTTAATCGATTTAAAAAAAAGAGATTATAATCAATTTGATGTCTATGTATGCAATTTTGTCAGAATTGCAGGTTTTTTAGATATATTGTTAATTTCAAGGTGTAGAAGAGTGTAATCGTCGTGTTATATTAACTGCTGTTTAAATGTTTTATGGATGTGTTGTAATTGGGTCATAGAGTCGGTAAGTCTAAGTGAAACATAGCAGACAATTCCTTGGCAGATTGATACGGATGGGCTTCCACTATCACTTTTAATTTATTGTTGTTTAATTTAGTGCCCGATCTTACTTTGGTTCATCCTTCAAGTTGAAATATTTGCTACCAACGCTATTAAATAAAAAATGCAAAGTCCATTCATTTGATTCATTCATTAGTTTTGTAGCCATTTGCTCATAAAAATTAAAGGATGTTCTTTATATTATTTTTTGTTGTTGTTTTTAACAGTCTCTATCTTAGAGGCAATAAAATTAAAAAAAAGAAATTGGAAGCTTGAAATGTTTATTTTTCAGATCTACGCTCTTTTTATTTATACCGGGTATATCAAGACTGCGACCGAAAACGAAGCCGGGTGGTAGTTTTAGTGGTTACAGACACAAATAAATAAAAATTTTGCAAAATAAGAGTCAGATTTTTTATGCATTTTTTAAAAATCATTGTGTTTGGGTAGTAAATACTTGGTTATTGCGAAAATAGTAATTTAAACCCTATCGTACCGTAGCTTCTTAAAAAATAAAAAGGTGTGCATCATTATTTTAGGAAAAATATGTATTTATCACCCAAAAACGACGATAAGTAAAAAATTACTAAAAAAAAGTTGACGATTTTTTTTGCGAAAATTTTAGTTGCGTTGTGTCTTAAGTCACTAATACTACCACCTGGCTTCGTTTTCGGTCGCAGTCTTGATATACCCTCTATATTGTATGTCTGGTCTATAAGCCATCGTGAGAAAACCAACCAGAAAAAAAATGCAGACTTTTACTCCTGTTAACACCGTGCATTTACTTGGGTAATGTTTTTTGGTGACATCATCATAAAGCTCGTGTAGATGATTTAGTTTCTTTTAATTTGATATACTATAAAAGCACCTGAACATGATTTAGAGCTGGAAAATCAAAGTAAAAATGTCTTTCCGACTTTCACACTGGATTACTCCAGAAATATTGATCATGCGAAAAAAAAGATGCGATTCGTAAATTTCAAAACATACTCCAAAAGATGTTATTATAGTTCTTTGATCAAACACTGTATTTCTAAGCGAAATTGTTGACAAAAGAAAATAAAAAAAAGGTTATTTAAGGATATTCGGAAAACTTTACATATTATGGTGGTAAGTCTTTCGCATGTGAGAGGCCGCCTGGGTAGGTACAACCGCAATGTCTATTTCTATCGTCAAACAGCAGTGTAAATGTATGGTTGTGTTCTGGTTTGAAGATTTGAGAATTAGTCAGAGTAACTACTGGACATATTGAAACTTAACATCTTATGTCTTAGGAAGGCGAGCGCAGTGGAATGCCAATATGTATTGCTTTGTAATTCATGGCGTGTGTGTTTGGTTTTGCTACTGTCCATGAGCGGTCATGTTGCTTACCATCAGGTGAATGGCAGGCTCGTCTCGCCATTCGTAGCAATAAAAAAATATTTGGATAAAATAAACAAACGAATCAATGGGAAATCAGCAACTGCCTTTCATTCATTGCCATTTATAATTTCATAATAAACCACATTCACACAATATTATGTATATTTATGAATTATTATTTTTTATCTCCTACTACTTTGATATATAGTTACGAGTTGTCTAGGAACTTTGACAGACAGTTAACTTCATCATGTCGATTACCGATGTCGGTGTGCGTGCGCTTCTTAAAAAATTTACTCTCATTTTCAAAACGTCCCAAAAAAATGTATAACTTCAAAAATATCCGATTTTTTTGTGAGTAGTGTATATTAACAAATTGTAATAATTAAAAGAAGGAATGATAAAAATCGAAAGTTAACGTTAAAGTTATTGATTAAAATATTTCATTTCGGAACGTTACATCGAACAAACTAAATTTAAATTTGCATTAGACACCACACCATCAAGAATCCAATTAGACTGTCAACCAGTAGAAGTTACTCTAAAGCAATATCATCGACACTATAAAGCGCAAGGTGCAAACTTAAATAAACAGCTTGGTGATATTTCTAAATGCGGCCCGCGCACAGAGCTCACGTACGAGCGCTCGTAAGTTCAATGGAGGTGTTGATTAAAAATATTTCCCATGTGCGGGCGGATAAGGCCCAATTGGGCCGGCAATCAGCCGCCCTCGCCCGCCCGTCCGCCGGCCCGCCGCTAATCATGCACGCTACTTACCACTGAGCCTTTTGTATTTGTGTTTCTAAGTTGCTATGTGCCAGAGCAAATTGATTATACCTTTTATTGAAGTGATGCTATGCAGGATACGGGTTAAGTTTAGTTTTGTGTTGCGGTGTAGGGTTACGCGAAATTATTATTAGGGGGATTATGTTTTTGCAGGTATCAAAAGAATCCTAGACTAAAGAATTAGCTACTCTGTGGAATAGTAATTTGGCGTTTTAGTTACATAAATTAAAAATAACCATTTGCGATACAAAATTAATAGGAAAGTAATTACTTTAACAATTAAAGAAAATGTAGGTACTATAGTTTTTAATACTTACAAAATATTTTAAACTGCACCAACAAAGAAGTACAACACCACTCGTTCATTTATTTAATGTAACAACGAATACAAAAGTTTTTCTTGCAACTATAGCATAAACGCAATTCGGAATATTTTAAAATGGTTATTTCTTGAGGTATTTTTCTCATTGTTTATTGCGGCGAGGCGGGCGTCCAGAGACGTCATCAAACCCCGAGATATTTTTAAAGATAAAAATGTTTAAAATGAATGCCTAATACTAAAAGCAGACGCATTTTTGCCATCGCCAGAAATGTTCGGCGTCCACAAAGCGTTCTCGAGACTTGCAAAAAGGACCACTTTCCATTCTTGGAGTGCGTTTAATTGGTACGCTATCTTAAATGCGTTGGCTGACAATTCAAAGTTAATATTTACACTGGAAATATAGCTTTAATGGATTCCTAAGTAAATTCCTCGGTTTTAGATAGGAGCCTTATCAGAGCAGTAATGTGCAACAAGAGCATTTTAAAGTAGAGTTTGCATTTTTTTTGGGACCACTCCCAACAGTTAAGATCAGAACCTTATTGTGACTTGTGAGAACGTTGGTTTCTGTTTATTTTGTAACACAAAAAGTAGTAGAATTTGCTTGGTATCCAAATATAATATGTATTTATTGTTATTCGGGAGTGCGTGATCAGAATTGAAAACTTAAGAACGAAAATAATTTATAAATGTGGTATCGGAAACATAATATAGAAGAAGTAAGTTAATATAATTTTAAAATCTTTAATTTATAGATGATTGGCATCTGGGCATCTCGTAGATCTATTTAGTGATTAATATTACAGATTAATGATTATAAATTATACCATTAATAATCCAGATTGAAAAGTAGGTGACTAGTAAATTAAAGTAGTTTATGTGTTGCGACCTATATTAGTATTATTATGATTAACAATATTCAAAATTTCTAATTTTTGCAGTTGAGATTACTATCGGGTCAGAGATGCGCGTGCGACGGCAAAGCGTCTTGCGAATGGCATGCTGTTTACCACACCACATTACAAAAATATATTCGTATACCATCAAAGCGTATATGAGAACGATTAAGAATTACTTCTTATATAGGCAAGTTGACATTCCCCGTGAGGCTAAGCAGGATGGATGTATAATTTTTTCGCCAGCGATCTAAATTCATTGGAAGCCGCGTGCAGTAAGCGCACACTCTCAGAGCGAGCAGCGAATGTCGCACGCGTTGCACATGCCGAGGTTTTTGCGCGCCACACTGTCTAACGAGATTGAAATAACTGCTTGCCTTTGACGTACCCACGTTGTTGAGTGTATTTGATTACTTCACAGAACTGAACAAAAGCGAGAAAAGAAAGCGCGCCGCAATATATCCGCTGTTACTGATTAGTTTACTCTTCTAGCAGTAATTGGATCAATACTGTGTGAACGCAATTTTGTAATTACAAGTTGGTTTTCATTGTCAATGGATTTTATTGTTGCGGACGTAAATTATAATTCATCGACAGAATTCACAGTAATAGAGCGGAAACTTTGGACATTATAGGAATTAAATATTTCCGTTTATAATATTAACATACTTTATTGACACAACTTTTTATTTATTAGTGAAATATAATTTGTTCATTCGATTTACATTTTTTAAAGGTAAATAATATTATTTTAAAATATAAGTGCTTTAGGCCTCCATAGTTTTTTAATATATCGTACTTGTTACATTCCCAATAAGCTCAGACCTCGTGAAGTGGGGCTGCAAGGCTGGAGCGAGTGATTAGGAACCGTTTATTTTATTGAAGCACCCACATATTGCCGATGGCGGTTGTTTTTGCCGAGTAATTCCTGTAGTGGCCATGTCTGAACAAAAACCGAGGGATCTTTGCCTTGCATTAATTGCACATTGACTACACCAAGCGGATTTCTTTTTAACACACTATTGTAATGAATAGTGATTAATAGCCTAGTTGGTAGTGGAGTGCGTTGACAAATTAAAAATGGAAGGTTTCGATGCAAAAGCACACACTTCTAACTTTAAATTGTGTTCGAAATTAATTTTTACTCATTAAACAATAAAAAAACATTGTATACAAAGACTTGGAAAGAAACCAAAAGTATTTCTAAAGTAAGTGACTCTAACAATTCCAAATAGATCAGCGTAAAGGACTGAATCAGAATGAATCTCTCTGTCGTTCTGCTAATAAACATATTAATTTGTTATCATTTTTGTTGCCCTTATAAATGATGGTCAACTAAATACTTATGTGTTACTATTATTCTTTCTGCTGATTACGTACCATGACTCTACCACCCTACCAACATCGATAAAATTCCATTGTGATCTGTATTCATAAATACATATTTAAGCAACATAATCGCAAAACATTGTATAACATAAGAAAATAAAAATGATGCTAAATTATGTTTTCTTAGAATCCTGCAGAGGGCTTGATTTATAGCATTAATTAAATGAGCGCACATTGCATCGCAAACTGCGGTAGTTGTAATAAAAATCAAGCAACGTCAATGTTATTCCAGACTCCAGTTACATTGTGTTCCGAGAGTGGATTCTATTGTGTGTGTCTCATTAGGCTGCCTTCACGTCGGCTTTAAGTGCAATGCAATATTTTGCACTGGTCAGCATTCGTCTCACATTACGAGGAAACCAGCAGAGTGATATCATCGGTTTTAAAACCAGTATTTATTTGATTAAATGTCTCGGAAATGTGCAATTTCTTTATGTTTATTTCATAATAACTTCTGGCCGCGATTTTGTTTATTGGAAAAGGTTTTATGGATGATAAAGTTTTTTAATCAATATCGATGATACAGTTGAAATTAAATAATGTTTAGTATTTGTTCAGATATTGAAAGTTTACTAATAAATTAATAATCGTAAATGCAAATTATCATGGAACTTGTTAGTCTAGTAATAAATTTAAATTATTAGAGTTTATTTTTCTCTATGTCCCTTTTATGCACAGCTCATGTTGCTGTCATTACACCAATGCAATGTGGCGATAAGTTTATGAAAGAAGTGATTAATTCATTACAGCTAAGTAAATTAAGTTGTTCATTTCATTATATAGTGCAAAACAAGAAAATAAAACATTTAATATTGGTGAGGTTGTACTATTCTTTTTTTCATATGTGGTAGAGTTTCAGACATATTTGATAATTAAATATGGTTTAAGCTTTGTCTGATGCTTCACTCGAAAATTTCGTTTGTATCGTGGCATATTGACACCTCAACTCAGAATAAATGACTATACAGGGTATATCAAGACCGCGACCGAAAACGAAGTCAGGTGGTAGTATTAGTGACTTCAGACACAATGCATGTAAAAATTTCGCAAAAAAAATCGACAACTTTTTTTTGAAATTTTTTACTTATCGTCGAATTTGGGTGATATTTACATAGTTTTCCTAAAATAAACATGTAAACCTTTTTATTATTAAATACGCAATGGTACGTAAGGGTTTTAATTAGTATTTTCGTCACTGTTTTGGCGAAATTTTTATTTGCGTCGTGTTTGTAACCACTAATAGTACCACCTGACTTCGTTTTCGGTCGCAGTCTTGAGATACTCGGTAGATTCGACAACACTTTGCATTGACGACGAAAGGTGCTACCTTTGTCATGGATTTATTTTGTATTGGATTATTATAACATGGCCAATTACTATTCTCGATTCGTCTCCACCGCACTTCACTTTAGTGTGTTAAGGAAAAAGCTAATTAAAATATGACCCCCACAAATGTTAATATGAGAGATATTCAACTAATATTACAGTTGGCCTCAGTGGCGGCGTAAGGTAGGTTGGCACCCTGGGCGGTTTCGTATTGAGCACCCCTACCTAAAATATGACACCAAATAGTAAATACACGTAAGGTAGGTTGGCACCCTGGGCGGTTTCGTATTTAGCACCCCTACCTAAAATATGACACCAAATAGTAAATACTATACATGCTTACTCCGGACTTTTCGTGCTCGCATAATGGCGAAAAAAAAAAAAAAAAAAAGGTCATCCTTTGTAGGCGGTGGCGAGCAGGATCGTTTCGCCCACGATCGTGGTCCACGCTCTTCGTTTGTTGTGTTTGTTGTCGCTTGTCGTGTTGTCGTTGTCACCCCTTGGTGCTTGGTACCCGGGGCGGACCGCCCCCATCGCCCCCCCGTTACGCCGCCACTGGTTGGCCTGCAGATTGCAGAAGGTCAATTGCTTCGCACTTGGTAAGAATGGAGTACGGAATCCGCGTTACCAAGCACTAATTTTATATTGTATTTACCCTTTTGAACTTAAGCTTATGTACCTTAATTGCGTGGAGGCAAATTACACTGTAATAAAACTTTAATAGCATGAAGCTAAAAATGGTTACTTATCCGATTTAATATTTCAAGCCAGTAAGCACTTTAATACTTCGCATTATTGTAGTCTAATGTATTTTAATTTTTAAGGTACTATAAATGTATTAGATTTCATGTATTTGATTTACCTAATAAATGAAAAATAAATCTTAAAGGCTATTTATTAATTTGTCATTATAACCTTTAATCCTTTCATTTATTTTCATTTTCCCTATACATTGAATTATTTTCCACTTCCATTCCACGGAAACAATACATTTTTCGGAGACAAGAAATTGCCTATGCCACTCTGCGGTCCATAACCTATATGCATGTGTATTATGTACCTATCTAACAAAAAAAAAAAACAAGTTGATCCATTGTTACATTGATAGTTAAACGATGTACAAACCAACAACTACTTTTGAAAATAGAATATTAGAATGATCTCGTCGTAATTTATCAACGACAATTCAATTGCTTAGAACAATAGAAACTCTTCTAATTGATTACGGAATGATTGGATATTATTATAGCTTAAAATAGAACATATTTTAGTACTTATATATTATTTGTAGTTAAGTTTGTAAATGCAAGGATTTACAAATGTGTGCATGGCTGTATCCTGCCACAACTGTATCAAACTTTCTTGTGTTTACTACAGAAACGGTTTCATAATCTTGAGCGACAAGAAAATTACAGTAAAGTAATTATCGCAAATTTCTAACCGCTCAATATAGAGTTAGTTTCACTTAAATTTATCTGAGTATTGTTTTCGTTTGTACTCTCTTTATATCACTGTAAATACATATTATCTTGGAGTATATAAACAACGCAGGACATTTTATTACTAATAAATTGTGAAATAAAGTAAAAATATATGGAGACATTTTCTGTACTCGTTCTTAAGTTACGAGTTTCGCGATTTCATATGCACTTCTGCGTCCATAATGTGAGCAATTTAATTAACAATAAAACTCAATAATGGTTTCTTTTATCGCTTGCGATGAAAAAAATGTAGCGTTTTGTTTTGTATAATTCCTTCAAAGTGTATTGGTTGGTTGGCCATTATAAATTAATACTGTTACAAAATGCTGTGGCCGTGTGGGCGGTTGAGCTGGAGTGTGGGCCAAATCAAGGCTGGCGCAAACTTCAGGTCAACGCGCTCACTTGGTTTCCTTTATGGCGTTCACTCTCTTACGGAAGTGCTTGACGGCGACAGAACCAAAGGACATTACCCAATAAATATTTTATGCGGCAGAAGGGGTTCCTAAATCAATTAGTGCAACGCGTCTTGGAGATATCATACTGAGCTCGAGTGTCGTACACGTTCGAATTGAATATTGTCCAGTCACCATGTTGGGTGAAATGTCTAGTATGTTAATAAATATCATTTGTCTGTAAAAGTCTAATGCATGAATGAAATTATGATAGATTGAGGTAAAACACATCCATATATTTCACATCACTGCAGTGTACATAATTCATGAGAATCATTTACGAATATGAAGCAATCTTGTCTGAGATTTAATTTTTGTGGAAGGTACTATTAATGATCTGGAATTCTACGACCTAGTAGATAAGAATATAAAATTAATAAAAGCTTATACAGATCAGTTTAAGGGTTGCACCATTGTGGATGGGCATTCTCATATATTTATGTAAGGATTACAGGCATTAGACTCCCTTACTAGAACGCAAACTTACACTAATTATTATTATAGGCTGTATGAATTTTGTTAAATTAATCGAATAACAAGGTCTTTAATAACACCTTTATTAATTTTACTGCACCAATTTTACTGACTACATTCATTATAATTCTCTACATTTATATTTTTCAAAGCAACTTTTCAAGTTACTTGTTACTGTTATCCATATTAATAGGTAATTCAAATAACTAATGTTCGAAAAGAAAACAGCACATTTATTCCATGAGAGAAAATGCATCGGTCTTATCCATGTATCGCTAGCCCCTCACGGCAATACTTTTAATGGATCTTGTGAGTTTTTGCCTTTATTTATACGTTACGATGTGCGCATAATGGATCAGTAGAAAAACACTTTTCTAGATACACGTCGGTATACTATTAGTTGAAGCGTCGTAAATTTGGAATGCACCCATTTACTTCAGATCCATGTAGATGACCAACATTATTATTTTAACAGCCATTTCCTTTTAAATGTTGACCTAAATGTGTATCGAAAATATTATATTGAGTGATGTCATAGAGATTTGTAGGTTCTAAGATATTTTATGATTTCTATTAAAATACATCGCGCCACTTATACAGCGTATTGTACATTTTGCATTACTTTAAGCAAATAGTATTGAATGTTCTTCAATTTTTTCATGTTTAAAGTTAAGAATATTGTATGAAGCAACTTAATTTTACTGCAAAGTTGTTGGATTTTTAATTAAACTTATAGACTAATAAATCGTAACGTAAAGTTATTAAAACTAAGGCACGCACACATGTTGCGTGTAAAAACAATTAAACTTGCACAATGAAAACGCTACATAGTGCTAAGCGCCAACCCATTGTGTTGCTGTGGGTATTAATCGAATAAGTCGGACGGGCGCGGTTCCCTTCTCCCGCGCGACACGACAACATTAAACCGACTTATTAAAAAAAATACGGCAATTGTATAAATAAATATAAATAAACGTACATCCATACTTCAACTGTTTGTAACAATAACAATGCCTGGGGAGAAAGAACGAAAAATAACATCTAAAAACTTGTGATAACGAATGCTCTATCAATAACAAGTCATCGTATACGTTATTGTTTTAAGTGGTAAATAAAAACATCAGCTAAGTCCGCCTAATGCAATAATGCTGTTGTTCGGAAACAACACATAACAATTCATTGAAAAAGCGTACAAATATGGCGTTTGTTTGTCGTGTGTGATGTGTGTATTGTTGATATAGTGCGCGGCGCGGCGAGGCGGGCAGGCGGGCGCGGCGTCAGTCGGATAGGTCGGCCCAAGTGAGTTAATTAACTGGGAGCGTGTAAGGCGACGCTCACGGCCGCTCTAATTGCGCGATTATTCCTCCGCGACGCCTAACTGCTGGATGAAATTTAATTAAAGTTTGTTGTTCAAATAGATTTAATTAAAGTAATATTGTAGCGAGCGGCGCGCCGATGCCGACGTCGAGTCGCGCGGCTCAATCCGCGTGAGTGCTGCGCAACTTTTCTAATTCATTACTTCTGAAAGCGTTCCCGTGATGCCGAGCACTCTTAATAATTTGTATTGTGTACTTATAGTTGCTTCAGCGTGATACTCTCGACACCGAAACCCCGACCGGATCACTTCCGACGGAAAATCACACGGCATTTTCAAACGTCCACTACACATAACCAGCCAATCACATTAATGGAAATTCTGTGACTTATATTCTACCGATAGTCGAGACACGTCATAGAAATAAAGTGCCTCCGTATTTTTAAAAGCACACTACCGACATTTAATGTGAACTATTACAAAAATGTACCTTCAGACGATTTGCTTTCAGTTTGACGGCGAAAATTCAAAATAAATTACCTATAAACGTATCCGATAAGGCGTACTGCACTGTAACTGTCACGAAGCAGACTGCTTCATGTGCTGTGCATGCACCGCAACTAGCCATGCAACCACGTATTAAGATTGCAAATATGGATTGAATTATGCATAAATTAATATTAAAGCACTAGTAGATAACCATTAACGGGACAGCTGGTGTTGGTGGAAATTACACCGAAATGGTCGTTCGTATACAAATGTACCGTTAAAAGCCACATTAAGATAAAAGCTGTACGCCATAATTCTTTATAATTATTAATAGAATTGTCAATTAAGACGAATAAACGTCCAGAAGATCTGAAAATAGGAAATGTTTGTTTATCCAAAAATAACAATCGCAGCAGTGATTCGCGTCCGTAAGCGACGAACGATGTTCGCGTCAATTATGGCTAATGGAAAACTTAAATTATGATAAAAGCCAAAGAACTTGTGGCCGTTGTTGCGTTTCCATCCACATTTCATCGACGGGCCATGACAGCGTTTTCTAATTATCAGACTATGCTATATAAACCTTGTAGACATTGACTAATGTGGAATATCAATATACCGCAGAGATGTATGTTTATTCGTGCTAAAATATACAGGTAGAATATATCTTTTAGCATTAATTCATTATTAATGCAAATTACGTTAATTTCTATTGTTCATATTTGTTCCAGGTGGACGGAGATGCGCGTATTTGTTTTTCAATAAAACAGGAGTGTAGTTGTGATGTGTCGCGTCGCGGTGGCGCGGCGTGGCGTGGCACGACGTGGCGCGGGCGGCGAGGCAGCGAGGCAGTGCGCCAATGCGGCCGCCCGGTCCCGTCAACTCACAAAAGCTCTCTGTCGGACAGCTTTCAGCCGATTACCCGCGACGCGGAGCCTAATTTGATTGCCGCGCGCCGTCAATTACCTCACGACCACCGCGGCTTTTTATTTACTGGCCCGCTTTCGCATCAGCTCCTTGCCAGTTTTCGATGTTTATCGAACATTACGATACGTTTTTCGATTTAATTTAACAACTGGCTGGTTGTAAAGTTATGAGGTACATAATTGAATGTAGCCTGTTATGACGAAACGGGTTATGGTTATCTTAAATTTTTTGGCTAGCATTTCGTGAGAATTTTGATGACACATTTAGATACGACGCTGGACGAGTAAATAATAAAAGGAAGCTTTATTTCGCATTTAATCTATTCGACTTACATAGTTTATTCTGCAAGTGTCTAAAATGATAAAATAATTTTCTCTTGACTGTAATGCGGTTTAAATTATAACTTGTTTCGAAATCTGTGAACTATTTCGCAGAAATCATTGACACAAAATAAATTTCATACCACATACTGAAATCACATTGCGTTAAATATAATTTTAATTTGCAAATACCGCGTAACTATACATTACCCGGCTGTTAAGCGGGAACCATAACAAAATCGGTATTTATTTATACAATAGTATACCTGCATTGTATCAGAAAGAGTAATACCATTAGTAATGTCTAATTTTAAGTTTGATAATATAATGACTAAGTGATTTTTTATATTTAAATACGCTGAGAAAATTGTTTACATCACAGCCTAGAAATATACATAATATTAGTACCTACCGTCCTTTAATTTTATGCTGCTAATTTCAAAAATTACTTCTTCTAATATTTATATCCACGAAGAATTGTTACACTTAAGAACTCGTTTCGTTGATTAAATGTTATTAATTAAAGTAATTTCATTATCGTACATCGACAACATGGCATTGTTTTTGTACGAAGCAATCCCTGTAAAGGTGAACGTGGTGTAAATAAATAAAATAAAGAGTGGATTGCGTTGCGTTGTCTGCTAGTCAATTTCCTTGATGAACTCACAATTACGGAAATTGGAAGTGCCGCCACTGACGCCGCCGCGCGCCGCCCGCTCCGGACCCGGCCTCGGTGCGTGGCGCGCTCGCACTCAACACACCGGCTCTTACTATCCAACTGTCATGTCAGATTTCGTTTGATCTGAATTTTCCATACTACTTAACTTAATTAAAATAAAACAGTGACTCAATGGAAATACAAAAGATATGATCGTCTCTTACAACAACATCTGTATGGTTCTATAACAATACTCGATTAACTAGAAAACCGTTTAATTCTTTACACAATGCTCGCGCTTCACACGCTTTGTTAATGAGAAACAAACGGAATTCTCATTTCCGAACTAATTATTTATTATTAAGAGGCACGTTGTTATTACGATTGTGGAGCGCGCATGTTTATTGAAATCTTTACTGGTTTCATCGCACCATTCTCAATTTAGGCGTCCTTGCAAGTTTACGCATCTCTTTCAAGAGTAAATTGCTGTGCTCCGTCGGAGGAGTCATAAAGAAAATTGCTATACAGTTGATAAATAATTTATCTGAAAGCCCGCCCCAGTCACCGAAACACGCCCGGGGTAGCACTGCGTCTACTTCCACCTAATATTACTTTCCTTTTGTACAATTTTGCAACAGGGCCGTTCGCACGTTCCCTGGCTTTTATGGGCAATAAGTGGAACGCAATTATATTTATGGCGGAAGAATGGCTAGAAAACTAATTTTACCAAGTATCATTTCATGTAGTGCGCTTTGTTTAATGAGCTAGTGTTCGTGTGTATTATTAATGTGGCCGCGGGCTGGGGAGCGGTGAAGGACTCCGCGCTAATGCCGAACAAATCTCACGTTGCGTTCGTAATATAATGTCACGAAGCACTGTTAATCAACTTTATATTTTTGTGTTGTAATTGGAGTTAGCGTGATGACGTAGCTGCTAATTGGGAAAGTTAGGTATTCAGTTTCTGGAGCACTGGTGCCTAATTAGTGTGCGCGGCGGCCTCTCATTACGACGCTTGGTTTTAATTACCCGCACGAACAAACTTAATATGGCATTTGATTCTCAGTATAGTCAGTTCTGTGACAAAGAATCTACATGAAGCGATTTATGTACCGCTAATTAGACATTTTAATTACTCAAGCCTCGCTTTGTGGTATAGAAACAGATATTTTTCCCGAGTATTACCGTCTTGGGAATTAATTATTAATCACGTATTCAATAGTAATTAAGGATGAAAACATGAGGTATGTTGTTTAGAGCCTTTTAGTGTAGTTTCCTTAGGCGTCGGTTCCGAGAGGAGTTCCGAGTAGGTCTATTATACCGGATAGTTAATGTACAGCCCGCGTGCTAGTGGTTGTTTATTCAACTGTATTAATTAACAGTCAGGTGGATTACAGGGTAGACGGAACGTGTCCTAATTAGAGAGCTGGCTGTCTCGCTCGCTGCCGCCGCGTGCGGACATGAGAAGCCACGTCCGGTTGCTGCTTCTGCGTACTCACTACTCATATTACCAACTACCTATTTATTTAATTATATTTTCCTGATGTACTACTACTACAGAAGCTCTCAGAAGCTTCTGATCCATAAGGCTTTCAGCTAGCTATAAGAATAAAAAAAGGCTTAAAGTAATAAAAGCTGCACTACCACTAACTACGTGTTTTTGTGAATTTAATTTAAATAGCAATGTAAAACCAGTTTTGCATTAAAATTTTATCAGGTTGATTACTTCATGCTGTCAAAACGTTGTTAAACAATTAAATACACCCACCCAACAGTCAAATTGTTAAAATAGTTACTTAATATATTAAAACCTACAGTTAAAAGCACTACCATAGCGCGAGGATGTTGACATTAGTTCTGTAGTCGATGCTCATTGACTTAATTCTACCGGTTTATAATAATAAAAGCAACAAACATTTGCTACTGACAAGCTTTTGCCGTCACAGCTCTCTCGCCTCGGAATTCATTCAACGGGCTTTTTACATGCAAATTAGATGTATCAATATTTAAAGCCATAAAATTACAAATTCAATAACATAACAGCGCCAATCTGTATGTGCGGAGTGTGGGGTGATGAGGAACGTTAATAGTTAATAAACAGTGAGGCACAGTCGATTACGTGTTTTAGTTGAGGACGCCGACAGTGAACAGTGGACAGTCGACAGTCGACAGGCGAATCAATTAAGTTCGTTTGCTAACTCCAATAAATAATGGTATCGTTAATTAGAATCAATCGTGGGTTTGTGTCTGATTCTATTCTGAAATCAGTTTGCGCACGCGTGGGCGGACGGCACTACTGCGTCGTGACAGCAATTGGCTTATTAAGAACAAAACGCAATAGTCTCTAGCTCGGCGGGATTAATTTATTGTGTTCGTATCACTATATATTTGCTAGTGATTGATCTGTTTGTTTTGCAATTTGTTCTCTATTTATTTTGTTGTTTACGTCATTGCTACCAATTGTTTTGGAATAATATTCCGTGGACGAAGATAACAAGCAATCGCTTTTTAACCAGATTTATTTCGGATCACGTTAATTTAGGAATGACAGTCGGAATGAAGTGTAAAACAATATTATTACCATGATTAATTATGGTAATAAATTTCGTACAGCGATTTAACCACGGCATACTGGTGCAAACGTCAATGGATCTTTTGATTTGCATCAATTTGAATAGTGATTGGAATTATACGAGTGGTGGATGTGTGCAATAGCTGTTCCGACCAGGGTCCGTTCACAACGCGTTGCGATGCCGGTTTTATGGCCCTGTTTTATTCTATTAACAAGTTTGATAAACACTTTTTTGTTAGGTGTTAATATAATAGATAGACATTAGCGACCTCAATAACGCAAAAAGGTGAATTATATTACACGGAACCAATACAATAACTTTTTATTTATACTTGTGAGTTGAGTATTTACCTTAAGAAATAATTATGCTTCTAATGGTATTAACGTTTTATTGCTTATTTCAACATCATTACCGAGTGGGAACTACACATTGAGCAATTCCTACAACTATCTTGATTGAGGAAATGTTCAATATAAAAGCTAATTTAGAATATAAT
Organism: Deilephila porcellus; assembly: GCA_905220455.2. Lineage (NCBI taxonomy): Eukaryota > Metazoa > Arthropoda > Insecta > Lepidoptera > Sphingidae > Deilephila > Deilephila porcellus. Next base: position 8,555,242 of record LR999977.1, on the reverse strand, counting down.
TATAATTTGTTAGTGATGTTTATAAAGATACCAATATAATTACAGCGGTGAAGTTGCGGTGTATCCGAGCCAACATTTCTGGAGGAGTAAACGAGATGAGACGGGACGGGAAGAGTCTAACGTTATCTGTAATTAGGATCGAGTGCCGGAAGTTGGCCGAGACACTGAGAATATCCTGCCCGACGGAGAATGAGTACGCCGGCTTAGATTACTAATTAGTCATATGGATGAACGCAATTATAATTTGCTCCATTAATAGTAATCCAAAGAAAATAACTGTCCCAACTGTCCAGTCTGTTCAACCGCGATATTCTCTGTAAAGTCTCCCTAGCTTATGTTTTTATTAACAAACATACAATTTTATCATAAATACATTGTTTTTGCGATCCCTTATACATTAAGGCACAGAGATATAAATTTATTCAAAGGTGATGATAAAAGTTTTTACGTTTCGTCTTAGATGTTTACTGATATCTTATCTACACAAAAAAATCTTAAATACCATTAGTCCAAATGTAAAATTTTACTAAATTTTGAATAATATAATTAGGTAAATAGTTTGTTTGTATAAATCAGTGACAGATGTCCGCGCCGGGCAGTGGGCTCTCCGCACGCGTTATTATTAAGAAAGGCCGGAGTCGATCAACGGAGCTTAATCCGGACTTGACCGACAACTTTGTAAATTAAATTGGCTCCGCGCTACGCCAACTCGGGGAATTGCACTTCTTATGGCCCTGGTAATCACCGGTCCTGTATAAATGCTCCATTAAACTGGCGTCAATTACATTAATTCCTTATAAGTCTCAAGGTATAAAACGTAACTGACAGCCTTCTCTAATTAAATGTCATGTGCATAACATTTTCCGTATAGACAATCTTGTAGAATGTGGGCAACAGTTACAAGAAGCAACACACCATCGTTTTTACTACGAGGTAGGAAAAAAATCTTTAATGGCAATAGAGTACACAGGATCAATCTAAATTCTCGGCTGCTACCGGTATACTACTTAAACAACAATTAACTTATATGGACACAAGATAAAATATACAGATAAGATAATATTATTTTAATATTCATTTAGAAATTGGAAATTAAATTATAAATAGGTAATAAACCGGAAATCACAAGCATTGGTGACAAACGTTTGGCACAGTGTGGGAATTGAACCGATGGCTTTTCGTTACCCAACCTTCTCGCCCACTTATCCACGATACCGGTCCAATAAATATTAATAAATTACTTTCCGTATAAATTGGAAATATAAAAACGTAATCTTTTGGTGAGAATGTTTATTTGTAAAGCTGTCAGTTTAAATGTAGAGTTATGTGTGGTATAGTATACGACACATATGTATATTATATTCAGCACTAATTACTTTTACTGACACTTACTGTTACACTCAGTGCATCGGTGGCGTACTTGTACTACGGTACGACTACAAAGCTGAGGTCTCGGGTTCAAATCCCGGGTCGGGCAAAGTGATATTAGATTTTTCTATTCATTATCAGCCCGGAGTCAGGAATTTGTGCCCGATATGGCGATAGTTTCGCCCCCTATCACATCATGGGACGGAACATACAAGACGAAATGAGGGTGTTCTGGTAACACCTCTGCCTACCCCTTCTGGGAAAAAAGGCGTGAGTGTATGTATGTATGCACCTTCTATATTTATGTATCAATAAACCCATTTATTTATTAATGGAAGAGAAAGCGCATGTCCACATAAGGCATTGTTAAATGCAACATGAATTTTGATGAAAATTACTTAATGGCGTGTTGATTGGCGCCAACGTTGGAACACAGCCCTCTCGGCTCACAATCTTCGTGTGGCTCGAGAGGCAGAACGTGTCCAGTAATAAGGAGTAAGATTCATTAATGTTATGAGAAAAAGTTATTAGCACCGAGTCATGCAGGCGGACGACGTGCGCATGCGCCCGCATCTTATTTCGTAATTTTCTGGGTCGAAATGCGGCTTCATGAGAATCACTTAATTCATGATTGCAATGTTATACGACGTTGCCAAAATATAAAATGCGCCGTCCATAAACTGCAGTTTCGGAATGTAATATATACAATAATAAAGTACTACATCTCATAAAAGAGTTTATGGGGCAAGAGGGTTGTTAATTACTTTGAATTATCATTGTTATTGTTGGATTAATAAAGCACCAGCTATGATTTTAAAATTATTATTTTAATTTCAATAAGTACTTAAACAGGTCACTGTGGAAATCATTAGGAGAGGCCTATGTTCAGCAGTGGACGTCCTTTGGCTGATGGATGGATGGATGATGGATGAAGTACTTAAAAACTGTCCATTAGTTTAAATCGCGGGGCAAATGTTTAAATTACTTTTACTATATATATGTATATATAAATGTAGCGTTTACCTTAAATAAGATTTATGACTTTAATTTAGAGATATAAAAGTTAATTATATTCTCCAAGTGGGCAGTGAGTTGAAACTAAGTTTGTTGAGAGAATTAAAATTCAAATCATTGCGCCGGACTTGACCGTTTCATTAATCCACACTATAATTGCGCAACGTTCATTACCATTTACCACGGGAAATTGCTCATGCTTTAATGAGAGTTCTATGAGCAGGGATGCAACGCACGCCTCCGACTCATAGACCGTTTCCTGACACTCCTTACTTTGCTTTGAATTTATTAAACATTCTACATGCGAGCTAATTACGTTAACTGATTTTTCCGCGTTATCGCAAAGAGGGCAAACAACATCACTCGTTAGTTACGGATACGCGTTTTTATTATGTTATAATTCTTGTAAGTTGTACGCACGCATCATCGGAGCAATGAAATCAGATATAAAACGCGAACCAACTTTTAATTATTATCCAAACAAAGATTGCTTATTCACACCTGTGGCATTGGATTACGGTATTCAGTAACACCGATGACTGGTTTTAAATAAACTTTAGTGTTGCAAATGATCGAAGCCACCCGATCCTATTATTCAGCTAACGAAGCCAAGGGTATCCCTTGATTATTAAAACGAACTTGGAGCCACCCACGGCGCCTCCCGGGTGTTAATTGGGCCCCCGTAGACAATACTAATAAGGCCCGTCCGCGCCTCTATCTGTCTAATTAAACGCGAAACTTGAGAGTAGCACCCTCGGCGACGAGGGCCTGTTTGCTGAGCCTCCTGAATACACTGTAATAATACCGGCTAAGCGTGTTTGAGTGGCTCTTTTTCGGATCTCTGTAAACCCGCGTTTAATTAGCAGTATTATGCGATTGAGTGTCGACTCCCGGCTTGTTTAATTAAGCCAAGTCAGTAACAACAATCCATTCCTGTTGCAGACGCTTTGTTTGTTATCATTATGAAAGCCATATTGAATTAGTGTAACTCCTAATGTACAATTTTATACGGAAAGTTACAGCGTCCATCGCGCCATTTTTATTTTCGATGCACGTTCATCAAGTTTATGACCTCAGCATTAACGCGAAAAACTTGTAGTGTGGCTCATGAAATCTGCTAATGGAGCAGGCGAGGTGATGCTTTAAAAATATCAATCTAATCTCAGAACCGATATAGCTAAAACATTCCCGATCCCTGTCTGCGGCGAAATGGAAGTGGGACGTGTCAACCATTTATATCGCCGTCATACCGTATTACTTTAGCCCAATCGCGGAATAATTAAATTTGTTTTCTGAACTCTGCCGTAACTGCATTCTTTCTTTTAATTATTAGTTTCAAGTGCATAACGAGATGATATGATTAAAATATTTTATATTGTTGACACAAATACATAATACTCGTAATACTTGAGCTCTAAACAATTTTACTGAACTAGTTGAATCAAATGCACACACTCAATTAACACTAAAACAGTTTGCGAGTGTTGTATTCAGTTAACAAAAGAGCGTCGCATCCGTGGAGAGAACTCCGCAGTCGATACTTAATCTTTGGTGGTGTTGACGGCTCTAAGTGGAGAGGTAGATGGTATTTATTCAGCATTAGAAAGCAGGCACTCTCTGTTGATGCGGCACTGACATATCCGTTAATGCTTTTTCCATTTCCCCACCACTACACGCCACCTCCCACCCTCTCTTTATTCGACTGATGGCTTGACCGAAAAACTACGTGTGATTTTATCGTGTTACGTCATGTTGAAATTGTTTAGAATATTATTTGGTCGTATTTTTCTGTCCTGAATTTGCGAGCTGTATTTATTTTTTAACATCTTTCTCGCATAGTCTATTGTGTAATGGTTTCAGAACGTTAAAAGAAAATATGCAAATTTTTTAAACAAAACAAGGAAGATAAGTAAAAAAAATTTTTTTTTAATGGAACAAAATATATAGTCGCCATAATATGACAGTCGAATGTATAATAACGGTGGGAAGCAAAACAATAATTATTGTGCTTGTAAAAAGAAGACGAGCAAGCAACGAAAATGTGGAGAGGCGAAGGGTGTTTCTCCCTAGTTGCATAGCCCTCGAGTGGTTACCCGCTGCCCTTTTGATTGCACATTATTCGCATGTTTATACAGTTAGATCGCTTTCTAGATTGGGGCTATTGTGATAGCATTTTTTGTTGGTGCGGTTTTGAAGGGGGTTTTAATTAAAAGCGTTTGTTTAGAGAGACGGAATTGTTTCTTTCATGCATTGTGTTGCAGAGCAGCCGCAATAAATATTGCGATCACTGTAAAGATTCACTAAAACAAGTGCCAAAACAACACCCGACAGGTACAAACTGGCTTTCAAACAAATTACGCAGATTACCGCTCACGGATGGAAGCGTTATCTAATTTTTTTTAAATAAAATGTTATTTAAAAAGTTACAAATTGTAATGCCTTGTTTAGAATTATTGTATCAAACTTACTTAATCCAAAAATTGAGGATGCCCGCCTATCTCGTCCGGCCCACCCACGCCGGCGTCCATTCATCTCCCCGGCGCATTTATACATTACTCTCGACTAAAGTATCCGATTATATAACACGCAAAATTTCAATTACAACTTGTAATTAGTTTTTCGAGAGTTTTTCTTTCAGAAAGGGGGAGTGTGGGGCGGCCAGCGTGCGAGCGGGAGGCCCTCTGTGTGCATCTCCCTTTCTCGCACGAAAGCAATGCAACGTGCTTTGAGTAATGTCCATGCCATTTATTTGATTATTTTTATGCAATCTGCACAGGAAATTTTCCTGCATACGCGCTCCATGTTAATTAATTTCATGAAGTCTGCGTTGTTTTGCATCTTGAACGTTAAGCAAGTACCTACACGTTCTTTTGGGTATTTTATTTAAAGATATAATTACAATACAGGATGTATTGCTGTTGTCGTTGCTTTTGTTTTAACCATGCTACTTTTAGTGCTCATTAACGAATAACTATATTATATATTTTTTTTTGTAATTTTACAATGTTTTTATTTTATTTCATATAATGGAAGTTATTTTATTCCATTCACCAACAACATTTCCACCTTACAAAATATAATCTTTATAGTAAATTACATGTTATGCAGCTCTGATCTACAAGTGTATGTTTTCACATCACTTTAAATCTTAGTTACCTACAAAATGAAAGTGGAACACCAAAATAAATATACATATAATAGTAAAATAAATAAATCCGTGTGCCATCTCTGAGTGACATGTTGATACGGAGCGGGTTTACATTAGGCGTAATATTGTTCACGTGTCGACCCTTCTTGCGATTGGCAGCCTCGTCGCTGCCCGCTAATGCACGGAAGTCGGGGCCACGCGAATTAATGGCAAGAATAATGGCGATCCCATTATGGATTGCCGCCAACATACTTTAGCCATGAAAAGAACCAAAAGTTACATTTGCGATACTCTGAATACTGAGCGCTCATGGATGCCCCCACTCGGCGCCTCCTAGGGGGTGGCGCGAGGACTGACAAGCAATGCAGTGGATTTATGTTAATGGAACTTGACTTTGTTCTGGTAATTATTAAATTTGTATAGTTATTTGGAACCGGGTGAAGCTTTTAGACCTCATTCACACTCAACTGTGGCATTGACACAAAATTATTTCTTTTTATATTGTTTATAGGATGGAAACATTTAAAAGATTATATTTTTTGAGAGATACATTTTCATTTTAATAGAAATGATTCATCAAATTAAATGCCTTCATTCTCAAACATTCACACGTAGGACGATAATTACCATTTCGCGTTGATCATACTGATGCGCTCTGATAAATTTAAGGAGTCTCCACGCCACTCCTGTTCCTTTGTCACCGTCTTTCATGTGAAAGTTTTAGAACGGAAAAGTCTTTTAAAACTGCTTTCAAGAAAATTAAAAGCATTAATGGTCGTCGTGTTTAAGAGCGATCTTAGGTCGTAGTATGTCAGGATACAGACGTGGGCGACGAGCAAAGAAATATCGACGTCACATGAAGTCACATGAAACTCACAGAGTGTTTTCGTGGAGTATCTGATAGTGTGTGAGGCCGCGCCGTCGCCTCGGCGCCCTGCACAGAGCCCAACGCCGGAGCGCCACTAATTGGCAATTTGTTCAATCCTTAGATCTGACATAATGATGCGCGTTCGTTTATTTAAATGATTCGACGGAAACTTCTTACGCCTCACAATATCGAATACCTACCGAACTTTGTTATCATGCATGCTCAAAGGCTAATGGTCTATTTAAAAATGTTGTATGGTTGAAAGTTCCTTCGTAATAGTGAATTGATATTGCTGGGAAGAGAAACTGCTTTATGATCGGACAATTTTACTTGCTATAAGAATGTATGTAAGTAAAATTTAATAGAGAACAACAATTTGGAGAATTCTAGCATTAATGCAAAGATAAAAATAAATTTAAGTTATTAAGAGATTATATCCGAGAGAGTAGTTGTAGCTAGAACATAATATATATGTTATACCCGGAGAACTCTCTCTGACATTTTAGCAGCCATGGGAGTTCTATATTATGTATAAAATTATTTAATCATGTTGGGAATAGTTAAAATTTTAGCGACAGGTGATATGCCGAAAATCGAAAACATTTTTTACGTTTCAAAAATTAAATAAGGTAGAGAGAGTTACGAATTACGCTGAAGCGAATCATGACCACATCACGAGAAAGCTCTATTAACGGTGGCGGAATTAAATAAACCAGATGAAGTAAACTTTATGTCGTCGCTTTTAGTTAGACCAATTCTAGGCTCAATAGCCTTTACGTTCTCTCATCCAACACAACCAAAGTTTGGAAACCCACCTAAGGTTCCACAAGAGTTCAGGAGAAATAGCTTCTTGTCTGAACTTTTTTGCAAGCGAAATAGGTTCCCGCGAATAGAGGCTTAAAATGAGGTAGAAGGATGAGACGCCGCTACAATTGCTGTTCGTGGAAAACGTAGGGCATTCTGTAGCTGAAAATGATGATGATATAGATTTTCAAAATCACTTGAACAAGCAACGATGTGTAATGAATTTTGAATACTGAAGAGCGTATGTAATGTGGTATTGCGCCGAAGGATTCTGGTAAAAACATGCAAATGATTCAGAATTGGTTTTAATGTCTTTGTTGGGGATGTAATCATAAATTAATGTAACGTATAATGGCATGTTAATGCGAATGTCGAGTTAAGAATCATTTATAAATTTCTTTATCGGCACTTACCATTTTTATTCGTTGATTTCGTGATTGTCAATGTTCTTATGAATTCTCGCATTGTATTATTTTCTTAGTCTTTGCTATCGGTAAAAGTCTAATTTACCACCATTTTTTTCATTTGATTTATTTTGAATAAAGTATGGCACAAAAAAACGCTTATGTCAACCCAGCTCCGTTTCATTTTATTTTCAAAATATTTACTTAATTTATGTAATGTAAAAAGATTCGTAAATATCAGATTCGTTCTGAGCATGGTAGCATTTTGCAATTTTTTCTTATTATTATTATATTATTTATTTCAGCTACCATGTTAAATCATACAAAAAATTTCCACTACGTATGTAAGTCACCACTCACTTGATACGTATAATGCGTAGGCGCAGTGTGATACAATAAAGCTCATGCTCATTAGTGTAACAGGAAAATATTTATACTTACTATTTGAGTTACATTACTTTCTCCAAATAAATATGTGTGTATACGGTATACCCTATTCATTTACCACCACAATTACATGAGCATGTAATAAAAAAACAGAGGTCTAATGATTTATTTCTCATTAAGAGTTAATTATAATTAAAGTTAGCAATTAAAGTTCAGCACACGAACTTTAGAATAATTCATCGGTTGGCTTAATGACCAGCCATGGCGCGGTGTTTTCGTTAATTAAAGGCAAACAAAGACGGCTGCCTTCACTTAGTTATAATCAAACACGTTAGCGGGGATTTGCCAGTACTCACAGCTATTTTCTTGATGCCAGTTTTTAATGATATTTACTCCTTGTGTTGATTGAGCTACCCATTTCTACCAATTCTGTACCCAGAACAATGGATAATACCTCAAATATAATTATTTCATAATTCTGCCCGGATATGTGAAACAAATAAGAAACCATATTAGCGGTAGAACCTAACAAATTAGGCTCGTTAATGGAATTCCGTTCTCTGCTAATTGAAATACATCTGAGTACCGATATTTCTTTGGATATAAAATCTTTTACATTTGTTATTTTTTTATTATATGTGCGAAAGGGCCGTGTTATAATAGATGAACATATCAAATAGTATTTAATTCAAATAGCCTGCAGTGAGTGTAGTTAGTTGTGTGTTCAATAAGTTAAAACAACTTTCCGTTGTAGCACATCCATTTACCTTTCAAAAAGTTTGCGTGGCCCCGTGGCCGAGTGCACCACACCGTGAAAGTCGATTACGGCGGTCATTAGTCTTCAGCACGCGAACTAATTAATACAACGTTTTGAATAAACCTGCGGGATAAGATTCCTGGTGGCGTCGAAGAAAAAATCAGAAATTTAATTAAAAAGTTTAAGTGAGTTTTCACGGGTGAATGTGCGCCTTGTAGCCCTCAATAACTCACAAATTTTGCTCTCTCTGCCGTCAAACACTTTCCGGATTACTTGTAGGTGTACATTTTTCGGTGCGGTTGTCAGATTGGTTCTTTAAGTGACAAATGTATGTCATGTGAATGCTGAACGTGCAATTTAATTCCTTTCTGTATGAAGATAAGAGAGCAGTGAGAGCACGCGAGAACATGACGTGATTACCGGTGGAGTGTGAGCGCTGAGCAGTGATTACTGCGCGGGCGCGTCAGCTGATACTCGGAACTCGCACACATTTTTGTGAGCTCATTAAAATTACATTACAGCTCTTATTTAAACAGCAAACAACTAAACGACGTTCGTTAATGCGTCTCGCCGTTGAGAATTTTATGGACAATCCCTGCCTCCACAAAAACACTAAAACACTTTTGAACTCATAAAATATTTACCACTGTTAATTCTCTTTTAATGGGGAAGTGAGTATGCTCGGAATAGTAATAAACATTATATCATTAATAAAGTTAATTTGTATTCAAAGATAATATTTTAATTTATTCGTTATTAGTGATCGGAATATTAAAGTTATCGTAATTAGATTATAGAAAACGAAACGATGACAACATACAGTTGCTAAATATCTTAAAGTGATTAATTAGGGTTATAAAAAATACTCGTACTACTGGCAATGTCAACATATTTTTATTTTACTTTGGAGAAAAAATTCGATTTATTTCATATCTACATCCAATGTTTGTCTTTGAATTTATTCGAAAACCTTTACTGTGCCTACTGTAGACCATCCAACCCTTAAATATTGTCGAAATATTGGATATTGATGCGTATCTCTAGGTATTTACTAGATTTAAGGAAATTAAATGAGCATTTTATCTATTTAGGTAAATTCGAATAATAAAATCGTTGATACATTTATAATTAACACTCAATACCTACGTTCATAACCATGTTATTCTTCGATAAATTCAAGAACGTAGAATGTATTAATATGTTTTTATTTGTTTTTTAAGGACCGGTCTATAAGATTGTTTTGCCAAAAGATTTTTACTAGCCGCTCGTTCATTTGTATTAGAGCATTTTGTTAATGGCTTCATACAATTCCCTACTATATCAAATACAACACTACCGACATAGTACGAGGTATCTCAGATCGATTCTGCAGAGTCGTTACATCATGTCTCCATGCTATAATAATGTTTCGGCGTATTGGTTTTACGACCATCTGCATGCGTCTCTTGGGGGTCCATATTGGTACTGCTACCAGACGTTTGGTATAAGACAAGGGGTAATATAGCAGTCTGTATTAAAAAGGCAGTTGTTAATGCGACTTTAGCTATCTTTATGATAATAATTAATTTTAAAGTTCTTTAATACTTATAATTTATTGGATATTGTGATATTGGATTTTTCTATTCATTATCAGCCCGGAGTCAGGAATTTGTCCCCGATATGGCGATGGGCTCGCCCCCTATCACATCGTGGGATGGAAAATACAAGGCTAAGTGTGGATAACCTCTGCCTACCCCTTCCGGGAAAAAGGCGTGAGCTTATGTATGTATGTATTCTTTAATACTTCAAGTATGGTTAATAATATATTAAATAGTCGTAATAATGCCAAAGACCCCAAAATGGACATACTTGGCGAACTATGTTCAGCAGTGGAGGCCTGTGGCTATGTATGATGATGAATATAGATAAAAGATAATCAAGAGTGGGAAATAAGGTACAGCGTAGCTGGAGCTAATTTTTAGCTACATTATAAATAGGCCTATTGCCTCAGAGAAATCTGATGATGTGCAATCGTTTTGCCGTCACTCTACTTTCGTTTAGTGAGGTTTGTCAACGGCCCCACAATCATTACCTCTTCCTTACCTCGATACAATACACTTGAAATCTTCAAGTATGTTGGGAGTTCATGAGTGATAGCGATCACATACCATTAGATAAACCGCGTGATTGTGCGTCGGACCTACGCCTTGAACACAGTCTGATGAATCTCAAACATTATAATGTTATAGACTAATGACTATGCATTGTAAAATTTAGTTTTTTTTTGTTTTCAGTTGTTCGTTAATCTTTGGGTCAATATGCTTGTTGCAGTTGAAGATTTCAAGAAAAATGTTGCTCCGAACAGAAGACCGTAGACCCTCTAGCAGTACAAAAAGCAGGTCCTAGCTAAATAATGCTACGAATTAATGCTATCTATTGACGAACATGATACAGAACAAAAATTGTGAATAGACAGCGGGAGTTCGTATTTGGGCGTATCCATATTTTGACAACATCGTCTTTGTACCAGCTTTTTTGTTTAAGGACGTAATGTATTTTTAACAATTTTAAAATGTTTGTAGCTGTATATGGTTGTGCTTGTCAATTAGCACAACTCACAATGATGCTTCTTATCTTTAAAAGAATATGGCGGCTCCAAATGGAAAACATTTTATGTTGTTGGTCCAATGTTTAATTATTAAATCTTCATGTCTTGAAAGTCAAATATTATATTTATCGGAGTATATGATAGTAACGTTGCAGGTTTTAGTATTCGCTTGTTATTCCTTGTTAAGAAGCATTTGGAGCAATCAAATAATTTTTAGAACACCTTTGCTAAGTTGAATAAGGAACTAATCATAAAAGGATGTGTAAATGAAACAAAGATAGTAATCATTAAATAAATATATTTATTTACATTATCATTAACGGCAAAATGTATTTATTCTGTCGATGTTTACGAAAGTTAAACGTTTTATTGGTTCTATTGTAGTTAATAATGGTTATGAATAATTTTAATTTTAGCCGATATAAGTATCTAAATAACGACAGTTTCAATTCATTTACATAAATCCATCTTTTATCGTAAAAATCTTTATTTTACACAAAATTCTATCATAGAAAAGTTTAGCATCTAATTCAATTCTTTACATAGAAATCAAGTTTAAACAGCGTATCATTACTATGAAATAAAATCGGTTTTACAAATTACTTACGCGAAGAACAATCACCGAAGCTATGGCAGAAGTTTAAACATAAGTTTTAGATGAATTAAACATTTGAAGGTATATTTATTATTATACAAAGGTACTTAACTATCCATTGCACCACTTGAAAGTACCAATTATATCACTATACACTACAGCCGTATCATCTTGTAGACTCTTACTTAACATTATACTCCATTTAACGCGAACTTATCTTTGGTAAACAAAACAACTAACCAAAAACTAAATTAAAGAAAATAATCCACAATAAAATTTCATACCTTGTATGATAACAATATTTAGGTTTACTACATGTACATATGTACATACAATTTCATAACAATGAGATCGTTTTTATGAATATATTTTGAATGTGGACCTGCATCGTTGTATGAAGATAAATACAGCATAAATACTTTCATGGTCGTCGAAACTTCGCCCAAAACGAAATATTAAAAAAACATCGACTCTTCTCTACAAGTTACGCTCTCGAGCGAAATTCATTGACATCAAATATACCGAACATACGAAACTCTTAAACGATTGTGTTTCACTAAAATTAAACTGGAAGTGACCTTAATAGAATGTAAGAATATTTATTTTTTATTGTAAAAATATATGGATAAAATTAGCTAAGCGCAAGACGTGGTACAGTGGGTATAATACATAATAAGCGTGAGCGCGCGCCCTACCCACGCTACGTCGCTATCTTAACGTGTAAACAAGTGTTCAAATCGTATACATAATGGAAATATCGTGTTCTAACAACGTTATCGCGTCTCATCCCGGACATTTTGTATAGTGGCCACATATCCACGGCCTGTCTTTTAGTCTAATGGACTCTCGCATGCCGCTTATAATATATTCAAACAGACATTATGCTACAATTTTGCACTTTACCGATTTTCTGTCGCACACTAAGCCGTGGATATACTGTTTAATTACATTATTACATCGAGTTTGCTATTCTTAATTAAATAAAAAAATAAAGCAATGTGGATTTATTTCATATTCAGATGTAGGCTAGCTTGAATGAAGGTGAGGGAACAATACATCACGCTAATATTTTATTAATTTGTGTGAGTTTGAGACGTCTGTCGAACGCTGAAGCTATGTATGCCGATGGATCGGGACCGCAACATGCCATCGAGACTCGCCACGCTCAGTGAGGTTTCACCTGCAGACATACAGAAACCTATGTAGAGCATAAATCTTGCGGTTTCATTACCTTATCTTATTTACTTCTAGAAAATTATTGCTGTAAAAAACTTCTTTTTTATACCGTCACATCAAAGTGACCAAGTAAAGTATCAAACAGTGACAAACGTTGCTTCTCATTGGATCTACGAGACAGCGGTGCCCGCCGGTCGGCTCTACCACTTTGAGAACCATGTAGCTGCAAATCTCAGGGATTAGAATAGATAACTAGATAGATAAAATATTGGTGCAGTAGACATACCGAAGCGAGAAGTCGGCGCGGCATTATCGGTCATCGTGCGGAGTCGCACACGTCGGGGTCGGGCGGGCTGCCGTAGCCGCTGGACGCGTCGTCGGCGCCGGCGCACCCGCCGCCGTCCTTGTCGACGGGCCCGCCCGCCGCCGCCACCCCTCCGCACCCGCTCACTCCACCCCCCACATACCCCCCACTTGGTGACTGGGTACAAGAAAACATCATTCATAAGTACATACAGTCAATCTATATTTTACTTTAATGGTCATTTATTTGTTTGTTGTCATAAGCAATTTGGAAGTGCAATGGCATATTTGTAATAAACCACTTTGTGAAGGACACATGATGAGGAAACCTGTAGACATGTTTTCAAAATGTTCTATGGTATATACGCCAGGTACGTAATAAGCCAGTGTAGTGAATGGTCAATGACCAATTCTCAATTGAACTCTCGATTGTAGAGGAGTCTCGTGCCATTAGTAGACGTCAGACGATAATAGACTGATACAGTGCAGGAAGCAAATTTGAATCATTTTTATTGATTGATATATTGTCGTTGTTAAACCAATATCTGCTATGTGCTTAAAGTTATTTAGTAACTTTGAGCTATCGAGTAAAAACATTGTCATGTAAAATGTTATATTCTGATAGTATATATTTTCTTACGCTTATAGTTCGCCTTATAATTATTAAAATCATGTAGCGGGTTTAATATATGTATACCAAAACAAAAGTTTAGGTGACAAACTAGTTATAAAAGTCCTAATGTTGAAAGCTCAAAAAGTGCAGATATTGATTTGACAACGAGGATATGTCGAATTTTGATGAACTTTTAATGTTGTTCTTTTGAACCCAAGATCGTAATCGCAATCAAAAAGTCGATTAGAAATATTGTGCGGTTGAGCGAGTTTCCTCTAGTCGCGCGAGTCATAAAATGAAATAGATTCCCCCACATTCGCATTCCGACAAGCGTTCGTACGAGAAAGATTAATGATCACAAAAGAAACATAATAAAGTAAAGATACAATCTCCCACTAACACTGTCCTTGAGGGAGTTATTTACTCAGCCTGGTCTCTTCCACCAAAATTGAAACGTACGAAAAACTTTCTATCCATGCAAACATTAAATTTATAATAATTTCCATAAAATACGTGAGAGACCGCACAACAGTATCGAATGAATCGTTTTATAAACTGCAAACAAGCGTACATAATAACAGAGCCCGTATTAAATCGATAAACGTATAATAATGTGAATCGTAGGTCTGTAGTCTGTACTCCATACGTCGCGGACGGAGGGAAGAATTGCGCTCGTTTGTACTCACGCGGATTCAGATAATGTGCTTCTAAACGTACTTACACAAAGGCTGATAAGTGCGCGAAAAGTAATGTCTAATGGGTTCAATGAAAAATATTAACTGACTTTATCACAAGATATATCGTTGCTTTGGGACATTTTTTTATGGAAACAAAGGAGAAAAACACATGAAAATTCTACTCATTTGGTCTCACACTATACATCAATTATTATAGTCCTATTAAGGTTACAGCGTAAACTATACTTAAGAACCAGTGACTTCATAGTTCTTATTATTTGAAAACCATCAGTCCACCGCTATGTGAAAAAGAACTTCAGAGTCATGTGAATTTGAATAAAATATGGCTTTCCTTTGATAAAAGTAGCTCCGTGAGTCATTAAAATAATTATATGGCATACTTCGAGAACCACATTTAATCCTAAAGCCGACATTGGTCCACGTCAGCGCTAGCGTATGATGTGTTATATTCATATTGATACCAAGAACGGTAATGGAGCCGGCGATACGAATATAATTGAAGCATATCACATGTCGCCGTTTCACAAAAGTAGAGGCTCCAAATAGAGACTGCAGATGATATAAGCGGATGACAAATCAATAAGGCTAGCCGACCAAGGCTTCCTCTAATAATATCTATTAGTCTGGACACTCGGAAATAGTTGGTTTTAAAATATTCACCTGTAGGCCGCTGACTTGTCGGCGGATGTGAGCCAGGCCGCTCGGATTGGCAGCCATGCTCGCAAACACCAGCCGCTCCTCATAATCATATTCGCAGAGGATTTTGTTGTCACATAGGTAAAATCTATCGCCTACGCAAAACCTGTAATAAAAGCTCTCCTTAGATATATGCACTTTGTGGAATTGCAGTCGGTTTGCGGTATTTTAGTCGCACTTAATATATTTACGCGAATAGTGAATATTATTAAACATTTTTTGTATTTTTTACATTTACTTCTTGTCAGAATGCAAAAGTCTGTTGCGTGTTTCTGTTATTTAAGAATTTAACTCCAAACAACTACGGCTATTTTTTACATAATAACCGTTTTCCGTTTAGAAATTTTGGCTCACGGAACTCTTAAACATTCTCACCTGTGATTGCATTGTTGACAGGCAAAGCATTCTAAGTGGTAAACGAAACTCTTGGCTCGCATAACCATTTCGAAAGCGGGAATTACTTTGTTGCACGCCACACAGTTGCCTGTGGCACCAAATAACCTGTTAAAAAATAACAGAGTTATAAACGTAAAATAATTATGACTAGTAAACATTAAGCACGTTTTAAACGCACGCCATAATAACTTTTAAGGAGGAAATACAACATAAAATAATAAAGCCAACTACACTGTTTTCGTTCATAACAAGTACGTTTATTTTGTTTTTGATGTATTGAGGTGAGTTAAAAATATTTTTTGATCCTGTTTTGCCCTTGGACTGGTTAAGCAAGCCAATAAATTACGCTACGTTGATTATGGCGATCTACTATCAAAACTGCGTGTTATAAAGTGTCTAATTTACACTTACCTAAGATAATCTCGTTTGCAAAGCATAAGATCAGCTTTGTAGTACAATTTAGAGCCCACTTCGCCGAGACGACAGTCGCAACAACCGCATTTGAGACAATCTTCATGCCAGAACCGTTCCATGGCTTTAAGCAGAAATCTTTCTGTGATCACTTTGCCACATTGCGCGCATAGTCTGGCGCCGCCGGTGCTCCCGGTCACGCTGCTGCTCAGACTGTATTTATTGTCATCCTGTTGACCTGCTAACAAATATGCACTCTAAATCTTACTTGCACACTGCACACTCACGTTGGAAAAATAAAGCTATATTATCGTTAGCTCACTCTAACATTTACAGCGAATGGAAAAAGTGTTCTTGTAAGTAAACATTCACAAGACAACAAATTCTGTAGCACAAATACAAGTAGATAATTGTTCATAATACTCGTCTCATTATGGCATTAAGCTAGGCTCGATTGTTTTCTACTGTGTAATTGCATCAATTAATTCGAGCAAAAGCGAGCCGCGTGACAAGTTGCCGTTGCTCGCTGACGTCATTAAGATGCGCGTATGTATTATTCTCACATTAAAAAAAAACTGCAACCATTGTAACACATGTGGAGCCATTATGTGCATTAACAGCACCCAATAAAATTTTATGTGTTCCTATTTTAAAAGGCTAAACTTTAATTGCTGTTGGAAATAAAATATAACTTGATGAGTTGTAGGAAACGCTTCTGTAATTAGGGGATCATTTATAGGTACGGTGTGACATAAATGCACTGTCGGCCATTTAGTAAACAATCAGTTTCAATTTATCGACGCATGGCTCACATAATAATTGTGCGTACGTCAAACCAATCAAGGATCCAATTGAAGGGGTAACTAGGTGGGCATAACTCATCGAAATCGATCACTTGCGCATCGTCGCCTGTCGCCGTCGATACGTCTCGTTTATTGAAGCCGACATGGCGACAATAAAGTTAATTGGACTATATTAATGATGGCACTTTAATAATAAAACAAAGATGACGTACGGCCTCTAGGCAGCGCAATTAACGATTAGTATTACGCTCGGCGGGGATCGGCCGAGCGCCACATACAGATGAGAGCACACCGACACACCGACAGTTTAACGTTAGCCCACTGTAAATAATGGACTATATTGTTTTCTTCATCACTTGATATATTTTAAAAGCCGTTAAATCATCAATTTTATGCCCTTCCATCATGTTGTCTTATAATAAATTGTGTGTAAGTAATTGATTTGTTTGTGAAGATATGAGACGTTAGCATGTCTCGAAAAACGCAACGTCACAATTACAATATTTTACTTATAAATTTCTTGAGATTTAATAAGTCCAAGTTGGTGGTTTTGTGCATTGCTGAGAGAGAACCTGAATTTTTCCAAGGAATGTCGTGGAGAGGCGACGCGACCGTGAGGCGTGCCGCGGCTGTCGTGTTATGTCCATTTCAGGTTGTGCATGTAGTTAATGCTGTAATTGCGGAACGACTACATGTTGTTATAAGCTGTGTGCATTGCGAGCGAATAAATCCCCACGATCGTACGGTTATTAAAACGTTATGGCTATATCCCGCTAAATATATAGCTCCATAATAAGTAACGAACAAACAACGCAGTCAACTTCGCTTCTTTTGCATACATATTGATGTTTAAAATCGCCGTTGTATTTATAATAAATACCATCGTAGTAAAACTGTGGTCGTCAAAACAAAATCCTTAAAGTTAATGGTTATTTGCTCGGCATTACACATACCTTTGCACTAATCTAATCTAAAAACAATAAAAGGCGAGTTAATAACGCGGACTGTACATAAATATCCAGTGGCGGGTGAAGGCGTTTCGTATTATTTTCGTTTTATTACCGCCGGGTCGGGAATTTGATAGAGACTTGGCTACTGTACTGCCCCGGCAGTATAATTTCGCCGACACAGCCGGTCGACTGCCGATGTATTAAGGCGCCGAAATGAAAAGAAACTCGGAAACGGATAAAAAGTAATTTATTGTGACCTAAGAGGGGTGACAATAGTGGTGTTTCAGAGCTTTGTCGATGTTTTTCCTGGCTCAATCATTGGCCAAATAATGGCATGTCTTAATCGCTATATCTATTCGTTTTCTAATTTAGCTCTGAAATTACTTCTAAACACGGAATCTAATTGAAATCTGTAATGGCCTTTTGTTCAGAAAATCCTTTCTCAGCGTCGAAACTCATTTCCGTTTAGGGAGCTCGTGTAGAGAAGAAAATGCGTGCCGTGAGTTACCTCGTGTTTACGCACCTCGCCAAATACACCGCCTTGCCCACATTTATTACATTTGCAATTGTTTCTCTGCTTACTAAACTACCGTCTGTAATTATTTTTTCGTTCGCACAAACAATTTGAACATTATCTAACAAATTTAATTGGCTTTAATGACGAAATGCTTTAATCGATGATTTCATAAATCGTAATAAAAAAACTAATAATAGTACGTCTAATTCTATTAAAGCTATTTCCCCGGAGTTAATTAAATGCTCGGTTGTTATTGTAATGAGCAAAAATCACGAGCTCTCCGCGCTCATTCCGTGTAATTTATAATTGTTCATTGGTTTTTGCAATAAACTCGCCTTACTCAGGTTAACATAGTCCACTGCATTGCCTATTCATTGTTCTGAGTATACGATATCAATCAAGCATTGTTCCATTTTTTATTTGGATAGGAGGGTCACGAAGCTTTATTGTGCTTCCTTCCACATACCAAATTTATCGATTTCTGTATCACTGTTTTTCCAAAGTTATTCTAGATTGTTTGATATTTTATTGGAAAATATAAATTCAATTTATTAAGAGGTTATTATTTGAATTAGGTGATGATTTCAACTTGAAATTCATTGACACTATTGGATATATGAATATCTCCTGAATATATTAAAAGTAGGTACTAGAAAGTTTCTCCCTTTCATTTTTAATCCCGTGTTACCTCACTGATATACTATATTTAACAAACACTGAGGAAGATAACTCTATATTGTAGACTATCATAAGCTAGATGATATTTCCTATTGAATTTGAGCCACCCCAAACGTATCCATAGGAACCTGCTGAAAACAGCTACAATCTTGTGACCTACAGCAACTTTTATCAGGTAAACTAACATCTTGTGGGTGGACCTCCAAACATGGTCTTGCTTGAAGACTACGTGATTTCCAATGTAAAACTTTACGGGGCAGCAAACGAAAATATCTAATTAAAAAAATAATAGAAGAGCCAGTATCAAGAAAATATATTTCTTTTTCAGTGCTTTAAATTTTATTTTAAGCGCAATTACTAACCAATTATTGCTTAATTTTACTTTCCGTGAAATAATGACTGACAATTTAGCTGTAATTAAGGTAATAAAATAAAAAGTAGTTAAGTAAGTGTCGACCGAGAAAACAAAAACAAGGTAAGTACTCGTAAGTACGTAATACAGAAACAATTATTAAATTGCAAGCAGTTTGTACGTAAACACATATAATTTTCTGAATGCCAAAAAGATAATTAATTATACTACGTTAATAACTGTCCATGTACCTACATTAATTTAAATTATCAAACTCATTTAACAAATATAGATATCTACTTCATTAATTAAATCATAAATAAATAGGTAATTTACATAGTCAATTAAATGTGTTCGGGTTTTAGAATATATCTAAAAACGTTTATAGATATTTGATACTGAACAAATGATCTGCTATTATTCTTGGCTGCAACACAACATTTAGTTTTAGATGTCGGTCACTCATTAAACAATGGAGCTGATTGCGTAGTTGCGATATCCATTATGCGGGCCGTAATTACATTTAACCAAATGCGGGCTTGCATTAATGCCGATTAAATTTAAAAAACATAACAAGCGGGACATACGCCCTGAATAGCATTATTCAATTATGTATACGAAATGCAAGTACGCCACTCAACATTCTTATTGGATGAAACATTGCTAATAAAGTATCCGGGCACATTTCGATATTTCATATGCGTATTGCAAATAGCTACAACGTCCAATTATCGTTCACCAGAAATTATCTTAATGTACCATTGATGCATTTTAATTACAGACTCATACGGCAGAACTCGGTGCATACATTACCATAATTATGCTATAAAGCGCAAAATACTTAGGTGCAATATCGCGGCAGTAACTCTGATTAGTAGACAGCGTATAGAGCTAAATTACAAGGTGCAAAGTTGCTAGCAACCGGTGCCTTATTAAAATTCCAACTGACCTATGGGTGTAGAACGCACCCTACTACACGGTACACACCCCGACCTCCCTTCCTATTACCACCATCGTTAACATTTCCGTTATTAAAAAAGTACGAGACTTTGTCATCAGAGAAGTTAGTTTTTTTTTTAATTAAAATTATGAAATTGATATTGCTTTTACGCTGGTGGCTCGTTCCCCAACTCAACCTTCTGAAAGTTTAAATTAATTTTTGAATTAAGCCTAATGGCAGCGGTAAATGATTTCTAAGGAAAGAGTTTCCACCAATTACATTTTCAATTATTTAATGACAGACACAATTTTCATTATCAATTAAATGTGCTGCCGTTTTATTATTGAGTTTTCCTTAAAATGCGTATTTAATATTTCTTAGTAGAGTAAGATGATTTCAATGTAAATTTGAAATTACAGACACACAAGTGCAGTTTCACGGCTCGCGTCTTGATTTAATTGCGTCCATTCTACATATATGAATTGGCATTACATTCCATACATGAAGTATCGATTAAATTGAATATTAATCAACTACACACCATACAGGTATTATTTTTAAAGGTTTTTGATAGTTTTATTGATTTAGATATTTTAATAAAATGTGGTATGAGTTTTATGTCAGCAATAGCGGTGGATAATATCTACATGTTTTTGCAATGTGGGTATGATGTATAAAATCTATTAGCAGCTTAAACAGAACGAGTTGCTTTATTTCCCATAAGCAATATTTATGCCGCGTCGCGTCGGTGCGATACAATATATCGCCCAAACGACAATCAAACGTATCTAGAGTCGAGACAATCTGCGTCATAATTTATTTTCTCAGAGAAAGGCTCCGGGCGTAACTTAAGCCTGACATAAGTGGGCAATAAACTTCAACCAATTTGGAGATTCGCATCTGGAGGCTCTTATTAAAGCCCGAAAGTTAGTCCTTTTCATCCATCACTCGTAATACGTGTGTGAGTTATTGTATGAAAAATTGAAGAATAAATTGAGTCGCTGCAGCAGCGGCGAGACATAAATCCCAACTGAGCCCTCAATATTGTTTTAAAGGGGAAGTGGCCATAAATTTTATCAGGGCCGCCCAGCGAGCACACGGGCGCCGAGCCGCGCCGCACATCTCGGTGCGCCGGCCGCGGCCGCAGCCGCGCCACGCCGCCGCGCATGCAGCCTCCACTGTCTTCCCAATTTTCCGCTTCCACTCGTGCTGCATTTCATGTTGTGAGAATTTGTTGCGTTATTTTTACAGAAATTCAATCTTTCTACTGAATACACCCAAATCCCTGCAATAAGTGTTGTATTCAAATTGAAGAAATCGATATTTGCAGAGATATTGTATAAGCAATTTCTTCAAACTTGTTCGTGGCTATCACTTTAGCAAAGTATATTGGATTTTCCGTGACGTCGAATAGCTCAATAGCCGTGACAACGTAAAATATGATTTTGATTATGATAAGGCTTGCGAGGTGTGAAGAAGACGGGTTGTGGTATCGCTGTGTGTTATTCTCTCAAAGGAAAACGCGATGTAATAAACTTAAATTGATTGTTTCGTTTTTCTTTGTTGTGTAGCCTGTATTATTTATCATATTTGCAGCAATAACACAAAGAAATGCGCACACAAGACAAACATTGTAGAGCACAATAAAAAATCGCTTATTTTTATCAATACGATCTGGGTGTCGGACATTTCGCATAAATGTGATATTACAATATCGTTCGTCCCCTTTTTAATATCACGTCGGACGCTGCTGGGCGGTTTATGGCACAACCCTTCCGCGTTTTATTCGCGACCTGTTTGTCCTAATATTATGAAAAAATTGACGTCAGCAATAAGAAAAGGACTGCTGCTTATATATTACGCGAGTTTTTTTATAAGTTATTTGATTTATCATACTTTAGTTCAAATGTTTCTATTTTTGTACTAAAAGTGTACGTGTATTGAATTTGATATACTAAGTAAAGAAATATCTGTATATGGTCATACCGTCTCATCAATTACGTCTGTAACATCTTCATAACTCAATGTAGGCAAATTCTTAAAACAGGGATAGATATCTTTGATTGGCACAAAGCATTTAACAAGATGAAACCTTGCAAGTAGCCAAATACATTGCGATTTGGAAGTTAGATACTTCTTTTAAAACTGAATGTTCTATTTCATGAAAGAGTTATGACTGAGAATTTCATCTTAGCTAATCGGATTTTCTTGATGTAATAGTTTTATTTATTTTCCATATTATAAATATATTAAATTATTGTATCCAATTATGCAGATTTCAAAGAAACTCCCAACAATTGAATCTTTAATACTAATATTAAATTATTTAATGATTGAACTTTATTTGCGTTATTAAAATTAAATTTAACAATAACACCTATATGCTAGCCCTTCTTTGTACATTGAAGCAGACGAGATGTAGCCCGAGGGTAGGTCCAACCGAGGATAAGAATAAGTACAAAGATGGTACTGTAATCTACGGAACTAAAGGCAGGCTGAAGCTTTTTTATATTTTTATTGTATTAACTGAGGATATGAAATTTTATAAATGAAAAAATAACCGATAAGTAATAAAATTTTAGGAAGTTGTGTTGTAAAGACGATGTAATAAAAGTTGCAGGTAGTCGTATGGTGCTGACCGCTTTTGGTACATGGAAATCTTACGAGGAAACCTACGTTTAACACTGAACTTTCAGTGATTGTAAAGACGATCATAAAGGAGTTTAAAATGTATTTTTTAAAACTATTATTGCCGATAGCAGAACGTTAGTAGATGGTAAAAGTGGCAGAGTCACGCTATAATTCTCTAAAGCCTGAGTATACCTGGTTAGTATCACTGTGTGATCATGTTTGTGTACCTAAAGCCACGAAGATGTGTGGCAGCTCAACTACTTATTCTTTTCCCCTCCACCCTTCTATTGTTAAAGATCAGCAACGTACATACTTATATTTACGCGTTGTGGTTTACGGCCGCGATGATGTTTTACCAACATTTGAGCATTATACTATTTTATTATTATCTAAGGGAGCCGAGTTAGCGTCCCATTTCATGGTGAGCTGTTCTCGTGCACTGTGGCAATACCAGGGGCACAGGCCGATCACTGTCTATCGTTTAGTTCTTTGGCGCTTTTAAGTCTTAGATACATCAACAAACATTGACCGCTTAAACTTTATCCAAGTCAATACCATACATTTGAATTGAAAAATTTAAGGCGTTGACATTGTAGAGTCAAAGTAGTTACTTACTTGATGCAACTGAGCCTAAGTTATTATAGTTATGAAGATTGTACTTAGCAAATATATAGGGTATATCAAGACCGCGACCGAAAACGAAGCCAGGTGGTAGTATTAGTGATATCAAACACAATGCAAGTAAAAATTTACTTATTATAATATATAATATTTTTTTTACTTATCGTCGTATATGAGTGATAAATACATAGTTTTTCTAAAACTATGACGTACACCGCTTTATTTTTAAACACGCAATGGTACGTAAGGGTTTAAATCACTATTTTTGCGAAAACTAGGTATTTACCCCCCAAACATGATGATTTTTAAAATACTTTTAGAAAAAATCCGTCGCTGTTTTTGCAAAAAAAATTGCATTGTGTCTGTAACCGCTAAAACTACCACCTGGCTTCGTTTTCGGTCGCGGTCTTGATATACCCGGTATATAAAAGTAGTATCAGGTACAAGCATTACTTACTGCTGGTGGTATCGGTCTTATGCATGGCCGGTGGGTCGCGAATCATGGCGAATTTGTCACTCACGCATCACAGCGCTCTTATAATCTGTAACAATACAATATTGTTTAATTTATGTGACCCGTACTCCATTCTGGTGTGAATGAAAATGGCCTTTGGGTAATAAATACGGAAAATATTCTGTACGATTAGAAATAATATTTTCTCTCAGCGAAATTTGGACATCAATTTGCAAAACAATGTAACACTTAACTGGCCAAGTTTGGATAGAATATATTCTCAACTGTACACAAAGTAATTTCTTATTTTTCAAATATATCTTTTATTCGTATCTTAACTTGCCGCATCGTATCCTTAACGTCTTTATATATACGCGCATACCTACCTATCCATTTGTTTATCCGTTCGTTAAGGCACAAACAAGCTTTTAAAACAAATACACAACATTACAGTAAAAATTGTCAGAAAGTGGAAAAGTAATACGCTAACAGAAACCTCATTAGAATAAACGATATTCTCGCCTTACGTCCACTCCGCATGAGACCTTATTACTCCGACAAAATGCTGTCAAACGGCACCAACTATGCGTAACAATGTCACGTTAAACTCGTCTCTACCTTCAAAGATTTAAGGTCCCTTTTCAAGTGTAACGCAAGTTTAGATTATTGGAATATAATTTTATACTTTACAACTAAGCCACAGAATCGAATTTCACGTGTAATATGAATAACAAACGAGCTATCGCACAATTATTATTCTTAAGAAATCGTCTCTTAAAGCTGTTGTAAATGGAACAATATGCAGCGTAATCAGTTTTCTACAGAAAGTAACAATAAAACATTGATACGCTCAGTTATAATATAATTAAATACTGGCTATAGTTCGTTTACAATTCATTCGCTAACTGTACCAAATAAAGATTAAGAATCTGATAGCAGAGAAAGCTATCTACGTTCTATGCTGGTCGATAAATCTTTAGTATACTTTTATTACGTACTCAGACACAACTGAACGCTAACAAGTCTGCAATAACTCGTATAAACATTACAAGCGCATTGGTGTACGTTTTGAATTTTGTTCAGAAATCTCTGGAAATTGATTAAAACGCTAACCGTTACGTGATAATATGTCGAAAATATACAAAAGTAGGCTAATATTCATGTTACGTCGAAAAGTAGACATAAATAAAGCACAATAATTATACTATCAAATTGGAGAGAAAAAAATTTATAACCCCACCGAAATTCCCATCAGCACCTGTTACAAAGGCGGCTATCAAATTACCCGCGACATATCCGCGGCGGAGCGAGCGCGCCTTCATCCATAAATACGGTATTCGTTATGCATTTCTCATATTCATGAATCCGTTTTATTGGCCTCAATAAAATATGAACATCTCAGAATGGATATGAGAGAGCGGGCAAATCTAATATGGATTGCTGAGCGCCAGTTTCGGCCCGATCGGTGGGGGCGGACAGGCTGCCGGTGTGCATTCTCACCCCGGGACCGACTCCGCGCGACTCGTGAAAAATCACTTTAAAATATCGCATCACTACATAATTGAATTCGACCCACACTCTACCATTTTCTACGAGTTACGAATACAACAGCCACAAAGCGGGCTAGAGACACGGCTGCGCCACTACGGGCACTGTTAAGCTGACGAGCGATCCCCTATAATACGATTTAGAGGGCATAGCTACACTAAACCTGTCACGCCAGAGGGAAGAGGTTCCGTAGACGTGTCAAAAATTCAACAGAATAGAGGGGTAAGTGAAAAAGATGGTGAGCGTGGCGATCCCGAATAAAATATTCTACGTCACATCGTACGTCACTGGCTCTCGACTTGTTCTCGCTTTGAGTCGCCGAGAGTACGTGCGGAAGTCTCTTATTTATTCGCTATTACGTCAGCTATAGCACCGCTTCTTTGTGCCCTTACCGATTTACAAGCGCCTTTATAGTGCTTTATAACACTGGTGAAGCAGGCTACCACCACGTGCCTAACACAAATTTTATGTTATTGGAAGGTTTTATCCCAGATAACACCCCAGAAACATTTTTTATAGAATAATAAATTATACGATGTATTTGCGGCTAGGGAATATCATTGTATTTGCTAACTTTTATAAAGGAACAAAGCTTTATAGTTACCCATTAATTAGTTATATTAATACATATATTAAATCCGGCTTTTGAAAAAAGGCGGTTTATATGTGCGCAATTCCCTTTTGTATGTATGAATATTCTGGGGAATAAAAGCGTGATGATGTTCGGAGGCATTGTCATTATATCTGGTTATCAACGCGATCAATTAAGTTACATTTACGTTAAAATTCACCCCAGCCATCAATTAGGTATGTGGCAGCCAGCCGCCCGTTAAAACAAACGATTGCATTAGCGTGGACATGTCTATCATTATGAGTTATAATTTTCACAAATATTTAAATATAAAATGATAATCTTTTGATGAATTGGGAACGATAATGACACATACTTACGACGTTTTATTTATCACATTTTAATTATACTATTTTAACCAAACAATTTTTGCGCGTTGTAGAGTTTATTTAAACATGGAACTAAAGTAAAGACTCAGCTTAAGTTTAACATTATTTAAAAAAAACAGTGTCAAATATTTAAACGCGTTGTGTATCATATATATTAAACACGTTTACAGCAATATGACTGCAATAAAGATAACAAATAAATAACCTTATTGCTTTTATGTGAAGTAAAATTCTTTGTACCACTACTTTTTAATCCTACATGGTAATTAATGTTAAAGTAGAAAGAAATATAGCATTTATTCGGTGAAAGAAAGTGCAGATGTTCTAATTAAAAAGTAGCTGAAGAAAATAAGAGTGCAGTAAACACCTGTGTTACTTTTGTATTAGTCATTGTATAAGGACACAAAAGCAAACGAGTATGGAGTCGTCTTGTTTTGTGAATTACAAAATATTTATGTACCTATACGCTATGACGTTGTTTATAGACATAATTATACTTATTTATGGTTTAAATAAATAAACTATAAATAAATTTATGATCTTTTAATTAAATAAACCATCTTTATACAGAATATCAAGAAATTTGTGTGGTTACATGAACAATTTATTAAACAGTCTCTTCTCGAGTTGGCACTGATCGAATTCATTATTCACCGGCAGAGAGCAATTAAAGCTCTACTAATCAATCTCAAACTTCAGGCTGAACTGAACTCTAATCAAGAAAACTCTTATTCCGTGAAAGCTTTTCGAACAAAATTTAACTTAATTAAAAATGTAAATTAAATTCCTAGGCGCTTCCACAAGCATCACGTCGACCCGGCCCGCGTCGAGCGCTCGGGGCTTTTGATTGCAGCTAAAAGGTTTGGGATTAGTGCGCGAAAGAGCTTTCAGTGCATTTGTAGAGCTTTTAAGTGGGAAGCTTTCGCTTAAGATACTTACATACAATGTAAATTTTATGTAGATCAATACTATCTTGTAAGTACGTCTTAGAACACAAACCGAAAATAACTGTAATTAAGATTTTGCGTAATAAAGTTTAATGACAAACATTCGTTTGGAAAGCAATCGGAAGATTGTCTCTGAGTATTTATAGTGTGAATGAGTGTTTTATAAGAGAATATTTGCGTGAACAAATAGCGCTAAGCGAAGGGGTTGTGGGTGTCGCGGGTCGCGGGAGGAGGTCGGCGAGGGAGCGCGGCTCTGACCAAGGAAGTTCGGTGTCCGGAAATAAACCGCCCGTAAAATTGTCAATTCCGAGGGAACGCCGGCGACTGGGTCCAACAATTTTGAAGCGCGCGACTATGTCCGACCCGTTGATCTTTGCACAGACTCCCGCATTAACGTCAGAAAGAGTATAATCGACTTCGGGTGGTAGTTAATTACCGTTACTGGTTACATAATCGAAACCTGTCTGCCTATATATTTGCACAATCATTACACTTGAATCGAGAATAAATATATTCGCTAGTTTAACCCACACTCGACATATTAGGAAAATGTACTTTGCCTGCTGGGTGAGCGCCAAAACAATCACTGCTGTCACTATTTACATTCGCTATTTATTATCACAAAGTGTTGTTTGAGAAGACGAGTAGAATAATTTCTAGTCATTGATTTTTTAATTATTATTCTCAGTTTATATATGAATCGTCGCCATCGACAATGTAAATGAGCTACAACGTTTAAGAGTTGATGTAAAAGAAAATTGGGTTGGATATATCACAAGCAGTAGCGGCAGATAGCACACGCATAACCCATCCAATCACAAGGAGCACCAAGCAGAAAGTTTATTATCGGAACGCGGCGTTGCGTCACTCCACTAGTAAGGAGAGCGAGGAAGATTGGAGCGATCCTAGCGATCCTTCGGCCGGCTCGGATCGGCTTGGACCGGCCAGCTGCCCGACCGGACGGCCTGCATCCAATACCGTTCCAAGCTTGTACCTCGGCGCTTTTTGAACTGAGATCATCGCGACACTCATCCGTGAAATTGATTCTCGAGAAAACGAAAGACTAAAAGATAAATAAAAAGGAAATAGGAAAACACAAGCTAAGATTTGGCGTGAAATTGTTTTTCAGCACCCGCCCGCTGACGACGCGGCTACGGCGGTGGCCCGGCTCGGGAATTTCCCAATTACTGAGTGTGAATGTATCAACTTGATTATGTAATGGATACATTAAGTCTTAACCGCTGTGGAACTTTATTGCGGAAGTCACACAACATTTCTTAAATTAATGTTATTAAGTATTAAAAACAGATATCATGGGCTATCAAGTCGACAATACGGATGTAATTAATTTTGACGTTTAATATGGGTACTATTACCAATATCTTTACAGATAAAAGCTATAACTGTACATGTAACGAGTGGATAGAATTGGGATCTTAAAACACTGTGACATCTCATCCACTACGTGATCCATTCGGCGAAGTAAGAAGCAATCTCATTCAATACCCAGCCGCCCCGCGCGCCCGCCGCCGCGCCGCGCCGCGTCGGTACACCTAGGGTTGCTAACAATGCGATACTTTGTGAGCGCCGTATCACGGAACGCAATAAAACTTTACATTCCTCTTTAACTACTTTCTCGTAGTTATCAGCGTGTGATACGAAATGGGGCATAAATATAAAACTGTTCGTTGTTTGAATTTACACAACTTTTGTAACTAAACGTGTCCTTCATTTCGTACATAGATAAGTACTTTCCAGAGTTTCAGTACAATCCTTATCCGGAATCTATTTTTAATACTTTACTTATATTATTTTATCCGTAATCCATCAACCTTCCTTAATATGTTTTTTTTTAGTTACTTTTATTATATCAGGTAAAAAAGTTTCATGGCGTATAAAAAACAGTAACAAAAATAAATAAAAAATTATGGCTATTTTTCAAGTAATCTAAAATATATAATTGTAATGTTAAAAATAATAGGTGGGATAACATTTAATTAAATAGCAATTACTAAAATTTTATAGTCTGTAAAGCTTACAAAACGCTTTTCCAAATTACTGATATGACAGCCCTGACGCCGAAGGTAGTATCTTTTCCCCGATTGTATTAGATTCAGCTGCCCTTTTCATCTACATGTCGCTCTGCCCGCCTCGAGAGGGCCGCCACTCGCCGCTAGTGGATACGCCTGGACTTCACATGTGAATGATCGCCCTACATACCACTAACATTATTGAATATTCCATTAAAAATACCCTACTTAACACGAATTAAATACTAGTCAAGAACTTGTCCCCACTATGTTCTTTTTATAAAGGTAAATTGTGAGCAGCCTCATCCGTGAAATTACTTATTATTACCGACATATACGCAAATTGCGTAGTTATAATAATATACTCCAAAGACACGTACATAAACCTAATTTGTAAGCACTACATGTCAAAAAATAATTCCTCTAAGCGCAATTTAAATACGTCAAAAAATAATAATATTGTAATGAAGTCTCACATCGAGTTTATATTATGACGCGCTGAGACGAGGTCAATTTTGTTGCCCGAAAACTATTTTCATCTAAAAACTCATCTATATGTCGCCGGAAAACTATGAATATGATTATCCACACGATTCCAAAGGCCATCATCCAATAAACCTGGTACCTACCAAAGGTATCAAATCTTTTTCGTCCGTAGTGAAATTGAATATTTATCCGGGTAGTATCTCTATTCCGGAACAATTTTTATGTAGGGGGAATACAATCTCAAGATATTTGGGAGGGCCACTCCACGAGGATATTGGCAAATACCTTGCCTACATTACCTTTATTGCCTCGCGACATTGCGTGCCCGATTTGATCGTATCTGCGATTATTTGCGTATTATTCAATGTTTCTAAATGTTCCACATCAACTCTTACATTTTACTTTGCCTCTTTTTTCGATCAATCAAAGGGCTTCCTGTGGAGATTAATTAATGATATATTGCATAAAAATTTTAGGATTTGTTCTTTTTAGATTTTGTTTGAAGTTCTAATATATAAATTCCGTCAAGTTAGTGTCCTTTTCAAAAGTTATAAGATACTGATATCAAAAACATTTAAAACAATCTCATATTTATACTGACTTCAGGGCTTAACTATTGAGAAAGCCGTAGAATTTTCTTTAGTAACACTACGATAACCTCGTTGAATTCAAATGAATTAACGTTTGTAAAATTTATTGCTCCTTGTGTAACTCGGTCAGTCACTTATGAAAAGTTGTTCTATTTTTCACGGCGCATGAACTATCAATATGGTAATTTTATTCAAGTTATGTGACCTTTTAAATATAAAATATATTTAATCTTTAAAGTAATAAATTGTTGTTTCTTTTTGATAATCCAATCATTTAATTAACAAAATTGTCTATTTTATTTTAACCAGACATTCGTAAGTATTCTTCATCGTCAGATGTCCATGCTTACAATAAGTAGCTCTAAATATTTCATTACTTAGTGAGCCATTTGAATTATAAATACGTACTACTAGACAATATTAGACCGATAAACTCTTCAGAGCTAGAACAAACTAAAACTCTGAAACAACAATATAACTAAATCGTCTTGTAGTAATGTCTCTTTCCACATCATGTGAAGGATCTTAAGGATTCCCAAGTTTAAGTAAAATTCGACGTACAAATTAACTCGAATTTCCGTATAACCAACCCAAACATAACATTACGATATAAACGTATGTAATTATTATAATGACATCGTTATTTTAATCGGCTTACATGTTATTGATATACGTATCTTCTATCCGAAAGATTCTTCGTAACAAGCAATTTAAAGGTTTTAAACATTTTTCTGTGGGAATACTATTAATTAAAAAGCAATCGTTTTCCACTGCTTGATAAAACAAATTAGTTTTATCTAAATTGTATACTTCAAATGTAGAATTATCTTAACTACCCTAATAGGGTTTTGCAAAGTATGTTTTATTTTAGTTTAAATTTAAGCTTAGCTACATTTTACGTCCAGGTACACTGAATAGTTTGTTGGTGCATGTTGCTCCATAATAATATTAATGATCAAATAAACGAGCCCGATTAAGGCTCGGACTTAACTAAATAACTGAAATTGGTTATTGTAAATAAAGGTTCGTGATCGTCGACGGGTACTGGCTTGGTATTTCAATGTAATTTAATAGGAGCTGGCCGGCGCGACAGTCGTCCGCTGCACTCGCTAGCCGCGCTGGTCGGTTTAAACAAACGCCCCTCCAAGTAACACACTGTCAGCTTTTAAGACCTTAATTGGTTTCGTACATGTTTAATCCGCTTAATGGCTCATTTGTCAGACAACGCATAATATCGGATCCGGTTTCAGTAAATCCGATCGGTTGAGAAATTCGTAGCTCCAATTTACCAGGTAAGTAAGCAAATTTAGATGCCATTTAACACAGAAAATAATATAAATTAGAAGCATCATTATAATAAAATGTTATGGGCGTCTGTACGTAATTATCCGGCTCTGACATTTATGTAGGTTTGTTTCGCAGCTGAAGCTCTGAAATAAACGTGTAATTTAATAACTTCATTAGACATGAAGAGGTGGATGTTAATCGTTATTTATAGACAATAAATTGTTACATTCATAATGGTTGGAACGGAAGGCGCATAAATTCGACGAGCGAGTGGCGGGTTGACACCTGTGATTGCATTTACAATGCTAATAATTCACGGCACAATATCACGAAAGCGGACGTCGTGCTTCTCGTTTTCACAATTGTGGCCCGCCATCAACACACGCCCAAAACATCTTACCTAACACATCTAAGCTCTCACACACTGCTAATATTTAATTAACTATCATAAATGCGGTAATTTATTGCCGTTTAATATTCTAATCTTCTATGTTTGTTTATCGATAAAGCTATCGACACCGTCTCTAAATTGTGAAGTGAATGTTCAAGAGAGCAGGATACGCCACATATTGATTGAAACCGCGTAAATGATGGATGATTAAAAATTAATAATGAAAAAGATAAAACAGGGGAGTTGGTCGTTACACGTCGAGATAAGCCGGCGGATAAGCGGCCGCAATCCATTATCGAACAGTTAATTGATAATTACTTTCTTCCATTACTCCGAACGAAAAAGTCGGTGATTAACTCAGAATCGCTTTAACGAGCACAATAGGTCGAACGTTCAATTAAAAACCCTTGTCGAATGTCGGCGGCTTTGCAGAAAAGAGGAATCGACGCTGACTCAATTTCGTATACATGGAATAAGGAATTACTCGCGTGCGGAAAGTTTTTAATTAAATATTCACCCGTTTTGTAATTAAGACACGATTCAATTGAGCACAGTGGAGTTTCGTGAGTCGCTTTCAAAAGAAATTGGAGACAGCACCGACGTTTTCAATTATTGCATTTTTTTTCTTAGTCGTTAATTAAATTTTTACATATTGTGTTACGTAATAGCGGGAAGCACGAAACGTTGGTGAGACGCATAAATGTGCGAAAGGAATCCAAGTCCAAATGCGTGCCGCAACCAGTGGTTTTGTGTTAACGTGAGTATCGGTACTTTTTATAGTTTATTTATATGGTGTTATTATAAAGAGCATAAAGGAGTCCCGTCTGAGTGCTCCTCAAATCACATCGTTTAACATGTAAAAGCTAATCCGGCGCAGGGCCTGGCAGCCGGCAGCGCCCGCCGCCCGCGCCGCCCGCGCCGCCCGCCCCGCGCCGCGCCGCGACTCGCGGGCCCGCTCCCCGTGCCACATATGCCGCATTTGAGCGTAATTTAAATGCATGCACATTACTCGTGTACGACGCGACATACAATACTGTAATTTATTATAAATACCTTTATGACCTGCACAAAGTCGCCGTATATTGGTATTTTCAAAATGTATATTAATAGCAATTGTAAATTATTTCACCGCATTAAAATTAAATTGCCGAGGTTCGCCACGTTTTGCTATATTATAGAATACGGCATCCAAGGGAAAGAGTTGTTTGGAAATGTGTAGGTTTCTTAGTTACCTACTCGTGTATTTGATTACATTCTAATTTGCGTAAATATCTCATATACTTAACTATTATAGCCTTCCAAATACGGCTGAAAAACATTAAATAAGATAATTTATCGTAATCACCGGTGTGTATTAGTATATTTTAAATTCCAATGTACCTAAGTCATAAAATTAATTTACTATGTCTGTAATAAAATAAGGCTTATTTTCAAAGTTATAAAATTTTACCATCACCACAAAATTATGTTTCTCCAGCACAAATAAAAAATATTGTAATAACTTATTTCATAGGAAACTATTGCCATAATTTCGAAATGGCGGTTGAATGATTTTTTAAATAACGTCATTTTTCATTTAGTTTTGCAGCTAAAATAGATTTCTAAAAGGCAGCAGTGAACCAGCAATGTTCATGTTCAGAAAATAACTGAGCTTGAAATTGCTTCGACTACGTAATATTTTTAAAACAGATAAATAGTGTTTGTTACGTCGCGTCGTCTTGAACTCTAAAGCAAAACACGTGCAAAATATCTTATTCACCTCTACTACTATTTTCTTATAATGAAAATATATATTTGTTTCATAATAAATTGGAGTTACTAAGAACATAAACATAAAGACCCTTATAAACATACATACCAGCACATTAAAGTCACCGCAGTGCTGTAGCACGAGTAGGCACCTAAACAGAGGTAACTTCAAACCATTAACACGAATAAGAAAATGTTTCCTAACCACATGCTAATGGTCCATACAAAGTATTGTTATGTCGCTAATGAAACAATTTCGGCAAAAAGCATAACCTCCATCGAAGATGGCTTTTGACAGTCACACGAAAATTGATTAAAGTACGGGCACTTAATAAGATTTTTATGTAAACATGCGGGACTGTTCTGAGTGGACGACAATGTGAGTTTGATTCAAGGCAAGGGTCGGATTGTGAGACGATCACCTATTTCCTGCGATTATATTAATCTATCCAATTTAACACGCCACGCAATACAGGTACAGCTCGGAGGGGCGGCATCACTCGTCCCTCCATGAGTGTTGACCTATTTGTCTCGGCTGAGGCAATCCTATCACAACATATAATTTTAATATGCAATTTATATTTATAGTCGGAATATCATTTAGTGGTTATTAACGTCGGCCGCGTTTATGAGTCGCCTGTCGACATGTCGACGCGAGCACGTATGCAGCGCATAACTCATATTCGCGTTGGACCCGGGACTTCCACGAATTGGGAGCTCACTTGCTCCATAAACAGGCTTCCGTATTTTTCAATCAGAGAGCTGTCAAAGCGTTCTGACACCCTCATCCCATCGGCTCGCACTCGCCGAGCACCGAAATTGGTTTTCTACATTCAATCCATACAAAGTTTAATGTTATTCGTTCGCGATATCACCGGGATGCTGCCGATGTTTACCGACGCGCCAAATCATATTGGATTTGCAAACTTTTGTTTGCGGACTTTATTTCATTTCACTGTTAGTTCAGGCCGAGAGAATGTAATTTTAGATATTGTCCTCTTGTCTATGTTTTGAATAAGTATCTTATATTTGTATTCGAAGACTTAAACATTTTATTAAAATGTGCACTCGAAGCAATGGTTTTGTTATTATATAAAATGCTCTAATAGAAAAAAAAAACATAAAGAACACGTTACAAATGAACCGTACTGGCGCGGCGTGATGTCTGGAGGCTGAGAGTAAGTCGGCTCTAAGATCTGTGAAAGCTGTGGTATGGCCGCAAGCGTTTATAAATTGAAGGGCTAGTACCTGCGGCTTAATACACCGCCGTTTCCGGTTCATTTCCGGGCGGCGCGCGCGGCGCCGGATATTGCTTTTAAGGTTGCGCCACACGCTACCGCTCCGCAATACACACTCGCATTATACGCCATGGCATACGCTTCACCACTCGCCTGCCGCTATTATTGGCACTTACATTTCATGATTTCTCGGCGTATTTGCAAACGCATAATTTTAATAACGAGATTTGAGCCAACCGGACCGCTTCAAACGAGATCTAATGTCGTGCACTAAGCGTGTTACACTGCAGACATTGTTCATTGCATAAAACAAATAAGGAGGAACGAAAAGTCGCCCTAACAGGAATGACTTTGCTGCAAGTAATCCCTTAAAGCTGGTCCGGAAATTAAATTTTCCTTTAAGCGTAAACTTTAATTAACTAACACGAATATCTAACGAGTCGAGTTGGAGCGAAGAGCACAGGCCGCTGCAAGTTTGCACCCGGTCGCACTGGCTGCGCGATTTGAGGGAACACCGCAAAGACTAATTAAAAAATATTGTTTCATCTAATTCCTGATGCAAATATTTCCTATTAAATAATGTAACAAAATGTTACATTTACCTATCTACTGTTAAGAATATTATTGTTCGCCACAAATGAATACTAAAGTATTAATTAAAAACGCGGTAAGCAATTGTTGAAACTATTAGATACCCAAAACTATGTAACATGAAAGTGCACAATGTTGAAAAGAAGTATAGCAGTTTTGCAGAGAAAACATTAATCTGGGTGTTCATATCAGCTGGCAGGTGGCGGCGACGCGCGACCTCCTGCCAACTTAATGACGGAAACAATAAAACGTCGGTGTCACATGCGCTATGTTAATTATGCTTCGTGCAAACAGTGCGTTTACACTTTCGTTTTATACACCAAATGGGATATGTTCGTAACTAATTAAAATTGACGGCTGCGCGCCTGGTGCATGAGTTCGGGTTATATTACTCCGGCTTTCATGACGTGTGAGCTGTCCTCTGGCCGTTATAATCAACTTATTCCAACTACTACTCGTTAAAATTTTAGAAATATAGTAATCCATAGTCAAAGTAATATTTAATTTGTTACGATATCCGTAGTATAGATCGAACTTATAGCTTCATTTAATCAACACAATAAAATAGTAGTTCAATAAATACGTTCTAGTTTCCGGTGATTTATATACCTATGTATTTTTAATTAGGCAACTGACTATAAGTGGAACGATTAATAGCGGAAGCTTAAATGGGGTTGTATGGATTGACTCATGATTCTTTTTGAGGAAAACAACTGGTGTTAAGTTAAACATAATACTCCAGAGAGCCTATTTTTTTTGTTTGATAACAATTAAAATAATCTATATGTATAAGCAAATATGTTCAATATACATAAAATATTAGTTTATACAGACCCCTCAATCATTGCTTGATACAAAAAAATCAAGGATAATGCGAATACTTATAAAGCTCCCATAATAATAAATCATAGAGCCATCTTTGGCCGAGTTTAATAATGTATGTAGGTACACACGCCACATGTAATGAATATAATGTGACTGAAACATGTTGAATGTTTTTATTATTTTCCCAGTGTTAATGATAGCCATATGTTTTATTACGGCGTCATGTTATTAGAATAAAATGTTTCCACCTCCCATTATGTACCGACGAGGCATGCGGATTCAATTAGGGTGCCAACGCTAAGAAACTTTATTAAATCATTACAATTGTATTAGCCACGCCAGAAACAATACGAGGGCAAATATTGTTTCAACCCTATATGTGCAATAGATGTGTTTTCGCGATTTTAATATTCAAATGATAAATCATATAAGGAAAATCCATTACTTTTCATTAGATACAATTTAATTTGTTTCACCATAAATTGGACTACGAACTACGTCTAAATTGTTAATTAAATACAAAATGTGAGATTACTTTTGAATACATTATCTGGTGCGTGACTATCGAATTAGTCGACGGCACTCGAATGTTTTATGCTTTAACGTAGCATCTAATTATACAACAGTTTCGTAATAATGATATTTTGTAAATAAAATTAATATCTAACAAAACTCGTCTTATCGGCTGGCCTGATTCCGCTGCATTAAATCGTTTCCATTACTTTAAGTAGAATTCGATGTTTATGTCAAACGCGGCAGCGATAATATCGCAATTTATTTTATTAACACATTTAATCTAATGGAGCTCAGCTCGAACAGAGATTTGCTCCATCTGAATAAAACGTAACAGAATAATAACCTAATAGCTATTTGTGAGTAACAACACTTACATTAATACAATAAATTAACATAACGATTGTGCAAGGACATACATAGGTACATAGCCGAGTGCTTAATGGTCTTAAGAAATAAAATGCATACCATATTCCTAGATAAATCTGCATAGTTTCATAAAGTTCATTGACCGTACAAAGTGGATCAACTCTATTAAATAATAAATTACGAATATTAATACTGTAGTTTTATATAGAAAATAAACAAGACCTGACCAGCTTTAATTTGGTAGTAAATTATAATAAACATATCTTTAAGTTTCTCTATAAATACATTTTTGCATATTAAGTATATCGTATCAGCATTCAACTACGTTATTATATTATAAAAACACTATAAATAAACAATTTCTCAATATTGATAACGTGAAAAGAAGAGCTGAGCTCGCTACCATAAATGACTCGAAAAAGTTATATAATCAAATAGGCTATATTACACATTACTATATTACACACCATTAATAACACAGGTTTAGAAATAGCTTATAAATATTAATAGGGTTATTTATTCCACATTAAGTATATCACTTTAAAAACTATTATTTAATGATCAGCCTGCGGTTGTTATGCGTATATTGTTAATTAATTGTATCGTGATATACGAGGTCTCAGATTAATTAAACATTTATATTGTTATTGTCGAACCGATCGCTCTTAATTGGTAATAGTTATATCCATATGTACAATGATACAACTAATAACTTGTGTTGTTTTTCTATAGC
This sequence comes from Deilephila porcellus, assembly GCA_905220455.2. Lineage (NCBI taxonomy): Eukaryota > Metazoa > Arthropoda > Insecta > Lepidoptera > Sphingidae > Deilephila > Deilephila porcellus. The sequence goes on along the minus strand of LR999977.1, from coordinate 8,516,814 downwards.
AGTTATATATTAACAGATACAGATTGTTTATAGCGAGTATGCTTATATAGATGCTCTCTACCACTGGATATCAACTGGGGTTCCATATTAAACGACACGCCTCTATCTTTCGCCTACAGTCACACACACGACCCTCGTGTGCTAATTGAATTTAAGGAATGAAATCCAATCGCCCCGATTCTTTATTATTCAAGATCCAATTTGGATAAGGTCTGATCGGTCCGCAAGCCAAGGGGAGAAGCGCGGGCCGAGACGGGCATTCGAGAATAAAATTGGTTTGTCACTCAAAACATAAGACTACCTTATGTTGATATGAATCTATTTCTTTATCGTATAATTTTGCAACATTCCGCTGGTATAATTTAATCGCTTATTGTACGTTGGCTTTCTTATAAGCTTGTTTGTTGCAAAAAAATATAAGATAAATGGAGGCGTGTTGCAAACGATGTCTATTGTAAACAATATACCAATAACAACGTTTTCTTGTTTATAAAACATGTATTGAATATTTTGAGAATATTGGACAAATATAATTTGTAATAAGCAAAAAAGCAAAATATAACAGTAATGGTGAATGACATTGCATGGGGTTAATCTGTCGACAGTCGGTTGGCTTGGTGTTTGCTCACAATGTGGAGGGATCCCGTCTACTGATCGGCCGATAACCATAATGACATAGTGCTATCGCTAGCGAGCAGAGACCGCGAAGCCGCGTGCCTCGAGCCCCTCTACACGGCTCTACCAAAATTATTTGCACGCATATTTTATGTACCTATACTCAGTGGAAAAACTTGCTAACCGCTACAAACCATAAAACAAATATTATTTTATTCCGTAAAATCACAAATATCACGATGTTTGAGCTAAGTGTTATTGTTTTCGATATTTGAGAATTATATTGGGTAGGTAACCCGAGACCAAATCCAAAATATATATATATTATCATGCGCACCCTACACACATAAAAGACTGAAAATGCGAGTTTTAAAGGTTGTGTTCTCTATCCGGACAGTATTGTATCTGTTTACTCTTTTTTATCCTTACGCTGTACAATCGTTCTGCCAAGTCCAGTAAAGAAATTACATATTACAATTATCTTTGTGACCGTGATCGATCCGTGCATATCTTTTATTAATGGTATATTATCAGAGATGTAAATATACACATAAGGCACACGCGCACAATCCACAGAATTAATGATAAACAAACAGTGGCTCCTATTAGTGTGTGACGCGCTGATTGCTATCGGCGAAGATGGATTGGGGTGATTTTCCTATTAAGTGCACGCTTTGAGACTTCTGTGGGTTCGCTCAGGATGTTGTCGTGTAAGTCGCGGGATCGTTTGTTTTCACTTAAAATGCAAACATGCCTACGAGTATTATATTGTTCAATTTTGTTTAATATTAACACTTTTTATAGTAACTGTGCAGTATGAACCAATTTAGTAAAACAGTTATTAATTTTTATTTTCGAATCTGTAATTTGATATAAATATTTCATTATACAGTTATAATGAATTTTCTAACCTAATAGTATGTAAATTAAATAAATTTGTTTATTTGTGATAAACTATAGATACAGATGCCACTGAATAAATAAATAAGTTTAAATTTATAATATTAATAGCGATACAAATTAATATTGCTGCACAAATTAACAGTTTTAATTAACCTCGGCGCTAGCTATATTAAATTGGAACGGCCATTAGCGATCCTAAAAGCTTACTAATCGTTAATTTCCGAAAAAGCCGCAAAACTCATTTGTAGCAAATTGCACGCGTTGATGTAAAATATATTATTATTAAAGCTCAGAAACTAATAAGTGGATACATAGTTGAACATGAAACGATCATTGAAAGCGCGGAAATTAAATAGCCGCTCATATCCGGACGGTGAAGTGTGTCGTCGCGGGCGCCGCGCGCCGCTGTGCGCTCGCGACAGCGCGACACCGCCGACACTGCGCCCAGCACGGCCTCGGGACCGCATCACACTCATGTCAATTTTACTAAGTTTTACATGTGTATCCACTTGAGATTATTGAATAAACATAAAATCAAAACATTACATTTTTACATATTTTTTTAACATTTGTATAGTTTATTAGCCTGGCAACCTGGCCCTTCATCTTTACCCGACTCATAGTGTGAGTAATAAGATCTATAGGAAGATATAAATCAGTTATATGCATGACTTGCTTAGCATAGATTAACACTTTGTGTAAATACTCCACTTAATACCAATACTCCAACTAATTTGTCAAAGCTGCCATAAATTATAATTAGTAAGTTACAGCAAAGTCTTACTTGCTGCAGAAATAAATTATACTAAATTGTCAAGGTTTTACATTTTACTAATGAGCTAAATGTGCAAATATTCATGAATCTACTGGGAAATAGAAGTAATTGCAATGCTAACGTATAATTTTACGTAATTATTTTAGATTTTGGGCAATTCATTATTGCACACTAACGACTCACTCACCAAAATTAGCTCAGTATGTTAGCCACTTAAACGTGTAAGACAATTATAGCCCACTCACAAATAATTCTAATATTGCATTTAAAGTACACATAGACTGCATATAATTATACCAAGATTTTTTATATCTGCACCCAAAAATAGCCAAAGTAAGTCACTCCGATAGTCGATACTTTATTTAAAGAAACGTTATAATTTTTGTTTTTAGGCTCTTTTTTTTACTGGTTTGAAAAAGTGACTACATTGCACCTGATGGTAACCTAATTATAAATCGCCGGTCAACACAATTATGGCGGTCTAGTCAAAATCGGATATAGGATTAGGTACATAGGCTTAACCATAAAAACGACCTTTTTACGCATGTAAGTATGACGGATTTTCCATCATCGTGTACAGCGTCCGCTGTCCGAACGGATGCAAATACCACAAGTTTCTTTTCTGCAAGGCATTTCAAATGTCGGAAATGTTTTGCGTAGCCCTTGTTTCTATGTATTGTATGTGTGTTTATGTGATAGATCACAAAAAGTCAATCCATCAGAGAGATGAGTAGCAGTAAACCACACGTGCTCGTAAATAAGAATGATTTTTTTCTCCTAATTAATCTAATTAACGAGGTTTTTGATTATATTATTATTTAATTCATAGTTCAATCTTATTATACATAAAACGCGATAAGGAACGACGAAGATAAACTTAATTAATAGCGTAGATACACTGTCTTGTATATGAGTTCACCTAATTACTTTATTTTTTACTTGATAGCCAACATGTTGAAACTCCATAAATGAAACTGATCACTCGTAAAAATGTTAATGATTTGGAACAACTCATTAATGGCGCTGTAATTTAAGCCACCGACAACTTTTTACAACAGTCGACAGAATTTGACGCCAACTTTGCGGCGTTGTAGCACAGTCATAATAAAATCAGTTTTTTGTTTATAACGTCAAGGGATTTCATTAAATGCATGCGTGGTGTGTGCCGACGAAATATTAAATTTTTGGAGGTTCAAAAACAAATTTTATTAATATTCGGAGACCGTACCATCTATCCATGTCTATATTCACTTATATGTGTCCCAATTCTATGCACATCCCTCTTTCCATATTTTGTAAAGTGGAGTTTGGCTTTCATCTGACATGCTATGGCTTTGACGGACGGTTCAATTTTATTTAAGTAGCAGCCATAAAGTTTTCGTGAGACTTAACAACTGCTTCCATTCTGAAGTGGCAACGATTGTCTGTCAATCTATATGTATGTCTTGCAGGTTGGAAGATGCCATATAATGAAGGTAATTGAGATTATTGTCATCAATATTAAAATTATAACATTTTGCTAAACTGATCGCACATTTGACATTGGCAGAATTGTCGACATCAGCATTGCTTGCCATTTTTAAAAAAACTGAACGAAACATTTTGCTAAATTGCGACCTACTTTTCATGGACGGTTGCAGAAATTCCTATAATCAATATCGAATACTTCATTATTCACAGTGTAAAGTTCACATTCGAATTTCCTACAAATTAATCGTAAGTTTCTTGTGTAAAGAAATTATCAGCGTAGCAGGTGTTCTCGAGAAGTCGTAGCCTATTATAAATAATGACGATGGGTATACATTTTAGAGAAAAGCTCCTGTTAGCGGAGGCGAGCCAATTAGAAGTGGTTGGAGATTGTGAAGCACCAGCAACGTGCACCCCGAGCCTGAGGTTCGGCTCGGCTCTCGGCTGTCCAATTAAACTCACTCTCGCCGACGACGTACCCGTCGACGCCGCCATGCCGCCACGCCGTCCCTCTGTTACACCTCGTAATTGCGTAAGGCTCTTCAAAACAAACCTCTTTTTTGCGGCGAAGGTAACAATAGCACCATGTCACCGACCGCAACGGCTCCCACTCATTCTATTCATCAACTATGCATCTATTGAGTTGTTAATTAAATTCGCACAATATAATCGCCAATTACAAATTGTCGGCGGCTCGGTTCGGTGTTGCACGAACACAAAGGCGATTTTGGCTCGGGCTAAACTCAATAGTCTGTACTAATGTTGCTTCTTGTTTAATTACAACAATGGTGGCCTCTAATGAGGATTTGCGCTAATAAACGCTGCAGAATGTAATCAACATGCCTCGTCGGTCTAATGAGTCGAGTTTGTAGCAAAAACAAGCGATGTCGACATTTTATTAGAGATTAATTAGGCGTTGTACCTACACGGTAACTTGGAAACGCGCTGGTTCCGCTTTTGCTACGAACTCTGATTTGCTAATATTTCATTAACAGAGAAATAAAAATAAATTCCGTACTCTTATAATTTTCCATTGAGGTGTAGTTATTACGCACTGATGGTTTATTAGATATTCTTAAGCAATTTTAACTTTAACCCAGCCTTGACTTATATCCAGAACTCTATTGATCTCATAATACATATACACGTCTAGTGAACGTCGTTAACTTAAATAAGTACTTTTGATTACGTCGTAGCTAGCTACCCCATTAAAACTTAACGAGGGGTAACCCCGGGGAAAATAACTAACCCAATTTCCCTTTGCCGGGAAATCATTAAAAGTCTTAAAAGGGTCTTTTCATATATTTTTTACCCGGGAGCGTACGTGCAAATAAACACATTTTTACATACTCGAACAAACAATTCTCCTAACGAGGCGGGAGCGTAACGAGCACGACCGGTGGCGCGGTGTGGCGCGGCAGTGGCGCGGCGCGGGCTGCGGGCGGTGACCAGCGGGCGAAGCGCCCGCGCCCGCACCGGTGCGCTAATTGGAAGGATACGTCCGGAAATATGTCTCGTTACACGCGGCGCCTACCTGCCTGCTGCTGCCGATATTCACCTAACGACACCACTGATTTATTAGACACATTCAAATTGACAACCGAAACGAGGCTCCCGCTCACCGCCCTCGCCGCCCTCAGCGAAACACACAGCGTCACGTGTAGCGACTAGCAACTACTAACACTGTCGATGAAGTAATTACGTCGTCACCTGCTATACCTCGTCGACTCATAAATGCGCCGTGTGGTAACACCATGCATCGCTTAATGCAATAACAACGGAGCTCTTCTTGTTTTATGTTAATAATCGTATAAAAATTAAGATTTACTTTATCTTTTTATGAAAATAATGTTGTACTTAATATTATAATTAGTGGGACTATTGATAACTGCTGTTAAAAACTATATCTAGTCTATCTATGGTAGATAATTGATAAATTAATTAATAGGTGTTCCAATTAGCGGCAGTGGCATGATTAATGACATGTGTACTGTATTAGCTTCAGATACAATCTGATTCGAGGCTCGTCGGCAATTACCGACGACTACAAAATACGTCGAATTCCACGTAATTGCTGAGAATATTACGGCACTGAACTTAATTGTTCTCGACTTAATTAATTAAGCTTTTGTTTGAAACTAACAGCAAAGTGTAGACTTGGCAATTCTAAATTGGATCTTGTAATTACCTTACCCTCCCTTTTGCTGAAACTGTCTACCTACTTTCAATTATAGGCCCAGCTTTGTTAATCAAATCAATTATAATTGGGGCGCAATGTGAAACCATTCCCATTCGTACAATCATTTACAATACTACAATTAATTTATTCTCGTTTCATACCAGATCTAATTCCGCTTAATTATTGTTATTATTGCGCACAACATATTAATAAATGAATACAATTTTGTTTTGTACTTTGAATAGAAACTATAGCCTTTTTGTATAATATCTGCCAATGACACTGTATTAATATTTAGGACCTTTTCCAAATTACCTGTGACCGTAATGAGATTGTTCTTTCGTCTATCATTAGAAAAAAAAAACTACTATATTATATTGTAGTCACTCTGCTACGATAATTGCCATTTCAATTATAAACGAATTAACCTATTATTTTATAGCGTAAGAGCAGCATGAAAGCAAGCAGCACAGGTGATAGAAAGTATTCATCGTTGATAGGAAAGCTTATGTGCCTTGTAGTCAGTTTTGAGATGAAGGCTGAAAAGATTAGAAACAAAAAGGTAGGAGCTCTTTGGCTTCTGGTAATTAGATTTAGAACGAGACGCGACAGCAAATCTTATATTTCACGATGTGTTTTGAGACAGTATCTAGTATAGTCCCGGTCGTGCCCGCCCATTGATACTGCAGTAAGTACAGAAAGCCTACAGAAAGAATGGACAAGATTTGGAAAGTTGCGGGCCAAACTTTCTGGCGTTAACGAGGTCGTGGGCCATCCAAAACTAATTGTTTATCTCTTCTTTCTTATTCTATGCGATCCAAGTGGATGTCCATATATGGGCTATACTATGGCTTGGTCATTATACAAATAAAAGTATAAAAATAATCTCTGATAATGATACAACAACAATATTACACATTGTACAAGCGACTTCCACAGATAACGAACTCATTAAATTATTATGTTACATGTTTTTTGTCATAATCTAATCAACGTGTCGATAATCTGCTTTCATTTTTACGTTTTTAAAAACCTTCTTATGACTAGTAATTATCCCTATCTCCTTGTATAGATTAAACTATTATCTGGCGTATTAATACTTACTAACATTATTACATAAAATATTAGTTCGTCGCTACTGTGACTGATTAGATCATAATTTCATGATAAGTACAAGAAATTATAGAATAATTTTTATCGTGATTTTGCGTTCATGAAGGGTTCTTTGTTAATAAACGTGCATATTTGTAATTAGCAAATCATTTCAGATTACACCATACTTCTGTATATTATAAATATATTGAATTTAGTGCTATTGAGAGCTAAAGCGAAGTGGAATGATTTTACTTGTTATGATACAAATGTATATTAATGACAACTGTGTGTAAGAAGTTTTTGTAAAGAGAATTCCGAGTAGACACAAATTGTATCTGTAGATACATACAGATAACAGTATATTACATGTTCTTTATTTTTAAAGTACATTTATAAATACAGCATCAATCAACGAGATAAAAATAATTGAATGAATCGACCCGAAATGGAACGTTTAACACCGAAATAAATAGACATTTAATATTGCACAACTGTCGATGAGAGCAAGCGATAACATGGCGAGAGGGTAGCGGCCCTGGCCAACTTTAATTAAGACACAATAATTAAAATAACGAGCGACGGGCGCGGAGGCACATCAGTATGCGAGTTCGTGGGGACGCATACCCGCATACACCGCACTCCCTACCACTTTCCTGGCCACGTAACACTGCTCGGTGTTCACATAAAGCACATGATAATCATGGACGATGGGGTTCCATCAATCGTACATTTGTGGCCTTTATATTCTATTGAAGGTGGAACCGTGTTCACACTAACTTATAATTGGTCATTAAAATGACAGTAGTTGGAACAGAATCGGGGCCGCCGAGAATATCAATTCTTTTGCGTGAGAGTGGCATCATTGAATAAATATATACATTCGTTATTAAAACTTCCAGTTTAACTCGTTAGGAGGGACGTGTTTGATTCTTCATTTTTCATGCAAGCATAGCGATGACGGCTGGTCTAGTTATTGGCTACCTTCTCTGCTACATTTAAAAGTTATCTGTATGTCCAAAGTACTGTTTTTGAAAACAGCATTTCGAAAATTGGAATTACAACATAGTTATTATTAATAATTTTGATGATACGCGAGTTTATAAATAAAGTTTATAAATACATACATACTTTGTTTTCCTTTTTTTTTACCTGCCAAACTATTTTCTTAGTACTATTGTTGCAAACACTATTTCCTGTGAGATATGTTCTCTTCATTGTACCAAAGAGTACGGATTATTGCTGTATACACCGGAAGTTACCGGGACAAATTGTTTAATCGGAAAATAGCTTGTATCATCTTAAGCTTGGAAACAGCTTAAATTGTCTATTTAGTTTCCAAATATAGCATACACTTTTGTGTGTATAAATAATTGTCCCCGTCTCTTTGTTATGTTAATATAAACGTGTACATTCATACAATCTTCTGTGATTATCACCTCGAATACGCTAAAATTGTTTTTTTATGTCAAGTTAATTAGCGTAGTCATAAGTCAAACATTGAGAAAATTCTATTTTACTTAAACATCGCGACTTTTAAAAGTACCTATGTACGACTTAGATAAAGGTTCCGTATAAAATATCTTCTGACAAAAACCCAGTCTAATCCATGTTTATAACGACTCAGAATTTATTGTATCTTTGAGGGAAGATCAGTAATAATTTACTTTCATTGTTCACATAATGTTCGTTAACAATACATGAATTTTCTACATATTTTAATAAAATACAAAAAATGCTTTGTCATAAAATTAAAACAGCTTAAAAATGTATAATAAATCTACTGGTATATTATTACTATTTCAAAAATGCAAGAAATCCTTTCTTGCGTTCATTTTAACTCCTATATGAAACCGTCATTTTATTTCATTAGTTATTAAAGATTGCAAAAATTTATTAGTTCGCAATGGATTAAACATTTTTTGTACCCATAAATTCTTTATAGTGTGCGAAAATTTTAATCAATAGCTAGTAATTTGTGAAAAAAACAGTTGGCAGAGGAAAATGTTTTTTTTTATTGCAATGAATGACGAGACGAGCCTGCCATTCGCCTGATGGTAAGCGATACGACCGCTCATGGACAGTAGCAAAACCAAACAACACCATGAGTTACAAGGCAATGCTTGGCATTCCACTGCGCTCGCCATCCTGAGACATAAGATGTTAAGTCTCGATATGTCCAGTAGTTACTCTGGCTACAATGTCCTTCAAACCGGAACACAACAGTGCATTTACACTGCTGTTTGGCGGGAGAAATAGACATGTACATGTACCGACAAACCCTCAATAGTCATAGTCCCAATGTCCCAATAGTCTCTACTTACCTAAAATCATCGATATCAATGTTACACTAGATAAGACATTCAGTACAAAAAATGTGTCCCACCTACAAAAGTATTAAATGAATGTTTCGCCGTCAAACCGAAAGCAAATCATCAGAAGTTACAATATTTTAATAAAATACAAGGTAAGTGATGTAATATTGCAGTGTGCTTTTAAAATACGGGGGCACTTTATTTCTTTGACGTGTCTCGTCTATCGGTAGAATATAAGTCAATGCCTAAAATATTGTTTTATTAGTAAGCTACACGACCATAACAACATCATTTTCCGGTATTCATATTTTGCTCTTTTTAATTTGCTTTTTTGGTATTTAAACACAATATTAATTATAAATTTTATGGGTATACTAAGAAAAAAAAAACATGAAATAAAGTTAATCGAGAAAACAATTTCCATATTTAAATCCTGTATTATTTTTAAAATAATGGAAGTATCTCTCTGGTCTAATTTACATTATTTATACGAACAAGTACATCATATTTTTGTAAACGCATCGCATATTATGACTATTATATTAGGGCTATATTATGTCCATTAAAGGACACAAACGTGCAACAAACTAATTTTGCTATATTATAAATGCTGCAAATAAAAATTGTATAAAGAAATAATATAAAATTAACAACAATTAGATTAAAATAAAAAGGCAAAAAACATCTCCCACCTTTTTTGCTATGAAATGTTTGGTGGATAGACAAAACAATAACAAACAAAGTTGGTGATAAAAATAAAAAAGTGATTACAAATAAATTTGTGATAATATAATCGAATTTACTATAGCAAAAAAATATCATAATGTCGACAGCTGTATAGTATGAAGAAGTACCAATTAAAAAATTAAATAAGCACAGAATAAATTACCTACCTTAAATTTTCCTTGTCCCTGTAGGCGTCGAAAACTCAAATTCGAATCTCCAAGTTGTTTTAAATCCACAACAAACAATTTTCACAGTCAAGATAATGGAGCACTATTAGTACTTGTCCACTCCAATAAACAAATGTCACTCAAGGGGATGCTGTATTATTCCTTTGAAGCTCGCGCGATTTATGCCAATGATTCGCTACACTACTAATAAGACAGCAAAGAAACACGCATCTACTATCGGCGTTTCACAGTTCGTGTAAAGTTTGAGAATGGTCGGAGGCAAAGTTACACGTACGTTGTGAAGCAGAGCTCGCGACGAAGTGAGCCGATGCGGCGGCGAACAGCGGAGTGAGAGCCGCGGGCGGTCGGCGCGACTCGGCCGAGGGCGGGCGCCCGAAACCGGGGTGGAATGGAACAACACTCTAATATAATGACAGGGTCGGAACACTTTAATACTCTAATTGAAAAAGTATACTCTAACAGCTTTTAAGTGTAATTAAGGTTACGCTTTCGAATAGGAGAGATTCACAATAAGATTTTCTGTTCAAACTTTCAGTATGTATTTGCGTTTATATATTTTGCCATTATGTATACCTGTAGACATTTTATAAGATTCTAGTGTAATAATGTATATTAATTTGAAAGTAGCTTAGATATATAAAGTAATTTCGTCTGTACGACAAAATGTCTATATACTTCCTGTTTCCTTGGTTAGGAAAATGATGGACGATGTTGCCGCCTGCGACCTACACGTAAAAATTCGGAAGAATTAAGAAATATTATTATTTTGTCACTATTATGCATCAGTGGAATTTCAAAAGAAGAAAATTCGATTAAAAAATTAAAAATTCTAAATGGTAAGAGTGAATTGAGTTAGGTACTTGTATTATGACTAAATTGATTCAGACTAACAGCGTTAATGAAGCCTGTTCATATGAAATTAATAACTTATTTACTTTTTATTTCCAGTCTTTTAATTTAAATAATAGGTTATACATTTAACTTTCATAATTGGAAAATCAGTTGGCAACTGGACAGAAAAATTTAATTTTACAATACTATCAATCCTGATAGTATTTATATGCAAGATAACAAATAAAAATATGATAGACAGCTGAGAGATGCACATCAAAGTTCTCCTCTCGCTCAGGCAAGCAATACTAAAAAATAAAATAAATAAAAACTGTTCTTGTTATAGAAACTATGATGTAATTGTTTGTATTATTAATAATCTTTTAATCGAAGTATAATAAATCAGACTTAATGAAAAGAGCTCCTTAACGTCTGATTAAAATCACTCTACGTCAATAGATTGTGAAAAATAGTATTATTCCGTAATATTCTGTTCCATTATTTTACAAGTGTTTATTTTATTCATATTGATCTTGTAGAATTTCTCAATACAGAATAAATGTTTAAAAATAGGTGAGTAGAGTTTGGTCAGCAGACCAGAAGCTTTATGTCTCGGTAAAATGTAAAGTTCTTCAATTAAGCACTAAAGCGAAGCGTAGAACAAAAACTAGAGGTATAATTTAAATATTCGCCGTAACAGAGTAACCACCCTCTTACAGTAATTTTGTACGAAAGGTACTATCAAAAGCCAGTACGTCAGATCGTCAGCTGGCCAGTGCGTTTATTTGGAAGTGGCGGGCGGCGGGCAGCGGGTGTAGTGCGGTGGTGACCTGCAAAGAAACAGCAAGTGTGTGTCCTGTGTCCGTGCACCGTCGCTGAGAATTTAATTTCCACGGCCCGCCCGCCCTCACCGCCATTGTCCGCCCAGTATTTCATTACGGCTCGAGCTTTTCTATTAATAAATCACTCTTCGCCTGCGCCGTTTAATTACGTCCCGGATCCGGCCAACGTCTGATTACACTTTCATCGAACATCTAATTAGGAGTGCAGTCGGGACGCGCCGGCCTCGCAACGTGTGTATTCTTTGTGCGACAGATATTACCCTCCGCCGACCGCCCGTATCATACCACCATGCACACGCTACCCAGCTAACTTTCAAACGGACAAACTTTGATTAAAATCGGCCACTTGCGCCGCAGTATTCACACCTGAGATTCAAATTAAAATCCCAGCGATCGGATTCTTTACTAATACGCCGTGAATCGTTTTGGATATTATTTACAGTTTTTAAAATGACTAATAAAAACACAAATGTAAGCTTGGGGCCATCGTAGCGGCTCAAGACCTTTTTAATTTCCTGGAAGGGATGGCGCGGGCGCGGGTGCGGACGCGGAGGCGAGCGCGGGCGCGGCGGCCGGCGGCGCGGGCAGCGGCGGCCCACCCGTTTAACTTATTGCCACGGTTAACGAGAATACGCCGTTGTGTGCCGGCGAAATTGAAGGATTTACTCCGCGTCCCTCCTTTATTAAACGTATTGCACACTTGCCCAGTTCACATGTGTGGGTTCCCTACTACACACGCAGAACGCCGAAATTACATTTCACATGAGTCGTAATAACAAGGGCGGGTGTAAATCACTAGCGTTATTAGTTTCTCTAGCTATTTGGATTTTTTTCGATATGAGAGTTTCGTATTTTAAGCAGGGAATTTGGTGCAAAATTTCCTTATAATTTTTAATTTAAATAACCGCATTCATTATACGTTATACCTGAATAAAATCGTTGTAACAGTTAAACATCTTATATTAAATAATGTACTTATTCAAAGAGGTTAGTTGAATGTGAAGCATTGCTGTGGAGATAGCGATTGGCCGAGGCGAACGAGTGCAGCCGCGCGTAAGACGCAATATCACTGGACTTCCTGTAAGCTAAGCGTATCGCTCAAAGTTTCGCAATATACGCGCACCGAGCCCGTCCTTTATTAAAAACTATTCTCACATTTTTAATTAAAACTTGTGTTCCCCCACTAAAACTTTATTTAAGCAATAAAGGCGGCGCAATTAGCGGCGCTGTCCCCGCCGGCGACTTCACCTACTTTTCCTTTGCTTTAATGAGTGTTTTTTAATAAAGTCGGAGTCTGCAGCGAGTTTATTAATTTAGTTTAACTCGTGTCACGATATCAAACGATTAGAAGCCCAATATTTTACCTACACGGGGTGTTCAGTTACATGAAGGCTTGCTATGAAGTAAACGGTTATTAGAGTTAGGCAAGTAGGTACACTGAAACATATTCGAAGATGGCACGTGATATAAAAATAATTGTTTGAAATGGGATGTTTTCAGTGACGTGCATTACAAGTCCAAAGTAAGGATTGTTGTCGAGCAGCGAACTAAAAGCTTGAATGACGCGAGCCCCCTCGCCCGGTGCAGGCCCCACCTCCCGCCAAGTGTTCCGGCCATAATTACATTCCCGTGTCTAACAAATGGAGAATCGGTGTTGATTTGTGTTTAGCCGAGCACGAGTCGGTGATCCGCGCGGCCGCGTCGCGCGTCCACTGCGCCTCGCCTGCTCTCCACACTCTACCCTACGTGCAGCGAGTGCCAAATCCGTCTTACATCCACATTAACTACTTTGTTTACGCGCCACAGTTAATAAACCTGTCGTTCAATACACTCACTTACAATCATCAGTCGGATAATCTCACTGTGCGTTAAATTGTTATAGTTTAACATAATATTTAAGATAACTGATAAAATAAAAAATACATTATATATTTGTTAAATTTCTTCAAATAAGCAGTAATGAAATAGTTATGCTTCATAGAGTCATTAAAATAATTTGATAATTAAAAGTTTGATATCAGGAAAGCCCACTTACGAAACACGTTAAAAATATTGATCATCAGACTAAAAGCATAGTAGCAATTAAATATGTGTGTACATCGATGCCATATTATTTTAATGTAAAAAACAGTTTCCCTTCTATTATTACAGCGATATAGTTACGTGCGAGTACGATAATTGCGCGCATATTGGCTAAGTGAAAAACGAAGCACGGGCCACGGCCGGCCGGCCTAAAAGCTTCGCGGCAGATTGCATCAGCACACGGCTTTTCCATTACAAGCTAGTTCTTTATTACCGGCTTTGAGAAGTTAGCACGAGGATGTTTTAAATTGGATGCACTGTATTTACTTATCTAAACTAACGCTTTGGAGCAATAAACACTATTTTTCGCTAAAATGTTTCTCTTCTATGCTTATTTAGTATCAATAAAGGAAGACATAAAACGAATTCCGCAGAGCGCGCGCGGTCGTCATCGAAGAAGCCGATAGTTCAGTTTCGCATAGCAGTTAAAACGGGGTCGTTGGCGCAATAGCTCGTATGAGGCGGGTAAGGAGTCGTTAGGGCGCTCGTATATCCTCGGATAACCGCGAATATTGGCCGCACTAACAATGTGCGTCTTTATAAGTTTTTAACGAGCTCGGACGGTATAAATTATGTGTGCGGCGGGCAGTGGGTCTCGTTATCTCGCTAACGGCGCACTAGCGGAAGCTTAATGTACCGAGAGCTTTATTGTAGCCACTTACAGCACGCTGCAATTCCAACTAGTTGTACAACACCAGTACAGTTCACTTCGTTATTTTTTAACAGCCATATCCCCTTAATAATACTTCCATTAATAATAGTTATACGTGTGAAATTGCTATAAATTTTATGCGTTTACACTTTAATCGTCGAATGGCTGCGATCTTTCTCAATTCGAGATCGTATTACGACTGAGCAACATTTCGTTTGAGTGTGAAAATACTATGTGTGGGTAGGCAATTAAAAGTCCCGCTTTAATAATCAATATTCAATCTAAGCTTTAGGTAATATGGAAACAATTAAGTGCAATTGAAAGTCAATAAATGCAGCCTACACTGATTGGCCAGACTAGACTGAGAACAGACAAAATTAAACTGAAGCTTTTCTTTATATTAATACTATAACCGATAACCGTATGTTTTAAAAATTAACTTCCATAACTAACTCATCTAGGATTCATTTTGATTACAACGCAATTTATGAAGTAAAAATAAAACTATGCTGCTTTTGTCGAACTTCGCAATATTTAGCCACGAAGAATAGAGCATAGGATAAGAAATAATTACCCTGTTGAAGGGATACCATTTTAGCATATTTGATGGTAGAACATAATATCAATAAATATTATATTAGAAAATTTAAGGTCGAATAATATACATACCCAAATGCAATTTATTTAATTTATAATAAGGCATAGGTAATTATAGATTTTACATATTTTTACAACTGTATTCTGTATCAGCCCATATACGTCCCACTGCATGGCACGGGCCTCCTCGACAACCGAGAGTATGATTGAAAGGGGTTAGGCCATATCATTATTATAGCTAATTTAATTAATTAGAAAAATGCTAATTTTGACCAAAACATAATTGATTAATGCCATGAGCACTAATCAATTTTTCAACTCAAAAAATAAGTCTCATTTGTAGAATCTCATTATTTGTTATAAAAATTCTCGAAGACACAGTTTATTTAAGTTATGAACTAAATAAAAATCAACTCCAACGGTTTCTATCTAGATGTACTTTCATAGGGCATTCCGTCGACGTCCAAGAGCTTTGATTAAAAATACCAATTAAGATTACGAGTTTTTTATTCCAATTCTAATCAACCAGTTAATTAGGATTTAGCGTAAGCGGTTCCCCCATCGACCCTGCTTAACGCCAACCCGTTTTCATAATGATAATATTAATGTTTTCAATTAGCTGTGAATATTTAAGTGACTTTATCATTATGTCAATAAACCAATTTTATCTACTCCTAATTTAAAAAAGCTTATTTAAATATCATATAGTAGGTAATGATAGGCATAATATGTAATACACATGTTATAGTTCTGTAATTAAGTGACGCATTTTGGTAACCGACTGGTGGTAGATCTCTCATATACTGGTGTATATGAGAGACCTACCTCTTACTCTGTGTGCCTATGTTTATTTTATACTGGTAGTAGGTCTCTCATATGTGAGAGGCCGCCTGGGTAGGTACCACCGCAATGTCTATTTCTCCTACCAAACAGCAATGTCATTGCACTGTTGTGATCCGGTTTGCAGGACATTTTAGCCCGAGTAACTATTGGACACAATAAGATAACATTAAGATGTTAAGTCTCATTATGTCCCAGGATGCGAGTGCAGTGGAATGCCAAGTATTGCTTTGATTCATGGTGTTGTTTGGTTTTGCTTCTGTTCTTGAGCGGTCGTATCGTTTACTATCAGGCGAATGGGATGCTCGTCTCGTCATACCTGGTAATAAAAAACGACTATGGTGCGCAAATTTTATTTTCATACAATCGAAAGAATTTATCAATTTTAATAAAATTTCATTAAAAACTAATATGTCACTAGAAAGCATTCGCACTCCAATAAAAATACGTATTATGTGTACCATTTACTGTGATTTTTTTACAAATAAAAATTCACACTATGTGATATTTCACTGTTTACCCCAGTTAAAAGTAGCCGTAGTTCACTCCCCCTGTCGTACTACGAGAAGGTTAATAGAAGCAACGTAAGTAATCTTAATGTAGTTAAATTTGTTTTATAAAGCTTTAGCTGAGAACAAAGACACATCTCTGACACTGTAGGAGCCGTGAAGTAACAAATCAATATTTGGAGTGAGTGCTTTTTCGTGCTATGGAGAAGCTTTTATCTGGACAACGGTCGGATGGCAGCACAAACAGTCAAAGGACAGAGACATTCACTTTAATATAACATGATCTACCCGTACTGTCCTTACTTTACAAGGCGGGTGTTCGGTTTTGAATGTAAAGAAAAAAAACGCTGAACACCGCGTTTTTCTTTTCATGTTTACACTCGCTTCAAGCATTGTAAGGATTAAAAGGACTGGGGTCTCAGCCCCCTATACTTTTAAAGTAATTAGTGTTGTCGCGGTTATTATTATCGTTCAAGTATTTTTTTTTAATTAGGCAGGTGTTGATTATTGTCGAAACGGAAAAAACTTACGCGCATTTTGCTTAAAATATGTTTAAAGAAAACAAAATATTTTATATTTGTAGATACTTTTTCTTTTACAGGTTGTGCTCTTCAATAAAAATTCTGTAATTTCAAATGTTATTTTTCCTTTTTAGGTAATTTCTTATTACCGATCGCCGTTTTTTCAACTGCCTTTATTTTTATTATGATAGGTTTAATCATTTGTCAATAAAATAACACAACTATTTATCTTTCCATTCGGCGTAAACAATGATGACTAGGTATTTAACGATTTTATGAGGGTCTAGTCATATTGTGTCTGTCAAAATCTTGACAACTGAAATGTAGTGACAAAATTAACACTTGTTACTTTCATTCCTTCATATACTTATGTTCGTGATATCGCATTTTTTTTTGGTTTATATTTCTAAGTAATAATAGCCAGAATCAAGGAAGAATAACATAAGGGTAACATACGGCATAAAATTGATACTTCGTTTATCATTTTTTGTTGCGATGAATGGCGAGACGAGCTTGCCGTTCGCTTGATGCACAGGCTTGATGGTAAGCAATACGACCGCTCATGAACAGAAGCAAAACCAAACAACACTATGAATTACAAAGTAAATTGTCATGCCACTGCGCTCGCCATCCTGAGATATAAGATGTTAAATCTCATTATGTCCAGTAGTTACTCTGGCTACAATGTCCTTCAAACTGGAACACAACAGTGCATTTACACTGCTGTTTGGCGGGAGAAATAGACATTGCGGTGTTACCTATCCCGGCGGCCACTCACATATGACAGACCTACAACCAGGTTATTTATTTCCAGTAATGCATATTTTTTTTTTTGCAAATTGACATGGCAATTCGGGTAAAGTAATATCTAAAAGATTGATTAAAAATGAATTTATTGATAAACAAAAGCAATTTTCGTTTTTATTTACATAGTTACAACCAACCCCAGGGTATAGATGATTGTAACAAATTCCACTGTTTTTATTTGGACATATTTCTCAAAATCTGTAATAGCAGTTGCAAACAAGCTGGTGTTAATAGCTAGCCGAAAAGCCAATATACAATGTGAAGTAATTAGTATTATGTGATCTAATAAGGTTTGTAAGATAATACAAGAAAATTGAAAATCGTTACGTTCGTACCTGGTCTCCCCTACTTACATAAACTCACGCCTTTTCCCCAGAAGGGGTAGGCAGAGGTAGCCTTGGTAACAACCAGGACGACGACTACCACGTTTCGCCTTGTGTGTTCCGTCCCACGATGTAATAGGAGGCGAGCCTATCGCCTTATCAAGCACAAATTCCCGACTCTGGGTTGATAATGAATAGAATAATCCAATATCCCTTTGCCCGACCCGGGATTCGAACCCGACACCTCAGCTTTGTAACCATACCATGGTACTACTACGCCACCCAGGCAATGATTTTATTAAATTTACATTTTATTGTCTGACTAATGCTTTTATTAAAGGCACCTCCATTTCTGTATAGGTACTGATCTCTTTAAGAGCCTAGAACAAATTAATTAATTCCTTTATAATTACTTTTTGTTTAAATTAAATTAAAATCCGATGAGGTAATTAGCCAAATTAGCACGTAATCTAACTTAACTACGTAATAGGTATTACAAGATGATTCTACTTATTATGTTGGACCGATTTGAACCTGCAAGAGCACACTTGTATATGAATTTTAAAACATTTAATTATTTATAAATACTTACCTAATGCCAAAGAGTATCGTGATTGATTTATATAATTAAAAACGATACAAAAGAAAGGTTTAATTAATTTTGTCACGCTATAGTGGGCTTTAGCCGATAAGTATAGACTAAGTGGAACTTTACCGCAAGCGTTAATTATTATCTGCGAGGAGTGCTCTTTGTTTAGTTGCCAACTCTAAATTAGTTTTCGAAATGGATCATTCACACCCCGGCACACCTCCTCCCTCTCGGGCCCTCCCAGTTACTAGTAATTGGAATGTTCTGAGATGACACCACTCTGTTGCCTCTAATCAGTTAACAAGGAGCTCACTGTACGCCATTGTCATTCATAGAGACAACCTTAGTTCCATATAGATATCTACTCACATCATTATCTCAACCACATAATGTATTGGTACGCATATTGTATTTACAAACGCTTAACTATTTTTTGTTTGTTTAATCGTATCAGAAATAACCGTTGTTTAATGCATCTCTCATGAAAGCGACATTGAGTGGACTAGCCTGTGATATGTCAATAAAAAGTTTTTAAACTCATTTTATTTTGTTCCAGGCACTCAAAGATGGGCGTAAGCACTTATCTTAGAGTTCCTGCATTAAGTCGTCAACAATTAAGGCTCATTAAATTTCATTAGTGGAATGGTCCCGGCGCGAGCGGGCGGCGGGCGGCGGCCGGCCCGTCGCCGCTTAGACGGATAATCTCCAGCTGTCAGCCGCTAATGCGTTTTAGAGTACGTAATTTGAACCGTCGAGATCGGTGGTAATTAACGGCCGCAATTAAGCTAAGTGATTATTAGTAGCTACAGACGCAAAATGTTACATTCATTGAAAAATATTGACTCCCATGTAAATTGCGTTCCACCATTCACAGCTAACGATCTTAGTAATGTTGTCTAACAGTCCTTCTCTTTAATGTACGTGTGAACTGTAATAAATTGAAACATAACATAAACACCTCTTAACATATTGAGCATTTTTACAGATACGTTTTTAAAAAATAATGAACAATTTCCAACGTTTATTTATGTACTTCAAAATCTAAATACTTAGTAACAATTCCTCTCAATGTCAAAGCAGCTAAGCTTCCTTTTATTATTTATTAATCGTGCAACACCCACCAGATCTCTCTGGTTTTCAATATAAGTCAATTTAAGTGAAGATACACACGAGAGTAAAGTGAAAGCTTTATGTCACTTCAATTTTGTGTTAAAAATAAGTGTGCGCGCCTCAAGTAATCCAGAGGCAGGGGTAATGTATTCCCATATATACATAAGTGAAAACATTTTAAGAAGCTCCACGGACCCACTGCATCACCCCCGGGGTTAGGGCCTAAAAGCACTATCTCGAAGCCAAAGCCTTACAACTCTTCTCAAATTCAACTTACTTTTCGCTATGTGGAGGTGCCCGTACAAATGTTCTATACGTGAAATAAACCATCTTGATGCTTCATTTTATTTAATCGCTTAAAATACGGTTGTATGTTCAATATAATACAATTTTAATCAATAATGGGTTCTGGAGAGGTAATATTTAAGATATACGACATGTCCAACCGACGTGAAAGTAGTGTTTAAGAACATTTTTTTTTTCGAAAGTTTTTGATTTCCCAATATTAAAAGTCTTTAAAAATATTTTTACACATTTCGCTTATTGTGAAGTTATATTTGTTGTTTTTTAAAATTTAAATGTTATAGAATGCCGAAATAAGAATAATCATATCTTAAACACTTTTTTTATTATTACTGTGAATTGCGAGACGAGCTTGTCATTCGCCTAATGGTAAACGATATGACCGCTCGTAAACAGTAGCAAAACCAAACAACACCATGAACCAAAGCAATGCTTGGCAATTCACTGCGCTCGTCATCCTGTGACATAAGATGTTAAGTCTCATTATGTCCAGTGTTACTCTGGCTACAATTTGCTTTAAACCGGAACCACTCTCTAATCTCACTGACTATACGAAACAAAATACTAACAATATTTCAATTTTGTATTATCTATAAAAAATAATATATCAGGTGGATGGTATTATTAGGTATAGTTATCCTGTGTCATCTTCTTGGACTTATAGCTCAGTTTCTCACGAACACTTGCAATTAAAGCAGACGCATGCTCCCTTGCTGCGCTAGAGTTCTTCAATATTTTAGATTGTTTTGTGGACTAGCAATTAGTGCGAGTGATTTAGTGCTACAACAATTACTGTTTTTGTCAGAATCGCCAAGCAAGCTTCAGAAGCGAGATTCTGGTGAGTGATATAGATGTTCTATATAAATATTATATTATTATGATCTATTGTTTGTCCGCTGCCCTGTACACCATTATAAAAAGCAGATTGCTGAAAGCTGCCTAGCCGATATTTAAATAAAAAAAAAACAATTTAATCTTAATTCTGTTACATGCCTCCTTATGTCCTGTCGCCAAATAATAATTAATAAATATGTATTTGTATGACTATTTATTTAACTCGGCGCTGTAGGTATGCTCTCGCGAATATTGTCTTCGACAAATCATACTCAAAAAATGAATATTACATACATACATAAACTTACGCCTTTATCACAGAAGAGGTAGGCAGAGGCGCCACCAGGACATTCACATTTCGCCTTGTATGTTATGTCCTATGATGTGACAGAGGGCGAGCCTATCGCCATATCGGGCACAATTTCCTGCCTCCGGGCTGATAATGAATAGAAAAATCCAATATCACTTAGCCCGACCCGAGATTCGAACCTGAGACCTCAGCTTTGTAATCGTACCGTAGTACAACTACGCTACCGAGGCAATCTGGCAAAAAATGGATATTATGTATAAATATATAAGACTAAACTATATTTTGGTGTAAAATAAAGTATATTATAAATAAATAAATAAACTCCGAAGTTAGAGTTAAGTATTTTAAAGTTAACTAATGAAAAGTCATTATTTTGTTTTTCTTTACCAAAAGTTATACAATTGTAAAGTATCTATTGGCATGGAGCGCGCTATACTGGCACAACACACGTAACGAATTCAAGTTTAGTGCGCGGGACTAAGACCCGGCTGTCGTGGTCACAGCGGGCTGCGAGAGCGAGCCACAGCCACGACAGGACGTCGATTGATTTGTCTAAGCTTTGTGCCACCGGTCACAGTGATGTCTCTAAACCATGACCCTTAGTCACCCGGCTTGGCTCGGCTTGTGCTCCCAAATCGCCCGTAACAAAATTCCCATTATTAAAGTTACGTGTGCAGCTTGTGCAGCTATGCTCGATTTCATATAAAATAAATCGAAAAGTTCGCGAGTTTAATTCGGTCTCCTCAAACCGACGTCAGTCGGCACTGGAGACGCGCGGGGCGTGGCGGATGCGAATCTCGATGTTTTGTAATGGAGCTTTTTAAAATGGAAGTCGAACTTTTGTCAGACACTTTTAGCCGTGCCGGAGATACATTTAAGCTTTTTAACTTTTCCACTCCGGTAATGTATCCTTACACTTTCCAATGTCTGTAGTGGAGGTGTCGCACATTTTTTTGTTTTCGATGGAATAGATAAAGCGGGAAACTTTTTGTTTGTGTGTCTCGGCTCTCGATACTGTTCGACTGTTTCACTATAATCCGACTACAGTTTCTCTTTACACGGCCCCAGACGGGTTATTTTTTGTGTTCGACGACAGTGTAACAGTTTTGCCTACGTTCCATTAAGTAAATGCACTCTGGCCGCCACTCGACACTGCATTAATATTGCATTTCTAACTCCTCCCCGTCTCCCAGCTCTCGTTATTACGAATCCTCGATGGACAGTATATATTTTATTAGTTATAAGTAATGGATTTACCTTGTTGTTTTCGTCACAATGCTGTGTTTCTATTAAATAATAGACAATACCCAATACAAAAATGAAGATGTTTATTACTAAGTATGAATTTAATGTTAAGAAGACTTTCTAGATTAAGTATAATTTATCAACAACGTAAAAAATATTTAGATTATTATGAAATAATTTAAAATAAGACGAATGCCGTAATAGGATCAAGTTCAACGGTCTCAACTAAGCGAACTAGAGACATCGTACGTGAAATTGTATAAAATTGTAGCTATCAATCTTTTCTTACAAATTACATCAATCTCTCAAAATCAATAAATGTTTGTAGCTAATGTAAGCGCTTAACGAGCCGCGAGCGGGACTCCTGAGCGGATCAGCAAATGGAGTGCTTCATGCATAATGTAGCGCAAGCTGAGTGTTGTTTTGAAAAGCGTTCTGAATTTGTTATTTTCGTCACACCAGGTGATGCCCGGGCACCTCATGAAACATTTAACGACATATCGATGTACATATCGTTCGTGCCTCTCATGAGTTACAAGATTACACGCTTCGGGAAAATTCCATTAATTTCTGCTTTAATTTTAATATATCAAGTACAAACTATGCACATTAAGTGTATAAAGAATATCGCGCAACCAACATTTATTTTCAAAAAGGGTTTCAGAATAAACAAACATTTAATGAAAAGAGTTCAAAGCATAGAAATAATCTTTGTGCCATAAAGCAAATTTCTATATCCTTACGTAACTTTATTAAATGATAACAGGAGATAACCGGCACCTCAGAATTAATTAATCCACTCAGAGATTGCATCTAAAAGCCCCGTTGCCCCGCGCACCCCATTCCTGCCCGGGGTCGATCCGTTTCCAGCCACTTAAACTTCACGCGGCGCGCTCTAGCTTCCGTTTTAATTACAAAATTAATTCAAAATGTAATTAAAGTTAACAATAAGGCAGCAAACAATTGAAGTTATTTATGTTAGTTTATGCTTTATGGTGAGTTCTTCTTGCGTTAGAAATACGGTTTACTCGAGAGGGAGCGTTCATGTGCTTCGTATTATAGTACATTTAGTCCGATGTGGAGTGTAATATGAAAGCCAGGTATCATGGACTACGTTAGCCTATTCTAACTAGCACTAATGTCTTACTGGATAGTAATTAGATATAGGTAGCAATCCGCACTAATCATTTCAAAGGTCAGCATACATCCGCTTGTTGGTTAATCCGATAACATTTCTCACACGTCAACAAACATTAAGCTGTACAGCAGTACACAGGAGCAGTATTAGAAACCAAATAACGCCATCATCACATTAGGTTTCATCTAGTCAATTGGAACAAGCATATACTTCAGACCAAACACACATAGTACCAAGAGTAGCTACCATAATAGATGTTGTGTGAATTTATTTAATTTTGCTAAGTTCATCAAATCATTATGTGGCGAAATAAAACTAAGAGACGTCTATGATGTTACTTCTCGATAATTTCTCGTGGAGCAGTAGTATGATCTTGTCGATGCGGATCACCAAACCAGGGCTGAAAATTTTCGTACCTAACATTAATATTGACGCCTTCATAGATTATGGCTTCTAAACATGATATAGATGAGATAAAAAATAATAGAGATTATTTCACCTTACCCGATGATAAAACCAACTGGATTAGCGAAATCTGCAATGACTTAACTCGTAAGAATCAAATTGATCATTGATGGCTGTTTATTTTAAATAAAATAGTATCAGTACTGCAACGATTGGGCTTCGACTTCAAATGTAGTTGACATTCCGACTCTACCTCAAACGATTAATAACTTTACGAAACGAAAACGGACATGTATGTATATCCCACATGACACATATACATAAATATGATCTCATATACCTACTTACTAAAGTTACGAACCCGGGTATTAACTATCGCAGTTATATTTTGGGCTTAAAGTTTTTTTATATTGATGGACAGTTGATAAATACACAGTACACGCTATGATTGAAGACCTGAAAGCAAAGGGTGAAAGGTGTCAGTAGGAGTTAGGGACACGGTGCGGACTCATCCATTCAATGTCACTATACAGGCAATAAAGCTCTGTTGAAAAGCACTTAACGCGATTGATTCAGACCATTTACCATTCCATAAACAAACACAACCTTTCCATTATGGTAAATTATAAAACCTTTTAGCAAATCGAAATCGAAGAAAAAGGAGTGGTTTGTGTTTATATTATTAGGTGGGTAATGATAACTTGTTGTTACGAAAATTCGTTCACTATTTTTGATAATTGCGTAGAAGAAGAATAAAGTGTGAATTAAATATATCCTTCATAAATTATTCCTTTCAAGATTTCTCATAAACTTTAAGTTCATAACGATCGACCGCTACATGATGTACACACGTTACAGTTGCCCTTCCGATCATGATAGAGCTCTACCAAAACAAAGGGCTATAATCTAAGCAAAGATCCAGGAACCCAGAAATCAGAATGATATCCGGCTATTCGTATGAATGAATATTAGTGGTGATTATTATTCTTTAATTCTTTTACAACTACCAATTTTAGTTTTAGATAAATGAAAAATTATAAGAATATTTTTTAATCGATTGGAATCATATTTCGATATTATGTACATAGTGCACCTAAAAAATTGCAGATCTCCATCATAGAGAGTGTTTCAATTTCAACGAGTCGGAGAGGGTATTAAATGTTTTTAATAGATTGCATCAACCTTACATTGAGCATGTTGAGCATTGAATAAAAACGGCGATAATTTCTTAAATGTTTAATTAAAATTAAGCATTGTACATATAAATTCACCAAAGAAATAAATCTGCAAGCTGCACAATCCAGTACATTGTCTAAACAAAATTCCCGCTAAAACTTCAATATATTTTTAAATCGATTCCAGAACAAACCGGCTAAGGTCAAAGAACATCTTGTCCAATAATAAATATTTTACCTGCCAAATGTCTGTTTGCTGCAGGATACGCTAGTACACTGTATAACCCAAGAATTATAGGCGTATGTCGTAACGTAAAAAAAATATGGCATTTAAGTACTGATTAAATGGAAATAAAAAATATTTTAGCAATGAAGAATGTTAACCAATTTTGATTATTAGCACTCCATATTCTCTGGCAAAAATAAAAAATACTAGTGAAAGAATTACTTCGATATGTCAATTAGTTTCCGATTTAGAAGTAAAACAAGTTGTAACCGTTCGACCCGGGCTGCCGGTTACGGTGTGACGTCATACCACAACACGCTCACTGGCTCACTCAGTCCGCTCGTGGTCGCGCGCCCGTGCCGTTGAATTTATACCCACAGAGTACTATAATATTACGTTTATACCTAAAGACTTTTAACAATGTCCAATCCAAATACTAGGAAATCATGTGTTGTGCCTAAATGCACAAACACAACTACCAATTCGCCAGAAAAGAAAGTCTGGAATAACACATAGGCTACTTTTAATACTGGGAAAATGTACAGCTTCTGAGGGAAACTGGGGCGAAGCTGCTGGCGGAAGCTAGTTTGCAATAAATCAATATAGGTATGTATGTATTCATTTAAATTTACTAAGAAGAGCGTTACCTACTTATATTATACATACGTGCCTACCAATAGCTACAAAACTATAATACATGCATATTTGTTGTCTTTAACTTACAAATTTAATGGTAGGTAGGTAGTTCTACTATTTGAGTTGCATTCTTCCATTACGACATTAGTTGGGTATTTTGTTTTGATAAAACAATTTAGAACAGATAAACTATTAAGCATAAGTAGTAGCACGGAAATTTCACTTACTGTTGCATTTTTACACGCTTTTTATTAGCTTCACCTGTATGTTTGTATGTTTGTTTGTAACCGACTTCTTTGGGCGCGATTTTGACCCACTTTAAAAGGCCAGATTTCGTTCAAACTTTGTAAATTTATTGAGGACCGATGACAATACACTAATTTGATAAAATTATTCCATTTTTCAATTTGCCAAATATGATAAATATAATAAATAATCCAAACTAAAAAGTAGAAAATAAATAATAGTTTAAAAAAACTAAAAAACACGCTTTTTATAGAAAACCGAACTAAAAAATAGAAAATAAATTTTAATGAATTTAAATTAAGAAAATAGTGTTAAAATTTTCAATGAATATAAATTAATAACAGTGTGAATAAAAAAAAAATATTTTATTTTAAAAAAAGCGTGGGGTGCTTTTTAAGATATTATCGAAATGATAATCACTCTACTCATATCTGTCAATAAAATATTTATAACTATTGACACCATGCACCCCACGCTTTTTTTTAAATAAAATATTTTTTTTTTATTCACACTATTATTAATTTATATTCATTGTTTATTTATATTCATTGAAATTTTTAACACTATTTTCTTAATTTAAATTCATTAAAATTTATTTTCTATTTTTTAGTTCGGTTTTCTATAAAAAGCGTGTTTTTTAGTTCACTATTTGTTGATAAGTAATGCGCAACCATTAATCCATCTATTTTAGGTAGATTAACCGATTGCCCTTTTTCGAATCCTTCATCCATTTTATTAATCGAATAATATTTACTATTATTAAACTATTAACTTAATACGCGAACGAAAACCAACAACAAAACACTGCGCAAGCTATTACAACTACTATAATCGCTGGCGATTTGATACGAAGCGAGTCGTGGCCCGTGCGGCGCGTTGCGAAATGACGTCACAAGCGATCACGCGACTGTAGCGGGACTCGATATTTTTCAAAACTTTGAATACCTATAAAATCAAAACTACAAGGTATTTTTGACTACAATAAAAACTAGTGTGTTTGTATACATAAAGGCTTTACTGAGACAACATTTCAAGCAATTTGGCATACCTAGTAACATTGTCCATTGTTAAGTTTATAGTCTATCTAAACTAACAGGTTCCATTTGACGTTTCATACTTTTAACGTAAATAACTTTGTGCAGACGTAACCCACACAATTTCAATAACACTTTCCGTAAATCCATGGAATTATGAAGCTATTCTTATTTTATCACTAGATATACAAACCATAATCACTAAATTCAAACTAGAATCCTTTAAATAAAGCAAAATAACCATTTTAAACAACATATTTTTTTTCTAGACGTCATTGCAAAGTCACCTCGTTAGGTCTTTTACCGGTAGAGTCGAGACTATTCAAACGCATTTGTATACGCATAATCGGTAAAAATATTTAAATAATCGAGCAGATATAAAACAGTTGTTTTTTAATTTTTTAAAATACTGAACTTTCAGCTAATAATAGGTATGCTGTCAACGAACATACATCAATAAATAGTGAAATAATAATATTAATATAAATTAATTTATTATTAATGGGGTATTTTACTATAAGAAAGAAAAAATCTAAAAACTATAAATGTATATAGTAGAGCATTAAGCAATATATTGTATATGTTAATTTCAGTTTTTATTTCCAAGGAATAAATTTTATAATTCGTTTTGAAAATTTCAATTTTTTTATCTGTCCTAAAAAGATGTGAAACGGCTGCCGCCATGATGGATAACGATTCTACGTCATTCCGTAAGTAGAATACCCCCTCCGGTGTCCAAGAGCTCATACAAACACAGGTTGTTTACTGGTTGAGTGACGTATCATTTTAAAGGAACATGGCGCCTAGCGTTTTCACATATTTGCGCGCATAAATTTAAAATTTAAATTTTAAATGGATTTTTATTGGACTTGCCGAGCGAATAAAACTTGATATTTTTTTAAATAGTTTGTCTTAATCTTAGGAACAAATTAAAAGACTTTTGAAAATGGGTAGAATACCCCATTAATAGATTTGGATATTACAATAGAAATGAAGGCGATATTGTAGGATACGCCACACATAGTGAGGAGGTTCCTCACTTTGGAGTATATGTATTGTATTGTATGTGTGTATCATGTGTTCATAAGCATGTGCGTGATGTAGACTGGACTCGAAAAAGTGTCTGCACCCGGGTGAAGCCGGGCCGGGCCGCTAGTAATAGATAAATCACTCCTTTTGTTCCTAAATAGTAAAGTGACATGCAATTGTTGATTTCTCATTAGAATAAAAATGTTCATGAAAAAATAAACGAAATGATGTAAACTGAAAATATAAACTGTAATCGATTAAGAAATACAAACAAATATAATCGATATCTCTAAATAATCGGATATTGTAAGAACCGATTTATTTGACAGCATCCCTATTTCCCAATGTCAAATGGAACTTCTTAGTTTAGATAGAGTATAGTGTTTTTATTTGATTTATGGTTAGACAGAATTTATGTTCATCAAATTTATTATCTGTGACATAGGTATTCCAAAGACGACGGTACGATTTATCATATGTTTAGCATAAAAATATTTGTGCTTTATTTCAATCGCACATCTCAATTCTATTTTTATTGAGAGGCCACAAATTACAAAACACAAAAAACTCAATTGCTGTTGCTAGTTGCTACTTAATACGTATATACTATTATTGTTATTTAGAACCGGTTAATCAAAAAGACAAGATTTGTGTGAAACTGAGTCAGTAATCGAGTTCGTAACAAGTATTTTATTTTTAAAGAATTACCGGCTGATAATTTAGCATGCCCACTACTCGAAAAAAGGTGATAAAAACAGTTTACAAAGACGACGATGATAGCGAGGGAGATGTCGGCGACTTCAGTGATTCTGGTTCGGAAGCACAAATATCAGAAGAATCAAATTCTGAAGACGAAGAAGAAATTGAACAAGCAACGTCGGAAGACGAATTTATTGATAAAAATAAGAAGAAAAAGAAAGCAAAACCTGTAGCAACTAGAAAGCCAATATCTATAAAAACTCTGTTTAGCAAAGTACACAAACAATCGCCTGAAGAAAACTCCGACATAACTCCATCCATTTCAGTGAAAGACCTTACAGAGGAAGACAAACTCTTACCGTCTCTACTTAATTTATCTGAAAGTGGTAAATATACTAATAACATATTTATTTAAAGTTAGTTTACTAACAACAAAATACATGTGCGCGCCAACCTTGAAGTGGTTAAAAGGAATGCAGTTACCATTTATGATTTTTTTTGTCACATAAACTGGCTATATTTTGTGCTAATACCTACAGGCTACAGCAGACTGAATTTTATTATATTTTGTAACAAGTTTTAATTGTTATGCAACACTTAAGAAATATTTAAATTTTCCTAAATAATTTCTATACACATCGAAACCTAGTTGAAAATGTCCATATATTACAGATAGCAGTGATGATGAATTTACAACTGTGTCACCAAAGAAAATACCTACAACTATTGTTCCGTCAACAAGTTCACAAGCTGAAATTGAACCTGAAAATGAAAAAGAAATTGAAATGGAGTACAAAGATGTTGGTATATTTTAACTATCATTTTATCTTTGGATGTTATATAGCAATTAGCAATCCCAAAAAAAAAAACTTATTCCACAATAGATGGATAAAATATATACTATTTTTATGTCACTTAATATTTTGGTGGAAGGGCCACATTGTAGTATAACAGAATGAATGGCTGCAACAACCGAGTATGTAAATATTCACACATATTATCAATTTATAGATGCTAATAAAGAGCTTTGATTTTGTTTTATATCTGGGCTATTTATTTATTATTAGATCCAATAAGGTGGTCATATTATATGTAAAATTTACAATGATGATACACAAATACATTCATAACATCCTTAATTTTATGAAGTCTTACTTATTTTACTATTATTTGTATGTTAAGTTTTATATGTCTATTTTCTTTTATTGTACATATTAAGTATATGTTCATTTTTTTGTAGGTATGGTCAAATAACATACAAGACAACAGTGAGGAAATTGCCAAGAAAACATTTATGGAACTTCAAGAACATAATACAAAAATTGAGGAAACAAAAGCATCAATACAGAAATACACTAATCAAAAAAATGAAGCAGAGTTTGACATAAAAGATTTACTGGCACAAGGTGAAGAGATTCTGCCAAAAGAACCACCCATAAAAAAGAAAACCAGAACAAAGAAAAAAGTTGATAGTGATTCTGAAGCAGAAGATTGGGAGGAGGTGAAAGGTATTCCAATTTATAAATTATTTTATTAAAACACTGTTGTAAAAAAAATATGAATTCTAAGATTCTTAAAGTCAAAAGTCACAGTTAAAGTATATCAAATAATATAATAATGTATTATTATCTTCACTTAATCATCATCATTGTTCTATAGCAGCTTGGTATTAAATAGATACTACATGTTTATAACTTGTAATTCTACTTACACCTAGTATGAGTATATTTATTGTTGATCGCTTGTCCTGATAACTAATAAATGAATAGTACCATTTAAATGTTATTATATAAATAACTATGTGATGTTGAATGAAAGTCTTCTCAACCAACATGACACTTAAATACATGCAGATTATCCATACCTTATTATTTCAGAGTCAAAAACTATACCACAGCAAGGATTACAGCTTTTTGTTGAATTCCCCGATGCCGCACGCAAGAAGAAAAAAGCTATTGATGTAGAGATGATGATGAAACGAAAACTCAATAGAGTTAAAAAGGAGAACCAAGTTTATATGCATAAAGTACATATTTTGTGTTGGCTGGGACATGGTAACTTTATCAGTCGCATTTTAAATGATCAGGAACTTATGTCAGCCGCCCTTTCATTAGTTCCTTCAAAAGAATGTTATCCAGGAGAAAGAGTTGATTTAAAATATATTGAACAAATAACATCGTGGTATAGAGACAAGTTAACATTGAAACAAGACAAAAACGAAGACAAATTTAAGCCTAAAGCTCCACACATCAAAAATATTTTACAATCACAAATAAAAAGCCGAGTGATGACAGCTAAAAAATATATGGTTTTTATATTTGTCATAATGTTGAGAGCTCTGGGGTTGCAGTGTCGAGTGATGTTCAATTTTGTAGCTGTACCACTGAAGCCACCCATTAGTGAATTATGTTCACTGTCAACAAAGCCTGCAGATAGCACTAAGGATAACATATCATCCAGTAAAGAAAAAAATAGGTTAAACGTAAAGAAGTGTAGCTCCACTGCAAATGCTAAATCTAAACAAAAGAAAGTTCCTCAGTTGGATGGAAATTGGGATTTGGTACCTTATGCAAATCTTATTCAGTTGGATGGCAGTAATGAAGATCTTAATCCTAAAACGAAGCCTGTGAGGTCAACAAGAGCTAACAAAAATAAACCTAATAATTGTTCTAATGAAAATGAAGATATGTCTCCCCCAAAAAAGTTGAAAAGAAATCCTGTAAAAACTATTACAATTGTTCCTGAAAAAGAAGACAAGAAACCGTCAGTTGCAAAATTACCGCAAAAAACTACTCGAAAACAAAAAGATAATACTCCTTCAGATGAATCTCCATCAACTGATAAAATAATTGTTCCAGAACAAAAAAGTGTACCTGTGAAAACAACTAATTTACGAAGAACCAGAACTAGAGCAAATCAAGATGCCAATGAGAAAGTTGACAAAAGTAAAGAAACAAAACAAAAACAAAGTCCAGAAGTAATTAAAAAACAAAATAAATTGAAACCACCTAAAATTACAGTCACTCATGAAAATCATACAAATGTTGCTAGCACGTATTTTAAAGAAGAAACTGGTAGTAAGAGCAGTAATAGCAAATTAAGATTATCAAGAAAACGAACTCATTCTGCTGATTCGAATAGTTCACAAGCAGAGAGTACAACAAATACTGATAAATCAAGTAAGGCAGCTAAAACTCGGAGGAAAAGTGCTCCTGGAACTTCAGTTAAAGAAAGCAAGTACTTTAATAATAAGGAAGCTGAGACATCTAAGAAAACTAAAACAACTGCGAGTGTCGTAAAAAAACAAGAAGCATCGTCACCACAAAAAAGAATCAGCCATAGAGATCTATTGAAATCCAAAACAAAACCTAAGAATGATGTAACAGATGATTTGATACAAATCATTACAAATAGAATGAAACAAGAAAGTCCAGAAGCACAGAAAGGCTCCAGAAAAGGTTTGTGCTTCGCGTTTAATAACATAGACACGTAATAGCGCCTAATCTAGGTGCCTTGATACACAACTAGAAGAAAAACTTAATTACTTCAATATCTATTTCATATTTTACACAGGACTTTTTGCGTTAGCATGGCTTAGTTAAGTTCCAGCAGACTTGCAAAATTAGAGCTAAAAGATCTTGAAATAAGAAACCTTTTTTCAATTAACCTTTTTCATCTATTTATATCAATATTTATATCAAAAAAATCATTTTCAATCAGCTGTAATACTCATAATTTATACATACCCACTTATGTTAATTCAATACATTATTACAGGAAGAATTAGAAAAAGCACCAATGATCCAGATTTTATGCCTGTGGATAGTGATGATGACTTCAAGCCAACAAAATTGAGCCCAAAAGCCAGTACAAGTAAATTAATTGACCGCAGAGTTCTGTCATCAGATGAAGATATTCCGAGTAAAAAAACTGATGTGTGGTGTGAAATTTTTGTAGAAGAGCTGGAACAGTGGATATGTGTTGATTTAATTACAGGAAAGATCCACGACGCCAATTTTATTTATGTAAGCAACACCTTTGTTTTTGCAAAATTTGCCAGATGCTTATTATATTCAGATATTCCAGTTTTTTAGTCCAATAAACTCTTAAGTATTTTATTGGCATATCCTATCTATAACAAACATGTCCCTTTAATGTGTCAAACTGGCCCACATTATGAAATTCTTCCTGTATCAATCAAATTTCAACACCTGTGAACCTGTTTCAACTATAAAAATAATTGTTCATTAAAAAAATATGCAAGATATTTTTGATTGAAGTATGCAATATTAATAATAATTTCAGAACCGCTGCACACACCCTGTTTGCTACATTGTAGGCTGGGATAATAACAATTATTTAAAAGATCTAACGCGGAGATATGTGCCACACTGGAACACGATAACTCGGAAACTTCGTGCTGAGCAGTCGTGGTGGGATAAGGCAATAAAACCTTGGCTAGGCCCAAAAACGGCAAGACAGAGAGAAGAAGATGAATTTCTGGATAAAATG
This sequence comes from Deilephila porcellus, assembly GCA_905220455.2. Lineage (NCBI taxonomy): Eukaryota > Metazoa > Arthropoda > Insecta > Lepidoptera > Sphingidae > Deilephila > Deilephila porcellus. Next base: position 8,483,059 of record LR999977.1, on the reverse strand, counting down.
CAGCTGGACGCACCAATACCGAAAAGCATTGCTGAGTAAGCATAGTAGAATTTTAGTGAAAATATTTTTTAAATAATTCATATTTAATTGAAGGTATTTTGCAATACGAATAGCCTGTTGGTATCAAATCTGATTTGAATTGCTGAGTCGTTGGTTGCGATTTCAAATATCAGAGTACACCTTTAACTTTTCGGGCGGCTTAAATTTTTGTGGTAACGTGCACGCTTTAAAAATCATAAAATGAGTGTCATAAAAATTTAGATGTTCTTTATATGTTTTTAGATACAAAAATCACCCTCTATACGCTCTAAAGCGACATCTATTGAAGTTCGAAGCGATATACCCTCCAGACGCAGCGACTTTGGGTTTTGTGCGTGGTGAACCGGTGTACGCGAGGGAGTGCGTGTACGTGTGCAGGTCGCGGGACACTTGGCTGAAAGAAGCTAAAGTGGTGCGAATTGGAGAACAGCCCTATAAAGTCGTCAAAGCTCGACCTAAATGGGATAAGGTAAGCTCTATTGATTTGTTTGTCAGGCATTGAAAGGAGGTTGGAGAATGGACTAGGTTTTTAAAATATGGCAATATGTATAAAAATTGATAAGCGACAATTATTGACCATCTGATTAAGGTATTTTTGTAATAATTTTGTTTTTTTTTTCAGCTCTCTAATAAATTAATAACTGACAAGCCCTTGGAAGTATTTGGACCGTGGCAAGTTAAGGATTACGAGCCACCAGTAGCTGAGAATGGAATCGTCCCACGAAATGCTTATGGAAATGTCGAGTTATTCAAAGATTGCATGTTACCGAAAGGCACTGTGCATATAAAACGTAAGCACGCTTTAATTACAACTTCGTTCATACTCGTACAATAACGGTTCCATTAATTTATGTTACGTAAATATTTTAGTGCCAGGTTTGAACAAGGTTGCCCGAAAATTGAATATAGATTGTGCGCCTGCCATGACTGGTTTCGATTTCAACGGGGGCTGGTCCCATCCAGTATACGACGGATTTGTGGTGTGTAAAGAATATGAAGAAATCATCACAGAAGCATGGGTAGAGGTGCGTATATTTGAAAAACAACTATTCACTCTTAGATAAATATACATTTTAAACGGAGGACATAATAAAACTCGGTATTAGGTGTTCATTTCTCGCTCAAATATTTAGGAAACCAACGTAAATTATAGACGAAATTATCGATTTTAATATTTTATTCGCTGACACTAAGGACTAAATTCATCATCAAACGAAAATGCAGCCGACGATTCGTAAAATAGAGTATGTAGGTCGCGCGCAAGCCCTCCCCTTTTACGTGGCAAGAGCAGGTCGGCGACAGCGCGATATGCGTGAGTGTGTCCGTACATAAAACTCATTAACACGCGCCAATAAAATAAATCAAATATAAAATAACCCATTCGAACAAAAGTCCGCGAACTGATAGGCTATTTTGGAAAAAAAAATTAAGATTCTCCGTTATTTACCAGTTTTTTTATGCGTATAATTTTATTACATGCGAGCATAAAATATCGGGAGATTTAATATGTTCTTTGTCGTAAACGTACATTTTGTGTTGATTCTTTACATGCTTTATTAATCATGAATACAAATTATAATCCGCTTGACTTATTTCGAGCTTAATAAACTTAAGTAACAGGTTCAGTATGTACAATCATGATTCATGACATAATATTTACATTACGTCTAAATATTCTTTGCTGGTCCGTGTTTATTTCATTCTATGCAACTTTTATGGTGTACTGCCTCGGTGGCGTAGTTGTATTACGGTACGGTTACAAAGCTAAGGTCTCAGGTTCGTGTCCCGGGTCGGACAAAGTGATATTGGATTTTTCTATTCATTATCAGCCCGGAGTCAGTAATTAGTGCCCGATATGGCGATAGGCTCGCCCCCTATCACATCGTGGGACGGAACATACAAGGCGAAATGTGGGTGTCCTGGTGGCACCTCTGCCTACCCCTTCGGGGATAAAGGCGTGAGTTTATGTGTGTATGTATGTATGTATGTATGCAAAAAACGAGCATAGCTGCGGGGTTTCAGTTAATATGACTGCGAAAGTATCAACTTCAAGTGACATTACAGGAATTTATCCGTCCATCGCGATTCTGACACTATGAATTCATTTTGTTACTTATTTGTACCGCACATTAAGTCTCATGCTCAGACAATTATTTACACGAAAATGTAGATTTTCTACGTAAATAAATAAAAAATTATAATAGACCATCTAATTATCTCATGCCATTGTTATTCCAGGATCAAGAAGAACAAGAGAAAAGGGAGCGTGAAAAGACAGATGCGAGAGTTTACGGCAATTGGAGAAAACTGATCAAAGGCTTGCTTATACGGGAGAGAATTAAAAACAAATATGGGTTTGAAAATCCAACTACCTCACAAGCTAATAATAAAAACAAAGCCAAAACACCGCGCTTTGTCGCCAAGAAAAAATAAATGTGTATTATGGGTATTTTTTAATTAATATTATACAAACTTTGTGATAATACTGAGATAACAGTGAAGCATCCACTTATTTTATTGTTATATTGTTAATTAAGTCCGCCTTATTTTTAATTATGTTACGTTTATACGGCTTACTGTTACATTTATTTTATAAGTCCTGTATATACCGAGTATATCCAGACTGCGGCCGCAACCGAAGCCAGGTGGCAGTTTTAGTGACTTTAGACATAATGCAACAAAAAATTTCGCAACAAAAAAGCGTCAATTTTTCTTTTGTATATTGTATTGTATCTTCGTTATTATCTATTATTTGTTTCTTCGCGTTCTGGTGGTAAATACGTAGACTTTCCTAAAACAATAATTTACACCCTCTTATTTTTAAAGACTCTATGGTACGCAAGTGTTTAAATTATTATTTTAGCAAAAACAACGTATTTACCACCCCAACACGACAATACTCAGAAAATGAAAAAATATCGTCGTTTTTCTGCTAAATTTTCAGTTGCATTGTGTCTGTAGTCACTAAACTTACCACCTGATTTCGTTTTCGGTCGCAGTCTAGATATACCCAGTATATTTATGCAAATCCACCGAATATTATTAAAACAAAATCACATCACACCTGTATTAGTCAAAGAAATAATAATGATAGGTACAATTTGATTTAATCGCTAAATAAAATTTAGTGATATTATTATTCTCTTTTCGCATGTCTTCTTTTTTTAATAAAAATATTTTAAGTTTAAGTTATTGTTATTTCTATATTTTTTACAAACGCTCTTTTTTATTTATTTATTCAAACTGTTATAAAACATATTTTTATTAGCTTGTGTATGCTCTTACTACATGTAAAGTACTCTAACGTGTAATATATGTATGTTAGTTACGATAACAACAGAACTGTTTCAACTTTAAAAGGCACTTCTTGAGTACCTATGCTAGAGATCTTGTCACATCTTCGACGTCTTACTCAAAGTTTTTCCTACGTATGTACCGTATATCAAATATCGTTTTCGCAGCCTCTTGTGGGGGATCATTGGTTCCAACGCTACTCACCCACTTATAAGCTCTAGATCTCAAGGTCTCAGTGGCAGTCCAATGCCATTATTGGTAATCGTGGTTTTGATCTTTGTTTACCTGACCGAAAGAGCAACTTTATCGCTTTCTAAAGACGTAAACAATGCAGTATCATCTGCTTTACTTTTGTTGCTGATCTTCATTTCGCGCCTTGCAATAGTTACTTCCATACCTTCCTTTTAGAGCTGTCTACTAAATGTTTTTCTCATAGATATTTACAAAAATGGGGTCCCTAATATTTATCCCTAGGGGGTTCCCTTCTCAGACTTAAGTAGATTCTGACAAAAGTTAGTTTATGGGTTTAGTATGATTTAGATTTTAAAATTTATGTCTGCAAGACTTTTATAATCCTTGGTGAATGTAGCTTCTTCTGGCTTATCTGTTTATATTAAATTTTCTCAATACGGCCCTTATTTCGATTTCAACAATTACATCTCTACAAAGTTTAACAATCTTGGCCTAGGATTTGCAACTCTGAATTAGCATATAAAAAAGTTTTTGTAAAATACCTAGTCACGTTTTCGTAAGAGGTCCTAATTCTGTCAATATAATTATGTACCTATAGGTGGTAATTTTCAGGTTCCAGTTAATTTTGCGTATTCTCGATTTATACTTTTACTTTCAGGAATACTAGTCTTATTTATTATTAATTTCTCATATTCAATAAGAAACAAACTTTGATAGCCAAAATAAGTTGTAAACATGCCTGTTCACTTCTAGCTTCCACCCAATCTTTTATTATTTCCGAAGTTTCCAACTCTAGTCCAATTTGTAGTTGCATTATGGCATTTACATAAATATTATTATGATTTGTCTAATTCAACTGCTGCAAGGCACGGGCATCTGCAATCGAGGGTACAATTAAGAGGGGTTAGGCCATATAGTCCACCACGCTGGCCTGGTGCGGGTTGGCGGACTTTACATACCATAGGAATTCTTAAAAATCTCTATGGTATGCAGGTATCGTCACGATGTTTTCGTACCAACTTCACCTTCACCACCTTCACCTTTACCGTTATAGTGCGTAGTCATTGACTATCAAACTACACATGACTTCGAAAAGTTAGTGGTGTGCCCTGGGTTTTGATTTTGTGACAACATGTTGGCAGCTACGTCTGGTCCCTTACGAACAGACCACCACGCAGTCTATCGCTCTGTGATATAATTTGCAGTCAATTACAAGAGGTTTGTTTTAAATAAAACTTCTCGTAATAATCATTTATTTAATAATAAAATTACTTCTTATATCAATTTCATCCATTATATTATCCGCAATAATATGCAATTAGCTGGCTTAATCTTTAGGTTTATCTGATTTAAATACATGTTTTAATATAGCAAAAGCTCCAAAGCATATACATAGTTAGAATTTACTTCAGCACGTTGTGCTGCAAGTGATAAAATAATAAATCTATATACAAAAAACTTTTATGTATAAAAATATGTATAGACGCTTCAGGTCTTTACAAACGAAGACCTGGTCGGTCGAAACGATTGCATTATTCTGCAATCTTTTCCGCGTTTACAGGATAGTTTTTGTACCTACCTCCATATCACAAAGTGATAATATGAGGTAAATCACAATGCCATTTTTTTGATTTATTCGAATTTATTTGTTTTTTTTTTTTAATTTTGAATTTTTATTTTGTCGTACTTATCTACATTAAGTCTATGCATCTTATATCTACAATATTTTATGACGAATCTATAAACTAAGGGCCCAGACACATTCATCATCCACTTTGTACATATATGAAAGGAATGTAACCTTTAATTTATATCTTCATAACAAAACATGATTTGAACCTATGAACTCTATTGTTTCATTAGTCTCTTTGTGTAATTGTGATCAACCATTATTAAATCCAGTTTAATAAATGGTATGATTGCCGAAAAGGTAGCAATGTGCGTAGATTAAATTCCTTTCAAGCTACCATTTTTACCTAAAAAGGTTCTATAAAGTCCAGCTTTATAGTACAATTATGCCATCGTTAATGTGCCTGCGCCCAAACCGAATCCAACACCCTTGGGACCGAAGTTTCTACCATAGCAGCCTCGGCAGTAAATTTCGCCATTGGGTCCATCATTCAAATTAGTGGAATCCTGGAACAATCAACACACTTTAATTAAAATATAATAAATCATATTTTTTAAAATTGATATTATTACTGTGGAGATATGAGGTAACAAAATAACACTACTTTTCTTAGACAGTCAATTGTAGGAACTAGGTGCGATACTATATTTAAAAGTTTTGACCTGCTCATACATTAAAAAGGGTTTTTTCCCGTAACTATAAGACTAAATATTTAGAAGCACATTGGTCAAAATATCACAAATTGGTACAATGTTACCCCACTAACTTCCTGTTGTTTATGGTAGTTATTGGCAGTATGGTTTTCGTCTTTAGCCGGTTACTTACTGAACGAATAAATTAATTATTTATGATCGATTAGCTTTGCTGTCATTATTCAAACAATGACGTGTATCAAATAAATAAAGGTGGAAGTTTTCAATAATTTACATTAAAATAAGAATTATAAAAAAAAATGTCTTTTAAGATGGTACTATATTCGTCATTTGTGGCATTAATTTATCTTGCTAATGTGAGTGGAGAATTTTCAACGGAAGATTGCGCGTCTCTTGGTTTTATCAAAGCTAACCTGTTGTGTTCATCTTGCGATCAATTAAAAGACTTTAGTTTAGATCAGTTATTAGAACACTGTAAAGAATGTTGTCATAACGACGAATCAGCTCTCAAGGAGAAGAAATATGCACGAGCTATATTAGAAGTGTGTACTTGCAAGTTCCCTGCGTATCCTCAAATTCAAGCCTTCGTGAAAAGTGACCGACCGGCCAAGTTCCCCAACTTACAAATCAAATATGTTCGTGGATTGGATCCCATTATTAAGTTGCTAGACAAGGACGGAATTGTCAAGGATACTGTTGCCATAGAAAAGTGGAATACAGATTCAGTTGAAGAATTTTTAAACACCCACTTAGAGAAAGAAGTGGAAGACGACCGTCATTATTTAAAAACTAATGAAATATAGTTAATAATATAAAAGTTTAAGAAATGTACATGTTCATGTCTTTCATTTAAATCTATCCGTTAGTTACTATTTACATAGTTAAAGCTACTTGGTATTATTATGTATGAAAGTAACAGGCCGGTGAAGGACATGCAAGCATTGTACTTTAAAAAAATGTGTACATGAGCCTCAGTTACTATCCATTAAGAATTTAAAACACAAAATTTAGCATATAACTTATTTTTATACCCTTAAAGTAGTATGTTAACCAAGATGAAGTTCACAAACACAGTATAATATAACACAGAAAACATTTATTTAAATAAAAGTTCTATCCTAGTAACAGCACATATACTACTAATTACTAGCAATAACAATTTAGTGGTGTCTAAATAATACTAGTATACTTACAAGAGATCTGTGGCAATCCGCACATGAGAAGCAACGCTTGTGCCATGTGCCATTCTTAGAGTGCATTTGTTCAGCAGCATATACTGGGAAACCACAACGGGGGCAGCCTTGACCTTTAGCTGCTTTCTGGCCAGTGAATGGAAGCTGCTCATTGCTGTAGATACAAAAATAATATTTATTATTGTATTTTGCAATATATAAGCCTATGTACATTGCACTGGTGAGCATGGTCATCCTGTAAGATTTATGAGCCCTTAAACCTGTCCGTTGATTGTCTAGATATAATAATTAATCAACAAACTTTACTTTACTTTTCAAACAGCAATAAGGTTTACCTTGTTGCTTGTATAATATGAGTAGGGGCGACAAGTAACAAGCTGAAGATGTACATTTGCAATACTAGTAAATAGTAATGTACTTACTACGTGATAGTGGGTTCGGCGTTGGTGGAGACGAGGGTAGGGGCGTGGCCGTAACCGAATCCCTTAGGTCCGAAGAGCTTAGCGTAGCAGGAACGGCAATGGATTTCCTTGTCGGGGCCATCACACGCCAACATTGAGTCGAGGGGTCGATGGCATTCCGCACAGTTGAAGCATTTCTTGTGCCACATCTATTTGAACAAAAGAATGTCGTATTGTAAATTCAGTTGCCGTCCAACAGACTACACACCAATTTAGTTATGAATTTATTTATTAACAATCGTCAAAAAGTTGCTATTATGTATACGAGAATCTGCCAGTTCGATTTCAAGATAAATTAGCGATCCATAAATATATTCGGATCTGCGTATTGTACGCCGGGAAAGCCTCTCGTAGTTCAGAAAGTACGACTATACCTACCCATTATGACGTCTTTACCGTGGAGACGGGACACTTGGTAGTATTTTATTAGGCGTTCTATCATAACTAAGTAATTAAATGACGTAGCTACTCACCGTTCCCTTGGCTAATTGTTGTTCAGCAGCGAAGACCATTCCTCCGCAGCGAGGGCAACCTTGTCCCTTAGGTGCCTTAATAGACGTAGTGTCTGGGTTGTAGTAAGGACGGTTAGCCGAAATTTCCTCCTCACTAAAAAAATAAATGTTAATATTTAGACGTGTCCTATGATCGTAAACTTTAAAAAGTAGACAATGGATAAAAAATATTTACGTCAAGCCGTCAGTCTGGAGGAAGCCGGAACCGCAAGCGAAACCGTAACCGTGAGGTCCCCATTTCTTGCCGTAGCAAGTCTTGCAATAAACTTCGCTCTCGGGTCCGTCGCAAGCGATGATGGAGTCCAAAGTTTTGGTGCAGTCACGGCATTTGAAGCACTTGCGATGCCATTCACGTCCCTTAGCGAGAACTTGTTCAGCAGCGAACACAACTCCGCCGCACCTCGGGCAACCTTTGCCAGGGGGGGCTTGGATAGCGGCAGTGTCAATTACCGTGGTCTTGGGTGCTTGATCACTGTGCAACAAATTACACAGTTAGTCAAAGATATTTAAAGTACAATCAAAAAAATATGTAGAGTGGAAGTTATTATTAGATAGCAGATACGTATGTTGTTCGATTTTTGTATAACTCCCGGAAAATAAATTAGGTAATTTAATGAGGTTGAAATGGAAAAGTTGATATACTAACATGTACCTATCATGAATAATGAGATAATCCAGACGTTTGACTCTTTGTTGTTACATACTAATTAAGTTGTTATTATTATGTCGGCCAAAAAGCATTTCATTGAATTTGATATTAATAATATATTTACTATTACTATTAATTAATTAATATTCTAAATTATTTATGTACTGCTCTGAATTCAACAGCGCTGCGACTCCAGTATAAAAACTGTATCCTAAACTTGTTTTGAAAAGAGCAACGCTAGAGTTTCTTGCCCGTTCTTCTCTGGCGAGAACAACCTTGTGAACCGAGTGGTAGTGGAAAAAAGAGACTGAATCTAAATAATAATATATGACATTTCATGGGTTCAATAAAATATTTCATTTCATTTCATAATAAGAACCTATTCTGTCGTGTATTTTAATAAGATGTTTAATTTAGCGCTCTACGTTTTATATTTATACAGGTGATCCAAACATATCCAACGAAGATTACATATTGTGGACCTAAACCGCGTGGCCAGTCTTAGCGATATTAAAATTAGTACGATCGAGAGCGGAGAGCACGTTCTATTTTAACTTTGGCAAGTTGCCATCTCTTGTTTGTATTATAAGCTGTTTTTATGAAAGCGACTATGCGATGGAAATAACCTAAACCTGTCGTGTAACCTGAGAACTTTAATACGTAACATGTTACTGAGGACTCGAACTAAAATGTTCTAATTGAAATTACACACAAGGACATTAGTAATAACTAACATATGCTAAAATTAGTCACTTCAAATGTTTATAAACATAAGGAAGAAATCATAAAAACTATTTGCTAAAGCAGTCTATAAGCAAATATCATGTTATGTTGTGGTTAGTTATATATTTCAGGATTTCCAGCCCTATAGACTGTGACCTGAAGGTACGGATTCGGGTGACACACTATGATTGTACCTTTGCCACTCCAAGTCCTTTATATCACACATTAGACCAAGGGATGACATTCCCCCGTGTCCAACACCTCTAGGACCAAATCTTTGTGCGTAGCATCCTACAGCAAAAGCAAACAAGCGTTATAGATGCGTCTGAGGAGCACACAGCGTTTTACTCAAACATAATATGATCTAGTAAATGTATTTTTGAAGCATATCCTGTCAAAAGCTGTGCCCTCGCCAGATGAGCTAACTCATATTGTCAAGTTTTTCTTACCCATTGGCGTAAGGGTCACTCTGCAAAACACCAGCTCCTTTTCCGTAACCGTATCCCTTAGGACCAAACTTCTTGCCATAGCATACTATAGAATAAAACATATATCTAATTAAAACACGAAAGGAACAAGGGTACAACAACATGCTCAAAAAAACGATAGTTATAAACACCCAAATATTTAGACAAATTGTTGGTTCAGTATTAAAAAGTTGCTTGAATTGAAATGAAATTAATTTAAAAACATGGAAGAACAAACCTTTGCAATAAATGTCTTTATCGGGGCCCTCGCAACAGTTGGTGGAATCCAGTCGTTTCAAGCAGTCGCCGCATTTGAAGCACTCCCTGTGCCACGCCTGGACATACAGTGAATAATGAAGGTACGTCAGAGCATGCGAGGAGAGTGTTACGCCACGGGTGCAATCCGTTATCACAATGAAGTATGATGTTATTGCCAAAATGCATCCACTATGAATATCGTTCACTTAAAAAATGGATATTAAGATACCTCGACAATATATTTCGTTATCTGGCCCATCACAATGTATCATTGAATCAAGAGTCTTGTTGCAATTTAAACATTTGAAGCATCGTTTGTGATAGCCCTAAAGCATAATAACAAAATAAATAGTATCATTATTTGAGTCTTAATAAGATTTACAGAATCTTGTGTATTTTCTGAAGATGCATGGCTATTTTCTTTTTCATCTGTCATTGCCCTATAAAGTTACAGAGTGGGGTATCGTCTATAAATTTATATTGCACATAGTCCTGAGTTGTAATTTTAAAGCAGACCTTTTGCTTAAGGCAATCTATTGGAAAAGCAATATAAGTGATTACTAGCCTGAGGATCGAACTCGGGACGTCACAACCAATGTCATTGAGCCGTTTCAACATAACCAATCGTAGAGTGATTCTTACGTTTCAATATACTATATAACATATTATAACCGTAAATAGAATTTAAAAGCAGAAGCATATGGATATCATGTGAGTCGTTATTTCGGTAAGTAAGGTTTAAACATACCCGTCCGCGAGCCAACATTTGCTCGGCAGCGTAAACATAGCCACCACAACGGGGGCATCCTTGACCAGGTGGTGCCTTAGCGATGACACGTGGTTCCATGCACGCTCCATTAGTTCGTACGCCCCTGTATATGAAATTGGCATTAACAATTGCACATCTATGAAAAGGTTGTGCTTAGCAATGTAAATAGAAGAGTAGTAAAAAGCTTTTCGGGCTCCAAGAAAATCAGGGAGCCCGCACTATCTAACATCGGCCACACGAATCGCGGCGAAGCAGAGTGATTGATGCCGGCGGCGCACCTCCGCCGTAATGGGAGAAGGTAAGGGCTCCCGGCCGCCCGCTCCGCTCCGGCCTTGCTATACCACTATACACATCAACATAGAGGGCGCTTTCCTTATCCCATCACATGTAAAACTATCGGTTAAAGCTAAGACGGAAGCGTTAGCAGAGTATTAGAAACGGTCAGTAGCGAGGAAAATTAAGAAAACCAAAAGTGCTTTTACAGGCGCATGCCTAGTTGGTGCGTCTGGAGCGTTGCGAAGCCGTGCTTAGGCTTTACAGACTCGTATCTCACCGTTGCTCCTGTGTGTCAGGTGTCTTACTTCGGGAGAAAGGGAATGATCGAGATTGGAGCGCGTTTAATTCGGCGTATGCCCTTGGCTTGCGTCGCCGCGAGCTCTACGCCGAATTGACCAAGCTCCAACTCGTAAACAACTAACTCTAGATTGGTAGTCGACTCCTTTATTTTTTATATAAATTAATTTATAAATAATAGACTGATAAACAAAATAAATTAAGCGATAGCGAATAAATAATCCTAACTAGAGTAATTTAAAGTACAATAAGACGTGCGATCGCGAGGCACCGCTGGTTGGCCGAGTAGTGTGTCGGCGATCTGCAACCTCTGCATGATGACTGCTCGCGCTCAATTCCTGTTGCGACATAAACGGAGATTGGTCATGCACGTATCAGGCGGCGCGTAATGTACAGCCGAGCGCGCGCTTTTCTACTGTATTTATAAGTATATGTACACGCGGTTAATGTGGTTACGTACGGGCCCGGAGGCCGGTCGTCTATACGACCTTAGATAAGGAAAGACCCTCAATGGCGCGGGCGGCGGGAGTGCGAAGAGGGTAGATTACTTACGCATTTTCGCCCTTCAGGTGGTCACCAGTGTCCATGGAAAGGCATCCAGCGCCACCGCCGAAGCCGTAGCCCTTAGGACCGAATTTGCGCGCGTGGCACACTTTGCAGTACAGTTCACCTTCGTGTTCTGAGCAGTTGGTGGAGTCCAGCAATTTCTGGCACAAACCTGAACAAACATCTCTCCATTAGTAATATTGCCGAGTATGTTATTGTAAATTGTAATAATTGACCCACGAACATTAAAATCAATTGAGCAAATGCCTATGAGAGAAGCCTCGTGAAGAAGAACATCGTATTCATCATATACTCGTATTAAGGATTTTTTCTACCATACATGATATTTGAAGGCTCTTTAAATATTTAGCTTTTTTCAATGGATTGTATTAGTTAAAAAACGGAGTTTACCGCATTATAATAAAGTAGTGTTCTTAAATAAAAGTCTTCTTATAATTTGGTCTATATTTACCCAAAGAAGTTATTTTGCTATCAATTCTCGTGAAAATTATCCCATATAGCTTTATCAAAATAGGTATTTTAACGAAAAAATCATTCAACTAATGCTCAGGGACTCTATCCCGGAATCTGGCGGTTTGCAGTTGACGGACGTTGCCGTGAAACTTGTCGCAAGAGGAATGAAATATCTAATACAAATAAATATTATACTATGACTAAATATTTGTCTGTTTTGAAAAAATCATAAAATGACACATTTCCGCGAATAAAATATGTATGTTTATTTATTCTTGGTACAAATATTTATAACCGGCCAATAACGAAGTGGTATATAACATGTTTTTCAATATATCTAAGAATTGTATTCGTAGACCTCATGTTAGTCTGAGGTAAAAGTATAAATTCTTTAGAATATTATGCTACTTATTAAGGCGTTCGTAGAGTCAAAGAGCGCTGCATAAGAATAACGAATTGTTTTTATTTATTTGCTTATTATTTTCCTACAATTAGTCTATACTGTTGTTTCCTTCAACATGCAAACTTTCACTACAAACGAATAGATTATATGATGATTCAATCATCGTGATACAACTGGTCAAACATTGCCGATGTTACGAAAGAAATTAAACTCATTTAAAATGCTTCTTTACTTGATAACTATTGTTATTCATACACAGTTTCGTTAAAGTGTTATAAGGAAATTATAATTATATATTATAGAATTTTGAATCGTGGGGCCAACTCACCGCACTTGAAGCACATTTTGTGCCATTTGAGACCGCCGGCGACGCGCTCCTCGGCCGCGTATACCGATTTGCCGCACTTCGGGCACTTGGGGTTGTCTGCTGGTTTGAAAGGCATTGTGCTCGCTTAACTTATCCTGTAACAAAACAATCCTTTTGAATTTGACCGTGTACAACTCTGTCCGTTTTAGATGAAAAGTTACGTGAAGGCGACTTGTACGTTGGCATATATTGGAAAATTATTTCATTCTCATGGAAATTGTTTTAACACTTTTGAACAATAAATATATAATACATCACTCCAAGTAGAACACAGCTGTCACAGATGCAACAAAATATTTTAAAATGTTATCATCTTTTAAATCTAAATGCATCGTGTGTTGGCCGCAATCCAAGTCGCCTGCACCACTTTAATCGTATTCGAACTGACACTTTATTGCTCAACAATCACAATGTCGAACACTGCGTTTATTTTGCGACTTCTTCCCAACACTGCAAGCCTATTAGGCAAAGAATGTGACTCCGTATGGTCGATAGGGCGGGCAGCGCATGGGCTGGTGCGCGTACGCTCCTAATTTGGGGAGTTCAGGTAAAGTTACGTCGCTGGAGCGCGCCGTTGCAACGCTAATAATAGTTCACAGGGGGAAGATGCCGCAAATCCACCGAAGATTGTTGTGAAATTTGAAGGAGTAAGACGGGAGTGTAGGACATCACTTTCACCAGAACACGGACCTGTTCGTCGAGTCGCTACGAGAGTCGAGCTCCCGGCCGCGTATACAGTTCAGGGCAGAGATGCCGAGACTGAGATGCGCGAGGTTCGAATGATGCGCGAGGGCAGCGCGCGAGCGTAGTCTATGCGCGTATTGCACACGGCCCCAGTGGAGGGGCGCGGAGCACCCGCCCTCGCTATCGCCCTCACAACTACCCCCAGACAACCCGTGTAATCAGTACACTATACATTATCATCATCGGCTAAGAATTTTTTCCTAACACCAAATGCCAAATGTAAGGTAATAAATTACAACTTGTCTAATTTATATTTTGTTAAATTCATCAAGTAACCAAACGTAAATAAACACATTATTACCATAATATAGAAACAAACATAACACAGATGTTTCTTGCAATTATTTATTCATAAAAAGTTGTAACTAGTGAAATTTTTGAAAACTATAACATAGAAATAACACGAACGGAACTTTTTCGCTATACTTCGTACTTATTTTATTTATTACTTATACATCTTTTTTCTATAATTATATACTTTCATGTTTATCTGATTTCATTTACACACAGTATCCCATTTTTTTTCTTTTTTTATACATCGGTAGCTACTAAAGAATAAGTAATATTAATTATTGTTAACCATACAATGACATACCTGTCGTCTAAGGTGATTTTATCTAAATTTTTGTTAGTTTTTTTAATTAGTTTTATATTAAATAATATTAAATGAAATGAAGACAAAAGTCAAATTATTTTAGTATACATACTGTACACTGCGATACAAGATGTTCTGAACATCCTGACCGTACGATATATTTTATAACTGCATAATATTTATTTATAGTCATAACTCTATATTTTCGTATTTAGTATTTATTATTTAGAACTAATTTAACAACTCCATCTATTGCCTAAGTTCAACTAAAGACTTCTCGTGGCTGTAGATTCATTTTTCAAAATTCAATGAAATAAAATATACACGAGTAATAATTTAAATAATATGATCGATTATTATCAGTTTTCGATTTAAGACATGGTTATTCATACGCATTTTACATTTTCCTTATTATAATCAATAGATTCATCACTTTCATTTTTACTAACGCGTGAGCTAATCATAAATCGAAGCATCATTTACTTACTAACCGCTATAATAAATTTCTACAAGTCGTAACTGTGAGACAATGTTCTTGATGATCAAACTATATTTAATGTATGATAAACATATTCCAAATTCGGTTGCAATAGGCCAAAATATCACAAACAACACGCTGATTCATAATCTTGGCAAGTAAAATGTAGCCATAAGCGCCTGCGAGTCGACTATTGACAAACAGCCATACAATAATGACGAATATGCATTAACTCATCTTGGAAAGCAAACAAACATAGTCGTCATCAGTCATAGGGCTCTTTTGTTGCTAAACTTATAAAGAACTACAACATTTACTTAATAAATTGAAGAATATTGAGGCATCAGTTGTACTTGTTTAAGCTTTTTTTTAATACCATTAGCATTGATCTAGATGGCGAACTATTGCAACATATAGATTATGTGAACCTACGATAAAACGTAGATGTCAAAAAGTTCACAGGAAAGTCTATTAGTAAATAAATTATTTTATTTTTAACACCTATATGTAATCGAATGAAATTATTTTGATTTCCTTAATTATCAACATCATCATCATCCCGTTGCAGTCCGCAGCTTGACATAGGCCTCTCCCAAGGTACGCCACAGAGCCACAAATAATACGCTCAAATAATCATCGCCTTAATCATGTGAGGTGATTTCCCGAATCATCCCATAATTGAAGAAAAATGATTCTGAGCAAACCAATTTGTGTCAGGGTAACGTAGGACCGGAAATTCCTTTTAGACTTTTACATTTTTGTGGTGTGGAAACTGCATAGTCAACGACATAATTATTATAGAATTCGCATCAGCAGCAGTTTAGTTTAGTAAATTATTTTTAACGTTGTTTTAGGAATAGCCACTGAATATTTTAACCTGGATAGATTTTAACGGACATTACATTATAGCGTGTCTTTAAGGTAATTTGTTTGAATATTAAATTTTAATGTGCCACGTAATTTAATATTTTTAAAGCGACTGTGACTTTTGATGTGTCGGAAGACGGACGACCTAGTTAAGGTTGCAGGAAAACTTTGCATATAGGCCGCTTCCAACAGATCGATGTAGAGATCCTTGGAGGAGGCCTATGTTCAGCAGTGGACTTCCATTGAAGAGAGAGAGTGAAAGAGAGAAAACGGTTGTCTTTACTTTCGCCTGGTAGCGATCGTTTTCTCGTCTTAATATCACCAATATATAAATACAAGTTTAAGTAAATGCATTATTTAACTGTGCAATATTTCCACTTAACTAATATTTTATTCATATAGCATACGCGTAGAGTTAGCGGCAATGAGTGTACCCATAATCCGTAGGTCCTGCCGCACTTGTAGATCTTACGGTCTACTAATTAAAAGGGAGGCAAAATGCGACATCAAGTACATGATGAATCCAGTAAATAGATATAGGTATCATAAATAACCATTAGACCAATTAACATTAGGTTAATTTACGGAGTTTCTCTTAAATGCTGCTAAGTAAATTTTATAGATTCCTATTTATCTAAATTAACTAAAATAACTTAGTTATATCAACGGATACCCCGTTTATTTTCTTTTAAAAATACAGTTTCATGAATTTGGAAGCATAGATATAATACGTTTGCAAAAAAAAAATACGAGTATAAGTGGCAGAGTTTAATGTTTTGAGGTACTGTGAAATATTAAAAAAACTGCTTTACACTTGTATTACATAGGTAAACGCGTTTTCTCCATTACTAATGAAAGTAACCAGTACGTCTCATGAGTTCTATATTACGAAGTACAGAACATTGACACTGGAGCTAGCATTTATTGGCTACGGAGATGTACATTTTCCGCATTACAAGACGAACAGTCAGTGAAGAAATTGACGAGGCGTGCTTGCCAATGACAACACTTGGGCATCCCTAAGAGTGCGCGAGATAGCGATACTATAAGGGCGTCCACTCATACAATCAGAAATAAACAAAATATACCTACTGTTTATTACGTTTACAATTAGTCCAGTACCGTGTCACATTGTCGAATCACGAATGGCATCTCTTGCCAAGTTGCTCACACCTGCCTGTCTATTAATATTTTTCAATAAAAATAGCTTCATGTAAAATAGTAATGAGCATGACGTAATGCTCGCTTATAAATTTGTAAAAGTGCGAGAAACTCGATTTGTTTATTTATATCTGTTCAATCAATCTCTTCCCCTTAGATCTATTCAATAAACAATGACTTGAATAAAGTTTAAATATAACATTTTAATTTTTATATTTAAACTATGAAACAGAAACACAGGGAACATTTACTCGTCTAATAATACAAAATAAGAAACCAATTTCTAGTAGGTACAACAATGATAAACGGTCTAACGTAACAATGATAATTGTTCTTAATATTAGAATATTAGCGAAGTATGCTGATTAATATCAACATTAAAGTTTTAATATCTATGAAAACAATATTTCTCTAATGGAATAACTTAAATTCACAGACACAATAATCAAACAATATTTTTATAGTGACATTCCAGACAACTCTTATCGCAGTCAATTGATAGACCGTGTTTTACCTGCTGCTTTTACCTCTGTCTCCTATAATTTGCCTTACTGCGAAAGTTTATCAGTTAATAACAATTTCGTAAAACACCGCGGTCGGGCCCATGGCTAAACATTTAAAGGGTTCTTTGCATAATGTGAATTTGTGCAATATATTATGCCATAATTGTACAATTCAGTAATTTTACGTAAAGTTGCTACAATTAACAATACGCTCATATCTGGAGTTATATAAACGGTTTCAAGTAGACATTAAGTCATGCACGACTATTCCTTATTAGTTGTTCAATGAAACATACCACATGTTCGTTGAAGAAAGAAGGTTAAATAATAATTGTTGCATGTTTGCTTACATTGAACCATTGTCATAGAGGAAAAATAACTAAACAAACATATTCATATTCATTAAATCATTCTAAATATGTACTAATTATAGTTATACAGACATACATAATCTCACGCCTTTATCTCAGAAGGTAGGATAGGCAGAGGCGCCACAAGGACATCCACATTTCGCCTCATATGTTCCGTCCTATGATGTGATAGGGGGCGAGCCTCGAAATTCCTGACTCGGGGCTGAAAAATCCAATATCACTTTGCCCGGCCCAAGATTCGAACACCAGACCTTAGCTTTGTAATGGTACCGTAGTACAACTACGCCACCGAGGCAGCATTACAGTTATAGTATACTATATTATAGTATCTATAATACTGATCGCTTTAACCTCTGCTCTAGTAACTATGGCTAGAAGTACGTTCAAAATGGCAATAACCAGCAAGTCATTAGAAATTGTCACCGGTCCAAATAGTCTTCACAATAAATGGATAGACAATGAGTAATCTACTCACGCTTTTCATATAGGTAGTATGAACGTATAGCTATATTTCGACTGTGTGATTTTAAGAATTTATCTGATTCATATACTGCTACTAAATATTTACCAGTAGAAGTTCAGAATACTTTGGTTACCTCTGACGTCTCTCCCGGAATAAATAGGGCGGAAATATACTGATCGGAATATTTTAAGTCCCAGAATGTTTATAGAGCTGCTCTGAAGCTCTTAGAGTGGAATTGTCAACTTATCTCAGCATGTGAAAAAACATATTTACAGCAACAACGCTGCGCGGTAAAGTACAATTTTGATATCGGAGAAAAGCTATTTACAGACAACCACATCATAAACCTAAAACATACTTCAGTTTCCTCCATGGTCAAATGTATATTATTATATGGGAACAAAAACAATTCCTGTTAATGTGATCAAAAATATATTTTGTAATATTAATTCCACCCGCAACATTGCAAGAATGCTATATTATGAGCCAGGTAGAGTGATTTGAAACAGCAGGTATGTAATTATGCGTGACAGATGTTCACCTCACTCGATAAAACATCAGTAGTCACAAAGGGGTGCGGATCGAGATATGGACAGGTTTGAACTCTTGCCAGCGCTGAATTTTCACACAGAGGATTTTTCGAAGACCATTTCACGGCCATAAAATGTATGTCACCCGTGATAAAATTCAAAAATAAAAATATCCTCGCCGACTACTTTTCAAATATTAACCACGTCAGGTATCCGGTAACACGCGTAAAATTATCCCAAAGTTCTTTGAACTAAATACAGAATTGTCACTATAGTTATGACTTCATATCTACGATCATAATATTATCAAGAATATTGCAACAAAAGTTTAACAAAACTTTTCTGTGTATAAATAACCAATGAATAAGCAATTTATTTTTTACGGTATAAGATTACAATGGCATGCCGATCCTAAAATACTTTTCAATATTTACATCATAAAACGAATACGGTCAATAAAGCACGTAGCAACAGATATAGTGCCAATACAGAAGGTAAGGTGTTTCTAGATCCGTTACATCACAACTCGCGAGGAATGTTTTGATTTCGGGATTAAATAACATTCAGGTGTTTATGACTCAATATACGGTTGCAGGTGTGGTGGATCTCTCCATGCGGTGCGTGTGGGCCGCGGCTAAAATAAAATGGAAACCCACCAGCGCGTAAGCGAGTTACTCAGAGTACGTTACAGAACTCATCGTTGGCCAAAGCATTACTCATGCTTCTGCCGTGGATAGTCGCACTCCCACGCCATATTCAATTTTCATACACCGGTATACTTTTAGACGACTCCGGCGCTGAAACACAATCTCAACAATACGAGCAAGTCGCTGTCCACGGCTGCAGGTTTCTTTGTTACTCTGTCATTAATATCTATCTACTGTAAGTATGCCCATCTACATTAATAATTTATCGATACTGTATACATCAATATTTACATTTGTCAAAATTTTAATTTTTGAATTTAGTTAAACATCAATTCTCACACTTCTTATAAATGTCTCCACTCTTCAATTTAATTTAAACCAGTCAAATGTCAATTAATATCTCAAACCAAATCATCAATTAATCTTAACTTTGCTAACTTCATCATGTAAGAGCCATAGAAGTCATCATTCACGCAAGCCTTGACTTCTGTCTTCCATTCCAAGTCAGCCACAACACAATATTTAATTGCTAAGCCACATTGTTCTCTTTGAGGTTTGTAAAGAATTCATATAATTTCAACGTTTAATGATTTCGCTTTATACCCACTATATCCAGGTGCAGCTTGTGGCTCTCCTTATTGATCTAGTGGCAGCGTGTTTGATCCACAGAGCGGTCATTTCGCTTTGGACAAGTTATCAGCTTGAGAAATCTCAAATAAGTTGTCCGGGACTGGTATTTGTGCGTGGCATGGCGATAGGTTTGTTATCAGATGTTGATACGGCTCTGCGAATTGGATGCCAAGGTGCACTCGCAGATACAGGCGTGATTGTATGTATGTAATGTAAACTGTTAAAACTTGGCTTGATTACCACGGGTAGCAATTAATTTTATGGAAGTTATTTGAGGATATCACCCGATATAAATATTCCAGTGTTTGATTGAAATATCTCCGCTTCGTGTTATATGACAGGAACAGAGCTCCAGTGAGATCTGAGGGGGCTTATTGCATCCCTCGTTACTCTTTCAGCTTTATAGACATGTGTAAGTGAATGTGTGTGTATATGTTAAATAATTTCAAAATGTTATTAATACTATTATTTTCTCACAAGTATGTGTTTTAATTTCATTTTAATATGTTGTGTTGTATTCGTTTATTTTTTTATAATTTTGTATGTAAACTGACACATTCTAATGTGAATGTAGTTCTGAACATTGGTATTATTTTAACATTATTTCAATGTGATTAAAGATTTGCTTCCAGTGCCTGATGAGAAACAATAAATTCATTGTTAAGTTTATGCAGGTGTGCCAGCTAACCGAAATATTAATCTACTGGATGAGACCTTTCATCGCATAGTGTAATTAAACTACACATTTACAATAACTTATCGGTCTTAAATCATTTAAAAACATGTTTGAATATCCAAAATAATTTATATTCATGGTTGTTTAAGCAATTTTCATGTTTTTTTATATATTTTCAGTTTGCCAGTCCTAGTAACACATCAGGTAAGTGATCAATGAAATCCAGAATGTACTACAGTATGATTGCAAAGATGAGGTATCGGGTTCGAATCCCGGGTCGGGCAAAGTAATATTTGATTTTTCTATTCATTATAAGCCCAGAGTCAGAAATAGGTGCCCGATATGGCAATAGGCTCGCCCCCTATCACATAGTGGGCCGGAAAATACAAGGCTAAACTTGGATTGCTGGTTGCACCTCTGCCTAACCCTTCTGCGAAAAAGGCGTGAGTTTATATATTATGTAGGAAATATAGTGAGCTTAATTCCCGAACAGAAACACAGGTGTGCTATATTTATTTCGAACTTATTTTGGGTTCGAAAGTAGTTTCGTGTCAAGAGAATGCGATCGCTGACTAAACGTATTTATTTATTAAACAAGTGTCCACGGCAGTAAAACACACATTTTACTACCCCTGTACAATACTTTGAGCTCCGATAGCAACCTTCTTAGTAATCTTAAATAGCGACATTCTGAATTACATGTATTTCTAACAGTAGGTAAATAAAACAGACTTAATAAAATAGACTGCCTCGGTGGCGTAGTTGTATTACGGTACGGTTACAAAGCTGAGGTCTCGGCTTCGAATCCCGGGTCGGGCAAAATTACATTGAATTTTTCTATTCATTATCAGCCCGGAGTCAGGAATTTGTGCTCGATATGGCGATAGGCTCGCCCCCTATCACATCGTGGGACGGAACATGCAAGGCGAAATATGGGTGTCCTAGTAGCGCCTCTGCCTACCCCTTCGGGGATAAAAGGCGTGAGTTTATGTATGTATGTATGTAAATAAAACAAATCAAGTTGTGCATGTTTTGTCTCATAGAAATGTTTATAATTATGTTTATTCCTTAAATTTCTTTTAGAATATACAACGGTTTTTAGGTGAAATACCGAATCGGCACCAGGATCTAAAAAATCAGCGCTCAAAATTTTCGCAATTCCTTAGAGCCTTAGAAAGCACTTAAATAGCAAAATAATTCGTAAAAAGTTTAAAAAATTCTAAGACAAAACTAACATTACTAAGACCCCAAACTCCCTTACATAACAGAGGGGAAGATTTTGCTCGACAATGAAATATATATTGCAACTGAAGATCATAAAAGTGCTCATTACGTCAATAGCTCAGTTGATGTGTGCTTTGACGCCGCTATAATTGTTTTATAACCTTCTGCTATAGTTCGACAAAGCGTTACATGATTTACAGTGTGGTTTTAAACGAAATTGGAAAGGAATAGTATCCACAGTGATATCATTGCTAAATGTTAAGTAAACAGACCAAAATAAAACCTATTTTTGTCACCCAAAGTCGTCAATGACAATTATTGGACAAATCCTCACTTTATTAGTTCCCGCTCAAAACGAAAACATTTTTATTTTTCTGATCTATTTTCGGTTCCAAGACACGTATTATTCTTTCAAATTTATTACTGCTGGCAAGGTGAAAATACCTACCCACTAGATATTTCTTTCACTTTTTCAATGTTACATATTGTATATAAACGTGTGCGGACACATTAATTATTTCGGCACTTCAGATTATTAATAACCTTCTTCGCAGATGCAGTGGTACGATGTACAAAGTGCTTTTTTTTTCAAACATCGGGCAATCAGAATTCGTCGATTTGTTTGTGCAAGCTTAAAATGCTTTTATTTTTCATGCAACCGGTATTTCGAGTGCATGTTAGATTAAAATAAATTGTAATGCTCAACTGTAAAAGATGTATGAATATAACGCACGGAAAAGTGTTAGTCGACACGTGCATTAATAAATAACTGTAATAATGATAACAGCTTTATTCATAGACAGTTTATAAACCTATTTTAGCTATCGAATGTTTTGTCTTCTTCGCTTAAACTGAACTCAAAAGTTGTTCGAAAGTGACAAAATATTCGATAACTAAAATAGGTTAATAAACTGCCTATGAACTGCCTATGAATAAGAGCGTAAGGATTAAAATCGTCGTCCGCCTCGGCAGCTGCCAATCTTACCAAACTCATGTAATTGTGTTAGACAGACATCTGAAATTACATTGTAATGATGCATTTCTTTATTTTTATACATAATATGTGTAGTAAAAGAATACCTACTTGTGACTTTACGATTGTCCTCCCACGTCTACATAAACTTATCTCCACAATAATATAGAGTTACAAATGTAGATTTAATTTAATAACTGTTCTAAATTCTAGTTTTATATTAATGACGAAAATGATTCAAAACTGAAATAAAGTTGAGATGTTTGTTGGTGTGTTATTTGTACCTACCTCAGTGACTGTGCACATGCGTTTTGCCGCGACCTACATTCAACAAATACCGCAGATAAGACATTTAATTAGTGGAATATGCTTCGTATTAATATATCCCCACAAACGAGAACAAGACGCTCAGCGCCAGATTGTCTTTTGAATTTTTACAAGTTGTCGACCAGAATAAAAATTAGCACATCACGCTTCCTGTTTCGAATAGCCCTGTTGCTTTTATAGTCGTTAATAATGTGTTAGCAACTCGAAGCTTGCAGCTGCTATACGAATTTCATAACCTATCGGAATACAGCTATTTCAAATATCTTAATATATTTGTATTGTTTCAATTTGAAACAACGGACCGTCTCTATAATTACGGATCTTCTAATCTGTTGTTTAAAAATGAAAACCAATAAAAAGAAAGGAGTGAGCACATTTCCTGGCGAGGCGACGTCAAAAAAGTTTCAGAGACGGGCGCAGCGCGGTCTACCTACCAACACGCGGCTATTTCTGGATGGAGAACACGCCGCCCGCGGCTGGAGTCCGAGCGTTTCTCAGAAAGTCCAGATTACAAAACAGACCGCGTATTAATTTGGTAAGAGTGGGTAATTTAATCTAACTACATGCAGCCTACCCACGCACCCACATGGGATGCATGTACGATACAGCAAACACAAGTAAAAGCATGCATCATGTACATGAACACAACTATGTATTAGGTGTAATACTACTCGTAAGTGTATAAAATCTTTGTATATGTAAATCCATTGAATAATGCGGATTACTTAGTGAATCGTCTGGGTACTTTCATTCAAACTATAGTTGTATCGATAACTCATGAACTTCAGCTAACCATTACTTGTCAAATATATCATAGAAAATTTTCCTGCTGGTAAGTTCTGCGGATGAGTTCGTTGACAGCACCTGAGTGACGCAACTACGTGCCCGCATCATGCGTCATAACCAAAATTCGACACTTTACCATTTGACGAATAACTAAACTATTTCGTGCTGGCAACCGTGCCAACAATAAGCTATTTTCGATGTAAAGTAGATGCGAGTAAAAGCGACATCTATTTTCATGCTTACTTTTACCATAATATTGGATATAATAAACGCTAAATGTATCAAACAAGTAATGCATAAAATACATGATATATCATGCACCCCATACAAATACACACAATTATTAATGTGTTTATAGATGTAAGGAAAAACGTTTTACACATAAATGCAAAAAAGAAAAAGAGATAGAATATCCAATTATTACGGCGTCCTACGCCTCCTATGCTAGAATGGGTTGATACAATCGGAATCATTAACAAGAGAGGAACTTTCCAGAACGGAGCTTCGATACAACTTTGGTATACCGGTCTATAAATATAGCTAAATGGAAAATTACGCCTGAAAACCGTCCATCGGAGAAAAATATACGTCATTTGTATCATTTTTAATATGTGACACATGGCATCTATAAATCGGTCTTAGAGACTGGGTACTAATTTAGAGACTAGGTACCTCAATAAATCGATAGGTATAAAACTTTTTAATTCTAGAGATTTTTCTGTTATAGAGTCTGTCGAGAGTTGTTCATTTGCCATCACTCGACACCATTATGCTATCGATTACCTGCTCGAGATGGAAGATTTACGATTTGATTAATATATAATATAATTATTGGTATTAAAAGTGTTGAACTCAAAAATATCTCGTATGATTTTACTCTCCCACACGTACATACATGCCCTTATCCTACTCCTATGTTTGATACCATAATGGTTAAGAAATAATATGTAATCATGTGTCATCCCATCCCTTTGAGTTTATAAAAGGAACATATATATTTGAATTCCTTGCTCATATCCCACGGGATCACATTTTTCGGGATAATAAGTAACCCATGTGTTAATTCAACATGTCAGCTACCTCCAGTTTACCAGCCGTTTCTGAGATCATCGTGCACAACCGCACAGACAAACAGACAAAAATTTTATTACTATAATACAGTCGCACATATTAGTTTAGTTTACCTCATTTATCTTCCATGTACAGACATCGATCGATTACAAACTATGGGAGAGGCCTATGTCCAGCAGTGGACGCAGAAGGGCTGATGATGATGATAGATAAGTACCTACACAACGAAGCTGAAAAAGAGCATTCATTGCTTCAATTTAATAGCTTGGTTTCTTATGAAAATTGTAGATATTAGTGATAGGTAAACGTAATAAATTAATAAGGCAGTAAAAAACGCAGCAGAAGAAAACCTGATTTCATCATAAAAAAATACATGCAAGAGGGTTATTATACCAAATGATATTTACAAGTGGTACTTTTTTAAATGTCAACAATTATTAATTTAATAAAATATAACGGAAAATCAACAAAAAAACTTACTACTTATTCAGTCTTTTCGTTGCTCGTAGCTCTATCTATTGGCAAAGCGTAAATACTGCATGGCGCTGGAAGCCCTTAGGCTAACAGCACCATCTAACGGTGCTGTGCAAAATCAAATATTTCTGAATACACATCTGCGCCATCTGGCCGACGAAGCAACGGTGCGGAAGGCTCCGCTCCTCCGACCAGACTGAGTCCCGTAGGCTTCTGCGTCTCTAATAATAACAGCCGTATGAAATCAAGAGCCAACGTTAAACCTAGAAATAGGTTTCGTTCATGCGCCGCTATTCGCTCGTTACGCTGGTTGGTCGTTATTTTCGTTAGTCGTTATTGTGAGCCATTTCGGTCAGAGCCGCCGTTCGTCGTTGATTCCAACAGATGGCGAACTATTTTGGACAAAGACGTGAAACGTAAATATAGATTCGTTGTAACGAATATTTTCTATTTTAAAACATTGCATCAATTTAGATTGCGCCAAATTGTTAAGTTTATTAAATTATAATTGGGTAATCGACTTTCTAAACACGCAACTTGGCAAACACTTTGTACCTATGATAATGTGTGATTGCAAGGAATGTTTTACTATCGTTTTTATCCGGATTATTGCTGCAAGACGCAAGCATCATCAAAATACAGTTTATAACGGCGACACAGTCCTATGTTTAGACTACGCGAAACTTTATTGCTAGTGAAACCAAGGATTTTCTTTTCACCCAATTAATGTTTGCGCTATCACCTAAACAACGTCTTCAGATTACCTACTCTATATCATTGCGTCGAGCAATGCAACGTTGATACTACAATGACATTAGCAGACAGGTGCGTTGCGTTGCAAATGGTGAATCTCCAATTAATGCTACGCTTTTTTTTATTTATTCCACCCAGGCTGAGCCCGGCCAGGGCCGGAGTCTACTATCTTACTTAATTATTACTATTTCACCCTATCTTCGGTACCTATCCTCTATTTTCAGTCCATTTTTTTGTCATATATTTCATATAAAATAGTTATTGACATAAAACAGGCGCTATGAGGCCTCGGCCCGGTTATCTCGAGGCCCATGTATACATTTTTATTTTCGAGATAAGTGAACAAGCCCTCTCAAAACGTAATGCGGGATTTAATTCTTCAGTGTATTTTAAAAATTATATTTTTCTACATATATGTAAGTATATTTAAGAATACATCTAATTAATTAGATGTATTCTTAAATCCAAATGCCGATTTTAGTAGATAAACTAAATAATGCAACGTGCCTAGTTATTTAATAGAGCCATTTTCCTAGTGATGAGTGACAAAAGTAAGGATACCCACTGAAAATATACTTGCTTTTTCCAATAATTAAGCCTATGTTTTACCCCACGTAAAAACTTATACCCGGAAAAATGTCTTTTATTAGCTTTGCATACTTTTCTATTATGAAGAGATTAACGTTTATTTTTTACAACACATTAAATTTTACATATTTATAGTGACTATTACACTAGATGGCGTTGTCGAATTATTGTATAGACGCAGAAATGTAGAGTCATGAAACTGATTACAAATAGTTATGCCCTTTATTTAAGGTGTGCAGGCATTAATATTTGTTGCCTGATACGGTCATAGCACGGTCACGGTATGATATAATGTAGTGGGCAGAGAGCTTTATGATTAACTATATTTCAACTGACTGACTGGCTCAGCAAAGTTGCTCAGTGTAGATTAAATGCATTTTGCTCGCAATTTCTCTGAAGGAATGTTTTCGAATGGTGATGATCCGGTAGACAGCTAGGGTTATCGTAAAAGCCTCCCACTTCAGTAAACTGAAGTGGCAGTGACCAAGCCGTACAACCTGCAGGAAACTGTTAGTGCAAACTGATTCTGGTAACGTAAGACGCCCGCAGACTAGGTAGAATGACAATCTATGCAAAGTGACTGGGTGGGGTTGTAAGAGAAAAGCTCTAGACTGGTAGTGTGCAATTGGAGAAGTCTATGGCAAAAATTCAAATCAAAGAATCCAAAAATGACCACTACACATTTCTATAACTGTTTAATATTGCTATCGTATATTTAGGGAATTGATTTCTATATTATTCAATGCATCGTATATTAAAACAATGGATGCTTATCCTAACGCACGAAAAAGACACCTCGTGGGTGTATGTAGGTATATAATTAAAAAGTAACAATAGCACGATATTATTTTGTCTAAACGAATTAAATAGTTATTAGAGATAGGTCGCAGTTGCAAGCATTGGCACAGCACTTATAATATGAATCATTCGAATGTGTTCTAAATGCAGAATATTAGAATTATTTGTAATGAAATTTATTAAGCATTCGTAACAGGTATATTTATTTGGCTCTCATTGGGTTGCTTTGTTTTCGAACTTCACCTACATTTAGCTTTAGAATTGCAATGGTTTTGTTTGAATGATATAAACCTGCGACCACCGTGAGCATGTTGGCATCCGCGTGTGGTCCCTTACCAATAGGCCACCACGCAATAGGTCAACGTGTGGATTATGACCTACTCTTTTTAATCGTATTCTCGACCCGTGCCTTTTTGGCAGGATGTATAGAGGCTGATACAATAGTAACACTTTATACCTCGCTCCAGCCCCATTTATACCTCGTACATAGCCGTTGCGTGGCTCTACCACTCTATAATGTAAGGGAGAAAATCTGAAATGAAATAAAATGAAATGAAATGAAATTCTGAAATGAAACCGTTCATTTTGCTTATTATTGTCCTAATATGTGACTGGCATCGAACTAATCCAAAATTTGCAAACTTGCTCAAAACAGATTATCCGACCAACACTAGGGCAATAAAAACACTCACGATAAAATAATTTTATTCCAAAATTCATACATTACGTCCAAAAATTTCAATTATAATTCTTATTAAATATTTATTTTTCATATTGCACAAGCGGCTAGCGTCGTCTACCGAATTTCATTATGATTTAAATTGTATGACCATAACGCTGGCTAATGAGGACAAATGAATAGTCCAGGAATTTGATGATAATAAAATCTATTATGCATTACAGTTAAGTATTGATAATATGGCGATAATCTTAATTGGCTTGAATAAAGAGTCCTTTTGCGGGGAGCATGCCAACCCGTCGGTTACGGTCGTCAAGCCAAGTCCAAAACCATATTAGTACTGTGAAAATTCTGGCAGTAGACTGACCATTAGTCTAAAAAGTCACTCGGTTACTAATCCGTAATTATTCAGAAACGTCTGTGGTTTGAATGCCGCCACACTATTATAAGAGAAGACCTCAGGGTTTTTTTACGCGCGTATTACAAACGCGTGCTCTCGGCACTGTAAATTATCAAAAAGCAGATTGTTCCATGTGTATACAAACACGCGCGAGAAGCGCGTCTGTATTGCATTTGTTTTATTGTTTATGAATATTGGGAAAAGGGGTTTTAAGGAAGCGCACACCGAACGTCTGACGGCTCACTTCATCTTTTTGATTTATCTATCAAAATACATACGCGCGACTGCAACACGCCTGTATCGCCGTATCAGCGCGTTTGTATCGCGTTTACGGCGCCACGAATTTTTGAGCGTGTGCAAAGGTTTACTCACTGCGTTTGAATTGCGTTTAAAGCGCGTTAGTGCGCGACTTCTGCTCCTCGTGGGCGCGTAATTCAAATACGCCGTGTGCAACGGCTCTTAGTTATAATAATTGAATACTTGTAATAATACACAATACTTGTAATAATTCGATTTCACAAAGTTTTAAAAAAAGCGCATTTTATATACCCAAAACCTTTCGTAACGGGCAGTTATTACAGTAACGATTATGTCCATCATATTTCTACAACCATGCTCGTTCACACGAGTTTTTATGTCGGATTTCTCTAAACTGCCTCGGTGGCGTAGTTGTTCTACGGTGCGATTACAAAGCTTAGGTATCGGGTTTGAATCCCGGGTCGGACAAAGTGATATTAGATTTTCCTATTCATTATGAGCCCGGAGTCAGATATTTGTGTCTGATATGGGGACAGGCTCACCCCTATCACGTCGTGAGACGGAACATACAAGGCGAAATTTGGGTGTCCTGATGGCGCCTCTGCCTACCCTTCTGGGTTAGAGGCGTGAGATTATATATGTATGTATATGTTTCTCTAAACTTCATTATGTTTACCTTATATTATTTTGAGTTATACTCATAATAAGCTATTCGTATAGATGTGTTGATGTCTATACTGTATATAATATGTTGTTTATGGGTTTAATTGTCATACATTTTATTTTAATTGTACGGTTTGTTTGTTAATTATAATAATAGTAATGTTGTAGAATGACGTGTAAAGGAAAGTATTACAAATTTTATTTTGTCTTATATTGCTAGGGCAATTAAGCCTCTATTTCTAAATATGCTACAGGTGCCAAATTTTTTCAATGAATTAATTTTTAGTGGTATATTTTAAGCACAACGAAAATAAAATATAATGAAAAGGTAAAATGCATTTTTTCTAAATTTCTCATTGATTATAAAATTAAAAAAAACCTTATCTTTACGCAACGTTGACTATTATTACCTTTATTCTTGTTGGTACGATTATATATGTACATTTATGTGTCCTAATGTAGCTGAAACCCATATTTGTTGACCGACTTCAGAAAAGTAGGTAATGTTTGTATTTCTTTTTTAATTATCGAAAAACATAGTTGTAAGGTAACAAAGAAAAGACAATTTTTTAAAGTATTTTATTATAAAACATATAATAAAATGGAAATAAATAAATATATGTAGGTGCTTAATCCTAAATACTTATGTACAAAATCATCTTGGCGCTACATGGAACAAACAACATAGACAAAATGTGGGTACACAATATCTACGTGCGGGTATATAATCTTCCTCGACATAGAGACAAGTAAATCTTAAACTATCACGTTTGACTAGATATTTCCAAAGGCTTACAGTCTCCTGTTAGCGTCCATATTTACACAGTTTTGTACAAAATATACTTATATAATAATATCACTTTTCACAGATGGTGTGTTCACTTGCCGAGCAGGATCTTGCGGCCAGCGCCGAGGTTCTGTCCGGCCTGGGTGGCGCCCTTGTTGGAGCCGGCCTGGAGACCGATCACGGTCTTACCAGCCTGCAGGACCTCGTCGGAGAACTCACGCTTGCACTCTTCAGCGGGCTTGGGTCCCAGGTAAGGGCCGTTCCACTCAGGGTGCCTGTAGGTCTGTCGATAAAAACATTTTATAAATATGCAACATTCAATACGACATTGGATATTGAACGGGGAATGTGTGAAATTCGAATTATCCCCTTACGGCCTCGGCTAAACCGTGTGGCCTTGGATATTTATGAAAACTGAGGTAATGTTGCACGATGCTCGTAAAATTTGGTTAAACTTGGCACACTTCCAACTCCTCAAATTTGAAATGTATCTTAAGGCAAACAAATTGTAAACGTGCTATTTCATATTAACGCTTGTAACTCCTATTTTCGTATTGTTTATGTTAACAGTGCGAAACAGAAACCGATCGAATTAGCTAACTGCAGTTATTGAAAAATGTTTAATGGCGTAATTAAGTGCCTATTTTATAGTTTTATAAGCTCTTTTTAAATAAGTACGAAGTGTCTCACCTCGCGACCGAGGGCGAACAGTGTGCTCACGACTTGCGCGATGTCCTTTTTCTCCCACAAGTCGACTGTTTGGAACACATCGATGTCAGGGACACCGTATGCCTTAATGGCCGACTGGAAGCTGTAATAAAATTGTACTTGAGCATAAGTGCTATAACTGTTACGATAGGTGTGTGTGATGGAACAAACTTTCTTTAACACTTAAATATTAATTGGAGACAAATTTTAATTATCAATCTTTTAAAAAGCTTTAAAAACTGGTGTTATTTGGGAACCTGATTATATAGAATTTTGTAACGTGAAATGTATTGGACATAATATAATGTTGTATCTTACTTGGTGATGTTCTCCATCATCTTGAACTGTCCACCGGAGGTGTTGATCTTGGGAACGGAGCCAGGCTTCAGCTTGTTGATGACCTGGCAGAGGACAGTGCCGTCCTTGAGGACATCCTCGAACAGTTCACCAGGGGGGAATTTGGCGCCGAGGACACCCTCAATCCAGGTCTGAGCCTCCTTTTCCTGCTCAGGGCTACGCTTGGAAGCGAGCTGTAAATATAAAAGGACGCTGTCGATAACGATCATCTAACAAATCAATTCTATGGATTCGTTATATTTTTAAAAAGTTTTTAAAATTCTATCGCAATATACATATAAAGCAAGTTGCTTTATCTCGTAGTTTATCACTATAATTATAATATTCCAATGAAAATTGAGTGCTTGTGTAAATTATTATGAGGTTTCATTACCGTATAAAATCAATAATTAATGAAAATATGAAACTCAAAAGGAGGCGAGTGGAATATAGAATATTATGTGCGTGTGTAATGTATGATAAAATTGTCTGACCTTAGCGCGGACTTGACGTTCCAGAGACATCTTGTGAGAATGTGTGTATGTTTCTGTTGAGTGTTGAGGAGGTAATGCGCCGATGGGAGCACGACTAGACTGAACTCCTGAAAGCAGAAACCTCGTATTTATAGCGTCGCGGCAGGCTGCGCCCTTCTGGAAAACTCACACGCAGCGCCACCCGATGACCCGCCGCGCCGCCGCGAAATAACCACTGACTCAACATTATTTTAAGTTATTGTATGGGATTTTTTTTGTAAATCAATGCATTTTTACTTGTAAAATATTTTTGTATTATTTTTGAAATGTTATTTCATCACGATCACTGTAAACTTGCTTATATCTTTAATTTCAAAGTATTGCTTGGCAAAATATTAAAAGTTCGAATCATTTCAAAAAATATATAATAAGTAAAATAAAAAATAATAATATCCTTTTTAGTACATATTTTTCAATTCGTGTTCAACATAAAGACAAACAAAATATACCTATATTATAAAACGAGGATATACTATTAGCTTACCCCATTAGAAGGTGTCAATATGAAACCCTCATTTGTAGATGTCATTTTAATCTTGGAACATGCCAAGTCCCGATTAGTTTTGCAGATAATATGAAATATGATTGAAAATTGTTCATAAATTACATCCATTTAAGCGATATTATTTCGAGTCTTAAATACATATATGTATACCTTCAGCTATAGAGTGATTATTGACCTTTAAAGACCTTATTATTATAAGACATAGAACAAGGGTATGAAATGTGCAAAGTGTATTTTAGTAGTTTATTTTTTGTTACGTATATAATTTTAAAAGTTGTATTTATTCCTAACATAACTAATATTGGATGCGTCATATGACATCTGTATTGATTTGTTTATAATTTGAAATACAGGGTGATCTTCCTTAAATATTATTTAATATAAAAAAACTGATTTCGTATTGCATTTGTCTTTAATAATAACGCACGTTATTATAAATAGTACCTACAGTGCATCATTTATGCTTAATTATACATTTAAAATAATATTTATTGTGTGTCGTAATTTTCGGAATAATTTTGCTGCATAAATTTTCCGTACGTAGAGACAGAGTAATGTATGTCAACTTTTATTTATTGCTGTAATTAAAAATTAAATTATTACATTAATTTATTAACGTACTAGCATTATACATACAGAAATTTGTAATACGATTATCGCAGAAAAAAAGATAAATAATATAATTAGCCCAAATCAAGTGAGACAGTTGATAATGAAATAAATGATATCTTCAATCGACATAAGATATTTGAACATAGTATAATATAATAATTGGTTGCAAGATCGATAGTAAAATATTTTAATAATCGTAGATTATTGTTACAGGTCTGGATAGTGCACCTTCGTAGTTTCAGTTAAAACAATACTGTAAATTTGGGCTTGATAATAATAGCGATATTCTGTGCTTATTGATTAATTATAATTAGATTTTTTAAATGTGAACATTATTCTCACAAAGAAAATTTTTGGCTTCCATGCAATATATTAGCTTTTTTTAGTAAGCTGCGTCACGTGTATAAAATGTAAGTACCGGTAATACATAGTGTATGAGTAACACTCTGTCTATAACGAGTGCTGAACGTTCAGTGTTTTCTCAGATGTCTGAAAGTATCGGCGAGGCTCGTGATCCGTTTGATAAACATATAACGTAATCATTATGGAACAAATCGCTGATAAATATATCAGCGATCCATGTATATAAAAGTAAATAAATGTTACATTTATCTCTCATAAAATAAATGTTTAAAATATAATTAAATTAACACACTTTAGTTTTTCATTCACGTATTGAATAAAAGTACTTTTTGTAAAAATTAAATTCCTATATTACTCTACTGTTATAGGTACTGAAATGTTTTCCATAACTTCATGTGAAATCTGCCATTGTATAATAAAAAGTAATGGAAAAAGGTTTTAGTTTTAAATACACACATTTATCTTTAGTTGAGCTGAAAGTCCATGGAAATTCCTTATAAAGCTTTATGGCGAGCTTCCACTTTGCACCCGACGCGCGCCGCCCACTCGCCGCGCGTACGCGCCGCTCCGATGAGTAGTCGCTGAGTTATCATTGTCGCCGGAGCCCACGCCGCACAATTCTTCAAAAAAATATATTTACCTCCACTCAATATTACCTCACCTTGGAGGCAAACGCGCTTGCAAAAAATACTAGGCCTATTGACCTCAGCATGAAATTGTGCATATTAGAATTATAAGAGTGAGGTCATTTGAGCTTTGTCGTGATTTATTATATATGTATTTGTTGTTTATGCCAACTGTAAGTTTTTTCAATACGTACTTTATTTTCACATCAATATTTTTTCAAATTATTTATGTGCGTTATGAAATATAAACGACGCTGTTTTATTTTGTATCATTACTGTATATAAATTCGTAAAGAGCCGGTGAAAAAATGCAGTGACACATCGCCGCAAGGTTTTGATTTCGACATCGCGATATTTTTAATGTTGTTTGTGATTGTATGCGTTCTCTACATGCCTTAGGGAACACCTCCCACGCAACGTATCTGTCATCCATGCATGTCAAGATTGTAACAAAAAAATATTATAAGTCGTTAACAGATAAACACAAAGCTACAAAGATATTTTCAATCACGGTATTTTAATCTTTTTTGCTGCGTTTACACAACCTTGCAAAAAGATTAGTGTCAACTGTAAAATTATTATCATTTCCTGTACCATTACAATTCCAGGAAATTAATGTTTTGCAAACTAGCAGTAATAAATTAGAGGTGATGAGTCTTGAGCTTTCAGGCGAAATACATAACTGTTTGAAAAGCCGGGGCAGGTGATATGTCAGTACTCGATAGGTACCTTACAGCACGCGCCTCTCTCGCTCGTTGGCCATTCACCCCTACTGTCAGCTGTTTTTTTTTTCATTGCGTTACATTGCGCTATTTAAAAAAAACGGATCGTAATTATATTTTCTGTGAATAGTCTTAGTATTATACACAGTAGTACAAAGAATGTGACAAAAAATTATTAATAAGAACTTTTACCAGTCTCTAAAAATTTGTGTAAATCGTCGATACTTCGCGGTAATAAAATTTGAGTAGTCTTATTTGAAATCACCGTCATAAAATGCTGTAAGCTCTATTTCATTAAATGCGGATTATGACGTAAACTGTTTTCAAGGACGAAAACCAATCCTAAGAGGATGAAAAAGAGGATAAAAGCTTAGTCATTAGTCAATATCTAATATTAGAGCTCTACACATACATCATAACTATCGTACAGTTGAAATAAAACTATATTTTACGGATTTCATCGCGGATTTGGTTTAATTTTATAACCATTCCGACGTTTCGATTACTTTACAGCCTTCGTGGTCGAGAAGTTACAAAAACCAAATTCACGATCAATACCGTAAAAAATAGTTTTATTTCAATGTGTAACATTCGCGTGATCTAAATAACCTTTATCTCACAGTTTTGTGGTAGCCCTTAGTGTAAGCATCAGACACCGTGGCACAGTTGGCTAGGGCACTAGCTGAGAAACAAGAGGTCGTGGCCTCGATTCCCGCTACGAGACAAATATTTGTGTGACCACTCATTTCAGTCTCAGAAAACGGTTTCGTGAGACCGAACAGACCTAGGTTAATTAGTTTTATTTATTTTAAAGATCGAACTAAAAATTTAACCCATAACCCAAAAAAACAGTAGGTATAAATGTAACATACTATAATTCTCTATCACAATATGAATTAATAGATATGGTCCGAACCAATTTATTGAAAACAAATGTCATTAGCAAAATGAATCAAGCAAAACATTATTTTTGTACAGAAAAGATAAATTATAACATTGTCAACGACATGAGTGCGACGGCCCTAGAGCAAGGTCGAATAATCTTTGAAAGCGTTTCAAGGGCGGAACCGCCTCGGCTCAAACAATAATTTACACGAATAATTTTAGTTGTCATTTCACCCACAGTTCATCATTAACACAAACGCTTTTTATCATTGAAACGGAACTGGTATCGACGAAACATTTATGTAATGCCAAGGTTTTTTCCT
Organism: Deilephila porcellus; assembly: GCA_905220455.2. NCBI lineage: Eukaryota > Metazoa > Arthropoda > Insecta > Lepidoptera > Sphingidae > Deilephila > Deilephila porcellus. The sequence goes on along the minus strand of LR999977.1, from coordinate 8,446,797 downwards.
TCAGGAAGTTCTAAATAGATTTAGTGTTCCGGCTCTTTGTGTAGAACTGCTGTTCGTGTATTCAAATATTTATACTTTGTGCCTACAAAATGAAAAGAGTGTATGGAACTAATAAGACATCCCATAATTAGAGGTACCTAAACTGAATATTCTTTCATACAACATGTTTAAATTGAATCCAATTTCGAAATTAAACAGATTGTATCAAAGAACATTCTGTTTGAACAGGAGTTCAACCTCACACCACCTAATATAAAGTAATGTATAGTATAGTTGTCTTTATGATGTCTATATTGGTATTTCTATTCATTGTCTGCCCGGAGTCAGGAATTTGTGCCCGATATGGCGATAGACTCGCCCTTGTAAGCAAATTGAGTAAGTCATGCTCGCTAAAACGTCTGTGCTTGCGGCGGCGTCGTGTGCCGGGTCGGTCACTTCCCTGTAACATGGTTGAGGATGCCGATGGCTGGCACATGCGTCATACTCGTGAACGAGTGCTGTTTGTGTGGACTGGTCTACTCGACTTGCTTATAATGATAACTTTTAATTGCTTTAAGACTTTTATTGCTATTCATTGTTTTGGTGAAGCAGTGCACTGTTTCCGCGTTCTGGGTGACTTTACTTACCTAACTCAGCCGTACAAAATCATTTGACCAATAACACTATCCATCATTATTATTCTAAACTATCTATGAACTGCTCTGAATTTAACAGCGCTGCAACCTCTGTATAATTATTGTATTGTAAACTTATTTTGAAAAGAGCAACGCTAGAGTTTCTTGCCCGTTCTTCTCTGGCGAAAACAGCCTTGTGAACCGGGTGGTAGTGGAAAAAAGTGACTGAATCTAAATAATGTATGACATTTCATGGGTTCAATAAATATTTTCATTTCATTTCATTTCATTTTCTTGTCAAATCATGGGACAGAACATACAAGGCGAAATGTGGGTGTCCTGATAGCGCCTCTGCCTGCCCTTTCTGGGATAAAGGCGTGAGTTTTGTACGTATGTATGTCTTTATTATGGCAATCTCATCTACCAGTATAAAAGGAAACACATTTGTTACGATTCATAATTCGCTTTATTAAAACACCCTCCACAAATTCTTCAATGTATTACATATACTCGTAGTACACCACTATTACGTGTAGTATGTACAAACATTATTTTATTACATATTTACAGTGTCATTCTATCCCGTTTAAATTACCATTCACACGAAAATCAATATCAAATAAACTTTTCATACTCTACAATTTCTATTGCAGGATCATTGACTAGAGGAAACAGACACTATGCCCGTGTCTATTCAAACATCATTAAATAAAATTTAAAACCTTCATAGAATATTAGAATACATTACAATTAGTTTTAAATGCGTCTCGCCTTTATAGGAAAAGTATACTTCGATAAAACGTATACAATGTTTGGGAATGTTTATTTACAGACATATGTATCACACAAAATATTAATTTTATATCTAACTACGAAATCGTTGCCTACCACGTATTCTAATTAAAATACTTCAAACATACAAACCGCTTGTATGTTAAGCTGTTTAATATATATATCTAAATTTTTAACCTCATTATTGCAGTAATATAATTTAATGGACACTCATGGCACTCGAGACCATCGTCGCGCAGTCCAAGTCACTAATGATAGTCAATTATCACTTCAAGTCCACTTGCAGCCATGAAATGGTGTAGGTACGTTCGTATAAAAGCGAGTATCGGTGCCTGTAACAGTGAGGTCGAGAGCACGCGGTGCGCTCGGCGGGCGGGACTCTGCGCCGCGCCCACGACTCACCGCGGCACGGACGGTGAGTCAACGGGCCGACCACTTTACGCCCATTAGAAAAGATGGTTGTTCGTTTTTGCGAGAGTGCCGAGATGGTCGGAGAGGAGATAGTTGTGCGGCGCGACGCCCAGCAGTGGGAAGCCGGACGGCTGCCTGAGGAGCCCGCAGCCACCGGCCCACTTGCCACCGCCGGCGCTGCTCACTGGCACATCACCAGCGCCCCCAACTCCATTCAGTTCTTCGCATAATTTATTTGCTGTAACAATAGAGAGACACTTGAATTATTGATATTTTCTGTTTTTTTTTAGGAGTAATACTAACTACTTTAAGACTAAAAGCTCACGTGGCTTTGATTTTAAAGAGACCTGTTTTTATTTAATTCCTAAAAACAAAATTCGTCATAGAATTTATAATAACATATTAAGTATCGTGATTAGAATTGCGTGGTGGCTTGTTGGTAACGGACCAGACGCGGCTGCCAACATGTTCACGGTGGTCGCGGGTTCAGAATACAGGGCACATCTCTGACTTTTCGGAGTTATGTGTGTTTTGATAGTCAACCACCACGCAACGGTGAAAGTGAAGGTGAACCTTGAAGGAAAACACCATGGGGAAACCTGCATTCCGCGGCCATTTTAAAAATAATTTCTACGGTATGTATGTAAAGTCCACCAACCCGTATTAGGCCAGCGTGGTGGACTATATGGCCTAACCCCTCTCAATCTTACTCTCGATTGTAGATGCGGCCCGTGCCCTGCAGTGGGACGTATATGAGCTGATACAGATATTAAATATCAGTTTCGTGTTATTATATTGCCTTCTTTTACTAATAAATATAAATATTAAGGCAACGTAATCCCAAATAGATCTTTAAAATTTCAACTCCGGAAATATCCTCCAACTAAATGGAAAGGCATTCATTTTTTTAATTGAAACATAAAATAGCAACCGTCGAATATCTAGTTTGCTAACTATTAAATAAGCGAAACTCGTACATACAAATCTGCTCAAATTTGAAATCAGACTGCAGCTCGACGGGCAAATATGAAATAATCGTGGTAACGCAATTAAGCACTAATCACCTAATCCTTGCCGCGCGGCTCCGTTGTTTATTCAAGCCTGAGTGACAATCGCGCGCACAATTAGCGCAAATGAGCCGAAGTGAAAATCTGGCGGCTGCGGGCGGCGCTAATGTGATTAATACGGCCACAAGTCCGCCATTAGCAGGTGAACCATGACGCAAGCCGCGGCCGCCACTACACCATGCTACTCCTGACACCTATGCCACACCATTCTAACTCACCACAATTCAACAACATTAATTATTGTATAAAATGTCCTCCAATTCAAATAAATTGGAAAATTACCTAATATACTATTATGAGGTCAATGAATACTATGAAGTTAATAATACAATTCTGGCAAGCGCCCTTATAACAAATCCAGATATTATATTAGTTCTATTATAACTCAGAGATGTAACGATCGTTTTGTTTCGTTTACACTTTACTGTTATGAAATCAACAACATTTTATTGATCATTAAACTGAGAATTACCAATGCTATTTATATCTATTATGTGTGTGCAAGCACACTGTAGATATTTTTAAAATCGTCTTATTCAAAGAGACGTGTTTATTCTGACGAAAACAGCCTTGTTGTTTTCGCCCACGTAAACATGTGAGCTGAAATAGTGTGATCAGCGCTCTCATTGGTAGAAATCTGTGACTCATACTGCTACAATTCCAACGATCAATGTAACATAGGAAAGATGATGGACAAAAATAGCTCTGACATCACGGACCCAAAATATCTTGATATTTATCGGCTGCATTTATTGAACAATTTTCACAATTTTTCATTAGACTTGCAGTCGTTTATAGTATCAGAAAAGATTCTCAGTGATGTATTTAATAAATGGTCGGCATTTACAGACTAATTGCGATGTCTTGACGATCGTTAGTGTCCGAACGAAACCTTCGTAATAGGCCGCACAAAGAAAGAACATGACTGATGAGAAGAATCCTCATTTATCATCACCCACGTCACACACTTGCCAAAATAATCAAACCGAAATAAATACAATACACTCACAACAACTTTACACAAATAAACATTTACAACGTATATATTGTGTTGAAATAATTTATTACTATATTTGTGGCCGACCGTAAATATCAGATGGAGTCGCTTCAAACCATTCAAATGATGAATTATCAAATGCACAGTGAAATAAACAACATCATAATTTTCTTTAAAACAGCTAAGTATTTTTGGTGGGTTTTATTTCTGTTTATTATGCAGCATTATTGCAGCTGTAGACACCACTAGACTACAAAAAACTAATATCAAGCTCCCCAAAAATTTACCAATGCCAAATATGTTTTAATCATTACCTATCTACAATCTAGATATGTATATCCTATTTCATTTAACTTTACTATTGTGCCAAAAGTTGAAATATCCAATATCCTACTAGGAATGCGACGTCTTAATGGCATGATTTACTTAATGGACTTTTACACTTATACAACGAAGTGATTACAATGTATCTGATAGGCAATTAAGTACAATCCAAAAGAGTATATACCAGCGACATACGATTTCTCTTCTATCGTCTAAAATATTCTAGCCTGCAGGAAACCAGATAAACAGAGGCTGACCCTCTTATGCAACTTGCTTGTACTATGACTAAGTTCCCACCAAAATGTTTTCTGTAGTGTTTATTATCCGGACGGTACGAAGACCCTCCAACCAGCTACAAACTTTATTATCTTTTGCCTATATCTTACACTACTAGGGTCCAGCGTAAATAATTTCACACACTTGAAGTTAACCCTTTCGTAGGAACTACTATTAGGTATAATTTCCCGTACTTTCCAGTAGATCACTACGTTAAGTCACCATCATATTCATCATTAGAGTATGACTTTATCGATATTTCTACTTAGCAAATCAACCGATCTGTCGCATATAGGTTTCCTCCTAAAATTTGCATAACGACCGACTAAAAGCGATCTGCATCCAGTCGCCTCCCGCGACCTTTATTAGGTCGTCTGTTCGCCTTGCTAGTGGACGTCAAACACCAATTTAGATTTTTGTTATATTTAGATTCGATTTACGTCAAAAAAATTTGAATACAATATGCATTGGACTATTTGAGCCTAATAACTAATGTATTGAAATTTGACCATCACCATCAGGCTGTATGCTTACGTCTTAGTTTTGTATACGAGCTCTGGCTAAATTATAATTGAGTTCCTAGAATATGTAACAGTTACTTAAATTACATTTTACAACGAAAGATCTTGCAATTGTGACATCCCAACGAAAAAAACTGACAGGGCAATCACCAACCGTGCATTTTTCAATGTAGTCAGAATTTTAAATATTATCATGTCAACATTAGAAGAAGAAAGGCCATAGCCGCTACACTGTGACAGTTCATTACACAGAGAATAAATAGATTGATGTGTTGGTATAAACACGCTCCCCGCTAGCCAAAGTAAATACATAAAATTCGGCCATAAACATACTGTATGGTGGAGTGTATTATATAATGAATATTGTTATTCAAATTTGTACAGAGTGGTACAAACATGACAATATTAAAACTAAAATACGATCACTATGAGTTAACTAAAGTATTGAAATAAAATATATAACTAAAGTAGGTACTTTGAGACTAAGCTAAGATTAATCTGTGAAATAAGAAATAAAAAAAATATATAAATAAATTATGTGCCGTACAGAAAACTATCCAATAAAAAAGTAATCGAATGGCCGTACCATTGAATATCATTAATTAATAATTTGTAACTCTATGAAGTGTTAATATACAACCCAGTGCATGATTTTAATCTATATCGTTAACATCATGTCTCCACCAAAAAAGATGGTCAGTAGTCACTTATGTAGACTGAAGCATAACAAATCTTAGCTAATATATTATAATATGAAATAGTTCAGCCTAGTTCTACAATGTACATATACGAGTAATAACCATCTCACGACGATGTATAATTTACGCGGACTGTACTGTACCATCAGGTCCATTGTAGTCGCTTTACCGTGTCAGTTTAAAAAAGATCTGGAGTATTACCTAAAAAATTACCTGCAGAGGTGATAGGCTTGAGGTCTGGTGGCGAGAGATGTGGCAGGGCGTGGTGCGTGGGCTGGTTGGGCGGCGGCGGGGGTGCGGGGTGAGGCGAGGGCGCAGGAGAGGACGGCTTGTCGCGCTTGCCCTCCGCCTTCACCGGCGTCTCGCCCGCCTTCTGCTGTGCCAGCCGCTCCTGCTTGCGGAACTTCGCTCTTCGGTTTTGAAACCAAACCTGAAGATCAAAAGATTATAACTATCATCGCCATCGTCCTAAGCTACATGCAGTTCTGTGGTGTACACAAGCTTCTCTCAAGCACATTAACCACATTAACATAGTGGAGGCCTGCATCCAGCGACTCTTGTAGGTAGGTACACTTCCATCCATCTTGTAGGTGGTGAATCAACTAATACTAATACAACTGGCCGAAAATATGTTTAGTTGTTACAAGTGGGAAAATGGTTACTGATTATCCCATATTAGTTTAATATAAGTTCATTCAGACTAGTGGCAACTTATTCCCATTGCACAGAGTTCAATGTTTACAGGATTCCTTCATTAGAAATCGTGGTGTCTGTAAATCCCCATTGGCTTAATATAATTTAGGCATGATATAAAATAAGCCCCATTAACTGTAATCTTTGTAACTTAAAATTTCAAACACAACAAAATAATGTTTCTGAAAAAAACTCGCCACAAAAATGTGGATGTAAGCAGAGCTGGTGTAATAAATTGGAAAATGTTACACTCTTTGAGTACTTATGAATATTGTGGTCTCTAAATTAAACTCCGAACGCCAATAAGCGGAAAACATCGTAAACAAAACTGGAAACAGCAAAAAATAATGAAAACATGGAGAGCGGACGCGGGCTGGAATGTACAAACAAAGTTAACGCTCGACCCGACTAATGGCAACGCATCCCATGCATCGCGCGCCAAATTTAAATGCAAACCGTTTTATATTCGTTCGGATGCGCGCAAATCCGAATTGATCATAATTCGATTTGGTGCGAGAGATAATTGCAACTGCCACTGGCGCTGATTGGGCACAGTTACGAATAAAAAATGCTACGTCGATACGTGTCCGCTGTCGAATACCGCGCCGACGGACACCCCGACTCCACACATCGCTCCATTATGCGCATTCCATTACATTGCCATCGCTTTGACTCATCCATAAACTAATTCATTTCATGTGAAACGAAAAGAAACATTTTCAATCAACATTTCAAGATTCCACAAACCAAACCAACATAAATAATGACTGTATAAAAATCAAAACGTCTAGAACGTCTGCTAGCCCCAACGATGAACAGTACGTTCGAATAAGTATAAATATTAGTGACGTCTTTAGCTGTCTGTGTATATTTTCCTTGGCAATGGCTATGACAAACGTTAATGACCTGCTAGCATTCTAGAAATACATCGAAAACTCCGTTCCTTATCATTTACAAGCGGTAATGTATGTACACATCCGTAATGTACAGAACGGTAATTATACTGTTGTAATACTCTTCCGCGAGTATAATTAAACTATTTGATTTATACTTGCGTTGAAATGACTAAAGTCTAAATAAGTGAGCATTGACATTGAACCACAAGATATATGGGCGCTAGTTCTGTTGATGTATTTAGTCGTATGTCAATGGAGAGCACAGCTGCAGTTCTGCTGGAACGTCCGCCTCTACTTCAATACCGCGCGGACATTGCGGACATCGTCTGCCGTTCACATCACGTTCATGACATATTGATACCCTCGCGCCCTCCGCTCTCATTATAGAACTGGAGTGTTACATGCAACACGTCGGTCCTTTGGCGTAGCAGATCTGTGGTGGGCGCATTGTCGGCACATCAAGCGTATAAATAATCGTGATATCATTAAATGTCTGCGCCAACGTAATATGCACTCCGCATTCTTTCCAAAATAATAGCGTACCATCATTTATGTGTACTTATGCTCCATTACGCTGACAGCAAAGTCAAAGTGTTTCCAAGAAACTGAAAACAGACGTAACACCAAACATTTTATATTTCCGAAAACATTTTAACCATTACGTGTTATACAGGTCAGTGATGTGAATACGAAATTGAAATTATGCCTCGTTAAAATATTTTATTATCAGCGCAGATAATGCACAGTAAATTTCGATTTCATTATTAGCACATGTATTCCCAATGTTGTTTGTTACACTCACCTGTATATATTTAGTGTGCCGGTCAAAGTAAAGTCACGTATTTTTACACGGATCATACGAAATTTAGGATCTAATTTTACTATTGTTTACAAAATGTTTCAGCTTTGATACAATTGAGAAACATTTATTTTTTACTTCATCTAGACACAATGGTATTTATAAACCGACATTGACTACATGAAAACTTGACAAAGAGAACAAGAATAGAATATTCATAATTATAGTTTGTGAAACTGTTGCACTGTGTATGGACAATAAACTGTGTATGGATTTATTTTATGGCTGAAATGAATAATAAATGTGTTGCATCGACCACTACTTTACTCCACATACATTTGTATAACGATAAGAAAAAAGACTTCCCTAGTGACTTGTAATTATATTTAAATCTAAATCATTGATGTTTAGAAGTGGTAGATTGACACATAAAGAGCTTAATCAGGACAGAATAAGGAATCTAAAAGATATTTCCTATGACCTAATATAATCCCTAATTTTCCCCTCCACCACATTCCGTCCGTAATCTTCAAAAGTTCAACAGACCTTCAATTGTTCAGAGCGAGATTACTTCCCAATAATTGCGGAATAATAAATTTCGTAAGAGCGAAAACTTCAAACCAGGAAGATGGTTAACTAAATATCCCAATATTATCGCTCAATGCGATATGGTCATCCATTGTACCAATAAATTTTTAGTCGTATTATATGTAATCACTATGGATCATGAGCTATATAATAAAGAGTATAAATAAATAAATATTACGTCGGCCCAAATTAAATGTATGTATATAAAGTAAAAACAAAGGAAATTATTAAAGCATTACTATAACCCACTTTCATTACAGTCAATGCATTGTTATCTAACCACTAAAAGGAAAATCTTGGACAAATAAAACTAACAAAATATGGAACACTACAAGCAACAATAGTGGCAGATATTTCTAAAATGTTCGCGGTAAATTTGTTCAGCAAATGAGTTCGCCGACGATTGGTGAAGTTCATCATTTCATTGGATCGAAAAGAAAATCAGTGCCTCCGAGTGGAAAGGTCCCACGTAGATACGTGCCCGGGTTAACCAAGCGGCAAAACTCTCCGGCGCCCGGGCGACTAACGAACACACTGACTCGCTTGATTGGAGTTAGCGAGTCACGAGCCCCGATCGCCCGGAGCACCACGCCTTCCGCATTATTTCCGAATTGGAAAAAATCAAAGCTCCCACAACGTATGCGGCATCCGCAAACAAACAAATAATACAAATTCCGCCGCCAATACAAATGAGTACCGATACGACGCCGGCCGGAATGCGAAGTCGACGTGAACCCGAGCGTGGCCCTCACGCAAACAAACGTCTGCCGATGTGTTTGTTGAAATTTGTTATCAATTGCTGCTCGTGCTTTTAATGCAAACACGTTGACAAATGTCCTTTGCTTATATCAATACACGTTCGATAAAATAAACCGCTTTCAGTTCCGGGACTGGAAACTGTGGTTCTCAACGTTCAACATATAATTGTACCTACCAACAATGGTTCGATGTTTTATAAGAATAGCTTTAAGAATTGGTAAGACAATTTGAAGTTAAAAACCCTAGTCAGAAACAATATGTGAACAGTTCAATCTTGTAAATCCTGACAGAATACTTGTTACGTTAAATAGTCACGTGAAGGGATTAGATCCCAATTGTCACAAATGATATGGTGGCCATCTGTATTGAGCAGGGTGACATTTATGACTTCATGTTGAAGTGATTTATTAATGCATATCGAAGATTAACAACCAATTTTAGTAATATCGCGAATAAACAGTGCTACGTAAATAGTGAGTTTAAATATATAAACAAATGACAACAATAAATAACCGGCGGGCAATTAAGCGCGGGGTCGGAACAATCGAGCACGGCATCAAAATGCACTTTGCAAATGAACCGAATTGGCACGGAGCGCAGGGCGGGGGCAGCTCGCGGAACATAATGTAATTAAACACGAGGCACACACGCCGGCCCTGCACATCGCATCTCAGCCGAGCAATCTGATCACCAGTAATTATGTCCAAACGATAGCTAAATCAGAACCCTCCTAGATTAACAAAGTAAATACAACTAGAAGTGATGAGAATTTCAAACAATTGACATCATCGAAGGTCAAGATTCGTCGTATTATTCCTTCATAAAAGTTTTATTGCTGCTGCTGTTTTCTCTTGTTTAAGTAACTTTAAATATTATATCGTCTCTTCTCTTCTTCTGCGTACACCTTATTCTACACTTACATAGCGATGATACAATATGACTTTTCTTCATGTCGCATTGGGCTTACCTTTACGATATTTATTCAATTAATATTATTAATCATAGAAAGGTTCGATACTGTAATCGTGCAAAATCCAGGATCATATTTTAGAGGCACAATTGTCAAATTGCACATTTTGATAGGACTTTGATAGGAAGACTACACTTCCAAATAATATAAACCACACTGCAAGTTATTCATATTTGCAGCTAAGTGTCTATGACTGACCACTACTTTATTATAACACCCTTATATTAAACCCTTTAATCGAACACTTACGGGTACGTATGGGTTCTCATAGACCAAAATAACTACTGTCCACGACTCTATCTATCTGACCACCATATTAACAATATTGTGTTTTCAACTTCTTCCAGATAAGAAAACATAGAAAGCTCAAGAATGTCATAATTATAAATACCTAACATAAAATTATTTAATTATTTAAACGTAGATTAATAAAATATTTGAGTCAAACCACACCGGATTCAAGGAAAAAATCTATCCAGTAGTCCCTACGTAGTTAGCGAAAAACCGCCGAACTATGCCATTTTATATGAGTTGTAACAATGCAGTATTTATTTAACAGCGAACAAAATAAAAATCTTTGCTCGGTGTTAATACTTTGGCTAACACATCGTTCAAATCCGTAAGGGGTAGTTTAATAATGTTCCCTGCGCAAACAGTGGCGAACAACAATGGTTGAGTATTAAAATAAACACGACGGTGCGTCGCCATGTGGCGCGCTGTGGCGAGCAAACACCAAACAGGCTAATGTATTCAGCGGGTTGCACGTCGTCAGACACTTCGCCTGAACAACACCTACCTCTATTCGGTCTCCTAGTCAGGTGCAAGACCTATGTTCCATATTCACCCTACGTTATATTAATCTATACTAATATTATAAAAAGGAAAGATTTTATTGTTTGTATGCATTGAATAGGCTCCGAAACTACTGAACCATTGAAAAATTCTTTCACTGTTGGGAAGCTACACTATCCCCGGGTTACATAGGGTATATTATATTTCCAAAATATTAGGGAATTTTACTAAAACTTCAAAAATGTAACCCAAAGTATAAAAAATCCCTAAAATATTCTTTACATTGCGTGCGCAGCGAAAACTATAATTTGGTGTTGATGTGGACTCAAAAACTATTTGCACCCGGACGAAGCTGGGCCGATCTACTAGTGTTCTATAAATGCATCCATTAACAAAATAATGATAGCATAAATTGAAATCATGTCAAGGGCCTGCCATTATTATAAAGTTAAAAGCGTGTTTATAGGTTTGATTTACAGTTTGATAGTTTCTCACCTAGTAATGGAGCAATATTTGAGTATTTTTTAAGATAAAGTAAATTTGTAGAAATATGGTCGATTCACTTGTAATAAATTAGATAATTAAAATTAACCACATCAGCCGAAATACACCCACTGTTCAGTACAAGGCTCCTTTACAAGCATGGTAAAGTATGGACAAAAATTTACCACGCTAGCCTATTGCAGGCTGACTGATTTCCCATACGATAAAAATTGTTGTAAAGGAATCCATAACGTGGTATGGTAAATAATTTAAAAACAAAAACAAGAAATAATATTATATTTTTTATATGTAGTTTCCAACGCAAACTATTCACTTATACTTTCATGTTTTTTTTTTATAATCCTGATCGGTGCACGACTGATTGAAATATTTTTCCATGCCCAAATGCGGTCTTTTACGAACAGGCGCAGAAATTTGTTTGAGAAGATAGATACAACGTCTATTTCGGTCGTATCGTAGGTGGCAAACCTACTGCTGTGTTGGATAGAAATCAGCCACGTGTGTAAGATCACATATGAAAGGCGTGCTTCCCCACATAATATTTTGCTACATGTTTAGATCGCTGTGTTAAAGAATGTGTTTATTTATAAAGGCAGTATGCGTTATATTTATTTATAAACTTTTGAGTGCCACTTCATCAAACCCACACGAACGTGGGAGGTTTCCACTAAAATAACGATAGGTTTTTTAAAGCTGGCGTAATTTGTTTCTATTCAAAAGTAAACTAAATTAAGAGAAGTAATTTATGACCGCAATCTTGTCTTTTATTGTTATCTTATTAATTTAAATAAAATAATACTTTAGTGTCTATGAATAATGAAACTATATTAATGTTAGTATAGAAAAGCAATAATTTAAGTTAAAAATATTCAAGCGAAAAACATTTTACGTGTCATGGTCCTTTAAAATAAAGTTCTACTTTAATAAATTAACGATCTACCGCTGTTCATAATTAATCCATTTAGTATGTTCAGAACAAACCACGAAAAGGTGGCATTATATTTACACGGTGAGTTTTATGTAGAAATATAGGAGCACGTCTTTATTTGACACTTTGTCAGAGGGCGAACCTACGAGGCGTATGAAAACCGTGAGGCCGCGCGGAATGATCTAATTGTATTCATTAGCCGGGGCAGGGCGGGCAAATATTGACTGTGCCGGGGCGCCGACTCCTCTTCACTTCCATTGCGCACTGGCCTCCGACACACCACTTTGATCTTCCTCAATAAGTTAAATTCAACTAGCACCTATGATAAATTCTTCTTGTTACAACTCAGTGAAAATTAAATTTAAAAAGAGTTTTTGAAAAATGACTTCTGATGCCTCGCATGGTATTTTATTCTGGCTGTTGGAGATACTTATAATATGAAATAATGTCACGGTACAAGTGAAAAGAATTGAAGAAAAAAATGAACAAAGATAAATGTTATGAGTATTAAGTATATTCACAAATTATTTTATTTAGCTAAAATAGCTTATAGGTAATAGAAACGCATTTTTCATGACTATTTAAAATATTAAATAATGTATCTATTAAAAAAACGTATATTAAATTGATGTTAGATATCGCCAATGTAGAGTAAATCAATTGACAGTACAGCGGTCGAGCGCGATCAAACACCGAACACACCCCCCTGTTTATACTTAGCGGATGAAAAGGCAACACCAAACGCCCCGGAATAATATTAGCTACCCTCAATAATCCATCCAATTCTATCGGCTTCCTAATAAAAACACCCTCCACGTATCGACATAAAGCCCATTTTAGTTTGCACGCGAAAATTAACGTTTAGTCGTTTTAGTAGCCGTATTATTTTTTACTAACTGGTAACATGTGTTAACATTTGATGATAATCCTGGATTAACACGTCATAATAAAGAGATGAATGCATAGTTTATTCAGGCCGTATGTCGAGCTATTCGACGGCGTTTAGCAACAATGACAGGTGCGATGACACAACACATCTTGTGTTGTTGGATCGCGTGCGGTACTGATTTAGATGAAACATGTTCATAATAGATGATCTGAATAATCCCTAATTACGTTATAACTATTATATATGGACCAAATGTATTTAGAGAAACTGTTGGCCGCACTAGCCACTACTTTGTTTCAAATTACATTATATGTCGCGTTGCTATTTATTTCAATCCTGAGTTTATATTTATCACAGTTCTAATGCAATCTATATCTATCTATCTATATCAGCCCATATACGTCCCACTGCAGGGCACGGGCCTACTCTACAATCGAGAGAATCGATTGAGAGTGGTTAGGCCATATAGTCCACCACGCTGGCCTAGTGCGGGTTGGCGGACTTACATACCGTAGAAATTCTTTAAAATCGCTACGGTGTAGTATACGGATTTCCTCACGATGTTTTCCTTCACCGTTAAAGTCTGCAATATTGTCATAAAATTTATTTCATATAAAACATTAATTTTTACACATTATGGCACAATTAAAACTAGTAACTCGTATACTGGTAGTTCACGAAATTCAAAAATTATTTTTACGAACCATTGCGTTCGTATAATTATTACATATTTACAAGTCAAGAATAGTTCTAAGCCATATTATTTTAAAATACAGACATACCACAAAATTTTTAGATGTATTGAGATTAGTTAGTAAAACATGATGTGAGCAAAACTAATTGTTGTTATAAAAAAAATTGTAACTCGCATACGACAGATGTGTGAGCAGTGGCGACGCACGGTCCATTACTCTCAGCAGCCCCTATTATCCGCGCTTTCATAAATAAATAATAGTCAACTATTAACTCGAGATATAAATGAGATAATAATACACTCGTGAACGGCATCACTATAAATCTCAGTTATTGAGCATGTTTACTTACTCCTACCTAATATAGGAGAAAAGGGAAATTATGAGATTTTAATACCTATCTATTTTTTTCTTAATTTATTTTTTTATTATTAATTGAAATTGTACTATTTTCTCGTAAATGAATTGTGTATAGGAATAACCAATTGTCTGTTATATTTATTATTCAAATTAAAATATGTTAGGTAAGGATATCATGCATACGGCACCTAACAATACTTCGTATCATTTTTGTAACAAAAAAATACACGAAAAAATGCAAGAGTTTTAATTACATTTAGGTTATGACTTTTATAAAATCACTTTGTTTTCTGATGTCACGGTGATCAATGCGATTAGCTTTACTAAGCAAAACCACAGAAGCCGTTACAAACCGCTGCAAAACAATTAATCACCCGTAATCAATAGCACTTCCCTGTGCTCATGTGGCCACCCCACAATTCAATTAAAAATGTAACAGATTTGAATCGATTTTGACGAATCATCGTGATTGGTGTCCGCCTCGGCCACGCTTCCGCGAGACAATACACTAATCAGTTGCATCGGGAGGCACGCGACAACCAACATAACAGATAGCAATCGACAGATGTTTCCTTGACCCACTCTGTTAGCAATATTAGAGATGAGTTTCTGCAATCAATTGTATATTTATTTATCGTAAATTAGATACCACATCCTCATTTCACAAAACAATTAGAAAGGGGAATGAACAGTGTGATTGGCTATATTGAGTGCGTACAACTTTAAAAGTGTTATAAAAAGTACCAACTGGATAGCTAAATAAAAATATTGTAAAAATAGTTCATTATTATAACAACTCATACTTTATTCTATTCAAATTGGTTATTTATTCAATATGTATCATTATTGTTTTGGGGTGATCAGTCGCCTCTGCACTAGTATAAGATTTATTAAATTCATAAGAGCAAGTAACAAAATGAATATTCAATTCAAATCTACTATCCTTATAGGAAAATACATACAGATCCGCAAAAGCTAAGTCAATACACAAATCATAAATATTATAAAAAACAATAAAACCCAAATGCGAAATGAGTGGAATTTTCGTAAGATTAATGTTACGAGCAGACATCGCAAACGATATAAAATACAGCAATGCGCAGACAATAGCGTCACTTGTCCCTGCGCAATTGGTAAATGGCTCGTGACTCGCAGCAAGTGATCATTGCAACCAAATGTGGGGCGGTGGATGTCATGCACTATAATGGCTATGGAACACAATCAATGCTTTAAACATTACTACTCGTATTATTGTTTGATTCGGGCTCAAATCTGTTTTGTATTTTCTATAGAAATAGTTGACCACGTGGTGACAGATTTACTTTTCAGCAGATGTTAATGTTACTGTGGTCGACTTGCGTTGACGATATAATAACTAATAAACATGTAATTAAAATTATAAATAAATTCATAATTATTAAAATCTCCGTAAGAGAATCACTTTAACAACATTGGTTAAATTAAAAGAAGATTAAAATTGACAATAGAAACAGCTCCAATACATTTTTATATTCTTAATTACTCAAATAAATGTCTGTTTTTAATAAAAAGCGTTACGGAACAAAGACGATTGTGCATTATAGTATCTCTTGCCAAAGTCATGATAATTAATTTAATTATGCGTAACACATCATGTTCAAGAATATCCAGACGAGTAGGAAATAATTAAAACCGGTTATTTAAGAACATAGAATTTTCTTGTTACATAGCAGTATGAGAGAAGGGCACCGCTCAGTTATGAGTGCCATATATCCGATGTAGTATGATAGTTTGTGACGGCCCGCCTATGCTCCCCTGCCGAACTTGAAACGCTGGAATGGAGTTAAGATGAACTCGATTTGGTTAGTAATGGCAAAAGTTATTTTTTCATGTATGATACATCGCCATGGTTGTTGAAGCGAAAACCTTGGAGATTTATGGATTGAAGATTGTTATGAATGGGCATTTGTAAGAATAGATTTTCTTATTTCTTGATATAGATTTGTTAAAAATATTTAATTTAATAAACAAATGTATTCAAATGATTGCACTAAGAACAATATCGATGTTCTTTTACCACATATCCATTAACAAAAATACTCGTTTATAACGTTTTTTACATTATGTCACTGAATGGGTTTGGCTTACAATTTTACGCCACCCACTTTTGTTAACTTTTGCAGAAAACTATATATCTGGTGATATCCATTTAATCTTATTTCTGGATACTGAAACTGACACATGAAATCTTTTACAGGCTACTTCACGCCAAACAAAACCTTGGTGGCTCCCTACTTGATATATTAAGCTACAAACATTAAATGGAGAACACCAATATTGTCTGTGAACATTAGCATCCAAAGTTTCTCATATCCATTACTGTTCCTCATCATATCATAGTTCCCTCTTTTTTGAATAATATGTCTCTAAGGAATCTAATCAATAAGCCGTGTGAAAAGTCAAATTGCAAATCCCAAGACACTTGCAGACGGGCCAAAACAATTTCCCACATTCAAATTATAGTTACATTGTGCGGGGTTGTCGGATGCACTTGATCGCGCCACATCCCTAAGGACAAACTACAAAGCTAAATGAAAAATAATTGTCGCACTTGCTATAGAGAGGGATGGCAATATACCAATCACAAGTCGTGTGGACGAAACAAAACATTGATTCCGACATAAAAAAGACCTACAAGCATCAGAGGCAGGGTCTCACGTGCTGTCACATAATATTGTTATTGCAACAAAATATGTCATGACCTCTGGGATTCGTGAGTTCGCGGAATGCAGAAATGAAACGATTACCGCTCGCGTGAGAAAAGTAGTAATAGTACTACCCTTTCAGTGGGTTAAAAAAATATTCTCACTTAGCATGTGTATTTACCCTATTTATATGAAAATGAAATGAAATGAAAATAATTTATTGAATCCATTAAAATGTTCAACATTGTTTAGATTCAGTCATTTTTTGAACTACCACCCGGTTCGGAAAGCGGTTTTCACTAGAGAAGAACGGGCAAGACACTCTAGTGTTGCTCTTTTCAAAACCAGTTTACAATGTAGTGATTATTACAAAAATTACAAGTTGGTTTAAATCAGAGCAGTTCATTAATAACTTGTTATGATTTGCAAGTAGGATATATTTTAATACGAATAAGTTTACTTTATATTTAATAAAGCTGAGAGAAACGAAACGAAGTAACCCATAAAACATCGATACATGTATTAATTTCTTATAATATTTAGTTTCTAATACTTCTGTGATAAAAACACGTCGTCATTCTAAAAATAGCTGTTAATTAATTTTTAGGTAATATTTCACATCTTATAAGGAAATAAATTTCAAGAATAAAGCAGTTACTTTAAGTGAGGCTCGTAGTATTAGCTACACGCTACGCCCCCTGTAGCCGCTCTACGTACGAGCCGTAGTCGCTTTTTAATCACTTTAAGTGCTTACTAGGATTTGCACCACTTCTTTATCGAGAATAGCTAAAGACGCGGCTCGGAACATTTAAAATATTACCACACAATTGAACGAAAGCAAGGCAATTTATTCAAATATCATATTACATTCGGTAGCATTGTTTAAAAAACTTACATTTACCAAAACTGAATTTAATCGAAATGACAAATATGAGTTCAGTTATGAACTTAAATTTTCTTAATACGGTTTCATTACCTACTATAGTTTAAATATTGGATCACAATAAAAATGAAAAGATGAATGAAATAATATAGATTTCTTCGACCAATTAACATACAATTTTAAAATACGATTCTACTCCGTTACCAAATATGAAATCAATATGCTAAGGAATATTGTCGAAGCACATTATGACCTCCATGTAAATGTTCACGGCTGCCATTTGATATCCTTGTTAGTAAAACTGGTGTAATGTGGGTATGACCCGGTCCCTGTGGGAGAGTGGGGCGGCACGGTGCGCGGACGCAATCGCGCGAAGCTCCCAGCTTCCCACGCTGTCCTGTATGGTGAGATCGACGCTGGTACGTTTCGGATGTCACGCCTTTTGTCGCATTACACGGTCTGCAGATAAGTATCGCACTATCTGACATGTTAATCGAACGGTGATAATGTCATGTCTCATGAATTGAAAATAATTTTATTACATGTAGTTTCGATAGCTAATTATTTACTTTACTTGTGCAGAACGGAATTTAAATATGAGCTTGTTAGAATTATCTTGCCCTAATTGCTTTAATATTTGTTATTATTTTATTTATTTACTATATAATATAACAATCACAAAGGAATAGAAAATAAATGTTGATAACTTTCTAAATCACGAGAGCAGATTAACTCGGCACTAAGTGATTACATGATCCTCTTTTATTTAACCCAAACCGCCGGCAATCAACGCGATTAACTAAGGGTTAATACTTAAGTAATTGAATTTAGATATATTGTCGCCAATTTTGTCCGAACGCGCAATATTTGCTAGAGAAATCAGACAGAAAACCCAAAAACAAATGGAAAAATCTAATCTTTTTGTCTACTTTTATAAAACTTATAAGTAATACTAATTTGTGATAGGAAGTGCGCCAACCCTGAATTAAACCTGCGTGGTGGACTATGGTATGCAGCATCTTAATCGTAAAGAGGCATCATGCCCTGTAGTGGGATATATTTATTTATTTATATTAGTGTTTGATAATTTACTGTCGTAGACTAAACTTTACCTAAAAATGTATTAGTTTCACAAAAAAATACAATTAGTTTAAAAAAAAAATAATAGAGCGCGACTCCACTTATAAGCAATCTGTGCAACTAAATTGCAACGTCCAATGTCCCATACTTGAACAATGTTTATTCATAATCTCAGCAATAACAATATTATGGTTTCATGACTCTTGACAAAACAATTCAGTGACAAAGGATGTTTTTATTTCCCATTTGTCGTGCAGTGGGCGACAAACATTTGTGGCAAGTGTGCGTAATCAGGCGAGCGGCGTCTGAGTCGGCGCATGGCCCGCACGTGCCGGCGTGTGCCGTCCACCTGCGCCTATACTGGGAATGTAGTCCTTTATAGGGGAAACAATATCAGAGGCACCATAATTCCAAATTATATTTATTGACTCCGCGTACTGTGTGTTAGAAATTTTCATTAACGAGTTATCTTGCTCATTTATTACGGGTTTTTTAAAGTGAATAACGAGTATTGTGTGATTATCGTATAGTAATTGTTATAGGACCTTAAATAAGATTTATCCTAGTCTCTACAAGTTCTAGAGATACATAGATGTGTATGAACAAAATACATAAGTAGTACCTACCAGTTTAAAAATAACTAAAAATCTACAATAGCAAAAGTCCATTACAGATACAAGTGGAAAGCGGTAATATAAGGCAGGCGTTACGCTTGAAATTACTCATCTAAACTTTATAATAATGTACCAAGCTTTGTATTCCCCAACATTATAAATCAAACATTCTTAAAAAAATATATGTACTTATTTAAGTGTTAATGTTAAGTTCTTTGAATTATAAAAAATATAACCAATAAATATTGTAGATCTTCAAGCAAGCATATACATGAATACCCAGACCACACACATATAATTATTAATGGTGTGGTCTTAACATATTAAAACCAGACTATTAATAATTATACATAGAGAATTTAGTTGCAAAACTATTGAACAGTAAGCCTAGCCTAGTACTGTGCAAATTAGAAAATGAATTGTCTTCATAGTGTACCTACTTATAAATTAGTATGTACTTACAAATATTTGATATTATAAAATAGTACGCAAGTTTTAATAACTAATTTAGCATCAAACTTTGTGTGGTACTGTACAAGTGGATAAATAAATGTAGGGATGGAAGAAACTAAAAAGGGGTATGTTGCTATTATATAACTTGAACGTGTAAGAATAAGCCCTGATTTAGAAACACGATGTAAATATTAAATGATATCACTTTTAATAACACTAAAGAAATCGAAGACCCAGTGAATAAGAGCAGAATAGGATAACAAGGACGAGCACCGAAACTAACCAACAATATAGAAATAACTACGTTAAAAAACTACATTTGTCAAACCTAAAAAATCCAACCAATTCGATGTATTGTATTTCAAAACAAATTTTCTTAATCTCTTAAAACATGAGTGAGATTTTGCACGACTATTAATGTATTGGATTTCATAAATAACATGAATCAAATATTTAGGACTGAAGGGGCATGGAGCGCCGGTGTATGATGCGGCATCGCGTATGCTACTAATTCCCGGCGGGATGCGCTGCAAGATCTTAGATCGAAAGCTGGATTGACATTTTGCCGGCGCATCCCCGGCGGCCGGCGTGTCAATCTTTATTGCAGGCCTCACGAGCCTCGACCCGACGCCGTCAGGTGACCACAGTGATCGCTACTCTAACTGACTGCCCATTGTACTGTACCACATGTATAATAAAACTGTTGTATTACGGTGCATTAAGTATATTATGTCGGTGTGTTTTGAATTTAAATTCTTTAATTACCATTGTAGTTTTATTGTGCCAAGGTTTCTATGTAAAGAATTTTCTTCTACTTATTACACATAAATGAATACTACCTTTGACTTACATTATGATAAATCATATGAAGGTATATAAAATAAGCCTTATGCAGAGCATTTGTACATACAAGCTCTCGTAACACGATTAAACAATTAAAAAAGGAAAATATATGTGTTATTATCTGTTTTTGATGCTAAACAGCAGAAAAGCGGAATTGTATGCGTTGCGTTGCGTTGCGTGTTAACGTTGCTATTTCAGGCCAGCGAAGATTGGCGGTTTAAGCAGGCCTTACAACATCACTTTTAAATCCTCGATTTGAATTTACCTCCTTAGTTACGGATCATCAAAACTCTGCCGAACTAGTAATAGTGTAAACAGATGGAAAAACGTAAAAATGAATGAAAACTTGAACATTGACTAGTATTCGAAAATGATGAATAAAGTTGGAAACAAGTTAATCTCCACTAGCCTGTCCTCGATCTAATCTTTCCGCCGCGTGGGAATAACAATAAAACCAAAACCGTCTGCGATAATATAGAATTTATCGAGTTGAACGGCACCGAACAACATCGCTTGATGGATTAAATTGCCCTATCCCTATGACAACGTGGGCACAGAAAAAATACACTGCGTATTAAAAAGCAGCTGGTCATTTTTCAAGTGATTCCTTTTGCTCTAGCGGCCGGACCAGGTGGCGAACTTTTTGCTCGAGTCTTCGGTGAGGACGGTCGGACGGTTTATTGCAAATTGTGCGTTTACACAACGCTTACGCCGCGCCGGCAAACACTGTTTGCGCACAGCCTCTCATGTATTTGGGTAGGATTCGCGTGTTTAATTAGAACACGCGGCGTTTCGTGTGCCGCTTATATTTTTATGTAAATCATTTATTTATGCTTTATATTATTTTTCAGCTATTTGTTCATTTGTAACATGTTATGGTTATAACCGACAGGTGGTAAAATAATAGTCTAATTGCTATTTAAAACTAAAATAGCTACTATTTTATGTGACTACAGAAGGGAAGTAAGAGAAATGTCCATATTTTTATCTACGCTTTTGTTACTTTCCTCCGTTTGGCTTATTTTGACAATACACAGTTAGAACAAACATAATAAAACAAAATAACGCGATATTATTCACCTATTTACCAAAAAACGAACCACAAGCTGCATTTACCCGCTCTTAATTGTAATATGTGAATTCACATTTTCCAGGCGAATTTTAATTATCAGGAGTCGCGCGCGCTTGAGTTACGCGACCGCTCGCAATATTTATGGCCGCGCCCCTCCATTCCAATACACTTTTTAACGTAATGAGCGCTCGTTGCCGCGAGGGTGCGCCCGCCGCCGTACACCGCACGCCGGATTGTTTTTCCATTACACATTATATACCAACATTACAATTATTCCATGCTATCAACGGGCTCCGAAGCGTTAAACAGTAAAACAATCTGCTTTAAAACAATACAGTATTTTTCACTTCTTTGTTGAATGTATTTGTAATTGTACGTACGTTTAGCGGCAATGTTTATGAAGTAGGTCATCATAAGGATGTCCCATATATAAGCCTCTAGACGAAAGAAAGCATGGCGAGAAGATAGTTTAGTGGGACACTCGTGACTTAAATCAAAATTACCAATGTGTTAAAGACCAATATTCTTGTATCGCACTGCAAAGTATTAAAATATGCAAAAGTTCAACGCCTAATGTGAAGATGCGTTAGGCTCCGGGTAAATTCGTCCTCGTGCATTAAACATTCAAGAGTTACACATCGCGTATCATTTCACATAAAAAGAGCGGTTATTATGAAATTAACTAGAGCTAACCGCGAAATGCTACGTGGTTTTTTTTTGTACACCGCCCGTCAGCCGCAGTCGAATTACTGGACACTAATTGGACTGTGGAAATGTGACGGACGGCGCGAGAAGCTGCTTTTTTCCACTACATTGTACCACGTGGAAATAATTCACATAAATCCTTTTTGTTTTTCCTCTTGTTTCTCTTGTCCGTTTTACTTTTCAATCATTTTTATTTTTCACAGCAGTAAGATATTTGATAACCCATAATTAAAAAATAAACTTTGTAAAATATGCCTTCTCTATTACGAAAAAAAACTAACTCAACAGAAGATACATAATAGCGACATTTAGACAGTAATTTGAATTTATAGACACCATAATAACTCTCTGTAAAGTTCATTACCTGTACCCTGGCCTCGGTGAGGTCAATCTTCATGGCGATCTCCTCGCGCGTGTAGATGTCGGGGTAGTGCGTCTCCTGGAAGGCGCGCTCCAGCTCCTTGAGCTGCGCCGACGTGAACGTGGTCCGGATCCGCCGCTGCTTGCGCTTCTCCGTGAGGGAGCCCTCGTGGCTGCCGTACACTTTATATGGAAGACCGGCTGCGGACAAACAAAATGATCTTTTAGTATGACCGATCCTTCTTCTCGTCCTTGCGTCGTATTCCTCAGTATTGAGGGCCGTGACCTCCCTTCTGTATTACTTTCTCTTAAAGGAGACTGATCACAATTGAATATACGTATTACATATGTATAGAGATGGTACACAGTAGGTAGTATCATGATTTTATAGTTATTTGTTAAGAATGGATTTACAGACTAATTACAAAAAATGTCTAACAAAAAAATCATTTCTATCTTTCTTTACTAGTTAAAGGCGATTTCAAGATTCTGAAAATTGAATTGGTAATAAATTCTAAACTAATTATTAATTAAATTATTAAATTATTTTTTTCCGTAAAAAAATCTACATTATATTATAAACATATAATAAAACACACTAGATGTACCGATTACTAATGCCCAAACTACCCAGATTTTGTTAGGAAACCATAACAATTATGCTCATAGAAATGTGACCTACGCAAGTTTAGGTAGTACGACGCGGCCATTTTTCCCCCTTCCTATAAAGCAACGTGGGGCCTCAATACCTACACCGATAAATTCACTTTAAATACCTACTTTGATTTAGCTCTGTTTATAGAACCTTTGAATAGCTCAACTTAAGTTCCTTGTGTAATTGTAAAAGTAATTTTGCGATGTTTTAGTTTCTTGAGTAATAAACTATCGTACAATAGTAATAAAATGTAGATTTTTTAAAAAGTGGTATAAAGCATTGTACCATGCTTTGACTTTGTTTTATATCATTTTGTTCAATATTATCAACCATTAAAGTATGAGAGTTAACCATTGTTATTAATATTATTACTTGTGTACGTTTTTTTCTAATCACAGCACTAATGTCCTAGATGATTAAAAGGTATTTATCAATTCTTTGCTTAGCTTGCAATCTGCAAGAAACATTTTCACTCCGTTTTCGGGTAATAGATAAAATACAAGAGAAAAACTTTCGTAGCATTGGGTTGTCGCATGGAATAAGTATCGATCGTAGCTCGTAGCAATACGCCGTAGCTCCTTGCTACGTGAGCCTTGAGACTTTCTTTATTTCACTCATTATATATTTGTAAAGCAGTCGTATGGGTTGAGTAAAATAGTTGTTTTCATTACAAATACGTCGCTGTTTACGACTAGTAGAATACATTTTCTATAGTGTGGTCAGTTTAAATATTAAAATCGTAGAAATTTGATTCATTACTTTGTTAGTATAAAACATGATAATGTTATTTTAGATTATTTCGAAACTGTTGTATACATGTTATGCGTTAATGAGAATTAATATATAAGCAAAATAATACAGAGTAAATTATTTATGACAAAAGGATGAATAGGAGTCAGTGTATCAGTTAAGTTATTAGTGTGAAACGTAATCCCACGGTGCCTTAACATTAAATGGCTAAGACATTAGCCGTGCCAATGCTGGGCCGCAGCGAACCGCAGACCGCACGCGCGCAGCGACAATTACCTCAAATGAACCGGAATTAATCGAGACTCGCTTCTTGGCCGAGCTGCGGTCTCATTTGCATTATTAATAGAGGCTGCGAGGATGCGGGGCGAGCGGGGCCAGTGGGGTGCGATCCCGCCATGTCACTGCCCCTGTTACCCCCCTCCCCCTCGCGCAATTTGCGGGACCTAATGAAGAGGATCTTGGCAAGATGTTTCTGTTCATAAGATGTTTAATTTGAGTTTTCAGTTGGGTCAGGCAGACGGTCCGCTCATTGTTATTGTAAGCTTTATGCCGAGGGGCGGAATTAATCGAACATTACGTTTGAAAATATATTTACACGTGTTTCGGGGGCTGGTCCGGTGTAGGTATTACCTGCGATTTGTGTATTTTTATTTTACATTTTCATGAAAAGTTTACGTATAACTACATAATTTTGACCACGCAAGGACAGTCAATGAATAGTTATTGAATGATTGAATTAATAACTAATACAGCGGCTCGAGTATGAAGCGGTAAGGATTAGAAATTCACACGGGAGCACGTGAGCTCGGGAGCTCTCCCGTGGAGCACGTGGCACTAATGAATCGTCGCAGGCCGATTAATTCACAGATGATATGATCCGTTGCCCCCCAACCCACTGGCGCATCTCCCCGGCCTCCTCCGCTAATTACTACTCGGTGAAACAGCTTCTACAGCGATAAACATTCATCCAAAACATTGGCTGTTGTGCAAGGAACGTAAGGAATCTCATTGTTGACTTCATACAGTAGTTTGGAGATTTAGTCAAGAAAATGTAGGATTGGAACTTGGAAAGAAAACTTGATAACATTGTGTTCTACGTTTTGACGTAATTTTTCAATACTATCCAAGGGAAAAATATAATTTCCAAAGTACAACATGCGAATACCAATTTCATCTAGCGACAAATCGGATTCAAAAAATAAATGTCTATGTATTTTTATTTTACTTTATGTATTGACCAAAATTCTGGAATAATCGAATTTCTACCTAACATCCATAAATGGTATAATAAATAAGCCGTTAAAGTTTCATGCGGTCGTTTGATATAACTATCTACCTTCTTTCAATAACTTATTATCACTTAATTGTAACAATTACTCTATTTTGAACTTATGTACTGTATAATATTGTTCATTTAAGGTAGTTTAAAATTTCTCAGGATTTTATATTTTATCGCAACATACAATATCTCACTGTGAGTGAAGATGAAGTTCTATAGCTCGCCGTCGCGAAGAGAAGGGTTTAATAAACGCCGAATCCTTCCCAGTGAATTACATCGCGAGCCGTCTAGGTTAGCCGTGGTTCATTTTTCTCCCGTCACTGGGAAAGTTGAGCAGCATCCATAATGCACGCGATGTCGGCGCGTCATCGCGGCATATTGCGCACCTCGCTCCCGCGCTAGCCCGCGCCGTGCCGTCGACCGACGCAACACGGGTAGGGTTACGCGCACACCTACAGATTAATGTGCCTTCACACTGCTGAAACTAAGCTTCATTCAACCCTAATGTGCTAGGTATTTTTGAAGTGTAATAATATGAATTAAGGTTTTTATTAATTAGTATATGCGATATAGCATTTAGTAAAAGAATGCATGCACTATGCATTGGCGTAAGAACGTAAACTCCTATATTATAATATGTTAGTTTCAAGTGTAACATATTGATCATTTTTGTTTTCGTTGAGTTACCATAATCATTTGTAGAAAGCTACCGTTATATTACTAAATCTTACCCAGTTCGAACTAGATGGACTTATAAATACCACTCTTAAGCAATAAAATGTACATATTCATAAAATCTGTAAATAAATTTTATAAGATGTAAAGATGATATACGGAACGTAAAAAGTATGAAAGCCCACACTGAGTAGGCACATATGTGGCAATATATGTGTTTTATATTACAAATAAACATGTGGATAAATTTACGTAATGGTGGCAATAAAATGTATATGTTTCCATCGGTCGCAGTACGACGCATTTAAATTGTACGCTGCACGACGCATTTAATCTAATATATTTTTTACGCATCGGAATGCCAGGTACTAAATACCTACATGCTAATCATAAAAACATAGGATGAAGATACCTGGAGTGCTTAGGTTTATAAAATGGAATCTACCGATGAACTTATCAATATAATGATCTTTAGCATTTTATATTATTTAACAATATAAATACAAACTAATGTTTGTGTTACTTTGCATCCATGTTCATTCCATTTTATTTCAATAGGTATACACAGTCTTTCGGTCCTTAAATTAAGTGACATAGCTATACCTACGATTCAGTGTAAAATTACAATTATAGTTATCCAGGGAAATATAATATATATTCATGTAAAGATGATATGCGTACACGATACATTTTGCTTAAAAAATATACAACATTGAAACGTTTCAATCTGGCTTCAATGTAATAATACATAAAAGCACAAGACAACTCCAAGTTTTACCATAACCACATTGGAAAGGAAACAATAATATCTTTTCTAAAAATAAAAGTCGATTCTCCTCTCGAGTGTACCGCAGTAACATTGTAGAAGTTACGATCGCGGCTCCCGGTGCTGCTCAACTGTGAGATATTGCCTTTTTTATGGCCCACTCTACTATACTATACTATACTGGGACAGAATAGATCACATGATGCGATAAAATATTGCCCTCGGTCCTGGCACCAAATCGAATTAACCCGTCCACTTGCATACAAAGGCGACATGAGAATAGAAATGGTGATATCGAGTTAGAAACCGACCTGTTTTCCCTCGTCGTTACACTCTGATTCTTGTGTACATACTTGGCGAGAATAAATAAAATGTTTGCTTCACAAAAATGTAAGCGACTTCGTGTTTCAGGAAAGCTATCCGTCGTATATTCCGAACTGTTGCGATAATTTGTAAGTTTGGCTTTAGTATTTATTCTTTTGAATATAATATAACGAGGTGCAATGTAAATGAAATGACTTAACTGGTATTTTTATATCGGAAAAGAAGAAAACATGTACAAAATAAACAAATCATAGGCGGTAAACATTAGGCGCATGTAAACAGAAATCTTAATCTGAACCGTATAATTCTTGTAATTGTAGTACAATTAATACGCAAACTTGTAATTAATTTCCGCGTGATTAACGGGTATAATCCGGACTTACTCGAGATTACGTGAGAGTTGCCGCCCGGAGTGAGTTATTGTGTGGCGTGGGCGTGCGCGGGGGTGCGGCACTCGCGAGCGCGGCAGCGCGGGCGGGGTGGCGGAGCGGCGTGGCGGTCCACAGCCGCAAGATACGGAGATGGCTCGCTCCAGCTACGTTGTCCTCCCCTTAAGATTCTCGCGGACGCCGCTGCCAATTAGGGGCGCAATCGCTCACGCGGCGAGGATGCACCCCCTCGCAACCCCTCGGCACCCCCGCCCCGCCCAGAGCCACTCTTTGTTTCGTGACCGTCGTCGGCATCGTCGTGAGCTCCCATCCCGCCACTTGTTCGCCAAATGAAAACGGTTTCACTTTGGTATTACTACGGTAACAGCAATAAAGATAAAGTTTAAGAAACGCTTCTCACCTTCCGCAACGGTTTTCAAACTTTTTATATCGTGCGTCAAATTTTGATTCTTGCACTCATTAAACTTATAATTTGGATCTCAAACTATTTTACGAGTTCTAAGTTCATTGACATTTTAACAATTTCAGTTAAATCTAAGCCGAGTAGAGTCAATCTTTGTATTATACAGGGTATATCAAGACTGCGACCGAAAACGAAGTCAGGTGGTAGTATTAGTGACTTCAGACACAATGCAACTAAAAATTATGAAAAAAAAATAGTCAACTTTTTTTTTAAATTTTTTACTTATCGTCTTATTTGGGTGGTAAATACGTAGTTTTCCTAAAATAAGGATGTACACCTTTTTATTTGTAAAGACGCAATGGTACGTAAAGTTTTAAAAAACGTTTTTCGCGAAAACTAGGTATTTAGCACTCAAACACGATGATTTTTTAAACATTGAAAAAATTTATCTGTCGCTTTTTTTGCGAAAATTTTTTGATTGCATTGTGTTTGTAATCACTAAAACTACCATCTGGCTTCATTTTCGGTTGCAGTCTTGATATACCCGGTATGTTAACTAGCTTCTATCCTCAAACTTTGTCTGCGTGATTAATTTTATTTGGAATTTCCCATTCCGTCCTGCCCCGTCCCGATATATTCCGCCCGCCCCGTCTTATTATCAATCAAGGCATGTAATCCAGTCCCATTCCATCCCTTTGAGTATAAAAAAGTATCAAATATATCGGTATTCCTTCCTCATCCCACGGGAACACTAAATTTTTCGGTTTAAAGTAGCCCAAATGTTAATCCAGGGTGTTCAGCTACCTCCATACCAAATTTCATCGAAATCCGTTAAGCCGTTTCTGAGTTCATCACGCACAATCGCACAGACAAACAGACAAAAATTCTAAATATCATGTTTTTGGGTTCTATAACGTTAATACAAACACCCCATATTAGATTTCTTTATTTCTAAAATCTGCATCAAAGAGCGTTAAAACACAATTTCTATCTTTAAGACTTTAACCACAGTTAAATATCATTCGCTTTAAATATATGATTTATGGCACGTTGCTATTCACAGTTAATTGTTATATGTGCTGAAATTAATGAGCAGATGAAGTATAGATTCAGTTCAAGTGTGGCGATAACAGGTAGAAAACGCCGAGAAGTGGAAAATTATATGTACAAATTTCGAAATATAACCCCGATTTAATAGATAATTTTTTCCTTGGCTCTTTAGATCTCCCTTTACTTAATGCTTATGAATACAGTACACAAGGATATAAAAATAAGTTGCCGAGTAATACAGTAAATAAATATTTTTCCTACCTTTCTAACACCCCTCGTAAGATGGCAATTAGCTTTTAAATTTATGATTTTGCTGGTGATAATATATGGAAGGAGAGTGTACGGTGTGTAAGAGTTTCCATGCACATTAGTTAATCACAATCGATGTGGCACTAATATCAGTAATCTGGCGACAAATGGCAAGAAAAGAGTACCAGAGAAAATAGCAATGGTAAAGATCCCAAATATGTACATAGTACTCGTAACAAATGAAGATGTGAAAAGATCCACCGCCGTAAAATAATATATTAACGGCTTGACTAAGCTAGATTGCACCCAAAAACATAAAAGTTTTGATTTATTTTATTATAGCTAAGCAATTACTCTAAAATTTCAGGTCAAGTAATTTCTGTTTGATATTAGAGAATATTTCCAGCAGGTCGATGTGGAGATCTTTGGGGGAGGCCTATGTTCAGCAGTGGACTGACGTTCCCTCCAGTAGACGTGAATAGATAGTTAGACAGATAGGTAGAATAGAGAATATAGGTCGCGCTCGTAGTCAGATGATATAAATCTGGTCGCGACCATGCCTGCAATATTAGTTATATCAATCACTGAGAGATTGTCATGTTTCTCCAGTCATAACTAAATTAACTATTTATAAAGCAGTGCACTTTCTATAGACCCATGTGATATATATTTTTATAAATCACCACTTTAAATTGCTTACACGATGATAGATTTATATAATATGATTATGATTCTAATGTACCACATCACACGCAGTATAATCACTATTTCCATTTGAATAAAGAAATTTCAGAAAGCTATGGATCGTTTGATCATAAATTCGATTTGCAAGTTAACCGATTTGATTTGCGCTTTTTAGCTTCAACAATTATATGGCTATCCTATACGATTAGTCCATTCCTACTCATCTCCGCTTCAATGGAAATGCAGCCTAAACAAAATTAAAGTCAGAGACAATAATATCACAGCTTAATCATATTTAAATCCCTGCATTCTGTTATTATAATTGCTTTTATTCAATGAATGGCGAGACGAGCATGCCTTTCGCCTGATGGTAAGCGATACGACAGCTCATGAATAGTAGCAAACCCATAAATAGCAATGCTTGGCATTGCTACACATGCTCACTCGAGCTACTCATGTTTTGTAAGCCACGTGGTCATTATAGCAAAATCCTGAAGTATTGTGAACTGGAATACAAGAGGAGACCACGTATAATGCTTACAGTTTTTAATATCTAAGGGGCACATAAAGTCTAAAGGATTTTTTTGATTTGGCATGCAATTTGGCTGTACTTAATAGAAACTTATTAAACACATATGGTAGTAGCTAAGATAAAATAGTTGGTTACTAAAATAAGGGTAATGACACTTCATATTATCAAATTGGATGTTAACCTGACAACAAACCCGCATTACGCCTAAGCTATGCAGTGAAATAAAGCCAAAAGTTCGCCATATTATGGTCAATGTTGCCTTCTTGTACATATCATTTGAAACATCTAAACTCAAAAAAGGGGTTTATGATAACGATATTCTAGGAAATAGCAATGGACATATTTTTAGAAACTAGAGAACTAGAAGTACGATTGGGAATTGAACAAGAAACAAAATATTTTTAATTACGTATCTACTTTAAAAACAACTACAGCCTAGACTTTTACCCAATCCCCTGGCAATCGAGATCTTGATTATACATACAGGCAGTGTGTGCCCTACAGTGGGACGTATTTGGGCTAAATTGTATACAATACAAAACAGTTCATGGAATTCCTCGTCAGTTTCCAATTTTACTTGTATGTATTGTCTTGAAAATAATGTCTATATTCCAAGAAAAAATCATACGGAGAACAAGACGGAGTGAAGTATGTGTATTTATTGGATTATTGATTTTTAAAAGGTAATGTTCAGTTGATCTTAGTTTAATTAACTGAGGTTTCTTATACTCTATAGATATTGCAGATTAATTTGGCCTGATATCACTTTAGCCATAAAATTATGGGTAAGAATTAACATTAAAAGGCAATTATTTAAAATGATATTAACAACCAATGTTAATTGCATCAGTGATTTTTACAATGATTTTTCATATTTATTTTTTCGTTTCCAAAATTACCATGTTAGTCTCAACTTGGACATGGTCTTTATAACTGTACAATTTACTATTAATTAATTTACAATGCTTGATACATATAGTTGGTTTGTTTTAGTTCTGGTATAAGTTACTCGTAGAATTTAATTTCAGATATTTATTTATCGTTCCTACATTCATATGTAGGAACGATTGGTTCATACCAATCACACATTTTATTGTGATGTTAAATATTCTATATACATAATATATGTTTATTTTAATCGGTAGCAAATTACGTTAGAAAAATTGAAACCAAGAATGACGCTCGGGTATAGGGTTATAATCGAAAAAAAATCAGCAATTTGCCTTGCATTCTTTCCTTTACTTATTTAAACTTTTTGAACATCTTTACTTTATTATTAGTTAGTTAATAAGTTAGACTAATTGTGTAATAATTAGTTATTTAAATATTTTGTTAAAGAAAAAATGATATTAATAAACAGGTAAATACAATAAAGAATAATTATGATGAAATACAACAGAAATAGATAATTAATAGATGTCCTTACAAGTGAATTATTCAATTCAGGTATCTATTTTAATATCATTTACATAAAAGCGCGATGCCGTCGGCTTTATAATATAAAATAAATTAGGTATAATATTAGTATACAATATACATATTTCTGCGCATTATATTTGGCGTATGATCAAAATAAATTGCCTTATTCTCGAATAATTTTACTATAAAGTAAGCTGCTTAATATATAACAACACTCACAGAACCCATTTATGTATGTTTACAGAAAGCATAATTTGCTTTACCCTCTTATTTGATTTTTTAATTGAATTTATTACACTGTAGTTATAATTATAATTAATATGCCTGAGATTACTCTACTAATATTAACTGAAACGAACTACGGTCCTCGATAATTTATTAACGATGAATATATAATTAAGTTATTATTAAAGACTCATTAATTAACGCAATTATATAAAAGTAATAGAACCTCTGTTGTAGCCAAATATCAACCTTATATTAGTCCTAAAAAGAAGCTGAGCGCTACGAAGTGTAACAGTGAGCGCTACGAGCTACGCCACGTTTCTTTCTTCATGACTTTAACTTGTTTACATGCAAGTAAACGTTGCGATTAGAAACATATTTTACCCTTTTGACTTAATAGTCATTAAATAATAACGATTAAAATAAATCTGTAATTGTGAATCACACGAAGAAATAATATTTTAATGTAAAATAAGGTCAACACAGTAATCAGAATTAAGGGTTGATTTCCTCTTAAAATATGCACTTAAAATCTTATTCTGCTCCTAAATCCCCTTTTCGGTAACAAAAACCAAATGAGTATCGTTAATGATGCTGACAATCGGGATTAATATTAATTGTCAAAGTTTTACTTACGTTGCAAATTCATGGATGGCGGGAATATGTGATGATTCCTCATGGCAGCATCTTGAGGCCGCGCGCACTGTGGCGGTGGAGGTTGATACCGCATACCCTGGTACCGGTAGGCTGCTTGTGACATTTGACCACATGACGCCAACTCGCCCCATGACAGCTCACCGCCACCAGAACCGAGGCAGCCGCTCTCGAACCCACCGCCGGCGCCGCTCAAGTAACCGTACTCCATGGCTCTTACTGTCCGCTCGGGCTATCTAATCAGCTGACACGTTGACATGTGCTCCGAAGGAATATATTAAAAAAATGTTTCAAAAGTAATGAAAATTCGCGGCAGAGGCGCCGCGCCGCGCGGGGCGCGTGCGTCTTGTGTCGGAAGGCGCCGCGCGAAGGCTCACAGCCGCATAATTGGATGAGCCTCAACTATATCGAATTATACCGATTACAGATGGTATCGGATCCCGGCGATAGTTTTTGCCGGCGCGGAGGACCGCGCTCTCGCCCCACTCGAAATCGAATGATAAGCCTAATTCAATAAGGGCGAGCCTCGAGGACGGGGCGGGGCGCGCACCCCCGGCGGCAGGCCAATGGTCGCTGCAGCCGACGCCGCCGGGCCTTGTGATTGGTCCCCGGCGCACCCCCGCTCCGCAACCCCGACTCGGGGTGCGTGTCACGACACTTGTCTACTTTTCTTTTCGCCGACAGTTCCTTTGTCATTGAGGAAAATAAAAAAGTTGTAATTAACGATCCAGGTACCTACGAGCACCTACTTAATTACTGGCTATACATATTTATTCACTAACCTCCTAGTTGGTACGAGTGGACCCGTGGTCAATGATTGAGAACTTTCAATAATTTTTTAATTTCTTTGAAAACTTGTATCAACTTAAGTACAAAAATGAAATACCCATTGTATTTCCATGACTGCGTCAGATTAAATTAATAAAATATATTTTTCTATAAATAATAACGAAATGTCTTAAAATATTTATGAAGTTAAATGGTTTTAATAAATTAGTTTTTTAAGTTTAATGTTTCATTTTTTTAGCATTTATGCAGCAAAGAATAATTTGCCTGCATCGCAGGCGACACTAGTGACGTGGGGGAGTTTTATGTGAGAAAACGGCTCGTATAATATTCACAATATTGAAATTACAAGCATGGTGCTGTTCCCGCGGGAGCGCGCGGCGGCGCGGCGCACGCTCCGCTGCACGCGTAATCACCCGCTCCGCGCGACACTGCGCTCGCTGCTTTATTTATTATTTATTTTAATTACATTACAATCATTTTTTCATTTCTTTTTTTTTATGGGTAAAAAATATGTGTTCGAGATCTACATTTTAAGTTTTTTTCTTACTCGTTAACTATTAACCGATTTAATTTTAGTCTCTTCAAGGTTTCATGAGTCAAATCAAATTTGACAAGGCATTTAAGTAATTAAAATTAAATTTTTAATTTGTGTCATAAAAATAATACTTTCGTTACTTTTAAAATCTTATATTCACGTCAGTCTAAAACCTTAAATCAACTTTAACTTTTGGCTGTCCAAAATGTGGCCATATTTGTCGGGCACGAGTCGGTCTAATTAGTCACCAGCGAAGGTGTACCTTTCATTTCTGATACTCCCACCAATCGCTACCTAATCATCTCACATAGATGTCAATTGCCAAAGTTGACGATGAAAACATTAACTAGAACAAGAAGATAACCTAAGAAATTGAAAAGTGGTAGAGCCACGCAGTCACAACTCAGCACGAATGGGCAGGCTCGTCCGGGGCGGTATTGTCTCACAGGAGACCAACGTGAAGCGACAGCTTTGCTGTAGTAGTGCGTTTCGTTCGGTGAGTGAGATTGCCGAATACCCGGCCTCTTCCCATTCTTTTTCCTTCCCGCACTCGTGGGCCGGCAACACATCCATAACCAAAGCGTTGTCCATGTTCATGGGCGGCAGTGATCACTTACATCAGGTGACCTGGGTGCTCGTTCGTATGACCATACTTTATAAAAAACCCATAGTAATTAACCATATACAATAACCAACTTAAAAGTAGGTTACATACACATAACGATTACAATTTTTAAAACAACAAAATATAATAAGGTAAACCTTAACTTGATTACCCATTGAATTTTAACTATAAATGACTTTTTGGTGTGTAACGAGTCTCTATTAAAATGTAAGAATAAACACGTATAGATAAGAGAGGGTAATGTGGCACACATTCCGGCTCAGCTTCCGAATGAAAAACAAGACGTCTCCGTGGTAAAATATGTGATCACTTAGCGACCTGCAATCAAACAACAACTGCCGCACTGTTTTTCCCTGTTTACCGAATGCTCTTTTCCTTGATTTTGTCTTTCTGCTAAAATGATTATTCGGGAATTTGCGTTAATAAATAAAGAATAAGCGTAGATGCAAAGAAGCCCTTGTAAACATATAAATCTTTCACATTAGTCTTGTTTTAAAATGATAAATCTAAATGGTGGTTTACCTTTGTAGATCCAGAAGCATTATTTAATATTTTAAAATTAATAATTTGTTGTAGACGTGTTCTCTATAAAATTACCAGTCCTTAAATATTTGGAATCCTAAAGACCAACTTAGTGGACAAAATACACTTTTATAGGACCACTTGAAGTATTCCATTTGTCTGTATCGTCAAGACTGTTTTCAGACAAGCGAAGAAGTAGCATTTGAAATTAATATCAAATAAGTAGATCTGCCCGCACTAGACCAGCGTGGTGGACTATATGGCCTAACCACTCTCAATCGATTCTCTCGATTGTAGAGTAGGCCCGTGCCCTGCAGTGGGACGTATATGGGCTGATATAGAAGTAGATCTGCGCTCCCTTGGAACTGTACGAAAATCAAGCTTCTAACAATGAAGCAGTGTGCCCATGTGAACTTATTATTTTTACTCTTGCAAAAAAATCAAAACCTACAATGTTACTCCCATTAACCACATATCATAAAATTTTACAATAACCAAAGTCCTAACTGCGTAAACCAAGAACGGTTTTTTTTTTGTTATACAATAATCAAAATATTTATTTGCGCGTTAATAAACTTATTATGTTACTAGGCAACAATAAATTTAAGTTTGACTTTGGTTAAATGGTATTTACCAATAAGAGTCCAACTTGCATGTGTTCTATATTATTTGTGTAAAGAGATTTTTAGTGGATTACAAATACAGCCTTAAACATTGGACCGCTGTCACTTTGGAGTTTCCGAGAACTTGTTATTTATTCCTTTATAATAAAAATGAGAATATAGTGTACTTTTCCTATAGTTTTGTAAAATAATGGAAATAGTAAAGTTCATTTGCAAAATATGCTATTTCCGGTTCTAACCCAACTGGAAAGACACTAATGACATGGATACTTTCGGACCCCACATTATTTTTATTTTTATCAAATTAACATGTTGCCGACCTTGACATATCGAAATCAAAGAGAAAATAATCAAGGGAGGGACGTGTTGCATACATTTATCAGTTGCGGCAAGAGTGTGAAGCGTCGCAAGTCGCAGCTAGCGGCATCTAATCCGATAATGCGTCGGTTATGGGCGGTGTGCGTGCGCTACACTCCGCTTACCCCTGGCTAATTCAATTTGCGCCCTCCGCGAGGCCACATGCCGAGAGCTGCATCGCGACTGTCCCCATGCCCGCTCTCTGCTGTTTTTAATTAACGAACATCCCATACGACAGTCTTAAATATTCATTTATTTTTTGTTCACGTAAAAATTTACTTTTGTTATTTGTACCTGAATAAATGGATCTTAACGTAGGTCCCCCAAAGGCTTTCATCGACCTGTTTGAAACAGATTGCATTTAGCGATATTCTCTAAACTGTAGACTTTATTCGAAAGATTTTTGTTCCCCTTGGCCTTCAGTTCTTTAAAGAGGCTTATGTCTAACAGAGCACGTTCTGTGGATAACGATAAAATAAAGCAAAAGCATGAATAACTTATAAATTGAATGCATGTAATCATAAATACATGTTATTTGAGACCAAGACTTCTAAATCATCGCGTGTTGTCAAAGATTATGTGTTCTATGTTTACTTAATCTAATTTTAGTCCTATTTTTACATGATAGGTATAAATAAATTTTGTTTTTAAATAAAGTCGTTCAATAAGCACAAATACGGCACTTGAGGAGTTACTTAAAAACCCTATTGTAACTTTACCGAGAATGTACAATATGTATGTATATTCTAAAAGGACTACAAATATTAGTCTATGAAACTAAAATAAAGAGAACTCTAAATCATTTGATCATTTCATAATTATTGTTTAATGTTTGTTTATCGGATTCCTATATTGTAAATACATGAATACTTTTACGGGTATCTGATTAATATGAATGGCTTATGAATTTTACAAAAGTCCTTTCCCTTTTCCCAAAAGGGCTGAAATAATTGAAATCCAAAGCACTGTCAAGTTCTATTGTGAGAAATCTTCACCACACCAATCTAAAGTTCACATATTATTGGCAAATAACTTTGTTTTGGCGTGTCTTTTCATTACTCGTTTTGAAATTATAGTTAATTGGTTCTTATCAATATGTACGTATACTAATAATTAATATTTAATAGTAACATTATATGGTCATTGGTCATATTTCCAAAAGTATAGGCAGAACTTCATTAAATGTAATTTCACCCTTATTTATAGTTCTCGACTCCTGATGTGTCAAATATATCGCTACTCGATACTGGCAACCAACAAATTCATAGAGAACAGCTTCTCAAAAATGAAGTGATGGATCACAAAAAGTGAAATTATAGGAGTCAAAACACGATCTATTGTATCACAGAATAATATACGCTGTATTTAAACATTCACTGGACGAATTTTTTATTTTAATTGATCTTCAATTTAAGCATAGATAATTATGACAATGTTAATAAAAAACCTTACCGTTGGAAACAGGATTATATGTATATTTGCATTTCGTGCTCAATTTCACAAAGTAATCCATGTTTTTGCTGTTTATTACTTTATTTGCTAATCTTTATCTAAATTATCATTATCATAATTCAGTCACAAGAAGCCCATCGCTAGACATAGAAAAAAGAAGAAAAAAATCACTAAATAATCAATAGAGCTAACGTAGCAGTCGTTGAAAACATAGTTTGCTTATAAAAATATTGATATTTGATAAGGCTTATCATGTTTCATTAGCCGCTTACTTCAAATCTTATAAGAATATGGTTAGGCTTTTGGCTCACTACGCTAATTTAATGAGGGTTGTTGGATCAAATAGGCGCCTTTGAATTTTTTGTTGGTTAAGAGTATTTTCTTGTAGTTTCAGGTCGGCAAGTTTCTCTGCATTATTTTGTTCCGAATCAAACCAAGTATAGCAACACTAAAATAGTATTGTTTAATCGTCATTTGTATATCATTGGTTTTTTAATATACATAAATTGTTGAATTATAATAAAACACTGGAAAAATAATTAACTACATTTTTTCTCTTCTGAGCGTTTCACAAGCAGTAATTTTTAATAATACATACGTTCCAAATATTAAATGTGATTGACATAGCTTCAAACCTGAGGCAAGTCATCTTGACCTCTACCTTGGTAGCGAGCTCCTAACTAAGCCGTCATTATGTTGATTCTCTTATTTCTTCTTTGAAATATATTACTGGTTCTGAGTTAATGTATTAAAATAAATGAATTAAATAACTCACCTAAAATAATATTCATTTAAAGGTATAAATCTCTAAACGTCTCCAATTCAAAGTTATTGGAGATTTCGCAATTTCATTGAAAGCTTAAAGATTTTCTTCAGTTAATTTTAAACGGGAACTATTGGCTTAATTTTCATTAAAAATCTCTATAAAAAATATATTACTAAAAAAATACAAAAATATATCCAATTACATATAGTTGTCGATCTTACGATCTTCTGGTGCCCAAATGTTTTAATGTCAAAAAAAAAGAATAGTTTATTTCTCATACATACATAAACTTACGCCTTTATCCCAAAAGTGGTAGGCAGAGGCGTTACCAGGACACCCACATTTCGCCTTGTATGTTCCGTCCCACGATGTGATAGGGGGCGAGCCTATCGCCATATCGGACATAAATTCCTGACTCCTGCTGATAATGATAATAAATATAAAAACCCCATATCATTTTGCCTGACTCAGAATTCGAACCCGAGATCTCAGCTTTGTAACCATACCGTAGTACAACCATGCCACCGAGGCAGTCTAGTTCATCTCTCTTCACAATTTATTACATTAGACATGTTAATATTATTAGATTACGTGTATAACTGCTTGTTGTTTATATTAAAAAAATTATCTCAAACAATGAGTA
Source organism: Deilephila porcellus (assembly GCA_905220455.2). Lineage (NCBI taxonomy): Eukaryota > Metazoa > Arthropoda > Insecta > Lepidoptera > Sphingidae > Deilephila > Deilephila porcellus. Next base: position 8,407,167 of record LR999977.1, on the reverse strand, counting down.
AAATAAATACTCTTTAAATTTTAATGTAGTTCTAAAATTCACCACACGCCAATAGAATTTAGATGAATTATCCGATCATAAAAAAATGTTTCTTTATTTTTTATATTGCTGGCCAGTCCATCACAAACGACAAAGGAACCTCCTTCGAGATATAATCGTGTGTAGATATTTTTATGTCTGCAAAAATGCCATAAAAAAAAATAATCATTCAAAATGTAAATTTTTATAGAAAATTAATTATTGGCTATTTGAATAGAAAATTATATCGAAGTAATTATCAAGTATTTAGATGTCTCGCCAGACTGGGGAAAGATTTCGTTGCTTTCTTATTCTAAATAATTAAAACATGACTTGTCAAGGCGGAATGGGAAAATATGCTTTGCGTTCATGTTCCATAGCAATCAAAATATGCATTCACCCGCTTCGTTACTTAATTTTGACCTGGCAGCATGGTTCTTGACCTTAGGCTGATCCGTACACAGAACGAATTTAAAAATAACCCAATCCTTCGTTAACACCAAATACCATTGTCTTCAGAGAAATTGACGTAAACAGCAGATAGTTGCAACATCTATCATCCTAAAGTTTTGCGGGGTTTTTGAAATTTTCTAAGGCAGTTGAAACAAGGGCGGAGTGCGCGGCGAGGGGAGGCGGGGGCCATCCGAGCTGCACCTGCGTCCGTGATTGATGAGCGCTCACCCATCGCCATGATTGCGAACTGACGCCGCGCCATTACGGACTCGTCATAGATATGTAACTACTATTCACTTATAAACTTCAATAATTATATAGAACATTAGGTATGTATCAATACTTCTTTTACAACAACACTTTATATAAATCACGGAAACTTGAAATACAAATAACCCAGTTAAGTGTGTTAAGGAGTTTTAACAATTCTCGCATAAGTAATGTTAAACGACAGCGAATGTAAAGTGGCGTGTAACTTTGCGATTTGCGAACATGTAATGATTGATATGAAGAGATCTGTCCTTCTCTCTACATGTCATAAACAATTTGTCGATTTATCTTGTTCAATCGACATTGAGATGATATCCGCGTTATTAACTTCTCTTCATACTTGCAACCTTAGCAGTACAGCGCACATTAAAGGGACACTTTGATTCTACTTCTAATTTGTATAATATTCAATTTGGGTCTTCATTTCCATTTTAATTATATATTTTAATGTTTACATACATACATACACTCACGCCTTTATCCCAGAAGGGGTAGGCAGATGTGCTACCATGTTACCCACATTTCGCCTAATATGTTCCGTCCCATTATGTGATAGAGGGCGAGCCTATCGCCATATCGGGCACAAATTCCTGACTCCGGGCTGATAACAAATAGAAAAACCCAATATAACTTTGCCCAACCCGGGATTCGACCCTGAGATCTCAGCTTTGTAATCGTACTTACCGTAGTACTACTACGCAACCGAGGCAGTCATTATTTTAATGTTTGATATTTTAAAATATAAGAATTGTTTGCAACATTACAATAACATACACATAAAATAGTAATATATTACGATTTAATTACCTATTTCAATAGAGTTTTTAATTTTAATAACTTTATGAATTGCTTTACTTCATTCTTAAGTTTATATAGTTTTTATAATTTTATACACACTTAACAGCCAAAACCGTATCCCTGGCCGGTATCCGGTCTATATATTGAATTATCCAGTGCCTACGTAAATAACGTCGACAAATAAATACGTATTATTAGTTGAATTGGGAATGTACCTGTGGACACACGACGGCGGCACGACAGTCGAGTAAATAAAGCAGACCACATTATTTACTATGTGCAGTTTTGATAGCTCTTTGCAGATAACGTTAGATCAGTGAAGGGGAAGATCGGTCCTCGACCGAGCGACAGGGCCGAGGCAGGTCCTGCCGCGCTGCTTGTCAAAGTGGCCGCCGGCGTGTTTGAACAACTAATGAGCGGCTCCCCGGAGACGCTGTGTTTGCCCCGGAACGCCCCGAGCGCTCGAGAGCTCGTCGCTAGGGTTTTTCGTGCAAATGCCTGGGTTTGCCGAAGTCCCCGCGTCTCCCTTTATCGCCCTCACAAGTACTACACGCTCTGTTTGCCCGCCTCGGTGTCGTATCGGACTTTCAAGTGTAAATTGAAAAATTGATAATATACCTGCTTACCAACTAGAAAAACAAAGATACTTGAATAGTCAAAGATTCTTGGTTTTAACTGTTTAATTTTTGTAAATAATGAAATATGATCTTACATACATACTGTACAAAATGACATAAGTATCGCTTTGGTGTTTACTTTCATTTAAAATATGTATGTAGTATACAGTTTGTGCATAGTCGTACAAATATGTATTAAAAAGATTCAGCAATTTTGTAATTCTCATACATAAGCTTATTCCACTTTCCCTAAAGTGATTAGCAGAGGTGTCACTAGTAGGTACCACTCACAGTTTGTTAAGCTACTTTCCGTCTTAAGATGTGATAGATAGCAGCCGTTTCGCCATGCCAGACAAAAATGACATTATTTTAATGTTTGTGAGTACCACAGGTATTTGTTTCGGGTCTGGGTGTTTGTGAGACTGAAAAGTCTCTCATAGCTTCTGATACCCACGATACAAGACTCGATCTTAGTATGGGGTCAGGACTATGTATATGACTGTTTGGTGTATATATTTATATTATACTAGCTTCTGCCCGCAAACTTCGTCAGCGTGATTAACTTTATTTGGTATTTCTCATCCCGTCCCGTCCTGTCCCTTTATATCCCGTCCGTCCCGTCTCATTCTCACTCAAGGCATGTAATCCAGTCCCATCCCATCCCTTTGAGTATTAAAAGTAACAAATATATCGGAATTCCTTCATCATCACACGGGATTTTTTCGGGATAAAAAGTAGCCTAAGTATTAATCCAAGGTGTCAGCTACTTCCATACCAAATTTCATCGAAATCCGTTAAGCGGTTTTTTAGTTCATCGCGCACAACCGCACAGACAAACAGACAAAAATTCTAAAAATCATTGTTTTTATTACGTTAATACAAACCCCCCCCCCCCCCCATATTAGTTTTTCTCGTTTATCTTCCATAGTACAAAGAAACACCCTGTATGTAAATAAGACATATACCAGTTTTCAAGTTGGACCTGCACCAATATAACTGAAAATTGCATCTCATTTCGTGCGGTAGTTTTTGAGTAATGTGCAAGCAAACAAAAAGAAACACCCTGTATGTAAATGAAATATATACCAGTTTTCAAGTTGAACCTGCAGCAATATAACTGTGAAAACTGCATCTCATTTCGTGCAGTAAATTTTGAGTAATGTGCAAGCAAACAAAAAGAAACACCCTGTATGTAAATGCAACATATACCAGTTTTTAAGTTGAACTTACAGCAATACAACTGTGAAAACCGCATCTCATTTGGTGCAGTAGTTTTTGCGTGATGCGCAAGCAAACATACAGACAGACAGACAGACAGACAGACAGACAGACAAAAATTCTAAAAAAAATTGTTTTGGCTTCTGTTGCTGTTATAAAGACCCCTCGCGTTAAAATTTCTCAAATATCTTCCATGTACAGACATCGACCATTTACATTTTTATTATATGTATAGATTATCTTTTTACTAAAGATGTAGATTGTCCGACCGAAATCAAGTAATAATCGAAATCAATTGGATTAATCATTTTGGAAGTGGTAGAGCCATGCTGTTGTCAATCACGACTTAGCATGAATGGGCAGGCTCGTCCGGGGTGGTACGACTGTCTCACAGGAAATCTACGTGAAGTGATAACTTTGCTGTCTCGTTTCGTTCGGTGAGTGAGATTGCCAGATGCCCAATACGCCTTCCTCTTCCCATCCGTTGTCTTTCCAACTCCCTTCCTGATTTGATGGTCCAGCAACACAACTATGATACAAGCGTTGTGGATGTTTATGGGCGGCAGTGATCACTTACCATTAGAAGACCTTTATGCTCGTTTCCCGGACATATTGTATAAAAAATCAGCAACTTAACAGTTTACAGCGTGTACAATGTAACTAAATCTAATAAGACGACAGGGAGGAAATGTATCGGATTACTATGAGATACGGAATACTAGAGAGTAATACTATCTCATAGTAATCCGATACATATACCGATACATACTTTACTATCCTGTTCGAGCTGAGTTGTAGCTCTTACCACATTAAATACGACTACCACTTTTTAAATGTGTGATTAATGTAATAACTAGTTGATGTTTTTTAACTGCTGACAGAAAATGCCATATAATCCAGAAATAGATAGTATTATGCTTAATTATTTATATTTCCACATCATCGATCAACATACATACATATGCTTAGAGTAACTATAGAGTAACTATGTGGACATAAATCGTGAACCAAGATATGCAATAATGCAATTAGTGATGGCAGACGCCGATACACTTAATACGTTACCTATATGATACATCTTTGGGGAAGACAATAGTCAGTATGTATTTGATAATCGTTACATATATAACGATAATAATACGCCCGATAGAGTATCGGTTAAAACTACACGCGATCGGCACTTTGATCTACTGGGCGTGATATAGAGATTATAGAAATATAAATAAATTTTTTCGTTCATTACTCGATTTTATTTCGTAAGTTTTTCTTAGCTGCACTGAAAATAAGAAATGAATACAAAAAATATTTAGGAAAAAGAATTTTAAATGTTTAATTACCACCTTAATCACATGCCACGATAATAAACATAGCTTTTTAAAGAACAGAGTACTCACGGAACAGCTGTATCTAACATCTACCGACACATATTGGCCCATGAACGTTCTAGACATACCTAGAACGACGATAACGCTCGACGAATAAGAGGACTTTAATTTACCGTGCTTGCTTAGTGCAGATTGATCTAATAAACGCATCTTGTGGAAAACCCTCACTCAGATGGGCACGTTTCTCCAACTATAGGACCAATAGTAGGTACCTAAAGGTTCTCCACTGAGTAATTAGTAAGACATTTGAGCGCTTCTCACCCGGGAACTTCCGTTGCCGCTCGTACCTCATAATACGCGTGATGGTCATCAAGGGGCTGTAGTCGATATGGTGATGTAGGATTTATTTGGAACCTGGCTTACAATATCCGAATACAAAATAAATTACTTTTAATTTCATGCAAAAAGGCGTACTACATTGTCACTGTCACGAAGCAGACTGATTCATGTGTGGTGCATGCACTGCAAGTAGGAGGGACACATTTTACGTACTGAACGCCTTATCTAGTGTAACATTGATATCGATGGGTTCTATATAGTTAAGAACTGCCTTTTCGTGACGTATCTCATTACTAAAAAAATTAAACATATCACAAAATATTTACCGCCATCTCTCACTAAAATGTTACACTAGTAGTAATGATAGTCCCTTTGTCAACAACTTCTGATAGGAAAATAGAGGGTAAGGGTGGCTTACCAGTTAGTACTGATAACTTTTCAAAGATGGCGCTATATATAAGTTTCATAAATATAAAGAAAATGAAATAATTTTAATTTATGTTAATGTTGCTGTTTTAAAATACATAATTTTCCATAAAAGAAAACATTTGAAAAAATAGCGTCACTCGGCTCCTATCAATAATTTTAAAATTGGTATTCTTATAAATATTTTTTAGAAGAATAATATTTCATTTATTTTGTATATTATTTGTTTTATAATGGATAGTATCAGGTTCTTTGAGTTTTAAAGGCCTATATTCTGCTTTTCAGTGTAACCATAATTAATATTTGCCTATTTAACGTAACTACTTCAAAAGCATGCCTGGTTCAATAGGACCACGTGGTCAAACCAATAGGATATTCGGCCCTTACCATAAATACACGTTGCCACCAGTTAATGGAAATCTAAAATTTATTATAGGTACTTATTACATAACTAACTATAAATTTCTCAAGCCATGTATAATAAAAATATAGAAGATACAATAGAATAATTAATATTAGGTGTAGGTAATAGCGGTGTTACTTGTACTCGTAGAAACACATTCATCGAATAACATCAAAAATTTGATGTATTCACGGTAGAGTCGTGGAATAATTCGACAGAAATGCGGCCACTGCACCGTCGCCTTTTAAGGAATAACCCACATTTCAATCTATTTTGATCCATCTATTTTAGCGCCCTACGTATCTTAGTACATTGACACATGTAAGTCAGTAAATAATGCCTTGTATTTAAAGTAATTAAGTATCGACGCTGTGCAACATTAGTCCAACAAGACATACAATTTTTAAGTTTTTAATCAGGTCAATCGCATTTAAATTGATAAAATCCCTGATAAATTGGGTACTTAATATCGCCCCAAAATTATACATTCCCCACTAAAGTTTTGGGACAACAAGGTAAAAGCTTTTTTGTGCTCTAATATATGCAGAAAGAAAAAGATACTACAAATATTTTTTTGTAAAGAATTTACCCTACAAATAGTTGCAAGAATTAGCGTTAAGTAAATACATTAAAGAATTCCGTTAATAAGGCCACTCTTATAGGTATGAAATATATTTCTAATAATAAGTAATTCGATACCTATTGAAAAGCCAAGTGAGCCAAGCCTTTTTAGTGGAGTACGATAGCTGATTGAGGAATTATGTATTTAGTATTTTCTTTAAACTCACGAATATGTCATCATCACGAATAGGTCATCTGCACTTAGCGGGATAGGATTTTGCCAAACTATTTTTTTTTTCAGTAAGTAATAAAATACAAGAGTTTGTTTTTCTAGGGTTTTTATTTAGTATATTATATTTTACATGTAGGTACACCTTGCCACTAAGCTACTTAAACATTAAATTCTATAAATTAAAACTAATCGTCTATCGAAAGCAACAAGAACAAAAATATTCGAGTTGTGTTGCTGCATTTACTTCATTGGGTAATTTTAGAGTTGCAACTACTAAAACAATTGACCTATACATGTTCCTACCGTGATCACACATAATTCATAAATATTGCTTTAACTTCGGCACTACGAACGGAGCAGCCTCAGTTAAAGCAACAGTTTTTACGTAATAATTACGTCGACTTTGAAATAGAATTAAAAGAATAAGTTGAAAGCTCAACCATTAATTTATTATAATTATTTTAATTAACATCGCGTAACGTAACGCTCGGCGGCCCCCCGACGGCTTTTATACAGTATCTACCAACTGTATTTGGGTGTCTTTCTCTAATTCTATTCCTACACAATTGTTACAGTTATAAAACTACGCGTGAACTTTATTCGACATAATATTTACTAAGTCAGTATACGCCTACTGGCTAGCGATGAGTATTTTAACATAGAGCCTAATAAAACCATACATAAAGTACTACGACTACCCCTAAGTACCAAACGGTACGTGTGCTATAAATCTAAAACATCAGATTTGGTCGAAAACAGGAATGTGATAAACATGTGACTAGAATTTAATAAAACTTAACATCATTCTAAATAAATATTACATTATTTTAACATTTCCACTCTAAAACGTAAAAGTAAACACATTCGAGTTTAGGTATGTTATTTGGAATTTGCTACAAAATGAGATCTTATCATATAACAACACACAAACGATACAAATTACAAATTACACTTATAGTCCACAAACACGCGTATTCTTAGGTGGCAGCGTGATTACACGAGTCCGCCAGTAATAACATCGCAAGTCGCAACTAGTAACAAATACTTCGCTTCTAATAATATGCATTGAAGGTGATCCGGTGCACAAATATTATTGAATGACAGCTATGCTGTCGTCTCCACTCGACGTAAGCAATCAAAATAATATTTGGCTTCAGTCCTACAAACAAATCGGAATTAAAGCGCCGGTCACACACACACACATTATTTCCGAATTAATCTTACAATTTATTAGTACATACATATAAAGTACAATTTGTTAATTCAAGTCTTTAGTTTCTGGTGTAATTTAATTATCGATTGTCTGATTTATTAGTATAGTTTACTGTAAAAAAACTTAATGATGAAAAATAGATGTGCATAACAAACAAACAAATTTGTCTTTTCTCTGTTATGCATGTCGATATTTTTTGCGGGTTTTTATTTTTTATTTAGCTATTTTCACTACCTTTACCCACTTACTAAACCTATGTACAAAATGTTCTATATCTTGTGCTTTGTGTTTAAAAGAGATCAGCTGACATAAACCTATTCACAACACTCACTCAATAAATATACAGCATTAACACTAAACAAATTTATTTTTAATAAATAAAAGTAATTTATCCTACTCCGCTATACATAAATAATCTGAGATCAATGGAATATTAATCTTTTATAGAATTAAAAGATATCAGACAAGTAATGATGTGTCTGCCACAGCGCAGTCGTTTCTTGCTTACGATATCCTTTTTGTACCTGCACCCAGGTGCAACGCGAAAAAAATGCGTCAAAAAACCATAAGTATTCACTTTACAATTTTTTGCCATTCACGTGAATCAAATAAGATTGCCTTTGAAAAGGTATGATTAGGAATACTAGTACAAGCACAAAATAGATAGGTACGACATCAAAATATAATTTTTAACAATTTTGTACTCTCCAAACTTTTGCACATCATCCAAATTACAAATGCAATAGCAATGTTTGCATTAAGGAAGGGCGGAATATCAAAAGCGTACATCTTGAACATCTGTCGGCGTGTCTGGTAGCTGGGTCTGCTCTGGCGCGACGTGCTTGTAGGCTTGCGCATGTCGTGTTCTTGGTTCTTGCGGCTGCGTCTCGCGCGCCAGCACGCGCTCCACGTGGCGCGACACCAGCTCGGCGGCCGCCGCCGGAGTCCTCGTGAGAGCGCACAGGTCATTCACCGACATGCGCACCCGCAGCCCGCGCGCAGCCGCTGTGATACAAGCTATGGCGACCAGCGATGGAGGCACCAGCAGGAATTCCGTTTCTGTTGACAAAACATTTTCTTTATTCATAGTGATATTAACCATACTGACAGCTAAGTTCGCAACGAAACAAGCTAACTAGGCAGGTGGCACTCTTGATCACAAGGCACGCACCTCTAAGTTTTCGAAGCTAAGTTTGTATATTTTTTTATCTATTGCTCAAATCAAAAACAACGGCAAACACTGAGAGGAAACCCAAATACGCAAGAATTTTCCATAAAAATTCCAAGAGTACGTGAAATCCACTACTCCGTTCTAGGCCAATATTGTGAACTAAGTCCTAATCCATTCTCATTTGTAAAAGAGGTGCACTATTTGCAGTAGGACGTTAGCATTTTGCTGTTGTATTAACATGTTGACGAAAACTTCGCTTCATTTAAAATATACGTGTTGAATACGGTTATTTTAGCTAACTTTTATTGATACAATGAAATATTAAGTGGTATGTCTGGGAATATACAAATACAGTATTCTCAACAGAACCAACTTAATATTTCTTAATCGTACATTTGTTTTGAATAATATACATATAAGTATGTGATAAAAAGTGAGGTTCCACTGCAGGTAGGGTGCATCTGTTGCGAGATGTAATTGGTGCGGACAGGTGGCTCGGACACCTTGCATCTCAGTCCTCACCGACCTTGCGTTTACCTCTTCGTGTTTTATATTTGTCTTTTTAATAAACATGAGTAAATCACGTATTTCTATTAAGTAAAAATAATATTGTTCCTAAATTTAATATGGTCTACTCATATTTGGCTACAACTACCTACGAGAGATAAATAAATCGGAATAATGCTCGGTTTGTATTAGAAAAAAACGAAGACGTCAAAAAGGGACCTTAGAAAAAACATCGAGTTACAATTTGCACAATACGCCAAGCTCATTGTTGTTTAGTGGAGAATAAGGAAGGAAAGTCGAACAGCTGCCAGATTCGTGCATTTTGTCCCCGTCTGCATCTTTGTGTGCAGAGACCCGGGACAATGAGCTCGAAATAATGGTAATTTACATCTTAAGTCGTCTAGCTAAGGGCGCAGCTGCAATTTCGCCAAGTTGTACGGACCCTCCGTTCTTTTGTTCAATTTTAAATGTGTTCCATCACAAGTTAGGCAAATCAAACACCGTTATAAACGTCGCGAATATTTTTAGTATTATTGAACCTTCCCAATGCTACAAGAACACAACGATTATAAATGGACAGTGATGTCTTATTACTTATACACAAGTCTCGGTATGTTTTACATCAACGTTGGTAACGGTAAAGGTATTGAAGCGAAACAAGTTAGTACAATATAAAGTTCGAAGTCGCTTTAGGTGGAGGCCGACGACGTCAGGCCAAGACGGCAGATGTGAGGACACCTGGCGCGACCCTTCCGTTTGCACCTCCGCGAACTCGAGCACGATACACACATAGGGTCACTGCCCACCTACAAACGTCTTTTATTACTCGGTCGTGCCCTTATAAGCGTCTTCACGCTATTTACCTTGAAAAACAATATTGCAACACGCGAACGGGTCATAATTTCAATCAGAAAAAGTTCACAGTGCGTTAATTAACGTATTTGTAACGTAAACTTACTAGCGCATCAGAATAAAGGTCGATGAAACATAGTGGGCCTGTATAAAACCCTTATAGGAAATTTAAAAAATATTGCGTTCACTTTAGTGTATCAAATCTACACATGTACATACATATATCGTGTAGTAATTACCTTTTATATGCTAAATTCAAATAAAAATTAAATCCCCCAACACATTTGAAATCGGAAGTGATCTTTAACAAATCGCATATCGGCCATAGCATCTACGACATGGGCAGCGGACCGTCGCGTTCCGTTGCGCGACAGGTTGCCTGTCAGTTGGCCCGCCTCGGCCTCCACATCTGTTCACCTGAAGCACGAACTAGCTCAACCACCACGAGACAGTCAACGCCCCCGCGTCTTACTCTTCTAATTACAACAAAATTTAACGTGTTTCCAACAGACATCGCGGACCGTTATGTGCCGTTCGGGAAACCTGTCAGTTCCACCCCGATAGTGAATCCCGATCTAATGCAAACATGGCGAAATTACAGGGGTTAAATAGTAACGCCTTATAGCACAAAACTGGTTGCAATATAATTTTATCCCCTATTAGATTTACGTCTTATTTTAGCAACAAGTTTAAAGGGTACTTTATTATGATCAATAAAAAATCCGGAGTTATAGCTACCTCTTGCGTATTTGTAAACGGCTAAACGCCTTATTTAAATATTAATATTGACAATAATGTAACGTTCTACATGAAAGGAATAAAAGCGAAGATGCAATATCGTAGGCTGCCAGAAGTCGGAAGTTGGGAGCGGAAGTAAAATTTCACAAGTTCGAAATATAAGAATATCGTGATTTGAGACGATGTGTATAGAACGCTAAGTTTCGGGTTAGGCACGGTCGAGGTACGCCAGGTGCGCGCCGAGACGGATCTATTGTCGGGGAGCTTTTGTCGTCGGGGCTCGGGACAGGGATTCGGGAGCATTACAATGGCCGCGGGACGTCTTCCAGTTTTGTGCTCTAGTCAGCTGTCGCGGTCGGGACTCGGGCCCTTGACTGCACGAACTCGTCACATAAGTCATCGGTGACATCAGGCGTCTACCTTGACTTATTAAGCTGTACAACTTCTAACAATAAAATGTAAACGTCGCTTTGCTAATAATACACCGCTACGCGCAAATATTGGCGATTCTCAGTTTTGCTGCATGACTCGTAGGAATTTGAGTCTAACATATAACCTAATACCGGACATACTACTTAATTACAGTATACAACCCCTAATCATTCTAAACTGTAGACGAAGAAAAGAAAGCTCAAGGGTCAAATAATGTTATTAACCCTTTCACACCTCGGGTAATGCGTGATCGGTGAGTTACCGGCAATTAAGTGTATCACATCCGGTAACTGACACCGAATAACCCCGACGCCCAGAAACTATAAATACATATTATTATAGTTTACACTACACTGTAATATCCAATACTTATATCAATTTGGCAATTTCTTAAAAATAAATCCCATAAAAGTTAAGATATTAATAAATGCATCAACATGTTAATATTTAAATAGTATAACTGAATCGTAAAAGTTATTATTGTAAACTACGGACCGTATAAGGGCAACAGAGGATTAAACCGTGGTGGTAGCTATAAATAGCTATTATCAGAATCCAATGGACCATATGGACGACGGGTCTATTCTCGATCATTACTTTTAAAATAGATAAGGACACTGTTATTTTATCCATGCATCTGTGTTTATTTTTATAAAATTTCGAATACACAAATAAACTAAGCTCATCGAGCGAAATATTATTTAGAACTACGGATAGCCATAAAAAATACTTAAATAGTTTTCTATCAGACACATTAACTAAAACTTTGGACTTCTTCTTCGATATGTTAAATGGACCCACATTATTTTTTTGCAATAATTCAGAAATAAACTCGCATTTTTATATTAATTATATTTAAACTAGATACGACACGCGTCGTATGAGCTTTTGTCATCGTGTATGCAAAGTTCTTAGTTATAACGTACCTATAATATAAAAAAAACATAGATTCAGCAATCAGAAGAAGAGAATTAATAACATTTCTTGTGGCTTGTGTGCAATTTACATATAATATACTTTTATATCATAAACATGCAAGGCAACATAAGGTCACGTGGTAGCTAACTCGACGGGTAAAGCTTAATATGAATTACTAATTTTTATTTCTATTTTTTGTCGCGACGATCGGGCAAGCGCAACCCTTGAAGGGATATTTTATCAAAGGGTTACTGCTGGTCAGCCAGCATGGTGATTACCATGTATACGCTAGAGTAACTCTGAAAGACCGATGCCTTGAAAGGTTACATTATACATAATCGTTTAAAAACGGATATTATGTCGGTAATCTAAAAAACCCTGTTTCAACAGGAAGTATTCGTGTACATGCGACGTTCCTGGGTTTTGTCTAGACTTGGAGGCTTGTACGTTTAAACAATTATCTTAGGCTGGTAAATATTACTGTGCATAAAGAGGAAATACAAATAGAGAATCGATTGATGGAAGATTTATTATTTAAAACATCCGTAACTTAGACATGTGTTGCTTACAGATTTGGCAATAATTGACGCTTACTATCTGTCCAGCGACCTGCTAGCCTCGTTATTCTCGCTAATAAAAATAAAATATGTACTTTCAACATAAAGAAAAAAGCACCTTGTGGCGTTTTACGACATGAAATTAATAAAATCAAAGTTAAATAATAATGCACACGTGCTTGGTCAATTGTTACACCTTTGTGATTTCCATAGAGGTATGGCCGTCGCGCAATAAAATGTAATGCAGTAAAATTTAAATACTTGGTTTAATTGTTCAGCTTGGAGAGGGCCAGAATTTTATTATAGAGCGTCATTATATAAGTCATTTACACAATAGGAGTGCCAGGGGTCAGTGGCTGAGGGGTGCGCCGGCGCAAGGTGTGCGCGCTATCAGTGCGCAAACGACATGTGCGCGTTCCGATACACGCGTCCACTACCCCTACAACAACACCACCGTAAATGCTTATAGAGTCACGTCCTGCCCACCGCACTCCGCACGCATGCACATTCGTGTTTCAAAACAAAGGGAGCCTCCACATTCACTAATTGAACCAAAACTATGTTTTTCTACGCAAAATTACATCCGGCAGAAAGTGAGAAAACTAACACGACTGTTTATCGATTAGTAGTAATTAATACAGAAGGAAGCTACTCCACCCGCATGTAACGCGAGTCCCGCTGCCGATTTATTAGCATTAAAATGTATGTGTGTAGTCTCAGTGAAGGCCAACGTTTCCTATTGATTGCAGCTATTACAAACATGTTTGAAATAATTTACCTGTATAGCAAACAGATGTAAGTGTGAGGGCATGCGTCCGGACCAGAGGGTTGACTCGCCCCCACGGCACTCTTGCGAGGAATGGCTCGACAAAGTCAAAAGCCGTCGCTATTGATAATTGCCAATTCAACCGTTGCAGTAGCATCACTTCCCATTGCTGAAACAAATAAATTGACATGAACTAAAGACATACATAAATAGGGGACGCGTCTACAAACTGCGATTTGTACTGTTCGAAGGGCACGAAACCGTGTGAATTTTTTTGAAACCTTTCAAAAGCTTTATTTACCCTGCATTTATTTGAGAACGTACCAAAGAAGGGACAAATGTGTATTCTTAATAGTTGAATCGTAACCGTCATACCCAATGGATATAGCGGAAACCGCAAAAAGTAGCGAAGCACTTCGCAATTACCTAGAAGAAATGCAAGGAGAGGGTGCAAACCGAGCGACGTCTTAATACATATATATGAGGGCAAAACAAACTGATATGAAGTATCGTTGGATACTGTGTGCTGTTACAAAAAGAATACCTAAACTAACATAAGCCATCTCCATCCATAGTTTACCGTAATCACTAATGAGTTCAATAAACTTAATAAACATATTAGTGTTTAAGGACATTGTAAATGTTTATGTTAAAACATAGTAATGGAATATACTAGACTACTCATTAATAAACAGGATAAAGAAATTACAGTTACATGTATAATTAGGGTAATAAGTGAGAACAATGGCCATGAAATTTTGTATAGGTCATTAGACACTTGATCAGCATTTTGAACGCGATGATAACAATATAAGACAGACAGACAACGCATGGGAAAGTGGAACACAACTTGCACCATATGACATCATTAAGTATGCGAGTGGCACACGTATCGCTATGATCGCACAAATTAATGACAAGGAAATGCCTTCATAGAACGCCATACGGTAATTCGAAGGAATACACAAATGTTTTCTCACGCTCCTCACATTATTTCCACGGCCCATGGTAAAATGGGGGCTGCTTTAAAAGTCAAATTTTCCACCCCCAAGAACTCTTTCATTGCAAATGTGTTTATGTATTCACTTAGGATAGCAAAATTTAGGGTCAAATTTATTGTTTGTACCTAATTAATATTTTTATTTAGCATATTTTCAACAGTATTAACCACCTTGCATAAAGTACACGACCGCATGTGAATATAAAGCGACAAATTAGAAAATGACGTGGGTTCACCGCATAATTTTTTTTTTAACGAATCACACCTGCCCGTTCGGGAATAGTGACAATTACGACAATTTTTATAAAAGCCGAAGTGTGGGAATCAATTTCGACGCATTACAAAACACGTAGGTGTTTCACTAAAAGCTGCTGTACAATGACGTGTCCGTAGGAATAGTTTTTAGGAGACGTCACACGTGAACATGGCCACAGGCCATTATTCTCATTTAACCTAATATGTGTAATGACTTCCACATTCAGGCTACTTAATTGTAACTATTCTGAATCATACGACAATCTCATGTCCTATTTCCGTCGGAAGCACGCAAGTGACTACTTCGTCACAGGTAGTAAGTTACTTACGCAACAAGGGCGACATTGGTGTCTTCATAGCATTGGATCCGTCTCGAGGAACAAGTAATTGCCGGAAACTCATTTTAAGGAAACATATCAGTGGGGTGGTAGAGTGACATTTGACTCGGCTTATCGAGTTCATTTAGTGAAATCAAAGAATGAACAAGTTGCGGTCGGCGCAGGATGTGCGTTGGCTGTGTTACCACTTGACCTTTTTCCATATCTGAGGGTGGGTGAGTATCGACTGATTCGTGTAAATGATATAGTTAGCCTGATAAACCTTATACTTAACAAGGAAAAATATTTCGAATATAACATACATACATATGTACATAATCAACGCTGAGTACTAGTAGGATGGTAATAATGTGGCGACTAATGTATTATTTAGAATCATATATTTATGATAGTATATTGTAGAGCTTACCCTGACTTCATGAGGATAGACCGAGTTGTCTGTGTAGGCGCAAAGCAATTCCACGGAGAGAGGATAACATTGTCGGAACTTGGAGGCGAGCAGCATGGAAGTGACGGCGAGTAACTGCAGCTGTTGCCGTGAGATCGCGCGATGTGCCAGGAATCTGTCCATGTAGCTCACGGCCAGAGGGAACACCTGCTCTTCACATTGCTGCTCTTCACACACCTGGAACATAACTTGTAATTTAATCCCAGACTACTTTGCATTCAATTAACTACAAAATACACCATACCAATGTAATATGTAAGTTTATATGTAGA
The DNA here is from genome assembly GCA_905220455.2 of Deilephila porcellus. Lineage (NCBI taxonomy): Eukaryota > Metazoa > Arthropoda > Insecta > Lepidoptera > Sphingidae > Deilephila > Deilephila porcellus. The sequence continues at coordinate 8,391,040 of LR999977.1, read as the reverse complement.
TACATATTCCAGTTGTATGTCACCGTGTACAGATAAAAAATGTTTCGATAATATAGAGTGATGTAGCTGTGCTGTCCTTAAGATCTAATAAATTCCCATCCAATGTAGTTAAGTAGAAGCCAGTAGCCACTAATACTCATGGTGCCGGCCTCATACCGAAATATTCTTTCGATTGCGCTCTCACAGCCACGCCATTGCATCATTTTAAGAAGGGGTCATTGTCACTGATGCGTAGTTTTTTCAAATTTTTGTAAGTTAATACAAGCTCATGTATCAATGATCTCTTAAAGTGTCGATAAAACGAAATTTCTAATTAGTATGAAGAATAGTTTTATGAAGATAGGTAAGTGTAAAGATTAAGGAGGTAATTTAATACGATTCGTATTTGATACATAGTTGCAGATTCGATTATGTATTATGTTAATAAAATATAATAGATTACCTATACGCCGAGTGGTCTGTGCAAATACTTAAATACATAAGTTTTATGTTTTGCAAAAATGATTGTTGTAGTACTGTCAAATATCGTCGGTATTTCATGTATTTCTATTGTTGACAAATAGCTACAAGGCGATGTTGGAATGTCTGAAATTTAAGCCAATGAAAGGATGATGAGCTTACTCATCGTCAACTAGGTAATCTACTAATCTCATTGTTTTACTTCGCCGGGAAGACCAGCCAAGGATTACATCGTTAAATGCAGCTCGTCAAAAAGTAGCAACTCAAGCATATTTACATTCAGTAATCAGTTATTCATTATTATAATTTCTGTAACATAAGTTTAAAATATAGAGATTACGGTACAAAAACATCCCTTGAACTCAAAGGTTAACTGCTTTCATAAACCATGCTTGTGATTAAAAATAACTCCATTAGGGAGAATACATTATAAACTTACATGAAACCTCATAATTCTCGAGTTAGAAAAATGCATGTTTGTTTTACAGTAAACCTTAGTTATAAACAAATTTCATATTGTTTATAAATATTATATTAGTTACTAGCTAATTAATTATAACTTATGATTATAATTTCTGTGTCACGTAATATTTCACCACCAATTGTACTGTGTATTTAGTTTAAGCGCTTTGTTTTGTATTTTAATTTTTTTGATGTACAATAAAGTGTAAATAAATAAATATTTCTTTTAAATGGCTTATCGCGTATATTTTCATTTATATAATATTTTATTGATTTAACTACTTTTAAACAATATTTCAACGATTAATTTATAGTTTATTAATTACGTTCTCCAAGAATCGCACATACGATAGAAAAAAATAACAATATTTCAAATAAAATATGATATCTAAAATGAATAAATCAACACTACGCATAATAAAATAAAACAAATCCAATAAATGTTAAATTGCCCCTACACTCACTAGGAGTAACCAATATTCTCTACGAGCTTAAGAGATGCCGGTCATTGACTCTCATCAGCTGTTTAGAAAGGATATTAAATTCCATATGTAGCAATATAGGTGGAGGTTGCAACTTATTACGATTTTCTTGTTATACTGATACTTCAATTTAACCACGCATTAGTAAATCGTATTTTTATTGCTTTATGTATACGAGAACTGAAATTTTATCGAGGGTAGTTGAAACAGCTGATCAATCGGTGACAATAACTGAGGTTGTTAAATTAAATATCTTGTATTAGATTTAATCAAATAATGTTGATTTAAAATTAATATAGAATCAAGATATGTCTTAAATAAAGCTCACCTCCAACATCCACGTGGTGACCACTTTCCGCATGAAAGGTTGTATATCAATTTGAACATTTTGGAAATAATCTATATGCAGAGCGTGGGATCTCTCCAAGGCCAAGAGGTTGAGCAAGATGCGAGGGTCGCGGTCCAGGGCTCGGTCTGGCCCAGCGACGCACATGTCCACAGCTCGCCTGTTGCCGTTGTTGCCCGAGTTCTGCTGCATGTTCTCTCCACAAGACAAATCCATCGTCACTCTCACACTTTACAGGTTATATTCACTACGATAAAGTCAGTACAAAAATCGGGCAACTTAAAAGTTGTCAAAAGTTCGCGCAATATTTATCGTGTTTGTATACAATGTGATAGCACGTGAGCAGCCGCACCGCACAGCCGCTTGGCAAGCGGCCAACAGATAAGTGTCAAAATACCCGTACGCTGAGGGCTGTGTCGGAACGCCGCGCCGCCGCACCCCGCTCCTCACCTCTCCCTAGGGTCCGGCAGGGGCCCCCGGCCCTTTAATGTTTCTATATATCAGGGCCTTATTCATAGTGCCGATATACCGTTGCCTCATAAATTAATTACATTTACTGGCCGTAATAGTCTTCATGATGTACTTAGCATATTATAGGTACTTAATTTAACTTGAAGAATACTTTCCTAGTTCCTTTTTTTGAGTATAATAAAATTATTTATCTTTAAGGGAGTGTGGCGAGCTTTCCATTTTGTTGAAATAAAACTTCACACAAGCTGAATAAAGAGTATGGGTCAGGAAAATATTTATATAGGTTCACCCGAGTATGACTATGTTATTAAATGTTGACGGGTCTTGAAAACTTTTCAAAATTGCACATTGTTAAACATGCCTGGGGACTTATGAATTCGGTCCAGCATTTTACAATAGTCAACATTTACAACATTTATAAATATATTTATTACTAGATAACTCAAGTTAGACACGTATATGTATAGTTATATTAGTAGAAACTAAACTAGTTTTTGTCCTATATTGCTGTGATTTGGTTTTGAAAACAATGAGACTTGATCCACATACCTTCAGTCCTTTTTTACAGAGCCAAAGAGCCAAAGAGCTCAGCCGATCTCAGTAGTTGCCATCCTACAAGGCAACTGTCGTAAAACCGCGACAACATCGTAAAGGGTGATGTACGAAACATGGGCTTCAGGCTAGCTATCACTCCAATAAAATGTATCATATGAACTCGTCTTGGGTCATGGAAGAGAGCTTGGTAATCTGCACCAGAGGTTAAAACCTACAGCAGACAACAGCTTCTCACAAATAAATTAAGTAAAAATAGTTTCATCGCAACTTATGTTACTGTGATTTTTGTGAGGAGAAATAAAGTTTATTATTATTATGATCCAATGCTAATATAAATCCCTCTATAATCTATGAAAGTATAGAGGGAGCTCCATACGTATCAGTTAGACATTCATGTGCTGGAAGAGATGCTAATAAGCAAATTTTAAAAAATATTATCCATTTTTTATTAATAAATTACATTTTCTTAGAAAGAACAAAGATTGTGTTGTTCAAAACAAACATTAGACTAATGACTATTATCCCCCACAAAATAATCCCGTGATTCATTGTTTACAACAACAAAACCGTGAATATGTATACAAACTTGTTATTGATTTGTTTATATTCGTTCTTTCTTAAGTTATTCCAAAGCATTGAACTTGTTTACATATTATTACAAAACAAATTAATGGAGAAAGACTGAAAAATTCAAACAAAGTGCGTAAAAAATATTTTTATTAAATTAAAATATTATGCAAATAATTTTACAAGGTCTCGTTAGTAAAGCCACTGTTTAATTTCGTCACCGTATTATACAAATTTATTGAACAAATACAACAATATAACAATACAAAACCCCGTTGGTCCGGAGGGCGCACCTCACTGAGGCACGGAGGAGGGCTCGTGGCAGCTGCGCGTGCCGGGCGCCGGCTGTATCCAACCAACTTGATATTTTATTATAAATCCGAGCACACCTGATCTCGGCGACCAGTCATTATTGTAATGCCATTCTTCAGTACCATTTAATGTATTATTTCAAACGCGTGCGCGGAGCCTGTTCTTGGTATAATGTTAAACTAGAGACCATTTATCGAGACCACCTGTCAGGGTTATACTTTACGAATATCTGTGACTTACTTAACACTTGGAGTTTTCTGTAGGTTTTTCAGAAGGCCCTGAAAATTTTCTATTATAATATGGAATATAGTGAACAACTGGCTTCCAATCAGTTACATAGATAGTCCCAATGAAGGCGGCTAAACCATAACAAATTATAGTCACGGTGAATCCGCTTAGTTGTTCCACTTGTTTTTTACCAAGACCCATATTTGCCACGCAGAATAATAATACCTGGATCAAAGATGAAAAAAAGTACTCCAATTATAGTTTACGCCAGACAAATCTATGACAACTTAACATAAATTAATATTTTAAAAAAAATCAAATTAATGGCTAAGGTTAAAAGTATTACAATCTCCATGATAAAATAAATAAACACATTCAAAATAGGTTTTCATCGCATGGTTCGTTCTATTCATAATGTGTAGCATTTCCATGCATCTGGTATTGCATGCATGTATTGCATTGAGCATGTAGTTGCTCACAAATTGCGGCAAGTTCGATGAGATAATCTATTTTATATTATGTATTTTTTTTCCTAAAAAGTACTAATGAATGGGTCTCGTCCGTAGTCACCATTGGATCCGTTATTGATTTGTTAGCAAAATATACGGATAATATTATACTTTGTATGCCACTACTACTACTACACTACTTTGTATAATACAGGGCCAGGCTTACTACAAGCTGGATTCCCGCGAATGGCCGGAGAAAAAGCGGAAGACCAAAGATGCCGTGGACGAGTTGGATGCATTCGAACTAAAATGGAAAGAGCTCGCCTCGCGAGCCTTTGCCCAGCAATAGAACAAAATATAGGCTTAAAAATGACATTTCTTTCCACCTGAGGTTCATTATCTAAAATGCCTTCAGATAAAGAAACAGTAACAGCTCTACAGTCTACCTTCGCCAAAACATATCTATAATAATACAAATAAACAGTAATCCTTATCCCTGACCACGACAAAAATAAAATCTATGAAACAGAAAAAATAGGATAACAAATAAAGTATAAATAAGGACATTTTAAGTATTTTAATATAGTCATGTTAGAGTGAACAATTCCCGCGATACTTATTGCGCAAATTCCAAACAACACGCTATGGTCAAATTACGCCGGCCGCAGCGGAACCACTAATTATAAAGTTATCAATTTGTCAACCCATCGCATCTTGCGTTATTTATCTACCTAAATTGGAAAAAATTGCTTATTGCTCATAATACATAACTTTCCCATAGGAACTGCCCTCAATTTGTCGCAAACAATTAGGTCGGTTTTGGCTTTAGAGCTTCGGTCTTATTGTAAATAGCGGAATTACCAGCCTGTATACTAATGCCTATAAGAGTTATGTATGTTAGGAAAGCTATGCAGTTGATGTTATGACGACTTCTCGGGGACGCAGATTTATTTAGGTAGGTAGGTATATATTTTTCCTTTGCAACTGTTATAACCCCAGCGGAGGGTCCTGTGATGTATGCATATTCTATCCTCCCTACTCTACTCTCTCGACTTCTAGTTATAATTAATGTGTCGGCCACTTCCAGTTTGTTAAGGTTTAAGCAGAATAATAAAAAGTAATTATAATACTATTACTACTACTACTTATATATATACAGGGTATATCAAGACTGCGACCGAAAACGAAGCCAGGTGGTAGTATTAGTGACTTCAGAAAAAATGCAATAAAAAATATTGAAAAAAATCCTCAGTTATTTTTTTTAATTTATTTACTAATCGTCATATTTGGGTGATAAATACATAGTTTTCCTAAAATAATGATGTACACCTTTTTAGTTTTAAAGTCGCAATGGTACGTAAGGGTTTAAATTCCTTTTTTCGCAAAATCTAGGTATTTAGCACTCAAACTGAAACACATATTCAAAATGTTGCAAAAAATAATCTGTCGCTTTTCATGCGAAATTTTTAATTGCATTATGTTTGTAACCACTAATATACCCGGTATAATATTACTTACAGCCAATTATAAGACAGCCAATATTTCATATCTTGGGACAATTGCAAAATATAATATAGAACCTATCACATACATTTTTACATAGATAAAGCAAAAGCTAAACTTTACATAAGAAAAAGTTATTTCATATTTATAATTCAAGGCATAATAAGTAATAGCACAGCGTGATTGCTTAACCACTTATTTAGGATACAACGACCACGTTGATTGGGCGTGTTATTGATTTTCAGTATCACGCTGCCAAAAACTATATGTTGTAATATACAGCCCATCATTGCAAGTACTACGTCCCCCTGCAGGGCACGGAATTTATTAAGGAATTCGATCGTTGCTTAAATGTGTATGGATTCTGTAACATAATTAAGCCCGAAAATTACACAAACATAGCAAGCTCATGTTAATAGAAGAAAAAGAAAAGAATATATCTGTTATTTACCCTTACTTAAATACGCCCTTGTTGGAATGATGTGTAATTGTGACAATTGCTAACAAAACCGTATTTTTTTAAATCAATCGTTCGTAGCTGCTTGCGCTCGCTCGATTATTTGGTGGTGAACTGATCTGATGGTGAGAGGTCTGGGTGGGGTAGAGACTAACACCCATATTCTAAGACGTTTTCTCGCCTCCACTTAACGTTACTAGAGGAAATCCGTATTCTTAGTAGAAAAAAATCTCCTCCACTCAACGTCACTCAAAAAATTTCCTGTCACGAGGAAAGGAATCAACTGTCAAACTCAAGGTACGTCGCGACCTACCTTAAGGAAGAAATAAAAGAAATAATCCTACTTTAAAATTGTAATTTAAATACCTAAATATGCCAACAATTTTTTGAGGTGGGTGCCTCTACAAGATTTACACGTTTTCCCAGTGAATGATACAAACATTACTCTTTATTTCATTTAATCAAAGATTTTTGGTTTGGAAACAGTGTTTATTATTTTAAACGAGTTATTAAAGATTTCCAGCAGTTCCTGTAATACTTGTACGATACTCCGTACGAATATCCCGAACGACGATTCATCCATAAGAATATCCTTCGAAATTTCCGGGTTGGATGGTATGACCCTCCTCCTGTCTGCATGCGTTTTTTTCTCCGACTCACTAAATATTTGTCTTCCAGTCACAATCCCGAAGATTTTGAGGTCAATAATTATATATTATTCTATGTAAACACTCTGACATGACATTTGACTGTCACTTTTCAAGTGATCATAGACTATTTTCAAAGGTTTTTTGTTAAATCTCTACTTTATCTATACATCAATGACGTAATTAATGACGTTTTTCCTTGACTCAACCTCACTCGAGGAACCTTTAGTAAAGGTATAATTTTAACTAAGCATACCATTTTCGAGGGTCCCTCCAATTCATTTGTAAAGTCACCTCGACTAAGATAAGGTTGAGGAAGATTGGAGGACACGTCTTAGAATACGGGTGTAAGAGTAACTGGTATTTGGCAATCTGTAATGTACTATTTCAGCCCATATACCACTGCAGGGAACGACCCTCTCTACAATAGAGAGTACGATTGGGAGGGGTAAGGCCATATAGGCCTAGTGCGGATTGGCGGACTTTACATACCATAGAAATTCTTGCAAATCGCTATGGTATGCAGGTTTCCTCACGATGTTTTCCTTCACCGTTATAGTGTGTGGTGATTGACTTTCAATACACACATAACTCCGAAAAGTCAGAGGTGTGCCCTGGGATTTGAACCCGCGACCACCGTGAACATGTTGGCAGCCGCGTCTGGTCCGTTTTCCAACAGACCACCACGCATTATTTTTTTTGGCAATTATAAAACATTTCTAATTTAGTATTTGACATACACTTACAGAAACAATGAAAACTTTGTGCAATTTTTATTACACTTAAAAATTATATACCAATGTAAACAATGAAGCACATACATACGTATAACGTATCTGTTAACTACAATATACACTTCTCAAAAATCGAAACACCTTGCAAGTTTGTTTTGTCAGAAAAATGTGTATATTTAGGAATATATGTCAAATGTCGTTTATAGTGATTATTAAGGGGTTTTCAAATCCTAATGTTGATGTTATGTTATGGACTATGGTGATGGGTTTTTAAAACCACTTAAAGTATGAAGTAGGTAATGGTGAAATTAAATATCTTGCGATTTGTTGTACATTTAAGATTTTTAAAAGGGATGGACGAAAACGAATTACTCAAGTTAGGCCCATTTAAGTCAGTACATTCAGCGTATCAATAAAATGGCCGTGAAAATCGCGCCATCTATTAGAATTTTTCATAACTACGTCTGAATAAAAGTACTAAAATATAAATATAATATTATAAAATTAACGTAATGGATTTGGTCTTAACGATGATAAAAACTATAACCTTTTTTTTTACTAAACATTCTGTCATAATACAAGCAAGCATTTTCAAAATCGTTGCGAGCGAGCTACGACTAATTTAAGTAACATCTACTGGAGATGCATTGGAGCACTGCACCGCACAACTTACGTGGTCGGAACGATTTACGCCACAATTTACGCGCTCTTCGCCCTGTCCATATAATTATAATAATTATGTTAATGCTATTTGCTTTTTTTTTTAAATTTAATGTTCCAGAATTATACATTCTCAGCGGGTGAATAGCGATCTAATTAGAAACTATTAATGTTAATTAAAATCAATTACAGTCCTGAATATGGTTGCAAATATGAAAAACGTAGCTTTAGTTTAATTACCCAGGTACTGCGGTCTCCGTTGGCCACCGGCCACGGAGGTATACTCTATGGCCGCTGTCATTAAAAAAAAACGACAAAAGTCAACTGTCAATTTACTCTGTGGACTTTAGACTTGGCTTCGGCCTATTAAAATAAAAAAAAAAAACATGAAGACGTGGCTTAGGCCTAAAATAAAACTTATTGAAGACGTGGCTTAGGCCTAAAATAAAACTTATTGAAGACGTGGCTTAGGCCTTATTGAATTACAAACATACCATATAAACGTACAAATGACGAGGCTGTATGGGCAAGAACCCTTTGCCTTCCCAACAAATGGGAGAAGCATAGATGTAGTATAACATAGATCGGCAATGTGAAAGAGATAGAATGATTTAAATCATACATTAAAGCGAGACGCATGATGCGACCATGCGTTTACACGGAGAGCGTTCTATAGAGATTTGTGTGAAAATATGTCATTTAGGCGAACGACAAATTTCGCTTATTTTCTTGATTTATTTAATATTTCAGTACTGAGCTACTTTTATTAAATGTAATTTATTATGGTGAGTTTTCCAGTGCCTGGATGTGATTGATTTTAGTGTAAAAACCCGAATAATGATAGTTTTTCATAAGATCGTATCACTTTTTTCAATGTTGTTTAGTGACAATATTGTAGAATTGTAAGACAAACCTTGTATGTATATCGGTAGAACAGAATGTCCTTATTCATTATTTAAATGCGTAGAAAGCATCCATTGCCTATATAAAATGATATCATATACGTGAATTTATAATAATTTCAACCAACATTTGCTAGAGATTGATTGACAGTTTCGATCAATAATATTATGTCGATAAAAATAGACAATGACCATAGAGGTTTCACTTCATTTTATAATCTCGTAGTGTAACATCAATTCTATAATAACAATTATTACTTCACTTTATTTATTCACTATTGATATTTGCTAAATATTAATTAATATTTCGTGTGCGTAATTTACCATTTCTGAGCCGGTTTCAAATTAACAGTGCCACGGAGGCTGCCATTCTAATAAAACAATAGAACATTAGATATTATTATAAGGAATGCTTTACAAAACTTGTCAAATAAAATTATTCTCAAATATGACGATTTATCTTTATTTACTTGTGTTTACGTATCTGTGTTGAAATAAACACAATCATTATTTTTCTGTTAAAATACCATGAAATGTCTCATATATATCTATAAAATTTTATTTTATTGGTTGGGCCGTTAGGTATTTCGATATGATAGTATCGACAGAGCATGGCGCAGCATTATCTGTCACGCACACATGCAAACTTCACGCACACTATCATATTCTCGTTTTGGTTTCACTCAAAATGATACATTGCCGATCTATGTTATACTACATCTATGGGGAGAAGGATATATAAAAAAATAATAATAATATATACTCTGTGGAGTGTGGACTGTGACTGTCAATGTCAAATGTAAACAAGCAAAAGGCAAGAACTGATTTTTGCCTGAATTGTAATCGAAACGAAATAAAATTGCTTTTCAAAATTAGTAGCTGTATAAATTTGCTAATTAAAGAATTAGTCCAAATATGCCTGTAGAGAAGGATCCATTAGTTAGCGAGAGATCTGGCACTGTCCGAGAAGTCGGAAATCATGCAATCTGGAGTTTATCCTCTTGTAAACCAGGTGAAATACAAACTATTTTGTTTTTTATAATGTATTATAAGAATCCAACATTATAATGTATTATATGATTTCTATTTGATAGATGTAGTTATTTAATAAGAACTTTTTATATCCTCATAACTTCTCCCTAAAAAGTAAAAAGTTATTATATTTTTTGTACATTTTGTTGTCGCGTAGCTTCTTTGACTTAGCTTCCTCAGTGCTACATTAATCAATCTTAAATGTATATGACAGACTATACAAACTTTTCATTAAAAAAATTGGGATCAAACAAATTTATAATGTTAAAACCTTTCCAATTATATGTAGTTTTCAAAGTTATCAGCAGTAATCACCAATAGTTAAAAGTATTTGCAAGCATAGCCTACTTTTAAAATATTATCTTTGAAGATACTTTCAAAGAGAAGGAAAGGGAAGTCAAAATATTTTCAACATGCACTGTTTTTCAGGTTTTGGTATCGATCAACTAAGAGATGATTGTATGGATACATACTGGCAGTCAGATGGACAATTACCACATTTAGTGAACATACAATTTCAAAGAAAGACAATGGTTTCCCATATATACATTTACACTGACTATAAATTGGATGAAAGTTATACGCCAAGCAGAATTTCAATAAGAGCTGGCACCCACTTCAATGACCTACAAGAAATTGAAGTCATTGAACTTATTGAACCTTCCGGTAATTATACTTTTATATCTATATACAAATGTCAAGAACTTAATGAAATACCTAAGTTACAGTACAACTTTGGATGTCATTGAAGCAACTGATTTTAATCAAATTTAATTTCAAATAATGGGCTTCCATATAAAACTATTTAAATGATAATATGTTCTGACTAAAAATAATAAATTTTAATGACTTAATTTTTATTGTTAAGTACTTAAAACTTGGTTGTTTTCTAGGTTGGGAGATGATACCAATCAAAGATATCCATGACAGACCCATTAGAACCTACATGATCCAAATAGCTGTTCTAAGCAACCACCAAAATGGAAGAGATACACATATGAGACAAATTAAGGTCCACTCACCATGTGAACCTACATCTTTTGATTTTAATAAATTTAGAAATTTCTCAACTGTTCAGTTCCAACAATATGCAACAATTAGATGAAAAAAAATAGTTTATTAATAAAAATATTTCTGTACATATAATTTAATCAGATACATTTAACTTTGGCCCATACAATGACATGCTATTTATTAGAAATAAATACCAAAATTATATAAAATGATAGTGTTTTATTATCTTTAATCAGAATCATCACTTTCTTCACTTGCTTCTTGAAGCCATTCAAAGAACTTCACTATTGATGTTTGAGTTGCAATTGGGCTTTCATTTTCCTTCAAATTATCATACCATTCTGTCAAAGAATCCTCATCAACAACATCAGCTTCATAGAATAGATGAAGTATTTGCCCTGCTCTATTTTCAAGCCATTCACATTTAATGCAGCTATCCTGAAAAACAAATTAAAAAATAAATATGTGGCTGTATTAACTTTAAATATCAATGTGATAAATGTCGGAATAATCACCTCTATTGCCTTGAGGCAATCAAATATAGATGATTTTGTTTTAATGTAGTTGGCCAACACAGGTCTAAAGAATTTTAATATATCTTTAACAGTTCCAAGTACATTCTTATTTTCAGAGAGCACAGGCATACTTAACAGTGCTTTCACAACAAAGAAGTTAACTTCATGTAGTTGAATATTGTATGCATATCTAGATGAATTAATTTCGAGAATTAAGTAGTCGCACTTTAACTTTTCTTCGTAACCTCTGGCAAGACTGTCAATGACTTCTTGTAAGAATACTGTAAATAATAAGAAATGAAGTTAGTATTCTAAAATTCATAAACAGAATAGTTAAACATCTTCAATTGATGAGAATTAATTACTTACTGTTAGTATCATCAGGTATGGGTGAGGATGGCAGGGAGGATTCAGCAGCACTGCTGTCAGAAGAGTAACAAGAATCACTGCTGCTCCATGTCTTCTCAAAACCAATCACCTCTTCATCACCACTTCCAGATGATTCTTCCCATTCTGTTCCACTTTCAGAAGTTGATTTCATTAAGGTCTTTTCTAATAATAAGAAAAAGAAACATTGAAATATGTAGATAGATTCTTCGAACAATATTGTTGGAATTAATTAATTGGATGGAAATAATACAGTAAAAATATTACCTTTGTCTTTGTCACTCTCTATGATGCTACCTTTTAATTCACTGTTTGCTTCGACTGTAACATTTAATGCAACAATAGCACCATCCATGTTAGCATTTTCTTCTATCACACAGTTGTCATCAATGAAGGAATTGTTTAGTTTGCAATTGTCTTTTATGACTACATTATCCATAATATGGCACCCATTGATAATTACATTGTTTCCAATAGTACAATTCTTTCCTATCATTGATTTTGATATTACAGTGTTGTCATTAATGCGTGTTTGTGCTCCTATTAACACATCTTCCATCAGTAGGCATGACCTATGAACAAGCATGATAGTAAGTACATTATGGATAGATCAGAAAAAAAAAATAACTTACATTGTACATACCTACTCAATGTTGCAGCTTTATCCACGAAATTAAGAATACCAGTGAAAACATACTTGTTCTGATTGAATGATCCAGACTCTATTGAAAGTGGATATGCCCAGTTATGAAGGACATCTCGACTGAAAAATAACCAGAATAAAATGTAAATAATTTATTAAGGTAATATTTTAAACACATCATAATTAGTAACATACCTTATTGTTTGGTATGTCCTCCAATTTGAGACTGTTGCAGCATATTGATTTGATTTTAAAAGTGTGTAATACAAAGAACTGGCTAGAATTTCTTCATTAATTAATATGCCATGTATAAAATCATCTCTAGTTTGAAAATCAAAATTGTCAGAGAACAATGGTGGAACTGTTGGAGAGCACATAGCTATATTTGTATCAGCCAGGTTGTGATGTAATGTCACCTCAGAATGATTCAAAATTATTTCCTTTAACAACAAATAATAATATTAGGTCATACATACAACAATAAGATGAATAAATTTAAGTTGAATTTACAATTAAATATTGTATCAAACTGTTTCCCTTTCCATCCATCCTCCTCCATTTCCCACCATCAGTAATGACTTAACAGAATATTTAAGCCCTAACATGCAATAATGTCAACTGCATATTATCTACCGTCTACAAGTTACTTAAAAACGAACTTTCTCACCAAAGGCAGAGATACACTTTTCTCTTTAGAACCAGTTTTATATTTCTGATGCATTAAAACTTTATTAGTGTTTCCATCAGCTGCAAGGAACAGAGGCTTATCAGAGCTTATCAAAGGATGTTCCCAGGACAATTTTTTGTAAACTAAAGTCATGGCAGCCCCTTTATCCTTCTTACATGTCTGTCTGGAAAAATAAAAGTATTTATTACAACTTTCAGGTTTTTAAATATGTGCAGTACATAACACACATAATTATTCAAGTCAAATGTGGTGCATCAGCACCCAGGGGTACAGAAATATGGATGTCTTCATTGTTTAATTTTGAATAGTATTTAATGATCTCATAGAAGATGATATAGGATGATAATTGAATCCTTTTGTTCCTCCTACCACCAAAATTGAAATAAGTGTAACTTGTTTATAAATTTACGGATTTAATATACTTTCGATACAAATAATAATAAAAATGGAATAAACATCCCTATTGTAAATTTCCCATCATAAATATGATAAGTTCCCTCACTGATTAGCTGAATATTAACTCCAAAGCACTCTACTTTATTTGAAGATGGAACTAAAACCTCATATCAATTCAGGTTTTACATTCTAGAGAATATTTAAAATCCTGGATTGATTATTCCAGAGAAATGAAACAATGGCATAAAATTTTATAAATGATACTTACTTGTGCTGTTCTAAGAGGCAAGCATAGTTGATGTTACTGATACTATTAACTCCAGCTAGTATGAAATAGCCTTTAAGCAAAGCAGCGGCATCTAACTCTCTCATTACATCTCCCATTGTCTGGCAAGTGTCTGACATCATTACTTGGACATCCATGGTCAAACTCCATAATACCTTTTCATCCTTGCACTTTCTGTATTGAGAATAAATTATTGCATCATCATGGAATTGTAATGTATAACCATTTTTTACAGAAATTCATATTTCATAGATGATTTACAAAACCTCAAAATTTCATCAGTAATAATAAAACTTACAAATGCATAATGAGGGATTAAAAGGTAAACATTATAAAAATATGATTTAATATATGAATTTGCAATTATATTATAATTAAATTCAAAATTATAATAATCAGTAAACCAAAAGGAACGAACTTACTTGATATATTCTTTTATTTTAGTCCCATATTGACAACAGAAAAGTATAGTTTCGCCTACTCCACCCAACGACAAAGATTCAAGCACATAGTCTATCAATGGCACACCAGCCACATGAAGAAATCCCTACAAAATAATAGAATATAACGATTTCATATTATAACATTAAGTATTTTAATAAACTTGAATTTGTATCATGGATTCCTTACCATTGGTTTGTTATTACAAATGGGGCTGAAATTTTTATTATATGTGTCCATTATGACCACAGCTTGAATTACATTTTCTTTATCTATTTCCATGGTTGCTATTTAATAGAATAATATGCAAAAAAACAATATAATAATTGAATTATTTTCGTACAACCTACGTGACAGACTTTTGACGTTTGTCGAATAGGTTATTTATTTTTCTTAATTTTTCCTTACGTTACGGCGCGGTGAAAGGATATGTAACCTATACAGCCCCATTTTCTTCCCAACTGCGGATTTACAGAAATAATATTTATAACTAAATAAGATCGAATCGAATCTTGTGTCGTGGGTATCAGGAACTACGAGAGACTTTTCGGTTTCACAAACACCCAGAGCCGAAACAAATACCCGTGGATCATACAAATATTTGTCTCGTATGTTATATTTATAAAAAAAGCTATAAAGATCATCTATTTATGATCATTAATAATTGTATTGTATTACTTTTTGTCTTACGAACATTCAAGACACTTTCATTACAAAATTGTGCTTAATTTTTGAATCATTGTTTTCCTCTATGTTGCTAAGGTGTTATCGACCAGTTGATACACAAATTGTTCAGTCTTTGTCAATGTTATGGAACTCAAGACTTTATAGTAAAACTCTGTAAAATAAACTTTATACAATGGATTACGAATTATACCGCGTCGACTATACTATTTGTGGGATAACGTACCCTGATACATTAAAAGTATTACCTGGCTCTAATCAAAAACCAGAACAAAAGGTAAATAATCTAAATATCTTTTAACGTGCTAGGAGTACTAATTATTTGTGTAATGTAACATTATTTTCTTTTCAGTTCGCCATTGGAGACAAAAATGGAATTTTACAATGTCTGAGCGTGAAAGATGAAGAACCAATAGTGCATTTCAAAACATTACCAGGAAAGCCTATTACATCTGTACAACTTGCACATGGTACAGAAAATGCTATCATAAATAATTTTGAAAAATGCCCAAAACAACTTATTAAATAGTAAACAGAAATTCTAACTGTCCCTACAAAAAAAAAAGTACTTTAAGGGAGACCTACATCTTGAATATGTATTTATATTTTTTTTACAGGCTCTGAGAACGATAAAATATTCGCAGCTTCTGGGAATGAAGTCAAAGGATATACCCGAAAAGGAAAAGTATTTCTTACACTTGAAACAGCTCAGTCGGAAACCATTACTGCCATGTAATTACATAATTCAATTATTTCTAGCCGGGTTAGGTCGATAAAAGTTTGCAGTGAAAAATAGGTCACAAGTCTCAGTGTCAAAAATAATTACATGGCGACCTTAGTGGCCCAATTGATTAAGACGCCGAGCCAGTTGAAGCGAACCGCCACGGGTTCGATTCCGCACCGAGGCTAATGTTTGTGGGAATCAACTGTCTTTTGTGCCTACTGCCTCGCTGACGTAGTGTACTACGGTACGATTACAAAGCTGAGGTCTCGGGTTCGAATGCCGGGTCAGGCAAAATGATAATGGGTTTTTCTATTTATTATCAGCCATTTGTCAGGAGTTTGTGTCGAGCCTATTGCCCGATATGGCAATAGGCTCGCCCCCTATCACATCGTGTGACGGAATATACAAGGTGAAATGTGGGTGTCCTGGTGGCGCCATCTGGGATAAAGGCATGAGTTTATGTATGTAAATATCTTTCGTAGGTTTTGATACCCACGGATGTCCTTTACAGATAAACATAGTTATCTATCTAAATAGGTATGCAATTGTTTTTTTTTTCATTGTGAATTACATTTAAATATGCAATAGATATCATGATCTTAGCCTGTGAACTTTTACTTAGTTTTATTTTCCTACCATTATAATTTATCACATGTAGGTATTTTAATATACAGGTGTATACTTGGGAGTGACCTAATAGTTTGTAGTGGACGCACCGTCACGTACTATAGAGATTTACGCGAGCATCACTCATATATTTGCGAAGACAGAATCCTCGATATCACTGCATTTTCTGCTCCGAACGTGAGTGTACATTTTGTTTTTTTTTTAATGTTGTGGCAGTGTAACAACTCACTGATATTTAATATTTTGTTACAGAGTAGCAGAGTACGGCTTTTAGTGTTAATTGCAAATAAAGGTGCTGCTATGTTAGAAAATGGGCAAATGGTGGCAAGGACTGCTATATCCTCTGGTCCATCTCGTTTAATTATTCCACCTTCGGTACATACTTCGGACGTTTACGCGTTCTATGGTGCTAACGACGGCTCTCTGGGTCTCATAATTTTTGAAGGGTACGTGTCGCAAATCACAATACAATATTTCTTTACATTCCATTCATCAATCCATCAGCCAAAGGAAGTCCACCGCTGAACATATTACATAGGCCTTTCCCAATGATTTCCACAGTGACCTATACATTTACGGAAAGATATTATAAATAGTAACAGATAAAGACTTTATTAGAACGAGAAAAACAAATGAGTTAAACATCTCATAACGAAGTTGTATTTTATAATTTATATGCTCGATTTTAGAGCGATTGCAGCGTCCGTTAGTTGGTAAGACGCCGGCTGTAAAGCAAGAGACCGCGGGTTCGATACCCACAAAAAATTGTGTGAACTATGTACTAGTATATTTGTAAGGTCTGGATCTCAAACCAGAAAGTCTCTGGTAGTTTTTAATACCCATGACACGAGACTTGTATCTTTGTGTTGGGTCCAAGACAATGTATTAATTGCCTACCAATTTTGATCAATAAACGAATAATATTGTGACCAATAAACGAATTTCATTTCATTTCATTATATTATTTCATAATATTTCATTGATGTAACGAATGCTAAAATTAATCAATTGAATTAGGTATGTAATATTATACAATTTATTAATACTAACGTTGTATTTTGCTCTCTAGATCTACATTGTCAAATAAATGCATTGTTGAAGACAGAGGCCTAGGATCCGTTGTATGTCTTGGCTGGTATATAAATAACGGTAACTTTCACTTAGCTGTTGGCCGGCATGATGGGTCTGTGCAACTGTATCTGGTGGATATTGAAAACTTAAGAGACAAACCTCGACTGAAATTTACTTACGTATGTATAACAATTTATATCCAGGCTAAAATTACAATGCATGGATCTAATATACCTACTTACAATAGACTATTGTTTCAAACAGTTCTCTGGTGAGCCAGTTACTTCAGTTACCGGTGGTTGCGTGGGCGCTGAAGAAGGCGAATTGCTAGTAGCTACATTTTCAGGAAGAATATTTGCGCTAAGAACAGGTCACCAAATACCTGGAACAATACTAAGCAAAAATCCTCTGGAAAATCTAACTGCACGGCGGTCCAAATTAGAGTAAGTTATTTAGCTATAAGGAGTTTTATGGTTAAAGACCAAAACGGTTCACTTTATTATATATGATGGTCACCACATAATCACCCATAAAAAAAATCACAACTTGGACTTGGTTTAGACTTTGGAGATTGGTGGGGAAAGAGAGGGTGAAAGAAAAAACAGTGTAAATTTCGTCTCTAGCCTTAGCACGAAAAACTATCGAATTCGTAACGTAAACGTATCGAGGACTCGATACGATAACCAGAGTACGACGGTAGCACGAAGCACATTCCGTCGTTTATATAATTCGAGTTTTGTTTACGTTACTTACGATTACGATACGAAAGTAAGATAAAATCATTCGTGCTCGCAAAATTAGTTCCTTTTACGCACGATAGAGGCGCTGAAGAAATCTCATCCAAAAATTCTCGATTACGATACGAATTCTTCTTCGATAGCCGTTCGTGCTAGGGCCACTGATTGGCAATTTGAGAAGATACTAGCTCTACCTATTTATTACTAAGTTTGGTATTAACAAGATAAATTTACATAATAAGTATTTACAGGGCGGAAATAGCGCGACTTGAAAAACAAACTGCCAGTGAACGAGAAAAATATCAACGAAGCACACGGTCCTTGAATTCGGGAATGTCGACTCCACCACTCTTGGATTTGCAATATGAGGTATCATTGTGCATTATACTACATAATTATATTCATTAACGACCTTACCGGCCTAGTAATACAGGGTATATCAAGACTGCGACCGAAAATGAAGCCAGGTGATAGTTAGTGAAACACAATGTAACCAAAAAATTCGCAATAAAAGCGACAGATTTCTTTTGCAATTTTTTAAATATTATCGTGTTTGGGTGATAAATACCTAGTATTTTCAAAAATAGTAATTTAAACCCTTGTGTACCATTGCGTCTTTAAAAATAAACAGGATTACATTAATATTTTAGGAAAACTATGTATTTATCACCCAAAAACGACGGTCAGTAAAAAATTACAAAAAAATTGACAATGTTTCTTGCGAAATTTTCGGTTGCATTGTGTCTGAAGTCACTAATAATATCACCTGGCTTCGTTTTCGGTCGCAGTCTTGATATACCCTGTATAAAGAAACATTAAAGACTACGGACCGTTAGGTTTAAATTCCCAGGTACCTATAGTCTTTAACATTACTTATTTTACCGAAATATATTTCTTCAGATAGTGGGAGCTAAACGAGATGGCTGGCAAGAGACCAGGATTACGTCGGCTGTGCCTTTGGACATGCTGTTTATTTACTGTAATAAGAAGTTAGATGTGACGACGGATAGCACAGCGGTGCTTAGCATGTGTTGTTCGCAAGTAATATTTTTTTATTTAATTATATTATGTAGTTTCTTCCTAATAGATGTTGGATCTAAACGTAATAATATAATTTAGGAAACAGGATTAGATTTGTTGGCGACCGTAAGATGTCAAGCCGGTACTAGAAGAGCTTGGGTGCGGATGAGAAATGTAATGAATTCTTCGCCAGAATCAAGATTGGAATCGACTCGAATTATTATTTATGTATTACCAGCAGGCGCGCCAAGGGTAGCTCGCATGATAACAGTTACCATGCCGGCATTGCCTTACTATTCAAAACACGAAGACCCAGACATTGATGAAGAAAAGCAAACGAGGCGAGTATTATTATTATTTTATGAACTTGCAGGAGATTGTTATCTCATCATACCTATACTGAACTGAATATCATAGGCTGAACCCTGAACCTGAAATGCGATATACCTGCGAGAGTCAATATAACAGATTTTCCTATGGATTTTCCATATCAGTGTAGACACTCTCTGATTAAATATGAATATCCTACCGCCTGCAGTTAAGACTTTAGTCCACCTTGGTGGCCTAGTCCAGTTCAGTAAACTTCACATACCTAACTGTGAATATCACTGATAGATGGTTGTTAATAAGCAACTGACTAACCTTCATACAACATACCAACTTCCATAATTCTAAAGTGTGAGGCAAACAGACCATTTCAGCCGCCCGGATATGTATATGTTACCGGAAATGTTTGAAAACTATGAAATGTAAACAATTCCTATGAAATGTTTACAATTCCGAGCATGTTTAGGAAATGTGTAATATAACGTTTTGAAGATGCTGTAATACAAAAAACTCCTGAGAATTGTATATACATAATTATTTTCTACAACAGATAAAAATGAAGGCTTCTGGTAAATAAAGTAAATAAAATGCAGCAGTAAACTGAGAATCACTATGCCCTACCGCATCGAAACAATAGTTAGTTTAAGTTAGTTTATTTCCATATTTTATATTTTTTTAATATAGGTATGTAAGTATATTTTTTATTTTATCCGCCTTTTTCTTGTATAATAATTTATCTCAATGCTACCCTAACCTAAGTATCCCATTGTTTAGACCTCTCACCTCTGTAATCGTTAGCGTTCGTACTCAAAGACATCCAGAATGTAATATTTTTCCAACCACTATTTAGAAAATGTATAGATTTCCTAGGAATTGAATACAATGACGGATACATTTCCGTTAACATATCTATATCTATATCAGCCCATATACGTCCCACTGCAGGGCACGGGCCTACTCTACAATCGAGAGAATCGATTGAGAGTGGTTAGGCCATATAGTCCACCACGCTGGCCTAGTGCGGGTTGGCGGACTTACATACCGTAGAAATTCTTTAAAATCGCTACGGTATGCAGGTTTCCTCACGATGTTTTCCTTCACCGTTAAAGTGCGTGGTGATTGATTATCAATACACACGTTAACATATACACAAACTAATATTTTCAGGTCCAGTTGGTGTCAATTGCAGCTTTCGGGAGTTTTTTCTGTAGCGGAAATGACTTCCTGGCTTTCAGAAGCTTTGCCAGGTGACCTACCGAGGCCGGCAACAAATGTATGCTTTGCTCGTTCGCATGCACTTTTGGGGACCCTCATTATTTGCCGATATCAGTAAGTCAATCAAAGAACAGTGAATTCACTTTATTTTTTAAAAACATACTGCATCTTTTTTCGCTTTTTTACTGTTTATTTTATATTGCAGGAGAGGGTTAGCTGTGTTTAAATCTGATAATATCACTACAATAGCGGTAATCAGAAACATTTTATCGAATTGTTCGATTGAAAGGAATATAAAAGTGGAAATATCCTGTGGTTTGTATTCATACGCATTATAATATTCATGAAAATACCTATTTATATTCGCTTAAATTGTAACATTTTCAGATATACCAAATGATTATTGTTTGAAGTCATTTAAAGCAATACAAAATCAGTTTATACTTGAGTATAAATTAAATGAAGATGTTTCATTAAAGAAGGCCATAAGGTAATAATTGAATAATTACTTCTTAGTTCGTGATATACATACACACATACAGTATGGAATATCACATCATTATAATAATGCGTATATACAAGTACGAGTAAAAGTGCGCGGTGGCCTGTTGGTAACGGATCATAAGCGATTGTCTACATATTAACAGTGGTCGCGGGTTCAAATCCTAGGGCATACCTCTGACTTTTCGGAGACCTGTGTGTATTTATAGTCAGTTACTACGCACAATATCTGTGAGACATCGTGAGAAAACTTACATACCATAGCGATTCGTAAGAATTTGTATGGTAAGTATGTAAAGTGCGCCAACTCTCACTAGGTCAGCGTGGTGGATTATAGGTATATGTATATATACAGACTGCCTCGGTGGCGTAGTTGTATTACGGTACGACTACAAAGCTGAGGTCTCGGGTTCGAATCGGTCGGGCAAAGTGGTATTGGGTTTTTCTATTCATTATCAGCCCGGAGTCAGGAATTTGTGCCCGATATGGCGATAGGCTCGCCCCTATCACATCATGGGGCGTAACATACAAGGCGAAATGTGGGTGTCCTGGTGGCACCTCTGCCTACCCCTACTGGGATAAAGGCGTGAGTTTATGTATGTATGTATGTATGTATGTATGTATGTATGTATGTATGTATGTATGTATGTATGTATGTATGTATGTATGTATGTATGTATGTATGTATGTATATATACAGCCTTACCCCTCTACATCATACTCTCGGTTGTAGAGGAAGCCCATGCCCCGCTATGGGATGTACACGGGCTAATACAGTACAGTACATACATGTTGTAAGGTTGAACAAGAGACTTGTTCATGCTTGCGAAAACATTTGACTGAAAATTTTATCTTATTGCTGTGCTTGATCTATCATATGTTAAGTTTTTGCATGTATCAATGTTTGTACACCCATGGGCATCAGGTAAATTGGACGCCATGGCCCAAAAATGTGTTTTTGGGTGGGAGCATGGAGCAATTCCAGAGAGTCAGATGTAGTTCAGGTGATCTATAACATTTGCAATTACATGATGTGTGGCTAGCTTGGCGCTTGTAAAAACTATTTTTAATAGATACATTTCTTCAAAACTCCGGCTTCATAAATATTTGGTTCAAAAATCAAATTGTTACTTAGGACTCTCCCTCAAAAAGTCCCTTGTTTAATCTTCTAAATTATATAGCAAACCTAGAGAGAAGGATAATATTAACCATAATATAACTTATTTAAGTGCTTTAGAGTTGGATACAAAGGCATTGAATAATGACCCCTCAATGTTATGTGAAGACTATGTTAGAGTAGCATGTGATGAAGAAATTCCAGAAACACATTTTGATCAACTGGTTGGTAAGTTTATTATAAAAATAAACTTTTAAGTTTGTTTTTAATATGTATTGAATGTATCAGCATATAATACTTTTAATATTACAGATGTCATAGTGCAATGGTATGTGGACTGGTGTGCTCTGTCATTACATGCTGAAAATATTATAAATGATTTGGTACAACTTCGTTCTTCTCTACAGAAATGTCGGTTAGATGATGTTGTAAACATACTTTCTAATAAACCTGCATCACCAAAAGAATATTACGCAGAATAAATCATGCAGCTTACATTGTGTTTTATTCAATGTGAAATATTATTCTAAACAAAATTTTAAACCTGTTGACAAAAAACTTACCCGTGAAACACTAAATTACTGAATTTAGTATTTTAGGACAATTGAAAACGAAATAAAAACAAGTAGAATATTGTCTGTTTACATTCTATATTTTACAAATAATATTAACTACCAACAAAGTTTACTACTAATAACATTATTTTTGGAAGGGATAATAATCTAGACCAGAATTGTACTTAAATTTATATGTAAAACGGTTTACTTGGGTCTTTCCAATTTCTATCATCTTCTGTACCTCTTTACGATACGCTGGTGGTAATAGTTCTTCTTCAAGAGTGCAAATGCTGGCAGTGTCCTCTTTAACTTTGAACACTCTCTGTCTTATAATATCAACGTCTCTGCTGTATTCTTCCTTTAAATCTGCGATGGACTGTGTTGCTGCACTGACTTGGAACACAAAATAATTTGCTTCGCGGTGTACCAATCCATGGGAGGTGGTTTTGTATGGCATCGGTCTAAATCCTAAGTTATCTATTTTTCGTATAATACCGCCTCGGTCAAATATAGCAAGAGAGACTCGTTTTAACGTAGTCTTGAGTTCTGGTTTAGGCATTGCCCGTAACATCAAAGCTAGCTCGTAACTGGGCATTTTGTTTTCTTGTAATTTGTAAATAGTTAAAATCTTTCGGACATAATTCAAATGTCATTAAAACCAAAAGTAGGTTATGGTTAGTATTGCCAATATTAAAAAATATTTTTCCGCCAAATCGACCATACGAATCTTGCTCAACAATAATTCTAGAAAACTTTAAAATACACGCAAAGGAGATGGTCCAGAAATGTATGGACCTTGGGCCATAGTGCTGTACAGTACATGAAATATAGTTCGTGAAATTGGCTTTCGATTTCCGTATTAATTACTGTTATGCGTTGCTTATTAACTTTATACAAAAATAAATATCAAGCCAAGAACAGCAACACTACAAGCAATATGGCGACAATAACAGCCATATTGTTTTGGAATTGCAGCATGTCAAACATTTTCGTTCTTTAACTGAAATCATGAAATATAAATATAATAATAAAAGTGACGCTTTTAACAATGTATATCAACTTTTGACAACTTATGGACTATAGTATCAACAGATAAATATATAGAAAACAATTATAATTAGTAGCGGTTTTTTAAAAATAAGACATATATTCAAGTTAAAGCATAGACGAAAAATCTAATAGACGTAGGGACCCCGTGTCACCGAAAGGGACAACAAAAAAGTACATAGTTTGTTTAGGGTTGCCAAGTATGGTACAATTACCCACTATTAGGTAACGGCTTTTTAGAATGATACAAAATTTTCAAACAAGGAAGAAGGAAGGATAAATAAAAATGCAACAGTTTGATAGGATTGTTTTATTTATTACTGTATACATGTATTTACAAAGTGTACAAAAATACGTATGATAGATCAACAATATATAACTATACGGATTACTATACATGGTACGGGGTAATACTACAATCTCACTCTTGCCACACTGATATGACAAAATTTGTTTAGCAATTTGAATTCCGACCTTGAAAAAACCGGCACGCGTTGCAGGACAGCAAATGTATATTTCGATCTCTTTCTATCTTATAGCAAAACCTATAAGCGGCATCTCTTTCTGTGGGACTGAATAGGCGCTATACAGCAGCCTATTAGATTTTTCGTCTATGAGTTAAAGATAATGGGTTTGCGCATTTTTGAACGATATGACAATTAGGCATCATGGAGGACAGATTATCGAAGAAAATATTGCTTCTGTACTAAAACAATCACATTTTTGTATAAAGCCCCCCGTTGTCCAAGAAATCTAAATGTATTTTATTTGAATTCCACATTTTTTTCTAGTATTTGTACTAGACGTACACAATACGGCCCAAAATGAAACATCTCCTTTAAAATACACATGAGAACCACCCAAAGTATGTACCTAGTGGTATTTTCTTTGGTATGTATGTAAAAAAAGATATGGTTTTATTATGGTCACCGTAGCGAAAGAAAAGGGACACAAACCTCTATGTACTATCTCGCTTGACTCGTTTTGCCTCCATGTCTTTTAACATTGCACATTAAACCTTATTCCACAGGCATATGTGTTATTTCAAGACAACACTATTTGTGTTCAAGACAAAAATAGTGTGTTCTGTGATGTATATTATGTCCATGTGTTTGTATATTACGTCCAAGTGATCTTAGTAATCTGTGTACGTCCGTGATTGACGTATAGATTACAGAGTCAGACAGTCAATTCGTTCATTCATTCAATTATGGCCGCGGCGTGTGCTTAGATTGTTGTAATTTGGAAGGTATTCTAATAAATAAATAGTTCTCATTGTTGCTATGGGATCATTCGCAAAATTTGTGGCTGATTATTGTAAAACATGGGAAAAATCAGGAAGGGAACAATTGTAAGTGTAATATTGTTTCATTATAGGTTGTACAAGTAAACTGTTATAGCAGTATGATATTAATGCATACGCCGTATTATAAACGAGATAAACATTACTAAATTACACAAAATGGTGACAAATTTTAGATACAAGGCTGTGATTCATAGGTTATTATAAATATCTTGGAGTAATCAATACGATTTGCAAACATCATTGTTTATTTTTTTTGTGGTTAGTGATATAGTGCCTAGTGGCTAGTAGGGACACCCTACACAAACAGAATGTTATATTATTGCTCGCTATTTATATAGTTAACACATAATACATTATGTTTCACCATAATGTATTATGCGAGTCCTCTTGTTCAACAACAGCAGTCATACATAGCATGTGGTGATGATAAATCAGTGTCAAACTGTGCTATTAAAGAAAATGATTGCCATTGCAGCTTAAAATATGTGACACAATCTATAAAAGATGAAGATAAAAGTCCACTGTTTTCAAAATCAGGGAAGCTTTCTGGGCTCTCACAAAGCATTTATGACCTATTACTGTGTGGACTTCGAGGGAATTTGAAAAAAGATGCTGTCCTTTCAATTCTCAAAGATATAAGTGTAAGTACTAATAGTTCATAATTTGTATGTTCACAGCTAGTTTATTTTATTAGTTATTTATTACAAGCGAATTGTTCCTCTGTTGTAGCAGACAACAAATATAAAAGTACATTGTCGGTTTGTGGAATAAAATTGTATAATCTATACAGATAATACCCAAAACAATATTTTTTGAATTTTTGATGTCTGTGCGGTTGTGCGCGATGAACTCAGAAATGGCTTAGCAGTTTTCGATTAAATTTGGTATGGAGGTAGCTGCATTATTGTAGGCTACTTTTTATCCTGAAAAATTTTGTGTTCCCGTGGAATGGGGAAGGAATTCTGATATATTTGTTACTTTTTTATACTCAAAGGGATAGGACGGGACTGGATAAGATGTCTTGATTGTGAATCAGATAGGATGGGTGGGATATAACGGGACAGGATGGGAAATTCCAAATAAAGTTAATTCCAAGTAAAGATAATAATCACTCAGACTAATTTTGCAGGCAAAAGCTAGTACATAAATACATATGTTATTTTTGTTTATTTTGTTTACGTAAAATGCTAAGCTATGATTAGATAGTCCAGAGATGCAATTGCGATTTCAGGTAAAAAATGTCAAAACCTTGTGTTTCTCTCAAATATTATTTTACCATTTTTTTCCACTTAGCAGCATTTCATTTTAAAGATATTAACATGTTAAACAATTGCTCAAATAAAACAAAATATTGCTATGCCTTTCTGTTGAGAACCATCTATGTTTAAAGATTTTAAGTCAAATGTAATCTATCTAGGTGTTAAGTTATTACTTACAATTGATTAGTTGAAATGTGTTTGTAGGTATTGCATGCAGATATACCATCCATAGCATTAGATGTTGTTTGTGTGCTTGATGCTGAAACATGTCATGATGTACAAAGTGAAGAAAGAACTAATTTCTGCCATATTGTCAGAGAACTGGAAACATTTCTCTCAGACAAATTATTGAAAGAGAGATTAGAAATTGATACTCTACAAGATGTTGGGACTCTCAAGAACAAGAACTTTTATACAAAATTTATAAAAATAAAAACAAAGTTATAGTATGTATTGCTCTCAATTTTTATATAACATTTTCTCAATCGTTATTTATACAAACTTATTACTGTACTTGTGACATACAAGAGTTTATTAGCATTTTTTTGTATTTTTAGTTATAAACAGCGTAAATTCAATTTGTTTAGAGAAGAAAGTGAAGGCTATGCTAAATTAATTGTAGAGCTCAATCAAGACATAAATGATGACATGGATTGGACTAATTTACTTGAGATCATGCAATCACTTATAGGTAAGACCCAGTGTTTCATTTCCAGTGCCTCTAAAGTTTTGCAGAAATGATGCAAGCTACAAACTTACTATAAAACCCCCAAATATAATCTGCATTCTTACTTACTAAAAACTTGTTACATCCCCACAACTATGAAGCTTTATTTGTCATGACACAACAAATTCGTTCTTCTCTTTAACCAACTTCAAAAAAGGAGCAGTTCTCATAAAAGACCCCATTAGTATTGTCTTTGATAAAATATAGTAATGTTTACTACGATTTAATATTTCAGACAATTATGAAATCCTTTTTTTTCAGGATGTTTTAATTTGGACCCCAACAGAGTTTTAGATATAATTTTAGAGTCATTTGAGGCTCGACCACAGTTGGATCACCTTTTCATACCACTGATAAAGAATTACATGGGTGATCCTCAAGTCATTTCAGAGGTTCTCGGTTTTAAACTGGGGAATATGGAAGTGCTGGATAGTTACAAAGAACCTCCATCACTTATGACTGTCATTGCACTTCTTTTGCAGCATCAGATTATATCCTTAGATGATATCTATCCTTGGGTTTGTAACTGTTATAGTATTTGTATATTTTGTATTATTTCCATTATTTTTAAATGTATTAAAAAAAGAAGAACCCCATTCAAAATTTTACATTGTTGTTAATGTCTATAGTAAACTCATATGCATAATTTATTGGCTATATTAGGAATTGAGCTTTGGTATTTATTTATATTTACGTATTATAGTTACGTCCAGATGACACTATTATGGCAAAAGAAGCTGACAAAGAACTCAAAACAGTGCAAGATTATATTCGCAAATTGAATATAGTGTCAACAAAAGGTCCACAGGCAAACCCAATTGCAGAATATATGGAAGAAAAAGTTGATCCTCAGGTAAATTGCATTTATTTAATTTTTTTGCAATGAATGGCGAGTCGAGCATGATATTTGCCTGATGGTGTGCTCGATGGTATGTATATGCTCGCCATCCTGAGACATAAGATGTTAAATCTCATTTTGTCCGGTAGTTGCTCTGGCTACAGTGTCCTTCAAACCGGAACACAACAGTGCATTCACACTGTTCTTTAGCGGGAGAAAAAGACATTGCGGTGGTACCTACTCAGGTGGCCTCTCACATACGAGAGACCTACCACCAGTAACATTTTATCTTTTATAGTTTGTTCCTACTAGTAACTAGATAATTCATTTGACTGCTACAATAGGCATCAAGCCATGCCAAAGTTTATTCCTAAAATAAACATTGATCAATAATTGTAATTCGGATATTTGTATTGTAATTTAAATCTATGATGATATTTCCAATCAGGAGTACTGGACTAACCAGAAGTTGGTGCTGTGTGAAGCCCTGCTCAACGTCACGGCATGGCGTGAGTTCGCGGCTTTGTTCGCCCGCCTCCCCACCACCAACATGCCACAGAGACCCGCCACAGCGTTGTGTGGAATGTTGCATGCCCTTGTGGAACCATTGTACAGAACGTAAGTCAAAATATGTCCAGTAATATTAATTTTATTGAGTGTATTATTAAGTAAAAATTAAATGCAGCCCAATAATAAAGCCAATAATAAACACACCAAAAAAAAAAACAAAAAAAACCCCGCAGTCACATACTGTCCTGTCCAGTCCTGACTCTGCATACTAAAATCGTGTTTTGTGTCGTGGATGTAAGGAAATACGACAGACTTATCGGTCTTGCAAACACCCAGACCTAATACAAATACCTGTGGATTACAAATATTTGTCTCGGTGCGGGGTTCGAACCCGCGTCCTCTTGTTTCTCAGCCGGCGTGTAACCACTGCTAGCTAAACAACTTGAAGTTGTCAAGGCTATATACATGTCTGTTATGATATAAACAAAGGTGTTATACTTTTACTATTATGTTATAGATTATCTCGGGTTTAATTAATAGGTTACTGTAATGGAATCTAGTGTTAATTATAGAACCCATACTATACAAGGCCCCTTTGATTTGAATAGAATCCAAGAATTATTGTATAATTTCATGTACATGCATAGCGATAAAATGCAATTGTTGTAAGATATTTTAATTAATTACCAACCGCAATATATTATTGTTGCAAAATTATTGGGACTTATGTATAACACTTTCTTTCCCTTAAGAGAATGAGTAATAAATTGCAATTTTTCTAACTTACAGGCATTGTCGTGTTGCTCCAAAAATACTTGGTAAACCCATCCCACCACTGAAGTCAAGTCTTGCACCGCAAGCCTGTAAGACATTTGAAGACATGAAAGATACTGTTATACCTGCATTAATATTATTAGGGCCTGCTCTTCATAACGATCCTATTTTAATGTATAAGGTAAGAATCTACATTCATGTTTTTTATTAACTTATGTATGTATTTAACATGCTTGTTCACTTTTAACACTTCTATTAAATTAAAAGTTTTCAAGATACATAATAACTCATGCTATAATTTACCCTATACTATACTTAGTAGAGTATTTTTTTTTTCAGATAATTCGAATTTTAAAAACTGGCAGATCTCTAAAAGATGATCCATTGCATTATGAAGCACTGACAGTGTTGGACGCTGCTATACTGCCAGCCCTCACTCTAATGGAGGGTAATTGTTGCATGGCTGAAGAAATTTACACATTATTGAAATTATATCCATACCAA
The DNA here is from genome assembly GCA_905220455.2 of Deilephila porcellus. Classification (NCBI taxonomy): domain Eukaryota; kingdom Metazoa; phylum Arthropoda; class Insecta; order Lepidoptera; family Sphingidae; genus Deilephila; species Deilephila porcellus. Next base: position 8,360,859 of record LR999977.1, on the reverse strand, counting down.
TGCAGGTAATTACAATTTTGGTTCTGCTAAACACTTTCAGATATTATACTGGGACTATTACCAACAATGTACTTTGTGATTTTTGTCCTGTATTCCGATAATTAAGGAAGTTAAATTGTTGTTCCAGATATTGTCTGTATTCTCGATGGAAGAATGAGGCCGGGGAACGCATGCCCGCATTGATGCGCGTTCGTGGCAACTCGCTGCAAAGAATAAAACACATCATGAAACGTGTGTCTAAGGAAAACATCAAGCCACAAGGCCGCCTCATTGGAAAATTATCGCATGCTGCCCCGCCTTTCCTTTTCGATTATATGTTGCTACAGGTACTTTTATTTTATATTTAATTTACCTTTAAAAAAACTTGGTTCTATTTTTCAAAGTTCAGTAATAGATATTAATGATTAATTAATAATTACTAATATGTATTTAGTGAAATTATACTCTTCCTGAAGATGTCGCCAGAAGTAAGCGATTTCCGTACGGAGATAAATATTATGGGTCTTTTTGTTGTGATACTGATAGTTTTTGGTACCCAAGACAAAATATTTTTATTGAGGGGCTGGATTATGCCGGTTGTATATTCGTTACCATATTTTTTTTTTTTGAGATTTAGAATTTTTATTTTATTTCACTTATACAATATATTACAATTCACAATTATTTTACTCACAATAATACAGCGTAAAATGGAACATAAATCTACTATAAAATATATTGTAATAGTGAAAAAGGCGTGAGTTGACGTATGTACATGTATTGCATTAGATCCAGTCGTACGACAACCTGATCGGGCCGGTGGTGGAGTCGCTGAAGTACCTGACGTCGCTGTCGCTGGACGTGCTGGGCTACTGCGTGGTGGAGGCGCTGGGCGCGCGCGGGCTGCCGGCCGCGTGGCTGCAGGCGCTGGCGGCCTTCGCCGGCGCCGCCTTCAAGAAGCACAACATCGAGCTCACCGCGCTGCTGCAGTTCGTCGCCAACAGACTCAAGGCGCACCAGAGGTGAGCCAACTTCCTATTTTACTCATGGAATGCAAGTTAACAAATGGCTTGTTGATTCTCGGTTTAGACAGCATTGTACTTACTGTCTAGTGCAGTATAGTCATTCTACCAAGTTGAAATCAAAATATTATTTAGGTATAGATATATCTTTTCCAACCTGCTAATTGTAATCTAAACGTCATATACGGTTATAAAAAAATTAAGACAAATGTTTACAATAATAATTTTATTTTCCAGCCAAGATTTACTAATCCTCAAGGAGATTGTACAAAAAATGGCTGGTATCGAAGCAGCGGAAGAAATGACTCCTGAACAACTTGACGCTATGGCCGGTGGCGAATTATTGAAGGGCGAGGTAATATTTAGCATGCTTGTATTTTATAAGTATAATATTTATCTACAATATATGTATATATTATGATCCTTCATAAAATAATGTTGTTTTAGGCTGGATACTTTTCACAAGTACGAAACACAAGGAGATCGTCAGCAAGATTAAAAGAGGCCATCGTTGGAAACAACTTAGATATAGCGTTGTGCATACTTTCAGCACAACAACGTCATTGCTGTGTTTGGAAAGGTAATGATATTTGTATAAAAAACCTTGTAATTAAATAAGTAACTTCAATAATTAAAATTTGTATATTATAATTTATAATATAATATTTAAAATAATTTGTTCCAAATAGAATACGAGGACGACACTCCGATACCAGGAGAACCTCCGGGATCACAACTGAAGGTAGTTGGTAGGTTGGCCGACCAATGCCAGGACGCTCTGGTACAACTCGGCACGTTCCTGGCATCCTCACATGCGCCTGACGAATATGCCGCCAGACTACCGCCCCTACAGGTAACACTATAAATTCCTTACATATTTTAAATGACATACTCATAAAACATACTAAACTTTTTTCAATAAGACACATCAAAAGAGAGTGATTATTCATCTTAGACATTAGTTTTTTACTCATGGTTTATAGACGTATTAGGTTAGGTTGGCCCTGGATATTTTATATGGTATTCTCAAAATGTATTATAATTTTCTTTATAGGAATTACTACGTGATTACCATGTTGACGCCGACGTAGCATTCTTCTTGCATCGTCCAGTAATAGCTCAAAAAATTGCTGCCAAAATGGAATCGTTACGCAAACACTCTGATAGTAAGACAGATTCGTCAGATAAAAGTATTGAGAGATACAATTTAGCGTCAAAAGAAGCTTTGGAACCGATTGTACAGTCAATAACACCTATGTTGTCTGCCAAAGTGTGGGAAGATATATCTCCAGAATTCTATGTTACTTTTTGGTAAGTGACTCGTATTCTTATGTATATGTACAAATTAGTGTAAAATATGTGTAGTAATAAGCAATTAAAATATACAGGCTGTATAGTTAAACAAGAAACTCTATATAAGTATTAATTTTTAGGTCGCTATCGATGTATGATTTACGAGTTCCTGTAGAAAGCTACGAGAGGGAGATAGAGCGTTTGAAAGTAGCCGCCGCCAACGCCGCCAAGGACACGTCGCAGGGAACCAAGGGCAAGAAAGAACAGGAACGCTTCAACACCCTCATCGATAAACTACAGGTAAGATTGTTGATATATTATCATTAATATCAACAGCCTAAACATCATATTAAAGTATGTAATTTCTGCAGCTGTGGTTGTCAATATTTGTACTCATACAAGAGGACTTTTGGTCTTAGATATCCACCGTAACACCCCGTAAGTCAATAATTATTATGTATATTTAAACTGTACATTTTTCATAAAGCATTTTGAAGATTACGAATCCCTTAATTCACACAGCCTCGTGGGGCAGTTGGTTAGACGCCGGCTATGAAACGAGAGTCTGCGGGTTCGATCTCCGCACTGAAATAAATATTTATTTGAAACACAGGTATTTGTTTCGGGTCTGGGTGTTTGAGAGATCGAAAAGTCTTTCGTAGTTTCTTGAGACAAGACTCGATTTTAGTGTGGGGTCAGGACTATGTATGACTGTTGGGTGTACATATTTATTATTATATCAATAAAACTGAAATAACACACATCTTTCTCCTTCTCATAAATCCATCCAATGGTTGTCTGGTAGAGATTGCCTTAGTGCGATAAGACCGCCATTTGTACTTTATTTTGTTGTCTCTATACCTATTGTTATATTTATTGTGTACAATAAAGAATAAAAATAAATAAATAAATAAGAGTTTAAATGGCGGTGTTATCGCATTTTCTTAAATGGCATGAGTACACAAAGTGTTGTGTGGTGCATGCGCGCAGGAGGAGCGGCGGCGGCAGCAGGAGCACGTGTGCCGCGTGACGGCGCGGCTGCAGCGCGAGTGCGCGGGCTGGTTCCCCTCGCGCGCCGCCAAGTCCGCCAAGAACGAGACCGTCACGCGCCTCATGCAGCTGTGCCTGTTCCCGCGCTGCGTGTTCACGGCGCCCGACGCGCTGTACGCCGCGCAGTTCGTGCACACCGTGCACTCGCTCAAGACTCCCAACTTCTCCACGCTGCTCTGCTACGACCGGGTCCGTCACCTTTTATTTTTATTGCAATTAATTGCGAGCAATACTACCGCTCATGGACAGTAGCAAAACCGAACGCCAATTACAAAGTTCACATTCCACTGCGCTCGCCATCCTGAGATATAAGATGTTAAGTATCAATATGTTCAGTAGTTACTCTGGTTATAATGTCTCAGACTCTTGCGTTACATACTAAATGTAGTACGTAACACACAATAGTATTTTACTGTATCGGCCCATACCTATATGTCCCAATGCAGAGCATGGGTCTCCCCTGCAATCGCTGAAGGTTTACCGGTTATGTTAGTTTTGTGGTGCATGAACGCGTTAAAGGCTTACAAATGAAATGAAATGAAAATAATTTATTGAATCCATAATGGTTTCTTAAATTTACGCCAATGTTACACATTGAAATAAAACTAATTTTTACGGATTTTATCGCGATTTGGTTTAATTTTTACATTTTTTAACTTCCCGACGTTTCGATTACTACACGGAGCGGCGTGGTCAGTCCGCCCCGTGACCACGAAAGCTGTAAAGTTTTATTTCAATTATTGAATCCATTAACATGTTCAACATTGTTTAGATTCAGTCATTTTTCAATCTACCACCCGGTTCGGAAAGTGGTTTTCACTAGAGAAAAACGGTCAAGAAACTGCTGATACCTATACAAAATTTATATCAGCTCAGATTTTGTTTTAGTATGCCACGGTACTGGTATGAAGTATAAAGGTCTCGCCGAGCAGCGGGTGGGATGAAACGGTGACGCGACACTGACGGGATGTTGACGAGTAGTGAGGACTTGCAATGTATTGGTTGATATGGAAGAAGTCACACAGAACCGTCACGCTCGGTCCTCAACTTTATATGGCATGTTCTATATTAACCATTATATTATTACAAGTACTCAAATTCTGTCGGCGTCGCGTCGCTGTCGTTGTTCCGTCCGCTGACGAGTGACAGTCTGAAATTAATTTTAACTAGCCCATTTAGCGAAGTAGCGGACGCCCGCCTATAAGGTGGCCGCTTACAACAAGTCGATGTGAAGATCCGTGGGGAAGCCTATGTTCAGCCGTGGACTGAAGCCTGTGGCTGAAGAGAGAGAGAGAGAGAGGGAGCCCACTTTCAATAGTTACACTAACGGCGCGTAGTGCACTAACGTGTAGTGTGAGTGAATGAATGTTGATAATGCATGTCGGGTGCAGTTGTTCTGCGACATCACGTACTCGGTGATGTCGTGCACGGAGGGCGAGGCGGCGCGCTACGGCACGTTCCTGTGCAAGGTGCTGGGCACGGCCATGCGCTGGCACGGCGACAAGCAAGCCTTCCACAAGGAGTGCGCGCACTACCCCGGCTTCGTCACCAAGTACCGCGTCTCCAACCAGTTCACCGAGGCCAACGACCACGTCGGCTACGAGAACTACAGGTACCCACACACCAAACACACCAACCACACCAACGCCTACATCACATCTTATGGTGCATCCAAACCGGTATTATTTTTTGTTGGGCAACATTGTGTAACACAAGTTTAAGTAACTAGTAACAAGTAGTAAGTTTAAGTAACAATCTATAACTTTTGTTGCTACTTGTTATTATTTGTTGAATGTTTCTCATTGCGTCCATACCGCCAATAATAGTACCTATAAAATATGACAATGTTATGGATTGCTACTACATGTTGGACAACATTATTTAACGTGTAACATGAAATAACATTTTGTTATTAAATATTGTTGAGTAACATTTGGAAACGTTGCTCAACAAAAACTAACTGCAGTTCGGTTGCACCATAACCAGCAATCTATAACATCATCATACTACTCATTCAATGTTTACTTGCAGACACGTGTGCCACAAATGGCATTATAAAATTACAAAGGCGATGGTGGTTTGTTTGGACTCTGGTGATTATGTACAAATACGTAACGCTCTAATTGTTCTGATACGAGTGTTACCACATTTCCCCGTGTTGGCCAGATTGGCACAGATCATCGAAAGAAAAGTTGATAAGGTACCTATTTTTCATTTTTAATATGTATAACGCATTATATTAAATTTGGTAATCTTTAACTCATTATACATTATTGTAGGTAAAAGATGAGGAAAAAACTCAAAGGCAAGATCTCTATGTTTTGGCGACAGTTTATAGCGGCCAGTTACGAAATAAAGGCCCTAACATGATGAGAGAAAGCGATTTTCATCAGGTACGCTTTATGAATCTTGGTACTATTACTGTTCCTTGCTTGCATTAAAATTAGCGTTAATTAGAAATATAAAGAAAATATAATATAAATAGCTGATTTGTTGATTTCAATCTAATTTTAGTATTCCATAATGTTTATTTCACCATTTCTGACGCGAATACAAAACATAAAAGAATGGAAAAAATAAATAATAATATGTGTACGAACGATTTGGTGTCTGTTTTTTTGGCGTATATGTATAACTCGATTAAAATGATTAATTTTCACGGCTTTATTCATAGACAGATTTAAAATCTTAGTTAGTTATTTAGTTAGTAATTTAGTATAGTTATCGAATGTTTTGTTCCTTTCGAACGACTTTAGAATTCAGTTTGAGCGAACAAGACAAAACGTTCTACAACTAAAATAGTCTATGATTATGGGCGTCAGTGTGTGTCGGCCTTGAGTGTAAAGTGTGTGAGTAAAGGCGGATGTGTGTGTGCAGATGAGCGACAAGCACAAGGTGAGTGGCGCGAGCGGCGCGCGGGACGACGCCGCGTCGCCGCCCGCCGCCGCGCCGGCGCCGCCCGCCGCGCCCGCGCCCGCGCCCGCGCCGCCCGCCATCGGTATGTATCATGAACTGGCACCTTCACACACTCCTGCATTATATTGCTCTTTTCCTTCGATCCTTTTTTCGCCTATACAAGGTATATCAAGACCGCGACCGAAAACGAAGCCAGGTGGTAGTATTAGTGGTCACAGACACAATGCAACTAAAAATTTCGCAAACAAAATTCCTCAATTTTTTTTGGAATTTTTTACTTATCGTCGTATTTGGGTGGTAAATACATATTTTTCCTAAAATAATGATGTACACCTTATTATTTTTAAAGACGCAATGGTACGTTAGGGTTAAAATTACTATTTTCGCAAAAACTAGGTACTTACCACTCAAACATGAAGATTTTTAAAAAATTGCAAAAAAAAACTGTCGGTTTTTTGCGAAAATTTTAATTGCATTGTGTCTGTAACCACTAAAACTACCACTCGGCTTCGTTTTCGGTCGCGGTCTTGATATACCCGGTATTTAATTACACATTTTTTCCGCACAATTTAACAATCTGTCATGAACATAAAAACTGACTTCTTTATTATAGGTGTTCTTATAAATAATAAAAAATACACCCAACAGTCACATACATAGTCCCATAGATGTAGTATAACATAGATCGGCAATGTATCATTTTGAGTGAAACCAAAACGAGAATATGATAGTGTGCGTGAAGTTTGCATGTGTGCGTGACAGATAATGCTGCGCCATGCACTGTCGATACTATCATATCGATATACCTAACGGCCCAACCAATAAAATTAAATTTTATAGATATATATGAGACATTTCATGGTATTTTAACAGAAAAATAATGATTGTGTTTATTTCAACACAGATACGTAAACACAAGTAAATAAAGATAAATCGTCATATTTGAGAATAATTTTATTTGACAAGTTTTGTAAAGCATTCCTTATAATAATATCTAATGTTCTATTGTTTTATTAAAATGACAGCCTCCGTGGCACAGTTAATTTGAAACCGGCTCAGAAATGGTAAATTACGCACACGAAATATTAATTAATATTTAGCAAATATCAATAGTGAATAAATAAAGTGAAATAATAACTGTTATTATAGAATTGATGTTATACTACGAGATTATAAAATGAAGAGAAACCTCTATGGTCATTGACTATTTTTATCGACATAATATTATTGATCGAAACTGTCAATCAATCTCTAGCAAATGTTGGTTGAAATTATTATAAATTCACGTATATGATATCATTTTTTATAGGCAATGGATGCTTTCTATGCAATTAAATAATGAATAAGGACATTCTGTTCTACCGATATACATATAAGGTTTGTCTTACAATTCTACAATATTGTCACTAAACAACATTGAAAACAGTGATACGATCTTATGAAAAACTATGATTATTCGGGTTTTTACACTAAAATCAATCACATCCAGGCACTGGACAACTCACCATAATAAATTACATTTAATAAAAGTAGCTCAGTACTGAAATATTAAATAAATCAAGAAAATAAGCGAAATTTGTCGTTCGCTTAAATGACATATTTTCACACAAATCGCTAAAGTTAGCTCTCCGTGTAAACGCATGGTCGCATCATGCATCTCGCTTTAATGTATGATATAAATCATTCTATCTCTTTCACATTGCCGATCTATGTTATACTACATCTATACATAGTCCTGACCCCACACTAAGATCAAGTCTTGTGTCGTGGATATCAGAAACTACGAGAGACTTTTCGGTCTCACAAACACCCAGACCCGAAACAAATACCTGTGGATCACATAAATATAGTTCAAGTCTTAGGGTGTGGGTTAAAACGAAGGTCTTATCTATAACAAGTTTAAGATTGCTATAAAACTTTAGGTCTTTGCGCGGTTCACGTTCATTTTCAGCCTTTTTAAGTGTGTACACCCAATATCGGTGAATATTCTATTTAAATAAATAGCTAGATCAATAATAAGGTGGTATTATGCACTAGGAATCTGTACGTAGGACGAAAACTTTTTTTAAATAAACATAATTGTATTGTACATATTTACATTAGATGTTGAGAAGCGAGAGTCGCGTACCAGCGACCGCCGTCGAGAAGAGTCGGACCGTGAAAAGGATACCAAACGCGAATCACGATCGTAAGTTTTTATGTTTCAATGATACCTTGTTGACAACGAATAGGCAATGTAGTTGTCAGCATTTATTAACATTCCTTTATTTCGGCCGCAGGACAGTCAAGGACCGCAACAAGGAAGAGAATAGATCCAAAGATAAATCGCCTAGAGAACGATCACATAGGGTAAAACATTAACCATATTACAGTTGTTTTCTTTTAGATGGCTTGCCACATATTTATAGTAATTCTTATCACCAGGAAAACTACCTCGAGACAGTATCCCCGCCGCATGAACACCGCAGCGCTGCCGATGATATAGAACGAGGTAAAACTTTCAGTTTTAATGTTAGTAGTATTATTAGATTATATTTGTTATTTACTGCGTACTATCACGTTCTAACCGAAAATGGTCTTTTGATTTACGTATCATGTACTTGTACCTTTCAATTTTAAAATGGAAAGCCTGGTTGTTTTATTGACTGATTATGGGTTTCAATGCTGTTATTGCAATTTGCAGACGTGAAACGCCGTAAAGTAGAAAACAGCGGCAATGGCAAGGTGAGTACTGTGGTAATAAATCGACCTTGCATTGCACTCGCGCCGGACTGAGGATTGGGCTGGACAGCGACTACGAGGCGCCGTGTTAATAACTACTAAACTAACCTTAATTACAAACACGTGCTCAAGATATTAATCAACCTCGTCGAACGAAGAATAAATGTGTGCTCAGACTGTCTGACTCTAAAAGTGCTTAATAAAAGTTAAAAGAAATCAAATTGTAAATTAAAAAATAAATGCATAAAAAAAAATCAAATTGCCAGCAATCAAATTATCAACTATACCTACATAAGAAGAAGAAATTACGTCCCATTTAATGCAAGTTCGAGACGGAAGAGGACACGCCCAATAAAACGTCAAAACATGATGCATCCATAAAATGACACCATAAGGATTCTTGAAGCAAAGGAAAACAACATATCACAAAGAATACAATGAAATACACAAAGCTTCTGCTCTCATGGATATCCAGAAGCGGTGAATCAGGAATGATGAACATGTTACGACGAAATGGAGCCAGAAAACATTTCTACGGTGATTTAAAAAGTCCCTAAAACTTAAATAATTGTAAAAGTATAAAAGGAACTATCACGTGAGTCGTAAGTCCATTCAGCCCAGTCCGCGATGACACGGTAAGGTCATTCATAAACGAGCCAAAAGGTCCTCTGATTTAAGCATAAATTTAAATAAGAATAGATTTGAAATGCACAGAAATGAAAACGTTGACGCTTTCAAAAATAGATCAGGGTTCGGATAACAGAAGTATCTGAACTCCACATATGGTGAAAACATGTTCTGGAAATAGAAATTGTATTCTTCATTATAAATATTCAAGATTGTAAATGTTTATACGGATAGAAAACAAATAATGCGAAATAGCTGCACCCTGCAACAAGGATTACGAAGGAAAACAAATAAGAAAAGTGAAACATTACTGATTGCATACATACATACATAAACTCACGCCTCCATCCCCGAAGAGGCAGGCAGAGGCGCCACCAGGACACCCACATTTCGCCCTTCATGATCCGTCCCACGATGTGATAGGGGGCGAGCCCATCGCCATATTGGGCACAAATTCCCGACTCCAGGCTGACAATGAATAGAAAAATCCAATATCACTTTGCCCGACCCGGGACTCGAACCCGAGACCTCAGCTTTGCACCCGCACCGCAATACAACTACGCCACCGAGGCATTACTGATTGCATCTCATTTAATTAAATATAACTTACAAGAAGAAGAAAATTTACATTGTTAACAAAAGAAATCAATCAAGACACGAATAATTAAGTTAGCTGCTCAAAGAAGATCTCAATACGAAAGACGAGGAATATTCTTAGACACGACCAATAATACTGAAAAATGAAGCCGACCAGGACCGACAGAAGATCATAAGGCGCGGTGATTGATATATCAAGACGCGACAGAAGGTCAATTACAAAAACTACGTGACACTATTACATCTGAAAAGGCATTAAAGCGATAGAGTTTGTAATTATTCTTAATTCATTGTCCCTTTTGGCTCGGTTTTAATTTCAAATAGAAATGGATCCTGTACAAATATATAGTATCAGATTTGGTATACAAATTTTGTGCTTTAATATATTTTTTCTGCATAAGCAGGGTAGTAAGGAAATAGAAGAGCGTTCACCAGAAAAGGAAAAAAGGAAAAATAAATTAAGAGGCGATGAGCGTAAAGAACGTAAGATGAATAGAAAAAGGGTGAGTATTTAGTATAATTGCCAGGAAGGTTACAGCGTAACGTAATATTGACCTTAAATACTTGCTTTTTCAAAAAGGCGGTATACAATATCTTCGCAAACAAACGGCTAACCACGATACACTTTCTATGGGTCGTATCAAAATTACGAATAGTGTTTACTCCTTTATTTCAAATTTCGTCGAGGGGTTTTTAAAAACTGAAATGTTTTTTCCGCTATTATGTTATGGTCAACGTGTTGTGCTTTCTCGGATGACAATAATATTATATTCCAATGATTTTCTTTACTTCTTATTAGGTATTCAATCTTTACTTAGGTATATTTAGTAGGTTGGGGAAAAAGAAATCATTATTTTTGCGTGAAATTCATTTGTGTGGCACCCAAACATCGAGCTTGTTTTTCTCTCTCCTGGGCGATGCTACGACGACTAACATGCCGGTTGACTTCGATTATTTCTGTGATTTTATCGACATTTTCGACATTTTCGACGACGGGCCTGCCTGTGCTAGTTACATCTTTAACATCAAAAATACCTGAACGGAATCGACGAAACTAAATTGCACGTAATTAGCTGTTACAATATCGGCACCATAAATACCATTCACAATTTCGGCCGCCTGGCTTCCATTCTCGCCTATATTAAAGAAAAACTGTAAAATGTACCGAATTTTCTCTTACTTCCATTTTTATCACCCTGTAAGTCACAACCGAATGGACAAAAACAAAAAAACAGCAAAATATTTTATTTTCGTGTCAAATGCCACCTTGAAAACGAGCATAAGTTTGAAATTGTTTGATCGATACTTTACGAGATATCGATCTCTACAGCTAAAAACTGTAAAATGTACCGAATTTTCTCTTACTTCCATTTTTATCACCCTGTAAGTCACAACCGAATGGACAAAAACAAAAAAACAGCAAAATATTTTATTTTCGTGTCAAATGTCACCTTGAAAACGAGCATAAGTTTGAAATTGTTTGATCGATACTTTACGAGATATCGATCTCTACAGCTATCCACCTAAAAATAAAGGTTTTCTTTTTCCCCAACCTATTATTAACAAAAGCATTACACATGCACACCAGCACATAACACTATTCAATGTAAATTGTGGATTTCAGGATAGAGCTGAAGAATCTGCAATCTTAGAACAAAAAAGACGGCGTGATGAACAAAAGGGTCAGTAACAATGAAAAAAGACTACTGCATTAGAATAAATTCAATTTATTTACATAATATTATGTACTTCATGTCTGTGTCCCAATATGGCAATGCAGTCTATAGATTATACCTAGCATTGATCGATGTTACTTATTACGTAAAATATACATGTGTTTAAACTATATTTTCTTTTCTGACCTTATTATTGTCTACATTAAGAGTTGTGTTTATATAATATATGTTTAGTGTACATTCTTAAAATTAAATTATTTTCAGCTATAATCAAAATGGGAAGTCATCAAAACGGTTCACAAGACGATCATCACTATGAAAAGTATCACAAGAGGGTAAGCTCAGGGCTGTATATTTAATGTAGATCCTTTGTGCATCTGAGAGAAGACCAATAATTTGTATAATTTATTATTTACTCGATCCAGCCATGTTTTACATACCCTTTCAGTTACGATGGATGTCTGCCCTTAATGACATGATTAGGGACCGGATTAAATGCATTTTTATATTTGCATATGCAATTGCATATTTATCCCATATTCAGCGATCATTGTGTATTTTGCCTAAAATCTGGTAATCATGCATAGTTTCACTATATTTACTACATTTTTCGGAAGGTTATCGCCTTGATAAGTATAAAATTAAATGTTACATTTTTTCCGTACACATACACTAAAAAATTTACGTTAGTGTCGGTCAAATATATAGATAGCTACGTAAACCGCACGTTTTACAAAACGCACTCGCCCGCTCATTGGTTGACGCTAGAGACTATAATTTATGGCTGAATATATTATGTATATTCTACCTATACGTAATTTTGTAATAAATATAAAATATAGCACGTTTTTTTCTTTTACTTTCCTAAAATGTTACATTTAGGTTGCTTAATTTACCAGTTTTCATTGGTTTTCATGCATATTTTACGCATTTTTATGCATAATTTGAGCCTTTTATTTTGCATATAATCCGGTCCCTAGACATGATATTTATAATTTATGTTTAAACTAATGAAACACGTGTTTTGGGTGATATAAATACGGTAATCATCCCTATGAACTATTGATCATGAACATACAACAATTAATAATAATAGATGACAGGATGCAAAAGCGTGGTGGTTTTTATAGGGAAAATGTATTCCTGAAGATATATTTAATATTCTCATATATACGGTTACAAGACAACAGGACATTAATTATACCCTGGCAAAGATGAGCCAAACAGTATTATAATTTTTTTTACTTACTCGTAAATATGTACTACCTATACATACAAACGGGAAAAGAATTGCCGCTTCTTCGCTTTGTTTTATTTTTGTTTATTTATCTACAAAGGCATGTGTTTATCTAAATTTTCAGGAAAAGTCGCCAATTCGAGACCGTTCACATGAAGAACCAAGAGATAAACAATATCCTTTTCAATATATATTTTTGTAATTTATCACTGTAAAGTTAAGTTTCCTGTTCAATGAAACTGAGCTTTTATTACAGCAATACCTAGTAACAATACAAAAATACGCATTTGATTTTTTCTATACCTCGATATTTATTTAATTATATGTTTATTATGTTGTATAATATTTCCTTAACAATGCTATACTAGACGATCAAACGAATCCAAAATAAGAAGATAAAATTGGGTGGAAAATTGTGAAGATAAGAAACAACTAGCAGAGAAATCTAGACACGACATTAATTGCTTAGGAAAGTAATAAAATATTTTGACAAAGCTGTATGTTTTACTTTCTACCACACCTTAGCTGCAAAACATATTATGCTCTACGCAGATTGCCTGCGATTAGTTTCGGGAATTTCAGATTAGTAATTTTTGATCTCAACGCAAATTGAAACTAATATTTACTTATTTATACGCTATATTACGCATATCGTCAACATTTGGATAAAAAAACATAGTAATGCTTCCATTCGCGGTGTATGTAGGTCATGAGCTCCTGAGGTGAAGTATTTAATCGAGCGAAATTTTGGTTGCAATAAAAGCCTACTTACCTATAGCATTCGGCTATACTATACTATCAACAGATCTCATTGCCCCGCCGTCTCCCCTTACACTAGCGGAAGCAGTAATAGCTTCGTTTGACAATCACGTTGAAGAAAGTCGATTCGCTTGTCGCTCAGCGTTAACTGTTGAAGCCCACCATGCGCTTGAGAACCATCAAGTAATTTTACTCAGTTTGGTATAAGATTAGTGAGGGACTCATGCAGGCCTCAATATCCGCAAGCGTGTTAGACTGGAAGGTCAGTTACACCGGCATGATTCTATCGGCCATCCCGAGGAACGGGAGCTAACATAAATGAGGGCCGTCATAAGTAAGAACCAAAAGTAACCTATTAATTATTATTTCCCGTGTGAACTTTTGAACCAATCGTAGAAAAATTTTGAAAGAGCCAGGGACTGGGAGAACGACATTCGAGACTAGTACTCGTTGCCAATTTAAATAGAAGAAGACGCTTGGTTGTCACTACTTCTAAAATTCACTAAGTGATATGCCTGATTTGAGAAACTAATCTAGGACTTCACGGTTCACAGCCTATTCGTGCTGCCACTAGACCACTGAGACAACTTGGCAAATGTATTGAAACATGCTATGATTACTTGACATAATTTATGATAAACGACATTTGTCGGTTTTCAAAGTACCACTTGTGAAATGGGAAGTGGATACAAGTTAGTGCAGGATATGTTTTTTATACTTTATTGTACACCATATTTAAAAAATGATATAAACAACATTCAAGTGGCGGTCATATCGCTCAAGGCAATCCGTTACAGACAACCGTGTGAAAAGATAGGCAGATAAGTCGCCCGTCTAGTCGTCGCTGATAAAGCATTTACACAACCCAGCAGCTTGTACAGTGTAAGATCAGTCTATAAAATAAGTGAAATGCACGTGGATTTTCACTCTTGGGTTACTAAAAGGATTTCGAATGCGTATGAGACTTTGAGTTGCGGGGTAGAGAGAGGATTAAAAAATATAGGAAAAAGGAGAGAGATAATATTATATTGTGTATTCCGGCGAAGGCGTATGGGTAGCCATAACACTGTCATATTTGCATAAATTAAATAGAGAGAGAGAGAGAGAAATATAAATATGATACAGACATTTCAAAGTAACTCAAGTTTATTGAGTTGCTCTTCCGTGAGATCAAGGATGGAAAGAAGAAAGGATTGAGCAAGCGATATTCTATTGGCAATGGGTAGGACAATAACCTGCGCTTGAGATGGATTTATATAAAGTCCATAATATTCTTTATGTCAACCACTTAAGGGTTCTTTCAAAGCTGTGGGGAAAGTCACACTGGAAATAGAGTGTTTAGGGATATCAAAAATATTGGGAAAGATTTAGTCATAAATAGGGATAGTCATAATAATATATACATCAAAACCACCTTTTACATCGATAACCGCGATCAGCGTAATATTCTGATCTGAACAACTTGCTGCTTGTGTGGTTATGAAGAATACTTACAAGGGTCACAAGCCGATTGAAATTGTAGATTAAGGCAAAAGAAGGTCTTTATTTAATTTTTATTTTATTTTTTATTTTTACATATACATACGAGTATATGTTATAAAAAATATACATATAAAAACAAAAAAAAAGATTTACCCTCCGGTGGTAAAGCTCAAGACCCAAGCCACCGGCGGTTAGGGAGATAAAGTTAGGAACCTTCTCACAATGCGTGCCGTGTCCAGTAATACGGCCTTCTGTATCTGACTCTTGGTCCAACAGCCAATTGAGAGCCTCTGTAGATGTTGGTCGAGGCTCTTCAGTATCAATCCATGCGCAGAAACGACAATTGGACAGTAATTGTTGAGTACATCCCACATGTCGATACCTTCGTGTGCCAAATCTAAATATTTGGACATTTTGTCCTTTTCAGCTTTTACAAGGTTATCTTCATGCAGAATAGTAACGTCAACAAGTATAGCCCGGCGCGCCAATCGATCTATTATCACAATATCAAGCTTATTGGCAACAATAGTCCTGTCTGTAATAGCAGACCGATCCCAGTACAGCGTTGCATGACCATTTTCAAGAACTGCTTGGGGAACGTACTGGTAATATGGTACTTCAGGAGTCACAAGTACATATCGAAGAGCAATTTGCTGATGTATGATCTTGGCGACTAGGTTGTATCTATGCAAATACTCGCCGTTAGCAAGAAACGAACAACCGGAGATAACATGCCTGATGGACCCGTGGCATGCCCGACCGATGTCGACATTATCTACACCAAACTCCAACTTATTATATTATTATTATAAAACAGAAAGGTAGGGGTTCTGTTTCATACTCGTTTTTCTTTTATTGTAGATCGGTGTAAGGTGTAGTAAAAGTGTTACAACAGCCACTGACATGAATGATGAAATGCACTCCATAAGTTTATGATATTATATCGTATAGGTTAGGATTCTTAAAAAGCGGCAACATTCAATGGTTTCCTAGGTACCTACGTAAAAACCTCTTTCGTTAGTGATAATTAACATATTTGATATTTTTTTATGTAGGCCATTTATTATAAACGAATAAAGTGCAAATCCGTGGATTTACCTACTTATCAATTGATAGGTAGTGGTTCTATCTATATCTATATCAGCCCATATACATCCCACTGCAGGGCACGGGCCTACTCTACAATCGAGAGAATCGATTGAGAGTGGTTAGGCCATATAGTCCACCACGCTGGCCTAGTGCGGGTTGGCAGACTTACATACCGTAGAAATTCTTTAAAATCGCTACGGTATGCAGGTTTCCTCACGATGTTTTCCTTCACCGTTAAAGTGCGTGGTTGACTATCAATACACACATAACTCCGAAAAGTCAGAGGTGTGCCCTGGGATTTGAACAGGCCACCACGCACTCTAGATAGTTAAATAACCATATTTTATGTATAGAAATGGTAGATGTATTAGTTCTATACCAAAATAGCTACCTAGGTATTTTAATTTTTGAAAAGCAAGACTATATTAGTGTGGGATGATTAGCCCTATAACCGATGGTGTACCGCACCTATAGGTTTTGGTCATAAATCATAATCAAGGTAATAGCACCTAAGTAACAAATGCAATGCTAAAAAAATCGTTAGACACCCAGTTAACATCGAAAAAAACGGTAAAAAGTTACTTTGGGTTTTTTTTTACAGCATCGACTCGCTACAATCAAAACCTGATGCACATCATTGCGAACGCAATTCAGGTAGGTATGCCATTGTGATTTTGTCCTTCGTAATGTTTTTTTTTAATTATTATTGCGGTGATTGATGGCGAGACGAGCATGCCGTCCACCTGGTGTTAAACGATACGAACGCTCATGGACAGTAGCAAAACCAAACAACACCACAATTTACAAAGCAATGCTTGGCATTGCCCTGCGCTCACTATCCTGAGACATAAGATGTTAAGGCTCAATATGTCTAGTAGTTACTCTGGCTACAATGCCCTTCAAACCGGAAAACAACAGCGCATTTACACTGCTGTTTGGCGGGAGAAATAGACATTGCCGTTGTGCCTACCCAGGCGGCATCTTACATATGAGAGACCTACCACCAGTAAGGGGGTGTTTTTACAGCATCGACTCGCTACAATCAAAACCTGATGGCACATCTCTGCGAACGCAATGCAAGTAGGTACCTATACCATTATAATTTTGTTCTTCGTAATGTATAGGTATTTGTCATCAATAAACTAAGTACCTATGTTAGTACCTATTACCTAACAATTCTTCGTTTAATAAATATCTAGTAACCTAAAGCTATTTTAGTTAGGTACCTAGATAATATGTTGATCTTGTGACAAGACAGAATTTTCCTACGAACATGAACCTTGAGAGCCTCTAAAATCTAACCTTAAAAAATTGTTTTGTCCAGCAACAATGAGAGACGTAATTAAAATTTCTAGTATAGCTTACATATATTAAAATTATCTTTATGTAGGATAATTCAAAACTAACCCTGCTTCGAGATTGCAGATACCAATTTATTTACCTTTAGGCATTTATAAATAAGTACTTAATAATGATGATTTAAATTAAATGGCATAATTTTTATTAAAGTTTATTAAGTGGATAATTCCAATTATTATCCAGCAAGATTATCACTTTTAACGTATACCTTTACTTATAACTTTTTTAACAAAAGAATAAAATTAGTAATAGAGACAATTCTTATTTAGTCGGCAGCAGTCCGGTTAGAATAATTCGCGGGATTAATAATAATAAGCGTGGACTAGTTGTATTACCTACAAATTTTATTTCCACGTATGATTTCACAATAAAAGAATTGACATGACCACACAATGTCAACATCGTCAGCTGACTCAGCCCATTTGAGTTTCATAAATAGGTACGCATGTAAGTTGATATTGTAATTTCATAATTTGTGTCCTGATATTCAAACACAACCTTTTATTATCCTATAATTTTGCATGCATAAAACAAGGAAATTAAATATACTTCGAAAACTTGTACGTGAAACGAAACTTTCGTTTTGTGATCGTATACCAAATCATTCCATTCGTTCATTCCATGTTAGCAGCAGCAAAGAAAGTACTAAGGGTGGGTTGCAGAAAATCTGACGTTATTGTTAAAGGTAAAGTTAACTTTAGCAGTGACAATAACAATGACCACGGGATAGAAAATTCTTTTGTTGCACCATTGTCATAATTGTTATAGTTAAAGTTAAAAGAGTGACCAGTGAAATGATGCGATGTGATTTTACGTCGGAATATATCAGCGTATTTTTGTAAATTGTTTTAAAGTACAGGTTATAATTCAAATCGATACACAAATGACAATTATCAATACAGAGAACACACACAAATAACGAAAGATAACCGTGACTTTAACAATAACCGCCCGAAATTGAACGGTTAATGTTAATGTTATACGTGACGTCATTTTAACAATTGTTAATTTTATGCAACCCGAAAATTGCATAACCGTCGATTTGACGGCTGATTAGCCCTCAGTTAATGTTAAAGTTATTTTCTGCAACCCACCCTAAGTAATCTGTGGCAAAGAATAACTAACAAGAAAATTTAGCAGTTGCATGTAACTTTACTGCATAGTCTGTGGATGTATCCTTTATGTAAACACTTTTGTGGCCTATAATATTTGATTACTATAGGAGTTTTTGCGTAATATACTTTTCTATGAATTGATGTAGGTTATGTTTACGTGTGAAGATATATTTGGTTTAATTTGGTATTTTCATTTCCGAACGGATATACATTGTCTTTTTTTATCTGTATCTAGTGTTTTAGAAAATTACGATCTGTGATTGACATCGGCTGGACTAATAGCGTAAAAAAAACATAAATATCTATAAAATAGTAATGATTTTGAGTGGATAAGGTATTAGGGTGTATAGATATCACGCTACAGTCATAACTATTCGATGTTTGTAAAGATTGAGGTGGCTTTAGAGCCACGTAAAACATCGTAATAGCGCTGGCGGCCATTTTGTCTGCGTCATAAACATTGACTTTTCGTTTATTATTGTGGTAAGTAAACATTAAAATATAGTGCATGTTTTGCTTGTTTTTCTTATTGCTTCAAGATAGTGGATTATTTATTTCCAGAATAAAAAAAAGGTTTTGTATAGATACGGTCGCCAATTAAAATTATATACGTAGTATTTACGTTGAAAATATTTGTAGTGCACAAGTACGCGTGATATAATAATAGGTATACGTGCTATATTAAAATAATTTCTCAGGTTTTGCACATCAATTTATTATTTTCGAAACTATGTAGTTAGTAGTTGTAGTACTTAACGCACGAGGTTGGGGGCATTCGACTGCCGGTCGTGGCCGAGTAAACAACTCAACCGTTGAGCGAGGATATAATACAGGGTTATCATGACTGCGACCGAAAATGAAGCCAGATGGTAGTATCAGTGACATCAGTCAGAGAAGGCAAATAAAAATTTCGCAAAAAAAAAATCGTTAATATACGGGGTGAATTTTTCAAGTGGGCGTGGATGGCCAAATCCGGAATTATGAGGAATAGTCAAAAATACTGAAAGGAGTCACGAGCCCGATTTTGATGAAAACTTAAACTGCATACTTGGCGAGAAATCGAACCCAATGATTTAGAAAAGAATAACACATGATATATTTTTCTACCATTCGGTAATGTTGCTTATAAGGATCAAGTTTTGTGAAGTAATGACATACGGCACACTCATTTTAAGCAAAATACTATTTTTTCTTCCGTTGCCTTAGTACCTAGTCTCCTGTATTGGGAGTGGAATAATCAAGAAATAACGCATAAATTGGTCGGAACAATTATTTCTAACACTTTATTACAGATGCCTCGCTTGGTTAGATTATAATTACGAAGCTCGTACCAATTACATCGTTGTTTATGATTACTAATATTTTTTGGAGGTGTTTAATGGTGAAGAAAGAACATAAAGGGGATTTGTTCAATACAAAAGCGCGAGTGACACTACACATATGCATCCACCAGATCAAATCTAACATTATTCATTGAATCCACGTTTAAATCACAGAGTTTAACATCTTGGTATCTTTTGTATAAAATATCTAACAAAATATGACAAATTCTTAAATTCTTCACACAACGCGAGAGACGAGGTGTTAAGGTTACGGAAGAAAAAAATTGAAATTTGCTAAAAATGAGCTCCTTCCTTTAGTTTGCCATATGTCATTAGTTCCCAGGATTTTATCCCTATTAGCAACATTATTAAATGATGCAATAAAACAGCATGTGTTATTTATTTCAAAATCATCAGGTTCGATTCCTCGCTAGGAATATTGATTTATCAAAAATCTAAGTATGCAGTTTTAGTTTTCATCAAAATCGGGCTCGTGACTCCTTTGAGTATTTTTCGCTCTTCCTCATAGTTTCGGATTTGGACATCCACGCCTACTCGAAAAACTCACCTGTATATTTTTTTACTTATCGTCGTATTTGGGTGATAAATACATAGTTTTTCTAAAATAATAATGTACACCTTTTTATTTTCAAAGACGCAATGGTAACTTGGTATTTACCACCCAAATAAGATAATATTTAAAAAATTGCAAAAAAAATTGTCGCTTTCTTTTTTTGCGAAATTTTTAGTTGCGTTGTTTGTAGTCACTAAAACTACTAACTGGCTTGGTTTTCGGTTGCAGTCTTAATATACCCGGTATATAAACCTCGTGAATTATAAAGTATGTTTTATTGATGCTAAAAGTAGTAGTAATAAACTTCTTTATAGATATCTAAATACTTATGTATAGTTTGTAAATAAGTACAGGCGTGTCGTGTAATTTTGGGGTTATGGCAGTAACGATTTTTTTTAAAGTATTTTTAGTGCACAGTATGGATTTTTAAAAACGCGTAAACGTAACATTAACAAAAGTAAATTAATAATTTGGATACTATAGTTAGTTATTTTGTGTTATAGGATGCAAACAATTAACTGGTTCTCTTAACGGTGCAATTAAACTCGGATAACGAATTTTTTCTGAAGATGTAAATCATATCTATTTAGAAATATAGTACCGACCGATTTAAAAAATAATAAACATCTGGTCGCAAAATTCGTGGAAATAGACATAATACCATTCGATCTTCGAAAGCTTAGAAAATTGTACAAAAATATTGATTACGAAGAGTTTCGTCACTGTCATTTTTTGGACGTTTAATGTATTTATGGGCATTTTGTGTTCATGCCACTTTTTTAAACTTTGCTTCGATATGGAAGTATATTTTAATAATGATTGTGTTGATTTTCAGCTCTTGTAGTTGCAAATGTCCTATAAATAGCCTAAATATAATAATCGCCTTCTGTTATTACGATGGAGAATTCTAACAAAAGCTGCTCTGTGCCACTGTGCCAGAATACATCGATTTCCACACCTCAAAAAGTATTTATTCCGGTACCGTTAAATGTAAAAATACGGAATCTATGGCTGAGGGTTGCAAAACGAAATCCCAAGGAATTGGCTGGTAACTCAAAGGTTTACTTCTGTGAAGATCACTTCAACGTAAGTTTTTATTATTATACATAAAAGGCATTTTAAAGTATAAAAAAATTGAAGAATTTATATTTATAATGGAAGGCAACCACTCGGGCGAGTGAAATAAGGTACCTAATTTTGGTTATTACGGATATTATGTTCTACTAACATATAGATATGTACTATTTACACTATGTACTATATTAGTTTTACACAATTTACTTAATATCTATAAAAAATACATATTTCGATAAAATATATTTCGATAAAAAATTACATGATTTTTAATTATTAACGCATCATTGATGTTCTTTATCTTACGTGTAACTCTAATAAAAATAGCTGATAGCAGTTGTTGTTTGTAACCACAACATCGACACTACTAAAAAATATTGTTAGTTTCAAATTTCGACGCTGCGAAATATTCAAGTAGGTATAGTCGTAATATATCGCACTAAATGGAAATAAATACATATGGCTTTTCGTGTATTTTATAGTATATTGATACTGGAACTGCTTTGCAAGCATTCACTTCATACCTGTACTGGCCTGAATATAGATTTATAGAGAGTATGAAAAATATTGTTGAGTATTAGATTTACATATATAAAGACCTATATTAGAATACGTAGGTACGTTAATTGTTGTTGAAGTTATTTAATAAAATACAGTATTGCAAACGCTTGGAAACAATAGTGTTTAAATGGTGAAACACTTGAAAAGCGTTCCTTTCCACGTCAACCTCACCCCTCCTTTATGATAATAATGTAACTGAATAGTAATCAACATCAGTTTATTGTGATGTGTGGGCATCAACTATTGTTTGCGAGGTTTGAAATATGTAGGGAAAACTGATCATATGTTTGAGCGTTATACGGTTATTCACACTTAGTGCGAATTCGCAAATGTATTTTTGATGTTTCTAAGTTATTTATGGTTAACGTTTTGCGTATATTTTATGAACATACAAGCATTAACTATCGCGTGATTAAATATTACATAAGGTGTCTAAATCAATATCATTTTCATTTTTATAAACATAACGCAAGGTGATTTTTTTTTCCATTTCAGCTAAAAACTGATACGACAAATTATTTACAATATGGCATGGGACTGAGTAAAAAAATCGAAATGGTACCGGGATGTGTGCCCACAAAGTTTGAATGTCAAATGCGTTGTAAAGAGATTCAGACGCCACGGACTGTCCAGGTTCCCACTACAAAAAAAATATTATTAGATTTAACCGGAGAACAAAAAAAACAAACAGAAGTAACATCAAGTGTTACGCACTCTAGCAATGAAATGAAAGTTACTGATTGTAACAATATTGATGCCCAAGAACAGAAAATTAACGCTGGTAAGCGTTAGCAAAACATTTTTTAATTCTTTTCTATATTTAATGAATCGTATGATCAAAATTTGTATGGCTTACTTTATAAATAATTAAATACACCCGACCGTCGCATACATAGTCCTGACCCCATACTAAGATCGAATCTTATGTCGTGGGTATCAGAAACTACGTGAGACTTTTCGGGTCTCACAAATACCCAAACCCGAAACAAATACCTGTGGTTCACACAAACATTTGTTTCGGTGCGGGAATCGAATCCGCGGTCTCGTTTCACAGCCGGCGTCTAACCAACTGCGCCCCGGAGGCTATAAATTTAATCATTATTATTTCTAAAAGTGCGTGGTGGCCTGTTGGTAATTGCATGGTGGCCTGTTGGTAACGGACCAGACGCGGCAGCCTACATGTTCACGGTGATCGCGGATTCAAATCCCAGGGCACATCTCTGACTTTTCGGAGTTATGTGTAGATTGATAGTCAATCACCACGCACTTTAACGGTGAAGGAAAACATCGTGAGGAAACCTGCATACCTTAGCGATTTTAAAGAATTTCTACGGTATGTAAGTCCGCCAACCCGCACTAGGCCAGCGTCGTGGACTATATGGCCTAACCACTCTCAATCGATTCTCTCGGTTGTAGAGTAGGCCCGTGCCCAGCAGTGGGAGGTATATGGGCTGATACAATACAACAATTTCTAAAATTAAATTTACAAATACAGGTTCATGTAAAATTACATAAGTTATGATTAACTCAAGGCCTTATTAAACGTATACCGTTGCAGATATTTTTGTTTAATATGTTATGTAGCCTTATGGCAAATTTTTCATTGAACAAATCAAAGCCATAAAGAAATTACTAAGTGCCATGAATAAAGACCAGTCATGCCCTGTCTGTATATCTAATGCAAACAAATATTCAAGAAAGTAGTTTTTAACATGGTTGGGACACCGAGCGTAATATTTACGCTTTTGTTATAATAAAATAAATCATACCATAATCATATGTATTTTCAATTTACTAATATTGTATGTCATTTGTGAAAAACTTCTATAGGGACAAACTTACGCATACATTCATAATTAAATAGTCTTTTTCCAGGATACATACTCATAGGTAACATTTTTTTATTATAATAAACGCCCTTTTTGCTTCAGGTTTGTCTGAAAAAGTGGATGAAAATCGTAAAGTGTTTATATCTGATATAACAAGAAGCTCGCCCGTACAAAATAGTTGTCTTTATGATCTCATAAAAATAGTACCAGCGAAACCCGCCGAAGTTCGACCTCTGGAGAGTGAATCATGGGATTTCGTCCCAAATTGTGATAAATATTATGTACCAAAGAAAAAACCGAGATTAAAAGTAAGGACTGTAAGGAGTGTAAGAAAAGAAATTGAACAAGATATTTATAATTATCTACCAAAAGCGTTAGAACAACAGAAGTGTAATTTATTTAAAAAAATAATGGATGGATTGGCATGGAGCGCAGAAACACAGTTAATGGCCAAAAACATATTAAGATCTGATCAACCCATATCAAGATCTTCCTGGCAGATGTTGATGAACATAAATCCAGAAAAACATTTACATTCAAAACAATTTGTTTTGTGGAATGGAAAGCGTATTCAGATTAATGGAAGCAAAGGAGGGGGAAATAAATTTATTTACAATTACGATCTAGGTAAACCAAGATTGCAACATGTTATTGCAGCTAAAACGAAGATACCAAATAAGAAAAAAGGATTGCTACAAAATTCACTTACCGTAAAATTTAAACCTGGGCCATTAAGAAGAAAAAAATATCTTGATGATTCTCATCAAAAATATCATATTGGTGCTACGGAAATAGTAAGTTTACCTAAACCTGGTTTGGATATACAGCCCTTTTATGGTATGACTTTGGAGTCCGGTATTGCCAAATTTGTTAATAGCTTGCGAAATGAAAATGGTATAATATCTAAAAAGTGGGCGGAGTTTGCAGTTTCAATGCTTGGTTCTGTACAGAAATCAAAAGCGGTACAACAAAATCAGAATGAAATTGTTACCTTTGATTTAAAGTATAAGGGCGACCAGAACAGAATTATTATGCGACGGGATTTTGAAGACTTGAAAGATGCTTTGGAAAAACTAGATGAACATGCTTTTGTACCGCCTAATAAATTAGAGGATTCAGTTATAGAATCAGAAATAAAAGATATGATGGATAAAATAATAAATACTGTTGAAATAAGTTTAGATCAAGAAAATATGTATTCTGGAAAAGATGAAGTTAGAGATACTATTTGTGACGGGCCTTTGAATGCTAACACTTCTAAATTAAAAAGAAAATATTGCGAATTAGGTAGACTTGACGTAACTGTTATAAGACTGCCTGAACATGATGGCGACCAAAAATCAAGTTACTGTGACAAACCGTTTTGTACATTAGGTTGTGTCTGCGCATCATTAGAATGTTCACATAATATAAAAACTCACTGCGGTCTTGCCGGATGCATGTTCCAATGCACTTGCGATTTTTCTCGATACATGGATGTCAATATATTAAAGAGTGGGTGTTCTGATTTCATACCAGGCTTAGTCAATTTAGACACCGAAATAAATTTAAAATTGGCGAAGGAAGAAAAAAAATTTCGTCAAACTGTTATAGTTTCCGGGGAAAATAGTATATTGTTGAAAAGACAAAAAAGAAATTGGAAAGTTTCAAAGAAATACGATGACTTTTATTCTAATTTAAATTTGAAAGCCGACAAGAAGACTGAAATCGTATTGTCAATCGTTAACCTAAATTGTAAAGATATTGAGCCTTGGTGCATGGTTCATAATTTATACAAATGTTTTTGTAAAGGGAGATTTACAGAAACATCTATTCAGGATTTTATTGAAGACAATGTTCAAGATACAGTGCCAGTAGAGAAGAGCGTAACTGTAAATACCAAGTCACTTGAAACAGACGATGACATGGATAGTGTGCCTTGTAAAAATGCGTCGGAAAATAGTAAAACAAACATCTTAAACGCAAATATTATGAAAAAACCTCCGGTCCCGGATAGTTCAAATCACTATAATAAGTATATTTGCGCAAGAACTCTTGAATATCAGGGAAGAAAATATAGTGACGAATATTATAAAAATACAAATAATAAAATTAAAGAATTGGAACATAACGACCGGAAGTTAAAGACAAAATTAACATTAATAATTAAAAATTACGAAAGTGTAAGTAAAACTAAAGTAAAGGAAAGTACGTCTTCTGATCCTGTGGTAGATATGGTAAAAAATGCACGTGATAAATCAGAAATCGGAAATCTACCCGGGATACCTCTTCCTGAAGGCCCAGATCAATCAAAAATAGTAGCATGGCTTGAGTCCAATTATAAGCTCTGTAAACAACGGCTAAATCAAGATATTACAAAAACAAGTTTAGAACCACCGCGTGAAGGAAAGCTTACTTTATACACGTGGGATTTTATTTTACATAGATACAAGCAAGGGAAAAACTTCTTTATGGTGTCTAAAATGGAGCCGTTCCGTGTATTTATTGGAATTGATGGCAAAAACAGTTTATTCGCAAATTGTATAAACATTAGCCATATAGAGTTGGCTGATGTGCATAAGTTTCCAGTTACAGTTAAAAATATTTTAACTAGCGCCTGTGACTCTCAAGAAGACTTTTGTATTTTAAATGGATTCACTGATTGTTGGGAAATTATCGGTTCAGTATCAAAACTAAGCGAAAAATGTGAAACTAATTCAGAGGACGATAATGTCCTTACAACGAAACATGTCTTTTCGGCTAAGTCATTATCAACAGAAATAAAAAATTTGAATAACAAATCAGAGAATTCACAAACCAGTGTAATAGTAAAAAGCCATTCCACGTACGAGTCGTCGAAATGGTTTGTTATGACGGTAGAGAACGATTTTAATGAAATACAGTTTCATACCAGGGGATTCTTTGTTACATACAGTAGTATAATAAAAGCTATAAACGTTGCTCGAGGAACAGGCAAGACTGTAAGATTATCGTCTCAAAAATGCGCTGATAAGGGCAGTGGTCCACAATTTGGTATATACGCAATACCAGACGCTAAAGAATACTGTGTATTTGTTGGACCCTATGAAATGGATGAGCAATTAGGCATTGAAACTGTAAAAAATATTTTATATGCGAGTAAAGATAAAAAAACACGTGGTGTGTGGATTACAACAGATAAGCTGGAGAATGGAAAAGTAATTGATAATCCACTATCATATATGCCCTCTTCTTGCTTGCAGAAAAAAGATGTGGTCGACCTAGATAATAATGACTCGATATCAAATATAAATTTACACTATCCAGAATCTTCATCAAGTCAAATCAAATCTGTACAAGTTGAAACTCGTCATGAATTTTCTGACAGTACAAAAATACAAACGAAATTAACAAAACCAATAAAAATTCGAAAATCTCAAGATTTTTACCATATTGCATCAAACGGGGCGCTGAAAAAAGTTTTTTTTAAAACTCCAAGGCATTTACAAGTATCGAAATCAACTTCATTTAATTTAACAACCACATCGTCTATGATAAATTCAACAAATATTAGCGATACCAGTGATATTCTAATAAATTCCTCAAGTTCCGATACTATGACCGAAGAAGAAAACTTTTCAACAACATTATTTGATACATATTCAGATGATGAACTCGATGAATCGGTAAGTCCTAAAAAAACTTTAAATGTTGAAAGGCCATTGCCTGTTGAAATAAACGAAAAGCATTCAGAAAAAAATAATAAAACGGAAACAAAGAAGATGTTTATTTTAAAACCAGAGGAAATCAACAAAAAAGTCTTGCAGCACTGGCCGGACGAACCAGCATCGATGAATAGTAAACAAGGCGAAGAAACGTTTCTCGATATGGACATAGAAAATTTTCTTGCTAACTCTATAGAGTGTCAGTCCCCTGACGATGAAGTGTTAGTAGTTTCCGATGACTCAGACGATGAAAATTGTAATCAAACTGCACGAGAAGATATCTTTCAAGAAGTTTGGATACAATGCACAAATATTGAAAATTTTGGTTGTATTAGGGGACGTAAAAAATCTGCAAATTTGTTAAGTTTTGAGTTCCCTGGATTTAAACCAACAGATTTTTACGAAATCCAGGAAGCATTCACCAAAATTAATCAGTAAGTCGCTACAATTCAACTGTATACTACGTTGCATTGCGCCACCAAAAATAGTTTAACTTTTGATTATGCCATGCAGTTATAAAGAGTAACAAAAAAACTCTGTCTGATCGATAAAGTGTTCTGTTTAAAAGATACGCTTCACATACTATGTTAAAAATATCCCTAATAGGTAATGTCCCTATAATGTCGTAGGTAGTCCAAGGATGGTAAGTAGGGTGGACACCACACTTTTACCACCTCTTACTTATAATGGCTCAATTATTGCTTGGAGTCCTGTGGTAAAAGACCTAGGCATACTGATCGATTCCTCTCTGAGCTGGCGTGTCCAAGTAACTGCAGTTTGCCAGAAGGTTACAGGGTCTCTAAGAGTTCTTTATCGCCTTAAGAAATTCCTCCCAGTGAAAACCAAGACAATGCTTGTGCAAGCCTTAATATTTCCTATAATCGACTATGGTGATGTGTGCTATTTTGATCTGAATGCAGAACACCTCAATAAACTTGACCGGCTTCTTAATAACTGCATTCGATTCATTTTTTATCTTCGAAAATATGATCATATTTCTTCGTTCCGCTCACAGTTAAAATGGTTACCCATACGTCAACGTCGTTCTTTACACGCCCTTACAACACTCTTCTCTATTCTTATGTCCCCTACTCCACCTTCTTATTTGATTTCCCAATTTCATTACTTAGGGAGTAACCATAATAGGAACCTTCGCTCAGGCAATAATTTCCTTCTGCAGTGTCCTTCACACACCTCTAACTTCACTCATTTTTCCTTCTTTATACAATCAATACTTCTGTGGAACGCACTCCCCCTCGAAATCAGGTCGTCTGGTACTCGTTTGACATTTAAAGCGAAAGTTCGACAGCTGTTCTTGAATAAATTGGCAGAATAATTTCAGTATTTATGTAGTTTATGTATGTACATATTATATATTTATATATTTAATATTTATAGCGATTTTATTTATGTAGATGTGTATGTAAATATAGATATATATTATTCAACCTATGCATAATATACACTACTCACAAAAATTCAAGGATATTTTTTTTGATCCATTTTTTTTGGTGTTTTTTGAGAGTCTGTATCTTGGAGAAAATTGATTGTTAAGAAATTCAGAAAATAAACCTTTGAAGCTTGAAATGTCTATTTTGCAAATCTGTGCTCTATTTCTTGATGGCTCGCTTAGTTGATAAGCAATCGTAAGAAAACCAACGAGAAAAAAATAATCCAATTTTTTTCTGGATTTCAAAACCCTGCATTTACATGGGTAGTGTTTTTTTTGTGACATCATTATAAAATTCCCGTAGATAATTTAATTGCCTTTAATTTGATATACCAGTAACCTCCGTGACATGATTTGCAGCTGACTTATGGTAAATCAAAGTAAAAATGGCCTATCACACTTTGACATTGGATTACTCCATGAATATCAATCATGGGGAAAACAAAATCAGAATTTTAGTAACTTCAAAACATGCTTTATAAGTTTGTATTAAAGTCTTATGATAATAAATAGTATTTCTAAGTAAAATTGTTGACTGAAAAAAGGCAAAAATACGGTTATTTATGGATATTCGGAAAACACTGCATATCTTTGGATAAAAGAAACGAACGAAGGATATCGTCGGTAACTTTTCAACCTTAAAGTATTCTAAAGACCCTCTGAAAATTTCGAACTGCTCCGATTTATTTATCTTAGTGTTTGGATGGTTTAAACTTACTGTATTCAGCAAAAATCGTCGTAATGAGCATTTTTCTAGATAGACATTTCAAGCTTCAAAGTTTTAGTTTTTGAATTTCTTAACAATCAATTTTTTCCAAGATACAGACTCTCAAAAAACACCAAAAAAAATGGATCAAAAAAAATATCCTTTAATTGTTGTGCGTAGTATTTATTCTATAAATATTTATAGCTTATTACTATTAATTTTATTTTTACTATTTTCATTTAGTTTATGCGCCTACTTCAATTTCTCTGCACGTCCCTATGGTTGACTGGGAGAGAATGCCTCAGGCATTAAGTCCGCCGTTATACATTGTATAAAAAGCATTAAAAAAAAAAATATGGAAAATCACGTGACACTGCTATCAACCTGTATGTACCTGCTATGTACCGGCGCGGCGGTGCATCGATTCATCGCTGTTTCAAAAGGAGCCGATACAAGAACCGATACGCATTCAAACACACCGACATCGAAGACGGTGTTATCAGCATTTAAAACATTGCTAGATTTTAGGGTAATATTGTTACTAAAATCAAAAATGTGTAGTATAACTTACGATAATTATGTTATCCTTAATTATACATATATATATTTTTAATACTACAATTGAAATACCAGAATGCGCGTCTTGGATCGGACATGGTTTTTTTTTTTGTCATAGTGTATAAATCAAATGATATTAACTGATTTATTGCCTAAGAGAAGTTAAATTATTATCGTTTCTAATTTTAATTGTTAATAATTCATTTTCAGAGTATTATCAAGAAAGATTTATATTCCAAAAAATTTTAATCTCCAGTGGGAAGTAATTGAAACAGAAAGTCAACTAAAGAATAAAGACATTTTAAGAGAAGAAAACCTGGGATCCGATTTTGTAAGTACTTATATTTAATTATTTTAAATGAAATAAATAGCCAACATATTCCATTCTGCAAGCTAACTAATGTAAAATACTTGTTTTTAGGTTTTGACTAAACAAGGAATACGACACAAACAAGAACTATTAAACAACAAGACATTAATAAAAAAATATATAAAACTTACTTGAAATGATGCTTTCTTCAAGAAGTAATAAGGTTAGTACCATCATTCAAAGGTTTTCATATAAACAGCTTCCATGACGCGGTTGAGAGCCTGCTGTGATACGAGGGGCCGTCGCGCGAGTTCGATCACAACTCTGAGACAAGGGTCGTTTTCAAATTTGGGGCCAAAAAAGTACCGATTTCATGAAATTTAACTTTCTTAATTTTTCTATAATTTTTGTATTCGGCTAAGTTCAGAATAAAACACACTTCATCATAATCAACTCGATCACTCATTTATTCAAATAATACGCAATAATCAACAATTTCAGAGACACAAATGAGTCACATAATTTGCCTAATGATTTTTTGTGAAATACTGTTGAGATACTTGGTTACACTAATGAGAATATGATTTTGATTGAAAGTTATTTATAATAAATGTAATTAAAATATTAATAAAATATTGGATTTTGAACATAATCATAATACTGGGGTTTTCTGCTAGAAATTTCTTATGTAAATTTGTCATTGAATCTAAAAGATAACGTTTTTGTTTGACTTTTCATTTTTTTATTCTTATATTTTTTTTGCCGGGAGTAATGCGACTATTTATTTCGTCTTCATAAAAACTTTCGACATATTTTTGGACATTCAAACCTTCATTCTGTATTTTTTTTCTGAAACCGTTGTCTAAGACATACTTTACGAAGACCTGTGGAAAGTTTAAAATGTGTGAATTTCTTTCTATCAATTAAATTTGTAATAGCTCGTTTTTGTTTTCTACTGGCTGTCGAAAATTTTTCTGTTATCTGTTCTAAAATTCTATCAAATGTTTGTATTTTGCCTCTTTCCTGAGCCACATTATTTTTAATTTCATTATTAGTTTGTCTTGTTAGTTTTAATATTTTTCTGTGTAAAATCCTTATTTTGGCTTTTTATTTATTTAGCAATTGCATAAAACTTTGTTTTTGTTTTCTCTGTTGTATTTTCATTGTTTTAATCCTCTTCATTATTTTAATTCCCTTTTATTTGTTTTTTTTTCTTGTTCTGCCGCGTACAACGGATCAACACTGCAGTTGACCTCCGCATCTTCATTTCCTTCTTCTATAATAGGCGAGACGACAGTATCAAAAAATTAAAGATTTTATGTTTTTAAGGGAAAATACGTATTACAAGGATTTCAAATCTTAATTCAGTTTTGGGACGGGGCGTCAAACGTAGCGTGGGACGTCCTTTGGCCAGATGGCGGGACGACTTGCATAAAAGGGCCGGCAGCGACTGGATGCGTAAAGCAGCAGACCGGGCTCTGTGGCGTACCTTGGGAGAGGCCTATGTCCAGCAGTGGACTGCAACGGGCTGATGATGATGATGATGATGATGAATTCAGTTTTAATCTATACTTGGAGATTAATAAGATTTTAAATAAAATCAAAGTACAAAATATAGCAATCGGCCATTTTGACAAAAACGCTCTTCACAACGCATGATGTCACGCCTATGTAAACATGACGCATTCGCTGCGCATAGACCACAGATATAATAGTACACAATGACATATTTACCTAGTAGTGACATCAAAGCGGACGCCATGACACCTACTAGCGTTTTTTGTGCACTATTGAAAAATTATTAGAAAAATGGCTTAAAACTGTGTTAAGCCTTTGTTAATTCTTGAAATATAGATATTTTCGTATATAATAAATGTGTGCCCATATTTTAGAATATAATTTGAAAATCATTCGTCTCGCCTATTGTAACAGATTCAATAACTCGTTGAACTACTTTCTTTTTATAATACTTTTTAGCGCTCTCTTTCCATTTTCTTCTTTGAATCCGTTGTTCCCGTGGACTCATTTCATTAATGCTATTATTTTTTTTATTTTCTTTTATTTTCAAGTAGTATTGTCTCTTTTTTTCCTGATCAGTGGCATATAGCTCAGGATTTTTTTTATATTTCTCCCTTCTGGCCACTCTTCGTTTTTCTAACTCTTCCTCGCTCCTTTGTTTTTTCATTTTTGTCATAGTTAAAAGTAATATTTTACCTAAATAATAAACAGAATATAGGTTTGTTATTATTATCATTTGTATGCCATTTCATATCATTCGTGTGACTCGTGAAACGATACGAATGAGAGGGACACAAATGAGATTTTTACAAGTTTTTCGAATTTACTGACCAAGCGGAACTTTCTAGAATATTTACAACATTGAAATCGTAATATGCACACAACACTTTATTTATGGTAATAAAATGAAAACAAAACATCTTGAATCAAACACAATATGTCGCCAAACACTAATGATGTAATTTTTGTACAAGTTGAATAATCTTATCTGATATTTAGATTTTTTCCTAAATTAATAACGTACACGACTGCATACCAAGCGTGCTCGAGGCCAAATCAAGGCTCAAAAGTCTTGCGGGACCAGGAGTGCGGTAAAGGGCGGTATCCAGCTCGATTATTACACATTTAATGACGGGGACACAAATGAAAATTAAAAAACGAACTTTCTAAAAACCCTTCGAAATCATAGTTTTTATGTGTCTAAAAATGTGTTCATATAGGATTTATTTTCTGTTAGAGTTATTTTATTACACGAAATTATTAAAATTCTAATTTTCAGTTCGTATTAATGAAATAAAATGTAAAGAAGTTGGAATTTGAATTTGGAACCAGTGCTACGAATGAGATTTTAACTAGTTTTATAGGCATAACTCCTAATTTTATAGGTCTTATAAAGATTTAGTAATTGGACAACGTGTGTGTTGTCAAGACAACTAATTCACAGTACTTTGATTTAGGGTAACATCAAGGTTACAAGAATTAAATCAAAGAATTCACTTTTGGCCCCAAATTTGAAAATGACCCACAAATATTTATTTCAGGTTTAGATTTTGTGGGACCAATGAGTCCCTCGTAGTTTCTGATACCCGTGACAGAAAACTTAGTGTCTTAATGTGGGTTCAGGACTATGAGTGTGGCTGTTGGGTGTATTTATACCTATTAATAATTAATTTATTAAGTTTCGCGTCTTTAATTTTATACGTTGTCTCCAGGTAACAGACATGTTACGACTTGAAGAGGAATGTGCGAAACTTGAAAATCAGAACGATAACCTATGTCCATACATATTATAAACACTCAATAGTGAAATGCTAAAAAATAAAAAGGTCATTTTAAAGTCGATAGGTAAGTGATGCGTCAAACGAAACCAAACAGGATTTGACCGAAATACTGAAAACAATAATTTCCATCAGTGAATGTGCATACGGATATAATGTATTACGCAAAGAACAGCTTCAAACACGATTGTTGTCAAGCCTGAACTATCTATTTGCTTTTGTTTCCAAAATTTATTTTGTGTTGTGTACGTAGTTACTTATGCTTCTATTTATAGTTTAGCTATGCAGCAACCAAATTATTGGTGTTTTATTTACAAATATGTTTAAACAGGGGCAACAAATATGTTTTAACATAATATCGATGGGGCGATATTATTAATTGAGATTCTGCTAACTCAACAAAAATCAAGCAATTTCATTTTTAAAAATATCAATATTTTTTTATTCTTTTAGCGTCCCATAGTTTAGTTTCCCTTATTTTTTCATCTAGTACCTATGTGATTAAGTAGGTAATAGTGCTTTTAACAATAGATACATAGGTACTTTAGACAATACCCAGAAGGATATAGAGATGATTTTTTGCCCTTTTCATGTAGTTGAACAAATCACATTTGTCAATAAGTAGTACAACATAACCTAGGTTTCAGTCCTAATCCTTAACGTATTTGTGATATTTTGTTAATGCGTTCAGAATTTGTTCTCAATAAAGACTGATCATTAAATTATAAGCTGAAATATGTGTGGAGGCGATTGAGTTGCTGTCTTGTTCATGCTTGTCCTATTTTCTCTACCTATTGTAGACTGTGTAAAATATACATCAGTGTGTCAATTCTATGTTTAAATAAACCAGGTGAAACGAAAAACACCTGCTTTTGAAGCTATTTCCATATATTAATAACTAATCTCACTTTTCACTTAAGTGTCTTGCTCCCACGTGCCATTGAATTTTATATTTTTGACGTAGGTAGAGTTGATCCATTACTATGCCTTTCGTAAACGTATCCTTTGTCAATCTAAAATATTTTGAATTGTAGAAGTTTCTTGTTTCAGGGGATAAGAGTTGACTGCTTAACATTTTCTATGTGACTCACGTTGACTTTTTATTTAAGGACTTAAGCTTGTCGAAAACTTCATGTATTGCTATAAGACGAATTTCTCGTCATTTTTGATGTTTCCAACCTAACGGTTGTGTTTTATGGTTTTAACGCTTATTAAAATTCCAAGCTCTTGCCGTCTATTATACTAAGAAATAGCTAAGGGCGAAAGTCTTCTTAAGCTCTTATATTTTATCTATGGACATTCTCCAAAAAAATTTGACCATTTTACTTGCTCTATTTGGTAAAAAAACAGTATAGCAACACTTCCAACAATATTGTCTTCAATTAGTCTTTTATCTAAATACAATAAGATATAATTTAATCTAGATCAGACTTTCATCGAATATAATTATTTTTATGTTTGTACGAACAAAGATTTTGGAAAGCTTTATTTTCGTTCTTTCGCAAAAAAATAATAAGGCGTAGGTATAATGTAACATATTATGTACGTAATGTAAGGTTTTTTAAATTTGGTATAGTAAGCAATAATATTAAGTGTTGAAAATTTAAGGCAATACAACTTTATTATAGACTACAAATTGAAAAAGAAATAATTTGTGAGTGTGTGAATGTGTAGATTTGTCATGTCTTCACACCGTACTGGCTTAATGAGTTTGAGCGAAATACAACATGGAAATAGTTTATACCTACCCTGGATTTAGGTAGTACAGGGTTATAATATTGTTTTTCTTTTCTTTCCAAAATATTAAAGTGTTAAGGTGTAAAGTTTTACTGGTGGTAGGTCTCTCATATGTGAGAGGCCGCCTGGGTAGGTACCACCGCAATTTCTATTTCTCCCGCCAAACAGCAGTGTAAATGCACTGTTGTGTTCCGGTTTGAAGGACATTGTAGCCAGAGTAACTACTGGACATATCGAGACTTAACATCTTATGTCTCAGGATGGCGAGCGCAGTGGAATGCCAAGCAATGCCTTGTAACTCATGGTGTTGTTTGGTTTTGCTACTGTCCATGAGCGGTCGTATCGCTTACCATCAGGCGAATGGCAGGCTCGTCTCGTCATTTATAGCAATAAAAAAAAAAAAAAAAAAAAGTTCAAAGGGAATTTGTTATAACACACGTTTTATGAGTTTCTGATTTGTCGTGCGGGCACATTCTTGCGCATTCTGCTATTGGCACCCGGCGCGGCGCATACAACACAGTCGGCGGGTAATATTGCGCTCAGTGTTCATAAGTAAAGTATTTTAATAGATCATTTCGTTTAAAATTGAGATTATTTGACTTCGGGTCGAGAGACTAATACTCAATCCTCATTTAAATAAGTTCCTCGTTGTATACCTTACACTCCGTAATCCGTATGACACTTGGTCTTATTAGGTATGGAATGGGGTGGAAAGTAAAATCCCGGTTAAATTATAATACGTGGTGGTTTATCTGTCTTTGCTTAGTATTTTAAAATTATTATTGTAAGTGTCTAATTATAAGTAAATAGTTTATAAGTTGTTATTTTAAAATAACTATAACAAAATATGCTTTCTTGTGTATTCATCTTAAGTATAAATAAGAAACTGTGATACTTGTAAATAGAATATACTTACTTTGTTTCAACTTTAGTTGTTTTTTTATGCCAGATAAGGCAAACGGCACACCTGATAAGTGACTTTGTTAATCTTAATTGGGGTTATATTTATGATCTATTTTTCGTCCTTGCTATTGTCGGTAGATTGGGTCGGCATGCGAAAATACTACGCATCTATTGGCGGCAGCACTGCTTTGAGGGGACCAATTCTTCAGTAAGTGCTTATGCTGTGTAACGTGCTGACACGATTACAGTAGAAATAAAGTATCATAATTTCCCCTCTCAAATCGCTGATAAATGCCACGGGAGCTCCTGGGTCAATCGCGTATTCTCCAATGGTGTTGATAGAAACAGACGGCGTATCGCGCTTGCAATAGATGTGATAGAGAGATAGAAGCTCATGTAGCTATGATTATGAGTGGTTTTAATGTCAGAGATACAAAATTAAAATTAATTATGGATGAGACCACAAAAGACCAGGAATTACAGACATTGTTAAAATATATTAGAGACGGCTGGCCTCAAAATAAAAACCCAAGCTTGGACATAATAAAAACATAATACAACACTGCGCTGCGGACAAATTAAGAAAATACAGCCAAGAATAAATGTTATTGCGTGAAATAAGAAAAATAAGGTTCACGTGTTTCCCGCGATGATGCAACAAACACAAGGTGTTTAAGGCTTCAAATCCCCAAAACCTTTGGAAAGTCTAAATGCGGAATTAGAAAAAATGGAAGCAGCAGTTTGAATTTTATAGAATAACTACGGACGCGCAAATATGAATATTGACCAGGTACAAGTTGCCCTATTACTGCATGCATTGGCGTTATGAATATAAATGCAGTCTGCATTGATATTTAATCACAAGTCCCAGAGTTGAACGGCTTATGGCAAGAAATAAAACTAGCACATTTTGCTATCAAGTGTGGCAATAGAACTGTGATAGTGGCGGTTAGGGAGCAAAAAGTAGGGGATAGCCTCCTACTGTCGAGAAAAAAGAGCAGTCAATAAATATGGGCAGCATTAACGTGAACAAAATAATAAGAAGAGAAGATGGTAGGAATGTATCTGATACATTTAAAGACTGTAGTGATAAAATAATACTATTTAAGCTTGATAGTGGTGCAGACTGTAATTGATTAACTAACTAACTACTGACTAACTCCGCTGGTTCAGCGACCCAAACGAAACGGGAGTTTTCTAGCTGTCTCTAGACAGCGCCACCTTTTGCCATATTCTAATTCGGAGTTTTTCCTTATTCGCCACGTACCATCTTCTCTCCTGACTGGTCCTATGATCTTACGCAGGACTTTGCGTTCTGCCACAAGAAGCTTATTTTCTTCTATGAGTGTTTGTGTCCAAGTTTCACAGCCACACATTAGAATTGGTCTTATAACAGTGTTGTAGATACGGATTTTGACATTTCTACTGATAAGCTTGGACATCAACACTTTATGAAGAGCTGCACTGCATTTTCAAAGTCATTTAATGTCATAAAGATTTTGTAAAGAAATACTAAAAGTACAGGAATAATATTTTTCTCCACACATATCAATTTTTTTTATCAAATTTGATTATGAACCAGTATGACAGTATTAGGATTTCCTACTATTATAAAATTAAATTTACTTCAACAACCAAATATTAAAGTATGTTTAGCTGAGGTGTCAAAAGAATTAACAACATTTAATACACCATATTATGTTAGGTATATGTTCAATATGGTAATAGTCTTATGGTTTGAATTCAAGTCCAGAATATTCCATAACTTGTTTAAAGAAATATTTACGGAAATAGGGGTTGTAGAAATTTACATAGACAATTTGTTAATATATCATGAGACAAGTGAACGTCATGACAAAATATTAAAGAAGTTATTAGAGAAGGCTAGAGAATATAAAATTAAGTTTAAAGAGAGGGATTGAAGTTGATCCAGATTTGACAGAAACTATTTCTAAAATGACAGAACCTATTTCAAAGCCTGAACTTATGAGATTTTAGGTATGACTAAGTATGTATTATAGATTTACATACATACATAAACTCACGCCTTTTTATCCCAGAAGGGGTAGGCAGAGGCGCCACTAGGACACCCACATTTCGCCTTGTATGTTCCGTCCATTTCGCCTTGTATGTATTATAGATTTATTGAGAATTATTCAGAGATTACAGGACCTTGGGGACAGTTAATTAAAAGAGACGTTCCTCTCATATGGAGTCAGATACAACAAGAAGCATATGATAAATTAAAGAAAGTTTTATTTGAGCCACCAGTTTTGGCATATTTTGATGTTGATGTTGTACTTAGTATTGTTGCATCAAAAGACGGATTAGGTGCAGTTATGTTGTAAAATGATGAGCCTATCAAATACGGTTCAAGAGCATTATCAGAGACAAAAGTTATATAGTCAAATAGAAAAAGAAAGTTTGGTAATTTTGTTTGGATGAAATAAGTTTGATAAATATTTGTATGGACAGAAATTTGTATTTGAATCAGATCATAAACCACTAGTTTCTATATTTGCAAAATCATTAAATAAATGTTGTGCTAGATTGCAACGAATACAAATAGCATTACAACGTTATAGTTTTACAGTAATTTATAAGAATTAACAAATAGAAGAAACAGATAATTTAAGTAGATCATATTTAAAAGATACATAAAAAGCATGTGATAGACAGATCTATGATTCTATCGCCCTTATACTCAAACGCCATTTAAATATTAAGTTGCACTTAACTACCCACGTCCTACTTAGTCAGTACATTTAAGCGGGACTTGTGTACTTCAGTGCTACTTAATATTTAAGTGGCGTTTGATTATTCGGGCGTATGATTATTGGTAGTGGTTTAATGTCACACAGATACAAAATTAAAATGAATTATAGATGAGATCACTAAAGACCAGGAATTACATACATTGTTAAAATACATTAAAGAAGGCTGACCTCAAATAAAAACCTAAGCTTGGACATATTAAAAAAAAGATACAACAATCGGAACGCGATATAACGAATTGCAATATTATTTTTCTCAAAGCAGCCTAGAACCGTGCCGTCATGGCTTGCAAGTAGGGCTAACCATGCGACTTGCAGTTGCATATTGCTTAATGGAGTTTGCCTAGAGCCGTCAGTTTAACATAAATGTTCGTTTTGTTTTGGTTTATCATGTGGAGGGCGTGCTGATCTGTACAACTTTTAATATATTCATAATTTTTTGAAGTAAACTTCTATGGCACAGGTCTGATTAAAAAATTCGATGAAACGAAAACGCGACACCAAAAAGAGAGGTACCTACATATAACATAACTACATTTACTAGGGCAAGAAAGAAAGGAGTTTTTCTAAAAGTTGTGTCATAAATATGCGTAAGAATTCTCAGAAGTAAAAAAGTACTAGAGGACAAGAATAGAGGAGGTTATTATAGTTGGAGTTATACCCACAGTCTAGCTGCGATTATTTTTCTATCCACAGTTACAAACCACTAAATAAAAAATAAGAATATTATGTCATCAATTTAGTGAGTTTATAGAGGCGATTTCAATAATTGGACAAGAGTGGTACAATTTTGCATTGAAATATAAAATAAATTTAAGCTTGGTAAAAATATTATAAAAATAATGCAATCTTATAATTTTCCTAATACTGGATAGTGGATATTTATCTTGTTCTCTCGTAGGCTAGTTTTCTGAAGTTTCTCTTCAGCTGTGTGTTAATTGCACACACACATTTTTTCCTTTTATTCAAACTATCGCATTGTGTTAGTTGGTCTGAAGGATTATTAAAAAAATGCATGTAAAGTTTTGCGTAGGTTTAAATAAAAGACATAAATGTAGGTAACTAATTTAATATTGCAATAAAATATTTCTTTTAATTTCTACATTTAGGTAACCCTGACGTTTATATTCTTGTAAATTATTAATAATGTACATATTTGCGTGATTCACTTCGCCTGGCTTAATAAAATGAATAAGTTTATTGCGCAATTTTGAAGCGAGGCGGTAGGTAAACATGTCAACAAATACAATTGTAATTTAACTAAACAAAAATATTACATTTGACTAAAGGGTAACAAAACAAATACGACGACAGATATAAAGACGTTGTGTTTTAGTCCGTCATTGGGAAGAGTGTCATTTATAGAAATATCTTCAACTCAACACGCACGGTCGTTATACGTGACTATGCGACAGCCGTAGAAAACACACTTTTCTCACATATGCACGTAACTTACCGAACACGAAAAACGGCTTCGTGTAATACAAATGGTTACACCACGGAGGCAGGCTGTCTGTAATTATAACAATCAAAACCATTTTATTACAGGTCATTGACATTTCCGTAGCATTAGAAATTCCATTCTACGCGGTGGTATATCATATAAATCGCAATAAAACAGTTTTAATGAGCAAAACAAAGTGTACATTAATTTCTATCGGTAGTAGAGGATCTGCGGATGTTGTTTCGCTGCGGGATAACGAACTCCGCGTGGCGTGGCGATGTGAATGGGTTGGCAGAGAAGGGTCCGCTCGTGGACGCCTGCCGCCGCGCCGTACTGCCCGCCGCCCTGCAACAATTATACAAGGTTACGTCAAGCAAATCCCAATTGACTTTCTATATTGGAGTCGTCTAGGAATGGTTTTGATTTGGAACAGATCTGATGGTATAAAAAATATCGGGCCGACAAATAAGAGAGAGGTAGAGAGAGCTCAGTTACTACGTTTGATGAGTACCCTGTGTGTGTATGGGCAAATATTTCTCGACTGACGATCAGTAGCGTAGTCATAAAAAAGCCATTGTCCTGCAGGGGATGAATGCACGCTGATCGACTGAGCTAATCTCCAGTTATTGAGCAATAGCTGCCCACTTTATACTAAACTATGCCAAACTGTAAGGTACGTTCCGAAGCAAACGGGACCAGAAAGTTCGATGCCCCTAATAGTGTATACAAAATGCATTATGCCAGATGAGCTACAACACTTGTTTCGCTAATAACTATTTATGGTTGTTTTTCGTCTACCTATATTTTTACAATGACCACATATCTAGTGATACACGACAACATACCTGGACGTGGTATTAAAATCCGCCCCCGCTGAGAGTTGTCGCGGCGGCAGCGCCGGCGGCGGGCCCGCGGGCCGCTGCACCGATGTACCGCTGCGGGGCGGAATCTATAACGCAAGGTTAATAAGCTTACAATCATGTTTGTTATGCTAATATTTATATATTATACCGGGTATATCAAGACTGCGACCGAAAACGAAGCTAGGTGACAGGTGGTAGTTTTAGTGGTTGCAAACACGATGCAAATAAAAGTTTCGCCAAAACAGTGACAGATTTCTTTTTAGATTTTTTTAAGATTCGTCGTGTTTGGGTGGTAAGTACCTAGTTTTTGCGAAAATACTAATTTAAACCCTTACGTACCATTGCGTGTTTAAAAATAAAGAGTTGTAGATCTTTATTTTAGGAAAACTACCTATGTATATATATCACCCAAATACGACGATAAGTAAAAAAGTACGAAAAAAAAGTTGTCGATTTGTTTAGCGAAATTTTTACTTGCATTGTGTCTGAAGTCACTAATACTACCACCTGGCTTCGTTTTCGGTCGCGGTCTTGATATACCCTGTAGGTATATACATTAGTTATATGTATGACTAATCCGCTCATAATTATAATGGAATACATTATGTAGTTATGTGAATGAGCAGGAAGAACAACATGTGTACTGACGAGTGGCGGGTCGGGCGGCCTGGCGGGCGCGGCGGTGGAGTGCGCGCGCGTGACGCGCGGGTGCGGCGGCGGCGTGGCGGGCGGCGCGGGCGGCGGCGGGCGGCGCGGCGGGGCGCTGCCGGCGCGCTGCAGCGTGGGCGCCGCGCCCCCCGCGCCCCCCGCACCCGCCGCGCCCGACACACTGCTGGCGGTGGCGGCGTGTCGCGCCGGAGTGTCTGGCGCGGACGGCGTGTCTCGCAACACTCGCCGCTCCGTTGCCTCAGTCACGGCAGGCTTCACTTCAACAGCTGCCTCCAATGCACTTTTTTCCGCCTATGACGAAACAAATGCTCACCCACAATGACTGAAATGGTCTACTACAAATTGGAAGACTAAAGGTGCCCTGTATGAACTAAATAAAGTTCTCGGTATTGAGGGCATAGATGCGAAATAACAAGAGGTAAGATTCTATTAATCAGTGTGCTTTTTTTAAATATCTTAATTTTCTACAGGTCGTAATTACATGCACATTTCATTTTAAATAAGTCACGAAACGTTAATAATAATTGAAAGCGGACCTGCACGGCGGGAGGAGCGGGAGGAGCGGGCGGGGCGTGCGGTTGCGCGGGGGGCACGCGCGCCGCCTGCTCCAGTATGGCCTTCTTTTGCTCCTGCCCCGCCGCGAAGTA
This sequence comes from Deilephila porcellus, assembly GCA_905220455.2. Classification (NCBI taxonomy): domain Eukaryota; kingdom Metazoa; phylum Arthropoda; class Insecta; order Lepidoptera; family Sphingidae; genus Deilephila; species Deilephila porcellus. The sequence goes on along the minus strand of LR999977.1, from coordinate 8,317,537 downwards.
CGAGAACACGCACAGCACCGCATAGCAAATTTGATCCGCCTGGAAATACAACACCAACGTTCACGGCTTTTCATACATTAGATGTCCTATTGTTTTTTTTTCTTTCTAAACTACAAAAATATGTATATAGTTTTTTAAAGGACACAAGCATTTTAAAAAATCTCTTTTTACTTACCAAACACGGCTTAAACCGTAATAGTCTATAATTTTTTTTTTGGATAAAAGGAATAAAGAAATGAAATAGACACTCATTCATAAATAAACCACGAGCGAAAAGATTTCCAAGCGATATGAAATGAGAAAAATAGGCAAAATAAAACAGGAAATGTACATACACGTGTGAGCAAGGGGCTATAAAACGGAAGGTGCGTGATTGAATTCTGATCCTTCTGTTTCGACATAGTATCGAAAAAGCCTTATGGAGAAGAAACGGTGCAGATCAAACACTACTTTCTCTGCCTATAACATAAAACAAATGTCAATAAACAACATAAAACATGATAACTAGATACGTAAGCACATCATTGTAGCAGTGCAACAGAATGATATTACTTGCCATTATTGATTTGTACTTTCGTTGAATTATTTGTCTCGTTTTCGGATCTGTAACACATTACACAAACTAATCAATTTCTCTAAATTTAATAAGTACATTTCAGAAACTATTTTTTTTTAATAAACATGTATTGTTTCCATTTTTTTACACTGAATCTCTTAATATATTGCAGCTTTCGGCACTGCAACTCTATCTATTGGTTATCTTCTACTTCAAATCTGGTTGATACTGAACGAATAAAATATAATTTAACATACAAGGCGTAAACTTCAACGACAGACATACTTAATACTAGCTTCTGCCCGCAAACCGTGTCTGACAGTGGAGACATTGCTAAAAAAAAACAATATTAGTTTATTGATTAATTATAATAAAGGGAAACTTACTGAATTCTTCTAAAACGAAGATACCGCCGTTCTGTGTGAAGCATTTCCGTATATGGTCGAGCCGCACAAAGAACTGTAACACACAAACAACACTTGAGCCAATAATGTTCCATACATTCAAAATATATGCCTATATACATTTTGTTTTTGATAAACATTGCGTTCATGTACCTACGTGTGTTCTCGACAAAAAAAAAACAAAAATAGAGTGTACGGAATTAAACCGAGTTATTGTCATATTGTAAGAATGTTCATAGATGCAACTATAATGTTTAAGTTAGGTTAGGTTAATAAAAAAAATGGATTCACAAAATATAAACAATAACTCGTTTTTATTCATTGTCTTTAATTAATGGGATTCCTGTCTTCGCACCTAACACGTACTCCAAATTCTCATGATTCCACGTCAATTTAGTATAATTCCATATAGGCATCGCCGAGTTTTATTAATATTCCACTGGCTTTTGTCAGATTGAGTTGGACTCGTGAAATCTACTGGTCTATGTGTTTTATATATTTGGAAAGTATTACGAAATTTTAAGCCGGATATACATAGATTGTTTGAAGCTTAAACATGTTTTTTCACCTTTGGCTGGAATTAACAACTTTAGCATAGACTTTTTTCCAGATGATAGAGCAGACTCTAGCTAACAGTAGCCAGTGATAGTAAGCATTTTTATTGTTTTAAATATCAAATCGAATGTCTGCTGATTTTTTTTTTTATTATAATAGTATGCTCACATGTTGTGATAATACTATTTCTTTTATACTCAACTAACAACATGCAAAGTCAAATGCTCAGAATAAAACGTGGATCTATATTAATATTTCGGATGAATTTCACTCCTAAGGTTATCACAGTGATACTGATATGACAAAGTTTAACTTATTTTACGATGCAGTACTAAAATAAAGTTCTACAAGAAAAATACAACAACATGCATGCTACTGTACATTACGAGCAGCGAACAAAAACTACTCTCGATCCACTAACAGCGTAATTGATCATGTCTTATTTCAGGCTCGTTAGTGAATCGAGTTTTACTACCAACCCAGTTATCATGCCGTTCGTACGTGGATTCTCTGATGCTTTCAACTAAATTTTCACGTGTAACGTGTTGTGTCCAGCCTCCAGGCGTAGTATATTGCGCTTCAGAGTTCAGACGGAACACGTGAAAAAATTGCCAAGCAAATGCAAGAACCAGAAAATTCCACCGATCCGAGGAATCATAAGCATCTGTCATTGTTAGTGTGGAGAGTAGTAAGAGCGGGGCGGGAGGGCGAGGTGCGGGGCGCGGGAGTGGAGCGGGAGTGCGGGAGTGCAGCAGGCGGTGAGACGCGCGTGCGGGTGAGGTGTGGGTGGGGGAGGGAGGTGCGGGGTGCGGGCGGGCCCGGCCGCACCAGAACTTGTGAGATGGCGAATGCTCTACGACTGACCTCGTGTCTCGCGTCCGCTAAGCTTTAGCGATGTCGTGACGCTCGCTCGGGTTCCGGGTGATAGGGGACGAACGAACTAAATCTCTGCACCGAGTGCAAGAGCGAAATATCGAGACCGCTCGCCGGACGATCCACGATACGAATGCAAGCTGTCGGGTGCGGTGATTTAAACAGACAATGAACAAAGGGCGTCTATGTGCATGCACGACCGCGCGCGTCGGCGCTCGCCGCACTCGGGAGAACTAATACAACGCTAACAACGGCTAAAAACAATCTGAAAGCCTCAAAACTACAAGTAAAGCCCTACGACCTCGAACGATCATCGCCGATCTCGCGCATCACGGAGACCGTGACTCGGATCATAAAGGTCGATCATCGTAAGAGCCAGCCATTACTAGTGAATGAACCACTGTGTACCTCGAAATCCTTTAGCGCAGCGGCGCGGGTTCGGCGTGTCCGGGGAGAGATGAACAGACAAAAACAAGAGATTAGTTGAGGGCGGCCGAGCGCGTGTCAAGGACCATCTCAAAAGTTCCCGCCGGAGCGACTACTGCTCGCCCGGCATGCCGCGCACTCCAGCGGATACGGGATGCAGACAATAGCACATGCACACTCCAATGAGAACGTGTATCGGATCCACAACACTTCACCTTGCACTCTCAATCTAAACTATTACATCGACTTATCAATGGACAAAATGTTTCAGGGCGAAATACTGGGTCTTCACCTGCCGCAATAAGCTGTATTTATTAATATGTGATATATCAAAATGCTAAATTACCCCAATCTAGAATAAATAGGTTATAAATACGAATATTGAGGATTCATAATATGTAAATAAAATAAAAATACATATGAGAAATCGAAATAGGAAAGTTTGAGTGGTCCTTGCGTCCGGTTAATATATTACCAAGGTTAAAAATTTACAAACTAGTATAAAGGTTAAGTTTATCTTGGGATTCGACTAAACAAATAAAGGTTCATGCAGTCTTATGATTCGTCATTCGACTGATTCTGTTATGCTTCTAGTTAAGTGAATTATTTATCTTGTGCCTGTTTAACATAGGTACTTTATATCTTCTTTGGACAAGAAAGCTTCGTAGACATTACGAGTATAATGCGTTAACGGCACTCACACAATACTGAAACAATAAAGCATGGCACAGCTTGGACGCTGCCTCCTCATGTAGACTGCCATACAAGGTATCTGTACGACATTCTATTAGTATCATTCAACTGAGTCGAGACTTCTCAAATTAAGCGTTTACACTGACAAAAACCTTACCTGGTGCATTCTCATGACTATACCAAAACATTCCGAGTGATCTTGCGGACTGATAACCGACAAGTGACTCTACGGGTTTTGGTATCTCATTGCGGTTGTCGATTAATGTAAATAACATAAATAAGCTGACAATAAAGTACTACAATGAAAGATAACAAATAGACATACCTTGCTGTGGTGGAAAAGGAGTCCGACGCCTTCCATGCACACCTTGAAAATTAAGCAATTGATGATTAACTATCTGTTCCAACGGGCGTTTCGACTGGCGTATGCAGCGGCTGCTTCAACACTCATTTATAGGGTCTATAATTGAGCGTGGTATTGATCTAGTAACATCTATACCCTACTCTGAATACGATTGTATGAAGAACATTTAAACGCTGATTCAAATATTTTCTTCTAATTGATGTAAATAAAACGAAAACAAATGCTGGGATTACTATTTAAAGACTAATAAACAAGAGGATACTTCTTTTCTTTCTAATTTGGTTCAATTGAATCAAATCGCAGACGTAGTAGACCTAAACGTAGTTCGTTCAACTTCAATTGCAGCAAATGAATAAAAATCTAATCTATTAAATCTCTTTCAGTATGAAGTACGTGACTCTACGCTTCCGTTATTAATAATCCATTAGAAGACTACTGTTATAAACTTGTGATATATCTCTCAGATCGACACTCATGAGTATCTATAACTTTATTATCACCACGATGCTTGGATCTGCTTTAATCCTCAGTAGTGCAATTACCTTTGATGTTCATCGTACAAACAGTTGATTGGCATTGATGACTGGATGAAGACAAACCTTGTATGTCACGAATAACGACGAAATTTTTCATCATTTTATCGGGTGCAATTCCGTGAGTATTACACGATTTAGTTCTGAATTTCTTATTTTACATTCTCAATATTAGGAGAACGTATGGATGGCCTTCTTATGGTAGCGATATTGTTGGCATGCAGTATGAATCAGCTGGATGTTTCATAATAGGTAAGGTTATCGAATGGAATGCATTACCGGACTTTTATTTTAAGAAGGCTATCGATCTGTAATATTTAGGCATGTTATCAATTAAGAACATAATATCATCAGGTGTAGTAAAATGCTTCACGCATCTATACCATATTATATTGAGACGATAAAACCGTTGCCATTATTGTAGTTGGTGAGCGCGTTACTAGCCAGAGATTTTGAAGGGAATTATTGTCGTATTTAAATCTTCGCAATATTTCATTATTTTTAATTCTAGTTCAATATTATAACATTTTAAACAAATAAAATGTTACTTTATATAAAATGTTCATATTATGATTTTTTTCTCTTTTGGAGTTAGACGTGATTGACTCAATTTGGTGTGCCCGGATATGTGTCACGATTGCTATGATCGCACTCTGCTGTCGCGCTTGGCCGTTGGCTCCATGGGTACCGCTAAGACGTCGTCGATGGTTATAGTATGAGTATGAGGCCCCATGACTTCCATAAGTAGTTACTCTCAGAGACCGCACGTTGCAGCTGACTCCGCACACACCCACGTACACAGCGCTGTGACGTCATTCATGGTTATAGCTTGAATATGCGGCATTATGGTCCTGTAAATACTCTCCGGTACCGCACCATGGCCGTTGGCTCCGGCTATCTCCTAGGTTGCAACGCTGTGACGTCACACATATAGCATGAACTATGAATATTACCTGTATGAGGCCGCCCTCGCCAGTAGCGCAGTCCTGTATGGGGAACTCGCCGCCCAGCTCGGCCGCGTCCTGGCGCCGCCCGCTCTTCTCCATCGCCTCCTTGATGCAGTAGTACAGAGCTTTGCACTGAAATTGTTTAGTAGAACATTCATCATTTCAACTAACATTATATATGTATGGATTTCTGAGATATGGTACACGACGTTCGTAATGTAATTTATAAATTAATATAAAATGTTGTTTGCATAAGAATTTCTGGAGGCACTGTTAAAAGTTTGTAGGATTATTAGGACGGCATTTTATTACAAATTAAGTTACAAGAAAAAATAGATGTATTGAAAATCTCCTTTTTTTGAACTCGCCAATTTATATTTTCTTGAATTAATAAAAATTAATTTTGTTCGGTTAAGTAAAATACAATGTATTTCTTTTATCACCAGCTCGACAAGTGGGTAACGTGGACAGTTGGTGTGATATTCTAATAATATGATTTTATTTCAATGGACTTACTAAAAGTAGTGTACGAACGAGAATTTATAATGTCTTTTTTCCAATTACGTAATAAAAATGATTTTAATTTTTCATTTTATATGTAAATACCTTTTTGGTATAATATTTGTGTAGTTGTGTCTGACCCCCGTTTTTTCTCCAAAGGCACAATACTCGTATTTTGGGACTGTATGTCATATTGACCAGTCGCTCGTACCACCATCTCTCCACGATGGTACCTGAAAACAATTGTTGTTGTTTTAAAATAAAATAAAAGTAGGAACATTTAATTTTTTCCTGAACAAAAATTTTTATAAGTCTTTATAAAGAAGTCTTCTTTTGTTTTAACATTAACGGTTTGCTGAACTAAACATCACTTTCTATGAATTAGCTTGTATTGAATTTGTTAGTTCATTACACTTTCACGCCTTAAGTACCTACATAACCGATCTTTAGGAAAAATTGCTTACACTTCTAGAAAATCTTTCGTCTAGAAAATCCACGTTTCGTCTTTACATGAATACTTCTTGTGTCATCAGACAACCTGTGTTTATTGTGGTAGAGCCACGCTGTTGTCAGTCATGACTCAGTCGCAGGCTCGTCCGGGGTGGTACCACTGTCTCACAGAAGATCGTCGTGAAGCGATGGCTTTGCCGTCGCGTTGCGTTCGGTGTGTGAGGTTACTGAATGCCCATTACTCATTTCCCCTTCTCATACTTTTTCTTTCCGGCTCCCCTCTCAATTTTATGAGCCGGTAACACATTTATGATCCAAGCGTTGTGGATGTTGATGGGCTGCAGTGATCACTTACCATCGGGTGACCTGTTTGCTCGTTTGCGGTACCTATGCTATAAAAAACAACCTAAAGGCGCGGGCGTACGCTAATAATATATGACAATATAGGCATGTAATGGTGGAGTTATATGTTTGTAGTGTACCTTGCGTGGAGCGCAGCACGAGTCCGTCGTCACGCACCTCCATGAAGCGCAGCTCGCCCGCCGCGTCGCGCTCGTGTACTGTGAACGTGGCGCGCCGCAGCAGCCGCGAGCCCAGCGGCTTCAGCTCCGTCTCGTTGCCGTGCTGCACACACCACGCACGCGCGTCTCATTACACCAACACAAATTAAAAATAGATCCTCTACTTTCAGCTCCCAATTAACATTTGATACATATGTCTTGCTGCAACTAACTCAAACAGCTATTGTCAGTTTTGCTACTACCTACTGGCGTCCTGGACGAGATGTTAAAGACGTCCTAGACGAGAACTTTACATTACTCTAGGCGAGAATTCTACGGCGCCCCCCGTCTTTCATCCAAACTCATGCAAGAATCAGTAGTTGACATCCTTGGTCATCTCCCAACCGTACCCTACCTTACGCTACTGCCAACACTAAAACTACATGAACCCATATATTCAATCTAGGCTCCTGAACAGGTTACCCTAATAAAGCAAATATGCAGACACTTACCAATGTATGGACAACATCAAGGAGGTGGTTCACTTCTTGACTGTACACAAGTCCAATATGACTTTTGGCTAGTAAGCGACGCACTTTGTTCCTTATGATATCAGCGTCCACACCGAACATCACCATCGCGGCAGTTAAGTTATAGAGGGCAGTGGAAAGCAACCGGTCTTCTTCGTGTTCCAGGCGCTTCCTCTCTGTCTCGCTGAGGCACTTGTAACGTTCCATCATTTCATTCGCACCTTGGTCCATCCCGATCATATCCCTTTCCTGACTCACTGCGTCTAAAAACGCGTCCTCCCAGAACTGCATTTGATCCCATAGATTTGACCTTTCTTTACCTTTAACGAAGAATTGTTTACAGTATTAGTGGTGTGTAGGACTATCTTTTCTAACAATAAAATACAATGTATTTAATTACATGAAAAGTATAGGCAAATATCAAGTATATTGTAATAAGTGGACCTATGACTATGGTCATAAATATGAGCATTTAAAATACATATTGTATCAATATTTGCTTGTAATTGTATAAACATTACTACCAATGAGTCCTTGGTAAAGATAGGTTCTGGCAGTATCGGGTGACGTGACCGGCGAAGTGACTGGTACTCCGACGGGAGGCCGATATCCACTCAACGAGGACTTGGAAGAGAACACGCTCGAAGCTCGTGGTTTCCCGCCGCCGGCGCCGGCGCCGCGCCCCACCTACATGGCACGACCCAACATTTAGCCACCTCAAAGCAACTCAAATGAAAACTAGGATGATTTCGTTGTCACTAATGTGCTGTGCCAATTTATTATGTAAGTAAATTTTGTAGTAGCTTCGCAAGTATTTGTTACTTTTTATTTTTTGATCGTAAACGTTTACTTTTTGAATAATTTAAACTGGTGATGAACTCTCTTAATATAATGCTTACGGAATACTGTATATTATTACAAGCGTGAATACAACATGCACATCTACTTGAGACAAATAGCCTGAATGAATTTAGATTTTTGTATTCCAATTGGGTGGTGGCCATTTCTCTGCCAGCGTAAGCGGATAGAAAGCTACGGACGAGATCACACAACACGCACTAGGACTTACATTGAGGAACATGACGTCAGTATCAGATAAGTTGGACTTAAAGGAGGCGCGGTGGTCGAAGAGATTGGCTCGGTTGGTGGTTATGGAGCCGCTCTCGTCGGCCGAGCAGTCGGACGACGGCGCCGCCTGCCACCACATAAACAACCCGCCTATACTCACTTCACATAACTTTGGACAAAAGACCATCTAGGCAATTTGGAAAAACCTGATAATTTCGAAGAAGTTTGCACACAATAAGTTAAGAAAAGATTTAATAGCCAATAGTATGCCTGCCCAATCTTTTGTGCAATGTTATAACAATTCCTTTTTTGCTACGACCTTTGCTTATAATACAACTTGTTTTCCTTCAAGAGATATTTTTATGCTTAGTACATTAATAACCTTTATATGCTTAGTGACAATGTAAGTGGGTACGTATGGTCGAGTAACTGATTTAGACAGTTTTCAGTGTTACATATAATTCAATATGATCTCTTTTAGGAGAAACAGTTTAATTTAAATTATGTGTTTCTGCATGCGCTCGGAGGCTTCTCAGCAAAATTTGTGCTTTATCGAATCATGCTGTAACTAGAGGCTCGGGCCACAAAGCGTTTCTGACCATATATTTTCCTCCCTATATCATGATAAATATATTAAACTTATGAAATCCAAAATCTTGAACATTTTTCTTGGATTCGGTTTTGCAACCATTGTTTGTATGTGACAGTAACTTAGACGTGATAGTCAATATGAGCCAATCCCTTCCATTTATTAGCACTATAAATTTATTTTGATAAGTTTTTAAATATTTTTTAATAATTTATGCTGTAATAGTGTCTCTAGATTAGAGTTTTGGTAACACGGACGATATCAATTAAAATTTGTAGGTAGTTTTTGTTTAGCCATTTTGTAGTACTTTGTGTGCTTAAAGAAAGTAAGAGTATTTAAATTAGCGCCAAAAAACTTTGTTTAGTAGAATAGCATTTTTGAGAGAACACAATGGTACATCATTTTAAGAATCATTTTAATTGAATAATATATCAAGTTGAAAATTTGAAAGTTTGGCAACGAAAATATTATTGCTTTTAAATAGGGACAAATACAACAGAGCATAAACCATATACATTTAAGCAATATCGTACTTCAACAAAATAAAGGAACACATGACAAAGTCTTGCCAATTTAGGGCTTCATTAAATACGAAGGGGAGAAATTAGATATTACATTAGAAAAGGCATTAAGGCGTCACGTCAAAATAAATGAAATTAATGATTAACATGCTCAAGGATAAACAATACTACATATTGACACATATTGGACAAATTAGTAGGACGACATTGCCGCTATCAGGTTAGGATCCAGACCACGGTGTGATGTCACAGTTCCATCGTAATTTTGCTAATCTTTTACAATAAGTATTTTTATGAAAGGAGACTGTCGGTCACCATGTTGAATCAGCCCCTGTACCATGCAATATTATTACACGGAGCACATTACGAACAATATACCGCATTTAATATTATTTATACTTACATCTGAATCGAAGGAAGTCAGCTTGCTGAAGAGCAGATTCCTCTTTTGGTTCAACATGTCCTTGAACATTTCAGTGGTGCTTTGTGCCTCAGATGAATCCATTTCAGGATAGTTTACTATTGGCACATCTACACATAAAATATTACATAAAACAAGGCTAAATACATACTTTTCGTAGACACTTCCTATATTTAATTAGAAAATGGTCCAGTATTTGTTCTACTTCACAGCCCTAGGATCAAACTAATTTACCTGTCAGTTAAAATGTTCGAAAGACTCAATTATAACTCACTTTATTAATAGCTGGGAAAACTCAATAGTAATATTATGCTCTTATATTCTAAGCCTGAATTTATGCTATATTTAATTTGATCAATAATACAAGAGATACAAGGTTCAAGTTATAACGAAGGACTGGACTCGACGGACTCAACATCCTTCTACAAATCCTTCGTTTAATAACACCCTGTAAATACGAACATGAATTATGAACTGAGTAGTGAACAATGACGGAAGGAATATTCTACGTATGTGTAGTGACAGCTTCCGTGGCACAGTTAGTTAGACGCCGGCTGTAAAACGATAAGTCGTGGATTCGATCCCCGCACCTAAACAAATATTTGTGTGAACTACAGGTATGGGGTTTCGGTGTTTGTGGGGTCAGGATTATTTATCTGAGTGTTGGGTGTATTTATAATAATAATTTAGATGTACCTGTCTGCGAGCTCTTGCGCGAGGACGGCGAGGAGGCCGGCGTGTGCAGGTCGTGTCGGTAGTCGGCGCGCGCGGCGCCCGCCATGCCGCCGTGCTCCAGGCCCGCCAGCTCCTTGCTCCAGTAGTGCGTGTGCGCCATCTCCGCCAGCTGGAACACCGACGCCATGCCGCCCAGACCGAAGTTCGAGAACGTGTGCTCCAACCCGTGGATCACCGCTTGCAGGACTTTTAACATGCCCTTCCATACTGCTTTGCTGATGAACTGCAATTTATATGTGTGTTTTAGTAAATACAGGTAGATATTAATATTGGTTTAATTTTGATGCATATCTTACGTTTTAGTAAATTTTCTAGTTGTTCAATATTTCCATTCAGTCACTATGTACTTAATTGCATTTGCCCTAATCAGAATAGATTTAGCATCCACTTACCACATCATCAACTTTGTCGCACGGCGTGGACTTTCTATTAAAGTTCCTGTTCAATTTACTGAGCACCATGTTTCTATACGACTCGTCTTCCATTAGCTTTTTGAGTCGGTTCAGTTTTAGCCAGCCAACGCCTTCTCCTTCCAGTACGTGTTGAACCAGCTGCGGACATTTGGAACGAACATTAACTAATTCGTGTCGATGATAACAATTACATATAATATTAAATGAACAGATTTGAAAATTGGAAATTCTTAATAAAAAAAACAGAATATGAAGAAAAAATAAAATTATTGTTTGCTGTGTTTTCTCTCGTATAGACAATCCAAAAATGAAATTTATATTCTCTATATTATAATGAATAGTGTAATGAAGAAGCGTATACTGACGTCATTGAGGAAGGCCTGGTTGTCTGCGTCGGGCGCGGCGCGCGTGCGGGGCGCGGGGGGCGGCGCGCGCGGCGCGTGGCGCACGAGCGGCGAGCGCGCCACCAGCCCGCGCGCGCCCTGCGAGAACGGACCGAACGACGCCGCCGCGCCGCCGCCCCCGCCACCCGCGCCCACACCCGCCGCACCCGCCGGCGCCTGCTTGCCTACGCACATCAACATGCCTACTGCTTATTGCCTATTGTGTTGCACTAACTGCACACTATACTCATATCACACTATTATCTAAATAAATTTATAGAATAGACCACAACATTGATATTCAACAATGTTTATATTAGTGGAAAATGTTAATTTTACCTCAAATAAATAATTTCATACTAAAACCTGCAAGTACTTTAAAAGCAAATTTTTGGTTAGTCTTGTTACTTATATCACTTTAAAGAAACTCCTTAGGGGTGAATTGTTACGGAATTCGGAACAATAAGTAAAATACACAAATGAGTTCAAAATAGTGGTAGTACAATTTTGATAATAACAATACCTTTAGACCCAAAGAAGTCACTGAACATGCTGGACGTAGACGCAGCTAATCCGTTCAGATCGGAACTGATGTTCGAGAAGAAATCGCGATGTGTAGCGGTGAGCAAGTTGGTAGTTTGCAGTGCGGTAGAATCGCGACGAGCAGCGTCTCGACTGCCCGTTGAGTCTTGGCTTTCACCCTGTCCATGCATAAAATAAATTAAATAATTTAGTAAAATCAATTAAGCACCAAAAAATATAAAATTTTTTTTTCTCTGCCAATGACATGAAAAAAATAGTGTCTACACTTAGGTAAGGCTATAATTGAACTAAGGCTAACAGTAAATATTTTTACCTTTATAAGCAATCCTTTTTTTGCTACAACCTCCTTCGCGCTTTTTGTAAAGTCGCCAAAAGTAGATTTTCCCACGTAGGTTAAATCTTCCAATGTGTTTTTACTAACAGCGGTGGCAGTCTTGCTCGCTTCCAACGCAGACTTCGAGGCCTCCTGCATACTTTTAGACGCTTCTTCTGCAGCTTTCTTGGCGTGGAGGGTTAACTAGATGGGAATATTATATATTAGAAAAATACATGAAAAATATAAATAATTCTTGTGCACTCTTCTGTTTCAATAAAGCGCCAATTATGAAGATGATTCAAAGTTAACTTCAGTTTAATGTGTAAGGCTGCAAAAATCTGTTCAATAGAAATAAAATCTTTTTTTTTACATTTGATTTGAGCTAGGTTATACTAGTGACGTAACATACAAGTGCAAAGTGGAGATCCATATCCTATTTGCTTTGCCTATCTCTGGTGGACATGGTGTGACATGTATGTTAAAGACGTGCAAATCATTAGCACAGGTTGTGTTTTGTGATAGAAATTGTCGTTGACAAATGTGTTTTAGGAATGTGATTATAAAAGTAATGATTTTACTCACTCTGATGCCTTTAACCAATAATTGACTTAACGTGATTTTACTGCATTGCACAAAATATGTGATACATATTGCATAAATAGCATGATCCTCTACACAGTCACGCGGTAAAGTACATTTGTGTCTAATTTTCTAGCAATGCCTACGTATGCTAACCTATTGAATAAGCGAATTACTTGCTATAATGTCCTTTTGAACTATATACAGTCTAAAAAACCTGGTACGATCAACTCTTAAAACCGTGTTTATCTACAGTGTGGTGTGTATAGTACGTCTTGCGGAATACCTGACCGAAAGGCGCAAACAGTTTCCTGTCTTCTTCATCACCAGGTCTTTCTTTCTTCTTGTTAGTAAGGGCATACAGCAAAAATATCATTATAATTCCTGTTCACGTATAAAAGTAAAATATTAAAGTTTTTTTTTTAATTTACCTTATCCATGTGCGCGAGTAATCCTTCCTGACTGCTTTGTCGTGTCGTCTCTCTCACTAGTTCCTTTGCCTGAGCAGCAAACTGTTCCAGGAGGGAAGTCTGGGACGCTTGTCGAGATACGCCGCTGCTCATGCTCTATAAAGAAATTTATTCTTTGTGTGATTTTATTACAATAATTTATGTGGTCGTATACAAATGCATAAATAGTGTTCAAATGAAAAAAGAAATATAAATAATATAATATGTAAACGTATAAAAATAATATTAAATAATAGTTTTGTCGTTTTTAAAATAGTAGCAAGTGGGTAAAGGTGAAATTTAAATATCAATTTTTAGGGTATGAATTTTTTTACATTCCATTTAATATTTTTATTTTAGGTATCTAATTATGCTGCGATGTTTAGTTAATTTTAGTAAATGTATATAACTACATTTACTTGTGACTAAATAACACCCAGAAGACGAGTGGTATATAACTACATTACTTGTGACTAAATAACACCCAGAAGACGAGTGGCACGTGCTAACTCACTTTGACGTGTGCGTGTTGCGCTGCGTGTTGCGGCGCGTGTTGCGAGGGCGTGAGCGCGCGGTCGGAGTCGCTGTTGCTGGCGCTGTCGGGCGCGGCACGCTGCCGGCTCACTACCGTCTTCGGCGTTGTTGTAGAGTTCGAGTCCGATTCGCGACCGAAACTGCCGCTGTCCGTGTCCTGATCGCGAAACAACTTGAAATCAATTGCCTATATTTGCCAATATTTTAATGTATCATAGCTTAAGAGCTATTTCCATGGTACGGCAGGAGAAATCAACTGCTCCCTACTGTGTTATGTACTGTATTATGTATAGTATGCTTACGTACCTACATAGTTCACATGTAGTTTGTTAGGCCAAACAATCGCAAGAAATTTGTACCGGACCACCCCGCCTAAGATATTTTTGATTTTCCTTCTATAGACTCGAAGCCGTGTAGGTCATATCATAGCATAAATATATGTGATGTTATATCTAGATTTATGATATAAATACATCTTTTAGATTGAAAAAATAATCAAAAACACATCTGAATCATACACTTTTCTTGACGGGCGCGGGATGCGCCACGCCGGCGGGCTCGAGCGTGGCGAGGCGGTCGCGCGCGTCGTCGTCGGAGGCGTCGCTGCGCTCGGAGCTGGAGGCGGACGGCGACGGCGACGTGGACGTGGCGCCCTCGCGTCCCAGCCGCTCCGCCGACCCGAACATCAGCGACGACGGCGGACTGTATACCTGGTGGGAACATACAATATTTATGTAGGATCATGTTGTTGTCAAAATTATTCAATAATCTTTGATGTAGCGGCATTATTAATTGATACGATCAATTTGACTAAATCTGTGAACTACTTTGTGTTAACTTTATTATATTGTTTACTGAGGATTTCTAAAGGCCCTGAGCACTCTCTTCTTCCTGCCGTCTTTTTTGTTTTTCATTAAAAGAGGCCGCAACGCATTTACGATCCAAAAATTATAAATATTCATGATCAGTAGTAATCACTTAGCACTAAGTCAGCTGATTGCTGAATGTATACAAAGAAAATAAAAATACAAGTTTGTGAGAGTAACAACACAACTTACAGTCTTAGGGTCCAGGGTCGATGATAGCGTCATAGGTACTTGCACAACAGCGCTATACGTCTCCCCGATAACGTGTTGTTGATGAGCGTTACCACCTGCAAATCACAAATATTTTGTAACAAATTGTTCGATAATTAACAATATGATTAGAAAAATATATTAATACCTGGTGATAAATCAGAAGATACCATTTCTGACACAAAGTCACTTAGTGAAGAATACGATGAACTTGTACTCTCGGCTGCATCGGAATCAGACCCACTTTCATCTATAACCACAAGAAATTAATCAAACGGCCATTCTGGAAGATAAATAAATAGTATTGAACATCAATGGATAATGTACCGGTGGGCTGATTGTCCTGTCGTTGCAGTTGTCTAAGGGCACCGTTGAGCGAACTGCCGTCGTCCCAAACCGCGAACCGTATCGGTTGCAACTGATCGGCGAACCATTTGGGTTTGTCCCCAATTTGCCGAGGATCGAACACACCCGTTTGAACTCTCAGAAACGCTACGTTACATGGCGTCAATGACCATTCTGCTAAAAATTCTACGGCCTGCCAATAAAGTTTAAAGATATTTTTAAAAATACTTTGCAAATAAATATTAATCGTGTTCTAAAATAAAAATTGTAGAAAATTTTACCTGCGTCCTGGCGAATTTATTCAAGAATGTGGTGGTCCTCGGTCGAGACCTCAAGAAGCTGTTTATTTGGAAGGCGACCACAGGACGCGGGTACAACCGCAGCGTTCGCGTATGCTCCATAAAATTCGCTAGGATATTTTGTGAATTGAAGAAACGGACCTAAAAGACAAATAGATGAAAATTAAATTTCTGATGACTGAACTTTCTGATATTAGTCGAGTTAGTTACAGCACTAGCTAAATGGAGGATCATTACTGTGTGATCAACATATTTCATAATATTTTCATTACTGTTTTTGGTTCAGTCATGACAATGATACATTTTACTTTTTTATTTAAAATTATGGAAAATGTTCAGTATAGTCCGAAAAAACCAGGTAAATATCTCATTTGACTGTACGTATTGAAATTTGAAGATGAAGTCGCAATACATTCACCAATAAAACTGATATAAGTACGCACCATGGCGACTCGTGTAGCAATATCCACGGAGTCGACATCGTTCCCGTAGATGAGCGGGTTAAAGGGCTGCGCGTGCGGCGAGGCGAGCGAGTGCCGCTGCGGCGTGGCGGGCGAGTGCGCGGGCGTGGCGGGCGCGGCGGGCGCCAGCGGCGTGGCCGTGCCCAGTGATACGCGCCGGCTCTCCGGCGTGCTGTGCGCGCTCGCCTCGCCCGCGCCCGCGCCCGCGCCCACGCCCGCCGCGCCGCGGTATGATGCCGGCTGCACCCTGTATACAACAACGAGTTGCAACATATCGCCAAAACGTGTGGTGAAACCATTCAAATGACGCGAAAAAAATATGAGTAACATTCACAGAGGAATCTTTGTTACCGCTATTCCGTTTTTAACAGTAATCGTACGTACTCTACGTAGTCTCCCTTTTCTGTATGCGTGGCAGGTAAATGCGGAATGTGCACAACATTTTATTTCAGTAATTAACATTCTTTATTTTACATAAAAGAATAATTATTATAATTTACCACTTTTCTTAAGTCGATTTAATTTTTCAAATCGGTTTTTATTTCAAAAAATATTTTAATTCGTTCATTCATAATTCATTACCGACATCTGTGTAAAATCTTGTAGATGAAATCAAGAACAGAATTTAATTATGAATTCAATTGGAAATATTATTGTACTCACTTGAGCGTCGCTCCGCCCACGCTGTCTCTTCTAGAAGGCATCAACAAGGCCGAGGCTTGTTCCGCCGTGGTGTTGGTCAAGCTATTCAGTGCCTAAGCGCAACGAAATCACATCAGTAACTTCCATATTGTACATGCCTTACGGCTTACAGTATAAATATTTCTTTGCTTTATTTAGCTTCTAGTATAGTGGTAGCAAGGAAAAATAAATGTTTGATTTATGGAGAAATTTGCGAACAAGCAATATTAACTGGAAACTGTGTAGTAGCATTATAATTTGTAATTTTATTCTTGCACGCAATATAGGCAATATGAAGTTATTTCTGATATTTATTTACAATTGCTCAAACGTCTACTATTTGGCAATATTTAATCTATATTTACTTATGTAAGTATTAATATGTAGTGTGTGTTTAACAATCACCAAAATATAGCAAGACCATCACAACTAAAACAAACAAAACATGCCGCACGTGACAAGACCCATAGTGACTGAAATTGTGTTCATGTTCAGTATTCCATTGAAGTTTTAATTAAACGTGTCATTTTTCAAGTATTTGTGGTATTGTACTCATTTATTCCAATGAAAACAGTGAAACGGAACAGAAAGAATTCAGAAGATTTTGGAAAAAAATAAAAAATAACATTGATAATTATGATAACACCTTTTCAGCCAGAAATACACACGGCGATTTACGCAAACGCGTAGATTTGTATAGCGATACGAAATGCCACCTACGCCATACATTCCAAAATATTATAACATTCTATTGCTGCTATTTATTTTATTGACTTCAGCCGAGAAAGGAATGTAGATATTACGAATCGTAATTTCTATTCTTTTGTTAGTTTATGCCGGAATAATATGTACCCGATATAATATTAGGCTATCTAATAGGATATTTTTTGCTCAATTCCCGTTGTTTCTTAGAAACAGGCCCGATTGTATGGTTCGCAAATATTTTCGGCTTATATGGATCGTAAGTGGCATCTAGTAAAGCGATCTTATCATACTAGCTACAGTACAATATGACACAAAACGTCAGCCCATATATACATTATGTTACTGTAAGATCGTGAATAAAAGTCAACATGTGCAATGTAAATAAATAGTATAGAATATTTACACCAGTTCCAGCACTGCCCATTAGATGCATGGCCTAGCGACGAGAGAAGTGAAGGATTGTTAGTGAATGGAAGAAACAAAACAAAATCAAACATAATTATAATATGTTCAAATTAATTTGATGAAGATAAGAAGACACATTCAAATAATAATTATAAAACTTTTCCATCGTTTCTTTCAAAATTGAACATTAGAATTATTTTACAAAACATGATTTTTTTAATATTTATTGTGATATGCTTTTAAATGATTATGGAAGAAAATATTTTTTATCGCTAGTCAATTATACTCGTATCATTTTAACACTGTGTACCATAAAAATAATATTGAAATTACTAACTTTAATGAAATCAAATTAAATATTTTTTGGTTAATATCAAAACAGAATTAAATGATATTGTATAAAAAATGTGTCTTCGTAACTTCTGTGTTTGTGTATTCAAATAGTATTGTTGCTTACAATAGATAAGTTAATAGTGTACACGTAGAAATGTATTAATACTTATATGTAGATATTGAAAAAGAAGACTCAGCAGCTCAGCACATCGATAGAAACGCGGTCACGAGTGCAAATACAAGAAATGTGTTAATAAAAAGATTATAAATAGACACATAAATAAACAACTAATTGTATAGAAAGCATACCTGCTTCAGATGATTTTTTAGCACGGAACCTTCGGGTTCTGGTAAAGGAGGCAATTCCTGATCATTGCCTGTCGGGGATATCAGTTTTGTGGAATCTAAATCCACGAGCCAAATGTCGTCCGGCAGTCTAAAATGAACATTGACATGCTATAAAACTGTTTTATTTTTATTGCCGGATAAGGGTCTCCTCAAGCAATTTATATGAAGTTGGAGAGTTATTTTACCACGCTGGCACGTCACAAGTCACTGGACGGAAAATTAGACTTCTAAACTTTTGAAGAAATTCTGGTATGCATTGACAAATAAAAGCGCTGGGATTTATTTGCCTAGTTCCGTAATTTTGGAACGTTTCACGTTTCGTATGTGGATAACGAATTTTCCAATTCCTAGAGGGCAATAACATAAAACGCTCTCTCCGAGGCACAGCGGGGTTCAATATTTATGTCACATCACGTCATTGTTCCTTTTCCTGTTTCTAACCCATGTCACTCCAAGTTACTACCACGTATTTACGGGGCGTTAGATTTAGAAATAAACACAATTATTTAAGAACAACTATGTAATACATTTTTAATAGTGGTCAGACAACCTGGTCGCGGGACGTCGCTGGATGCAGGCTGCCTCCAACAGGTCACTGTGGAAATTATTGGGAGAGGCCTATGTTCAACAGTGGACTTCCTTTAGCTGATGGATGGATGATGGATGGATGTAATAAATTTCGCAATGTTAAGGAAAAACCAACTTAATCAAATATTTACCTAAAAACCCTAAAAATTTACAATGAATCGGTTCCGTAGTTGTCTATAATGCTTATTTTTAAAAAGTGCTTGTAATGTAAATATTTTTTTTTCAATACTAACCTGAAATTCTTTTTATAAACGAGAAAAGTTGCGGGTATGCCGATGAGGAAGGGTGTGGGCGCCAGCAGTAGTTGTTCGGCGCAGTTCATACAGCAGGGCAGCAGCGGGATGGCGGGGAACATGTACTCCAGCGGGTACAGCATGGCCACCAGCGCCATCACCGACATCGACAGCGCGTTGTAGTCGCGCGACTGCACCACCACTTTGTTCTCCAAGAGGATCAGTGTCAGCACTTTTAGGCATGTGTCCACGCCTATAGAGATTTATTTGTGAATAAACTTCAAAATTTGAATTATAATATTGTGTTTTACGTTCGTTATTACGTGATTTTTAAGATAAAAACAACATAATTTGTCATAAAAAATAAATATAAAATTGAGATTGACATACAGGGTTTAAAGAATACGTTAATAATGCCGTAAAGGTTACACCATAAATAGATAACGACATTCGTAAGCCCGCATCCATGGCAGCGCTTGTCATTGATCGCTAACGGTTCATAATATAAAACCTTTCATTTTTATTTAACACCACCGGATCGACTTAAAAATTTGCTAAAAGAAAAAATGTCACTGAATCTACCAATTTTCATCATATTATTATTTTTAGCTCCTCACACCTTCTTATTGACAAAGTACCACTGAAACACCTACTACAAACCAGAAAACAAGTGCAACAATCTCACCTAAAAGTTCCAAAGGCAAGTGTAAAGGGAAATCCACAAGGGCGAATCTGGTGTGGTCGGGCAGCGCGAAGAGCAGCGGCGAGTGCGCCGTGGGCGACAGCACCTCCAGCTCCACGCGCGTGTTGGCGGGCACGGGCACGGGCGCCGACAGCAGGCGCAGGATCCACGTCTCGATCTCGCGCACGTCGTGCAGCACGATCGTGGGCGTGTTGTCGTACGCCTGCCCCGTCAGCACCGACCACACCGTATCTCTGGTGCCAGACAACAACGCTTGGACATTGTCATATACGTACATAATACCGGGTGATATTCACATATGGTTCTTACTATTAATTTAATCCACATATTTCTCACAACCCCGGGTGACATGGTACAAAATTTGAAAAAAATCCGAGACGATTATTTTATAAGAAATCGTGATTTGGTTTTCACAATCCCGCATAGATACGGGTACATATTTTTATCGCTCAGTTCGGTTCGAATTTACCTGAGCGGTAAAAAGACTCGTACCTGAACATGTCGTCAATGCCTTGAAAACTAAAATCGCGATTGTTGACAAAATTCATCATCATCATCATCATCCACAGCCTGTAGGGTCCAACTGCTGGGTATAGGCCTCCCTCATACTATGCCACTTTGGTTTGTCTTTTGTCAGTCGCATCCAGGTTCGGCCTGCAACTTTGACAATGTCGTCGACCCATCTTGCCGCCGGACAAAAGTACCAGACAGTTTTTTTTTAAACTCGGT
Source organism: Deilephila porcellus (assembly GCA_905220455.2). NCBI lineage: Eukaryota > Metazoa > Arthropoda > Insecta > Lepidoptera > Sphingidae > Deilephila > Deilephila porcellus. The sequence goes on along the minus strand of LR999977.1, from coordinate 8,296,748 downwards.
ACTATGTTACCTGGGGTGGTTAGGAACATGTAGTTTAAATTAAATACCATACGTCAATATCGCAATGTATAGCTCATGTCTATTTCCCTGAAGAAGCATACGTAGGAGCTACTGTCACACAGCTTGCCGCGATTATTTCCGGCACAAATGTGATATTGTGTGTATACCATGTCGGGCACAAATTCTAGCTCCGGCCTCCGGGTAAGTAATATGAATTTTTAAATAGAAATAATTTGACTGCCTCGGTGACACAGTTGCACTACGGTACGATTACAAGGCTGAGGTCCCGGGTTTGAATCCCGAGCAAAGTGATATTCCGGAGTTAGTTTGTGCCCGACATGGCGACATGACACTCCCCCTATCTCATCGCGGAACGAAACAAACAAGGCGAAACGTTGGCATACTTGTAGCACCTCTGTCTACCCCTTCTGGGAAAAAGGCGTGAGTTTATGTATTTATGTAAATAGTTTTAAAATGTAATGTCTAATACCCCAGAATGGAATTTATAATCGGCATAGTGATAAATGTATTCATACAAGTTACCCATATTCGTATAATCCTATATAATAAATCATACACAGAAAGAAGGTAAAGTAACCGTGTAGTATGTTATTATTAATGACAGTAGATGTAATATATGTAATTTTTCCATTACAAATGACTTAAGCTAATAGGTCCATGTACATAGTACGTAATGATCCATGCCTGTTTATTTATGTATAAGTTAGTCATAGTTGATGCCTAATGGAATTATCAGGTCTGTAAATGGAATAGCATTAAAGTATTCATTAATTGTTAAGATAGAAATCTGAAATCTTATAATAAATAGAAAATATTACAATACAATGCTCACCTAAATATTTGTCTGGACGCGCCGACGCGTCGTGGACTGGAAGACTCATTGCATGCATCGATTAATTTCTTTAGAATAAATAGGCACTCTCGGAATGTGGAGAAGAATGGATGATGTGATAGGAGGCATAACGATGTTAACGAATGATTCCGCACGCGCTGCAATAAAACGAACATTATAGGTGAAACTTTCTTAAATCAATAGTCTTATGAACTAAAAGACAATATGAATATCTGTCCAGTTTAGAATAACTTTCAAGGCTCAAAATAAACCTAGAACATTTTTCTATTGCCTGGGAAGATAAACGTAAATGTTTGGAGAACTTGAAAATTACACACATTCGTTTAAGAAACTTAAGAATTTGTCTATTTTATATTTAAAATGATAATAATAAAAAGGCAGTGAATGCAGTGGGCAGTGGGCAGTACCTGTCGTTTCCGCGCGGCGCGCGGGCTGGGCTCGTGGTCGCGCTCGCCGCCGCTCTCGGAGTCGGGCGCGGGCGCGCTGCACTCGCGCTCCGAGTCACTCGGCGCCACGTTGCTGCTCCTATAGTCACTGGAACCACCGCCATATATTACTCTAACCTCGCCGGGACACGCCATATCATATTAAGGCACTTTTGTAATAAACATAGACTCTGTCGCGAAATCAATTACAGTCGCGACACTGACTGTTAATAATATAGCTGCGGGCTGAAGAAGAATTTTGTTGCTCAAAAAGAGAGGTCGAAAAATCTTTCGTAGTTTCTGACACCCGTGACAAACAACTAGAATTTAGCCGTAGATAGCAATTAGTGTAAGTTCGGAAGTCAGGAAATGTATTAAATTTTTGTATGAAGAAAAGTTATTTTCACCCCTAAATTAGGGGCATATTGCATCCGCCCCTGTATGTTCTTCCTAAATAAGACATCAATCACACATTTTGTTTCATAATCAGAAATAGAAGGTTCTACGTCCATATACATAAGGTACGTGAACTTTCGATGATACATTTTTAGGGAAGGGATTTAAGGCCTTAAAATGGGGGAAATAACAACGCTCCCAGCGGGATCCAAGTTAGCCCATTAAAAATCTGTTAAACTTCATAAATGAAGAGCTAAATATTCCCGAGAGTCATTTTAAGAGACACACACTTCACTTGATACTATTAAAACTTCTTCTTTAGTAGAGTATATCCGGAACACGCCAAATTTGTTGCAAAATTATCATATTAACGGGGTACCCCTCTGGGAGGTTATAAACACTTTTACCTCAAATGAGCAAACATATAATAAGTAGTATGAATACCTAAGTTATCAAGTAAAATCTTAATTTTTGAAAATGACATAGAAATTCTAATAATAAAATCAACGTCACCTAAAAACATTATAAAATCAGATATGTTATTTACTGCACCACTGAAAATCCATTTGAAGCCTATGAGCCAATGAGTACTATCACACTTATACGCAACAGAAGTAATAAATGTTCACCTGGAGAAGGCGGAGTCGGAGCTCTTCTCGATGGACTTGCGCCAGGAGTCGCGGCGCAGCGTGGAGCGCTCGCGCGGGCCCGGCGCCGGCGCGCGCTCCACCGCGCGGTAGAAGTTCACGCAGATGCCGTACCGGGTCTTGCCTACACAGTGCATCACATATTGCTATATACTTTTTTGAATTTTATCGAATATGTAATATCTTAACGGGAACTAGGCCTTAGCCTAACCTCTGTCAATCGAACTCTCGATTGTAGAGGAGACCCATGTCTTGCAATAACAGATGAAACAATAACTTGCAATGAAACAGCGGAGGCGGGCGACTCACCAGAGTCCTTGTCCGTGAGCGTGAACACGAAGGAGGTGGTGTCCCGGGAGGCGAGGTGTCCGGGCGCGCGCCGCGGTCCCACCGACACGCAGCCCTCGGGCTGGCAGAAGTACACCATGTCCAGCGGCAGCGGGAAGTCATCGTGGTTGGTCAGCGGGTACCGCCGCAGCAATTCCGGCGCCTAGATAAAAACGGCAACAATATAAAATCTGTTTTGTTTTTACAACAAAATGAAAAAGAAATTCAGTTACAGGCCCACAGCATCTTTAACAAGAAAAGTTTTGAAATACAAGTCTCAAAGTAAGTAATTTATGTTCTAAGATTGAATGGCTTTTGTTATTACAAAGTATTAAACCCGATCATAACTGTACATCCTAATTGGATGTAGTAAATGTGAGCTTTGGAAAATTCTACTTAATTTTCCTTTTACATACTCTAAAGAGTTTTACTTTGGTTGTTTTATCGCTAAATATTTTATACAAGTCCCGAAAATATTTTGGAATAAATAAGACAAAACCTTACCTGGACGGGAGCCAATCCTTTTCCAGAAGTATAAGGGCGAGCGCCCACGATGGTTAAATAATCCACCAACCGCGGACATAGATGTTGCTTTTGAATGTCCATACTTCTAATATACTTAAGTGCTTGGATAATCTACATATAAACCCTTGTGATTCCATTATATGTTAATAGAATATTGCTTGTCATAATTATTACTTACTAATGTATTCCTGAAAAAAAAAACAACTGTAAAATGTTTACATTGGTGGTGTATATTTCTTATAAATCAATACAAAGTGAAAATCAATATAAAACTATTCGTTATGTGTTCGTAAAATTATTTTCACTTTGTAAGGGAGCTTGTCACCTTTAATGATCAACAAGTTAGTGGCATTTATTGATCTAGGGTTCGGAATAAACGTGCGGGTATAATGCTCAGCAGGGTCCCTTGACCCATTTATTGCCATGACACGTTTCTCCAGGGACGTCTCGTCTCCTGCAGCTTTTACGCCAGGTGGCGCTGCCACCGCGCTTATTGCTCATAAAATGCCCTTTGTTACATAAACTTATATTACGAATAAAAAAGATAATCCTTAGATAAAAATTTTATTATACGGATAGCCATAATAGTTTTTATGTGCGTTAACGCGTATAAACAACGACTAATTGAATTAGAAGCGATAATAAGTGAACTTCTATTTAGTAGGTATTTGTGAGTCTATATTTTTGGAAGGTGTTTTGATTGAAACCGATATTGGCATACAGTTACTCCATAAATGATTTTACATGTACGTGTGCGGTGGAGATGTGATGAAATCAAACAACATGATCGCTACGAATTAATCAAAATACTTAGCGGGATATTAATATTCAAATAATGAGAAAAATTTCCTTTCCTTAACAGAACCACGCGTGCTGGCTTTCGGAGCCATAGCTTGACTGTTCAATCCATTTCGGCGCGAACCAAAAGGTTCTCTAAATCTTTTTTCTGCCGTACAGTCAAGCTGTGGAACGGTTTGCCATCGCACGCGTTCCCTCCTTCCTATAATCCTGGGTCCTTCCGCCGTAGCGTGAAGAGGCATCTCAGCGGGCCGGCATGATTGTGTCGAATGGTATGAGACTACCGTCTGATACCATTCGATACTCTATCTGGACGGCATTAGCACTTACCATCAGGTGCAATGCAGTCACTAGGCCGTGCCAGTTAAAAAAAAATAGGTGCCATACCAAAATTAAAACAATTGTTTTCAAAAAAACTAAATACGCAAATAATCTATTATTATAGTTGAATATAATTTATCGATTTTTTATGTATGAACTGCGATACTCTGTGTGTGATTTTAATATCGTCCTATCTCTACCACGGAGATGAAAAAAATATAAAAAACATGCGAAAACGGCTAGCGCATGGCCTTACAAAGATTAGTACTCCTAAAACCGGTACAAAAGACACAAATAAAAACCGTGTTTGATATTCCCACACATGCCAACAAATTTAACCCTCTTTAGTCCCAATCGAGTTATCACAACATTGCGTCACATACGTGGGTGGTAATCAAAAGCGTAGCCTTGTACACTAATATCCCGATATAAATTGCCAATGACACACAGACATAAATTAAGTGAATCGCTGTACGCAATTTTGCCCCAATTTATGTAATGAAATCCGAAAATGGCAATTTAACTATGTTAAAATTAACTTAATACTTTAATGAAAGCATGAAAACTCGTAGGATAAAGTTATTAAGGCCGGGCATAAACATTTTATGAACTTTTCCATTTTGATTATCTTTAACCTCATTTTGAAGTCGTTTTAGTATTTCAATCGGATTATGCTAAATAAGAGGATAAGCTGAAAACAAATGTTTGACAAATGTAGAGACTTAAAGGCAAGCGGTTCAATTCTTACAAGTAGGTAATACTCGTACGAGAACTGGCAAGAAGCCAAATGTGGTGGCCTAACAAAAAAGTATTGCAGTAAGTTACGTAAATTAAAATTTTATATCAGAAAAATTGAGAAATAATCTATACTATATTGTACAAAAAACCTGTAATAAATAATTCGTTGGTAAGTGGTCATTTTTAACGGATAACGGAATTTTTAAATCATTTTCATCAGAAATCTTGAAACGTGGCCTAACAACCTGTTGTTGGCATGAAGTTTATCACCTTAATTATGATATGAAAACAAACGATACTATAGTACAAACAAGAGCTACGTAACAATGTTAGCAAGAATATATAAAATAGGTAAAATAGAGAGGCCCTAGTAAACAGAACATAACGGGGTATAAAATGTCAAGATTTACGTAATTCTATTGAAATTAAATCATTTCAAAAGGAAGAAGAGATGACGATATTATTTGTAAGTAAGAAGTAATCCGTTTTTTATAAGAATACCACATCATAATATAAACGATCTTGCACCACCTCAAATTCGGATAAGTAAAGAAAATTGCCAAGATGTACTCGATGCTACGGCAGACGGCTACGCGTCGCGTAACTGATGTAGCGTCGGCAAAGTTTTGCTCTACCATGAGATCAATACCAGATGAAACTGGCAGGAAAACATAGAGTTAAACATATCTACGAGCAGCACATGTAGGCGACGATGTTGTCGAAATGCAGATATGCAAATTCTGTTCCATTTGACTAATCGCACCAGCATTTGCGTTAAGTTACTGCCGTTACGGGCTGATAACGCGAGATAAGCATATTGTATAGCGGAAAAATATTGTCTGTAAATATATATTTGATACCGTAAGGCAAATAAACAATATAAATGAAATACGCTATAAAAATAGACTCAAGTAAAGCTTTCAACACACCGTGGTGTGTGTCACACACACGTATGCATTACGGGGCCATATGTACTTGAGCGTTTAGCTTACGCTTCAAGGACAAATAACTACAGTTCAAAGAGTACACCCTTATCCTTGATACAGTGTACGCACGGAAGAATTATTTTGGACACATTCACTCCAAGTAGCACTAAGTGAGTAAATATAACGAACTAGAATCGATCACCAGTATCTATTTTGTGTGACGTAAACATTTGTGGGGAATTATGCAAATCCCGAAGGTTTTAGTAGGTTACGTCACACATACGTCAACGCACTTGAACTACTTTCTACTGGTCCATGGTAATGAACATCGAAGGACGGACTAGGACTACACTAAGAAGCGACTATTTAAAACTTTACCTTACGTTAACATGGGATGTGCGTGATTCTACATCGTCGGCCAGTGGCACGTAAATACCGAATATCGTGTGTGGCGAATTTGACTAGATGTGGTGGTGTAGTAGTTCATATCGCGGTATGGCGGCGACTAATGGAGTGGCATGCGCGCCGCCCACGCTCGATACGGCCGCGCCGCGCCGCGCGCACCGCCCGCCCCACCACACCCCCACCCCGCCACCCCGCCACCCCGCCGCCCCAGCACCCGCGCCACTCGCACGTGCCACCGCCTTTTGTACATTTTACACATTACGCCTGCCGTACCACTAAGCCTTACTACTCTCGTAAATGCGCATTATACCAATATTTTTTATTTTCTCTATTTCGACATAGCTGCGATATTACTGAACTGTACAGTACTGTAATAGCCCATATACGTGTCACTGAAGGGCAAGTGCCTCCTCGACAATCGAGAATACGATCCAGAGCGGTAATCACCATGCTGGCCTAGGGCGGGTTGTAGGACTTTACATACCATAGAAATTCTTACAGATCGCTATGGTACGCAGGTTTCCTCACGATGTTTTTCTTCACCGGTTTAGTGCGTGGTGATTGAATACCAATACACACATCCCTCCGAGAAGTCGGAGGTGTGCCCTAAGATTTGAACTCGCGACCATCGTGAACATGTTGGCAGCCGCGTCTGGTCCGTTTACCAACTGGTCACTCCGTACTTCGGTGACATGACATTAAAGAAAAAAAAAACAGATCTAACACTGCAATTTTTATCCTAATTAATATTGATGACCCACGAATCTACACTACGCCAGCGCGGTTGATTATGGCGTAAGCCGGCTCAATCAAACTACCTTTGGGTCATGAGTCCCGAGCGGAATAGTGGGCGATTATGGGTTGGTACAGTAGGTACTGTAGTAGTATTTGATTGTTGAACACTATAGTCTCATATCAATGATCAACCTATTCCAAAAACATCCAGACATTTAATACAACTTCGAAGTCAAGGGTAGAGGCAAACAAAAAGTTCTCAACTAACATCTAATGTAATTGAATACTAGAAACCTTTTCTATCAACATTTTCCGGCTTCCTAGTAAAATGATAGTCACGTTTTTGTAACAAACACCGAAAATAAACAACAAAATGTTATCAAGAATTTATTTTAAGTGAATAAATATTACAAAATCGAGCATAATAAATATTATACGATGATTATTTCCCGGTATCCTCCTTTAGAGAAACGGTTCGGTTGAATACCACCTGCAACAAACAGAAACATTTATAAAACAAAATAAATAAATACACCCAACAGTCACATACATAGTCCTGACTCCACACTAAGATCGAGTCTTGCGTCCTAGTCCGTGGGTATCTCGTATCAGGAACTACGAGAAACTTTTCGGCCTCAAAAACATTTCTCTCGGTGCGGGGATCGAATCCGCAGCCACTCGTTTCACAGCCGGCGTCTAACCAACTGCGCCACGGAGGCGGTCAATGAAATTTTGAACCAAGTATTTTAAAAAAAAAATGTAATTGCTTGACCACTCTAGTCGAAACTCGAAACAATGAGTTTCCGATGTCTTCGTTCTTGCATGACTCAGGCAGTAACAGAAAAAACACTCACGAACAAAATAAACTATAAAACTTGAATAATAAGCAGTCTATACATATAGACTTAAAATAAACTTTTAATGTGCTTTATTTAAACATTATTTCTTAAATAAATTAAAATGAAATTAATTAAACAAACTGTAGTGAAAGATAGCAAGCTACTTTGCATATTATAATCAAAGTTTCACATTTTCTAAGTACTGCAGAACTTTTGAAGGGCATGTTGAAATTAAAACATTTAACTTAAATTGGAACTAAGTAGGCGTATACGTACTCAAATAAAAAACAGCATAGGTACACTACCGCTCAAAAGTATTTGGCCACCTGCACTTTTCCTTTATATCAAAAACAATACACTTCTTAAAATAATTTTATTTGCTTTTTGTTTGTATTTCACCGCAAAACACTTGTCTACAATAAGAACATGCACAACTTATTGTTATTTGCCGGCCCGTGGTCATAAAACTGAAATAATGAAATCGTCGGCATTACTTTGAACTTAAACTTTCTAGCGACACTTTTGTTTTGGTGAACCTACTGTCTAATAAAGTAAACAAAACTTAGAATAAACACTATAAAATATTTTGCATCAGTTATTTGATGGTATTAGACCAGAAAACACACTCTCCATAGCTCAGTGCTCTACGCCTAATACTATTTGCTTGTTTTCAATTTCTTTGTTTGAAATTTAAAACAAAATTTGTAAATCCAAAGAATATTTTTAAGAGACGAGAGGCATAATTATCAGGCTTCGCAAAGCTGGTAAAAGCAATGGAGAAATTTCAAGACTGTAGAAGAGACGAAGACAAACTTTTGACTATATTGTTAAGAAATTTGCAACTCAAGGTACAATTTGCAACAATCCACGTTTAGGCAGACCAAGAGCAACAACTTCTAGCGAAGATTTACGTTTAGTTGTTACAAGCAAACGCGATAGACGTTTAACTGCACCAGAAATAACAGCGCAATTCAAGAAGGGCCGAGATAAACCAGTCAGTGTCTCTACATCGAAAAGGAGAGTTCTTGACGCAGGTTTTAAGGGATGCATAGCGGTAAAAAACTACTCTCGAAAGCACTCAATCAATAGAAGGGACTCATTTGGGCTAGAGAACACAAGAATTAGACAAGTGCAGACTGGCAAAAGGTGCTCTGGACTGACGAGTCGAAATTTGAAATTTTTTGATCTAAAAGTAGAGTTTTGGTCCGGCGACACTCGAATGAAAGGTTGATGGAGGCATGTACTGTGACTTCAGCAAAACAAGGTGGAGGGTCTGTGATGGTTTGGGGCTGGTTTGGTGGTTTCAACCGTCAGGGATCTTGTGCGGATAGAGGGTATTTTAAAAAAAGAAGGGTTCAAATACATTTTAGAAAATAACGCAATGCCTTCTGAAACCCGATTAATTGGTCCGAGATTTATCTATCAACAAGATAATGATACTAAACACACCTCCAAGCTATGCAAAAGTTTCTTGCAAGAGAAAGAACAAAGACAGGAATTGAAAATAATGACATGGCGACCGCAGTCACCGGACTTGAACCCAATCGAGTTATTACGGGATCAACTGGATAGACAGGTACGAAAACGCTGTCCTACATCTCAGGAAGACTTGTGGAGAAAACTGCACGACGAATGGCGGCAGATGGACCAAACAACTTTATAGAAATTAGTGACTAGATTGCCAAAGCTTTTGTGAGGCCGTAATTAAAAATAAAGGTGGACGTATATCCGAGTCCAAACTTTAATAATTAATTGTAATTTTGGGTTACATATGTCCAAAATATGTTCAATAAATTATTTAAATAACTACAAAGTCGTTTTACTTATTCAAACTTTTACAAAATGTATTTTTATGTGTGGCCAAATACTTTTAAGCGGTAGTGTATATCCCGCTCTCCAAATAAGAATCGTGAATCCTTGGTTGCAATCCCCAAGTGGAAAAATTCTTTTATTCGAAGTGTAATTCCAAGCGAATTATAAAAAAAATTACAAATTATATGACTTTATGCCTTCTGGCTTTTAATGTGTTGAACAAACATCAGACTGACTTCTTCTCTTTCGGGAAATAATTTAACGGTACCCTATCTGAACGTCACTTATCAGGTGAATTGTAGTCATTTCGTTGTATCTGTATTTGAAAAGAGCTATTGCTTTTTATTTAATAATAATTTCTCTTTTTCTTTTTGAGAACTATTGTTCTCAAGTTCGGGTTTTCAAATTTGACTACTACGCACTGTTGATTTTCAATACAACTTATATTTGGTATCCGTTCCATATGATTTCTTGTCATCTTTGAATATTCCATGACATAGGGCTCAACCCATAAAAATTCTAAAACACTCACCCTCGAGGCAGTAGCATCAGGGTCCACGGAGAAGAAGCCGATCCTCTCGAATTGGAACTTGTCGTACACTTTAGCGCTGGTGATGGAGGCGTCGGCGTACGCGTCCAGTACTTTAAGCGTGTCTTCCCGACAATCGGACAGGAAGCCGCCCGGAACTTCGTTAGGGTCCTCAGGATTTTTGTGTTTGAACCTATACACAATAATAACAAATTAAAAAACTAGGCGTCGTTGATAATTCCTTGTGGGAAACCAAGTGCTTGTCAATAAATTGTTCATGTTGTGGTTAAAACAAATAAAATACTGTCTGATGAGATAAAGTTGTATGTGGGGAAATCCATCGGCAAAAGTTTTTTTTTTTGCCCTTATAGGCAGACGAGCTAGCGGCCCGCCTGATGGTAAGCGGCTACCGCTGCCCAGAGAACTTCGCAATGCCAGGGGTCCAGCACAACAAAATCGCTGCCTACCTTAAGGAGATGCTTATGCTTTTAGCATCCGATTGTAAATTGGCATTTCCGGAACTACATATTATGTATATCACCATTATTCGTTACGTGCTGATTACCGCTGAACGTAGATATCACTCTTTAACTTGATTTCTTAATAATTTTATAACACACTTTCACACCCATTCATGTACATAATATTATATCGTGTCCATAATTAGCAAACCAAGGACTGTTATCTGAGGATGCAGGCGCTGGTTTTTCGTTTGAAAACGCGAATTGCGATAAATAATAATATTATGTGCAAATAAATTATATGTATAATCATGGAAAATCGAACCCAAACACTTCACTAGATCTAATTAATATTAGTATAACTGATTCATAATTCATATTTGATAGCAATAATAATAATATTGCATTACTTTTGAAACTATGAAACATTTCTATCAACGAAAATAGAACTACATGGGAAAAAATATGAAATTAAGTGTGGTTTGAACTTTGACACCAATGGTAATACAAGCGTAAAAAGAAGTACAGTAGGAAGCAGTAACGGATAGTAAAAGGGCTTGCTCTATATCTAACGGAAATAGAGAAATCTGTCTACGAAAGTAGAGCGCTCGTGCCTCATCCTGCTTTTCATAGTATTTACTGACTTAAATTATTTTTTATTCGTAGTAATATGAGAATTATCTTTGTCAGCCATAATTAAAGTGAATATCATCAATCGCTAGCTTTGATGTGCAGTACAGCTGAAATGTTAAGAAACGTTTTTTTAATGTCATAAAAATTACACGTCAAAATAAAAAACATACTTACAAAGGTTCATACAGCCGAACTTCAACCGTGACTGGTTCAGAAACCCAATGAATGAAGGCTTTTGGTTTTTCCGCGGATTCCGATGGTTCTGCCGTACATTCCAGTTCCGTTACTTCGCCCGCATCGCTTTTCACTACTTTTGTTACCTACATAACACATTAAGTAAGTACAATATTTACTTACGTATTAATTTCAAATATATATTTATTTAGATAGATAGATAGATAGATAAAAACGTTTATTTTGGCCACAATAAACACACAAAACAATCATCGAGAAAATAACATCATGATAGGTATTGATTACAAATAATACAGTATGTGGAATATTGTAGCCGCAATCAGGCCCCAGCTCAGCAATATGCGATGCTCCAAGGAGCAAAGCGCTGGTAATTCTGCTGGTACCTGGTATTTCAAGCCTAGATTTGGTTTTTCAATCACTACTATAGCATTATCCGGGGAACATATTACATCATTCCTTCATGCTGGCTGTTGCTATTCCTGCCGGTACCAGGGCACGCCTTCTTGCGAAGTATTCGACACTACAGCCGATCTTCAGTGTCCTTATTTTTATGGCTATTGAATCTCATATTCTCATCGTAGAGGGATGATATAAAGTTGATTTACTTGATACTGTGTTGAGAGACCAATGCCACTACGCTATGTAGATGTTTAGGTATACAATATTGTCGACGTACCTGTGTTTTTTTTAATATGACCAAACCACCTCAATCGGCTCTCCTGGAGCTAATTCGTTATATAATTACTACTTTTTATTCCATATTCCGTGAAATAAAAGAAATATAACAAAATACATCATACAATTTTATTTGACTTACCTTAAGTACATAGCCAGCATGCCTTAACCCGACAGATTGCTTGGGGGTTAAACGCCTGTAGCCGCCTTCTGGCTGTTCCTTGAAGTCAGTGGCTTCTATGTAAACAACCCTATTGAATGTGACGGTGTGCGAGCCTTTCTCGGGCTCGCTGGGGAAGTCCGGCACGGTTACTTCAATCGGTTTGTCACTTGGGAAATTTGTTATAGTGACCTTTAATGGTTCAAGGACTACCATAATTCTGCAAATTTCAAAATTTTATTCGGATGTAGTCTTCATTAAATTATTTCCTATTAACTTGTACTTTTTATTTTCTTTTGTTTATAAGGGACAAAAAACGGTTGTATGCTAAAAATTTAAAATTATTTTTCGTTATTTGTGTTTATAATGAGCAGGATAAAGGGCAGGTTGATAAGGAGTTATCAGTGATGGAACGAATATGCGGATACTGCATTTCCGCGCATCTTGTTTTAACGTGTATAAGCATGATTAAAACTATCGCAATTTAAGATAGTTAATTACTCTTTGTTATATGCGGCTAAAACGCACAAAGATTATAAGAAAAACCCCCACGATTGTATTACAAAAACATGTTAAATATATCGGGTTTACACCGGGTTTACCTCCTTGATTCTCAACCCAAGTGTAATACATCAAAATGATTAATTTAAAATCTTACTAAGTATACCTGCCCCTTAGTGCTGCTTACACATGTCGCCAAAATTTGTACATTAAGCCGCTAGTAAAAATGTTGTGAGACTGTGTGAAAATATTTTACCTGGTTTCCTGTACTATTTATCAGTGTTAATAAACTACTACGTCAAATAAGTCATTCAACATATTATACGCAGCTATTTGAAAGTAGCGACAGCAAAATACTGGTAAGTGTATGACCTGGGCGCGGAGACGTTGAGCGCGTCACGCGCGGCGGCGTCGAGCATGACGGGGTCCACGGCGCCCAGCGCGCCCGTCACGCCCAGCCCCGCGCAGAACGAGTTGATGGCGCTCGCCGGCACGCCGCGCCGCCGCAGCGCCGTCAGCGTGTACAGGCGCGGGTCGTCCCAGTCTATACAACACATCATCATACCAACCCACACCCGCTGCAGGCCACCGGGCCTCCTCAACAATCGAGAGAGAAATTGTCCCAGTCTACCACCAAACATTTACATATACTACAGGGTACGCCGCCAGCTAATCAGTTTATCTCAGTATATGAGATTTTAAAATACCTAATGATGTGCGTGGTGGCCTGTTGGTAACGGACTAGACGCGGCTGCCTACATGTTCACGGTGATCGCGGGTTCAAATCCCAGGGCACACCTCTGACTTTTCGGAGTTATGTGTATATTGATAGTCAATCACCACGCACTTTAACGGTGAAGGATAACATCGTGAGAAAACCTGCATACCGTAGCGATTTTAAAGAATTTCTACGGTATGTAAGTCCGCCAACCCGCACTAGGCCAGCGTGGTGGACTATATGGCCTAACCACTCTCAATCGATTCTCTCGATTGTAGAGTAGGCCCGTGCCCTGCAGTGGGACGTATATGGGCTGATATAGATATAGATAGATAGAATGAATTCGTAGAACGCAACACAATATCCTTAGGAATCTAAATAAAATAGACATATTATTGACTGTCACTCGTCTAAATCATGAAAGTAAATTGAATATTATTAAATTCAGCGACTGGATGCCTAAAGCAGCAGACCGAGCTTTGTGGCGTACTTTGGGAGAGGCCTTTGTCCAGCAGTAGACTGCAACGGGCTGATGATAATGATGAAGATGATGAAATTCAAAGACATCCCAACCAAAAAACATTATTACAAAATTCAGACATTTTTTTATAAATTAAATTACATTGCGGCCTTTCATATATTTTATATTGACATACTTCAAACGTCTCACCATTAACAATTCCCTCCTCAATAAGCTTTGCAATCTTCCTCTTGGAAACGACCGTGTAGTTTACGTTCAAACGTCCATATTCCCACTGCACTGGACAATAGATGCCCAGAGTATTACAGAGCCAGTAATATGACGACCTATATGAATAAAACAGTGTTAAAAACACTTGATAAAATTAATTTATTACATCTGTGATTAAATAGAATTAAATGAAAAATTATATAGATATACCGTCTCGATTGGAATTCTTTCGTGCACAAGGAATGTGTGATGTGCTCTATGCTGTCACATAAGCAGTGAGTGTAATCATAAGTGGGGTAGATGCACCACTTATTGCCAGTGCGATGATGTGGCTTAAACCTGATCCTGTATGCAACTGGATCTTGTTTGCCTTCTTCAAGAGTAATCTTCATACGTAACGTGGCATCCCCCTCATCGATTTTGCCGTTTTTCATATCCTAAAAAATCAACTACATATTATAAACGTCATATATGTTTACAAAATCACGAAATAAAGTCGAAATAAATATTTAAAAAAAAATGTAATAGTAAAAAATGACACCTTTGAAATAAAAAGTTTATTAGTATTAGTAGTATTTAGTAGTATTAGAAGTATTTAGTTTATTCAGTACCTCAAATAATTGCAGGCTTTCTTGGATGGGCCGGCTCCTCCATGGTGATGGTGGTGGATTGAATCCTTTGATCTCCTCAGACCTCTGATGACACACATATGCTAGGTCGTCTTCAATCAATTGCACAGCCCATTTATACAGTTGGTCAAAGTAGTCAGATGAGTGTGTGATCTGGTAAGGTGTATAGCCTAAAATACATGTTATCATTATTATTTCGTTAGAATTATAAAAAATTAAATAAATAAATACCCCCAACAATCACATGGAGTAATAATACAGCAAGTTTTTTTTTTCAAAATCATCAGGTTCGATTCCTAGCTTGCATTTTAATTTATCAAAAATCTAACTCTCAAGTATTAGCCTTCATCGAAACCGGGTTCGTGTCTCCTTTCAAGATTTTTGCTATACCTCATAGTATCGGATTGGCCATCCACGCCCACTTGAAAACATCAGCCTGTATAGTCCTGACTCCTGATACCACATTAAAAACTTCTAGTTCTCGTGTCGTGGGTATCAGTGGACACTACGAGAGACTTTTCGATCTTACAAACACCCAGACCCGAGGCAAATATTTATGGGCCTCATAAACATTTGTCTTAAGTCTAAGTTAGGGAATTTTATAAAATTGCCTTATTGGAACAATTTTTATAAATATTTACTTTCAACTTTGTGATCCCAGTATAAATTTAAATTCCTAGCACATGCAATCCATTTTGTGTTTATGTTTTTGGACAATGGAGTTGGCTCAGGCCTAAATAATTTCTTGAGAAAGTTAATGTGAGGCATGTGATTGAAAGCATAATCAAAAACCACATCTTTCTACAATTAGCATTCAAGTAATGCTACACAGGATCAATGGGATAAGACAGAAGCTAGAACAGCCACATACATATTTGCAAAGCTTGAACATAATCTCATTGGATGTAACAAGATATCTCAATGCTCTAGGAATTATTTCAATGAGTATCGCGATGAATAATTAATGTAATTTCCAACTAGCACAATGTTATAAAACCTCTTAACAAATAATTAATTTTTTTTTATTGCTATGAATGGCGAGACCAGTTTGCCATTCGCCTGATGGCAAGATACGACCGCTCGTGGACAGTGGCAGAACTTAACAACTCCATGAATTACAATGCAATGCTTGGCATCCCACTGCGCTCGCCATCCTGAGACATAAGATGTTAAGTCTCATTATGTCCAGTGGTTACTCTGGCTACAATGTCCTTCAAACCGGAACACAACAGTGCATTGACACTGCTGTTTGGCAGGAGAAATAGACATTGCGGTTAACCAGGGGGCCTCTCACATGATATGTGAGACCTACCACCAGTAAATTGTAATTAACTGTTTCATCATGAAAGGTGAAACAATCATATTATTACTTAAAAAATGTACATACATACATAATCGTCACGCCTGTATCCCATAGGGGTAGGCAGAGACTATGGATCGCCACTTTGCTCGATCCTGACATATTACTTTCGCTTCATCAACTTTCATCAATCTCTTCATGCATTCTCATCGGTTAAAAAATGTAAATTCAGCATTGATCCAAGACTAGAAAAATTAAGACTAAAAACCCACTTGGATTATAAAATGTAATGTTCTCTTTGATAATGCCTTGCTAAGCCTTTCTTTCTTTTCGAACTAGTTTATCTTAAGTCAGTAACGACTTACTATTTTAGTGTTACTCTTATCTTCTAAGTATAATTCAATCACATAATCGTGAAAACCTGTAATTGGCTATCTATTTCTTACTCTTTTACCTATTGTGTTGTATGTAAGCTGTTGGTTTTCCAATAAATATAAAATAAAATAAAAAAAATAAAAATAATCCTCACCTAGCCACTCCACCATTTCACGAATCCCAACAAAGAATTTCTCTTCTTCCTTCTCAGGATTAGTATCATCATATCTCAAGAAACAAACACCATCATGGGCAGCGGCATAACCAAAATTAATGTTGATGGCTTTAGCATGCCCTATGTGCAGAATACCATTGGGTTCTGGGGGGAACCTGGTTCTGACTTTTCCTCCAGTGATCGTAAGATGTTCCTCCATCAACTGTTTAGTATTAGATGTTACAACATATCCATCAGTTTTGTAGTTCTCTCCAGGAGCATGAAACGGAAGTTTTTTCATCAATTCTGCTATGGATGTTGCTCCACCAACATCTGATGAATCTGATTTATCTTGTTTTGCAACTGAAATTTCACATAAATTGTTCAAGTCATTGAAAGAGAAATACAGCTTTAAATGAAAAATAAAATTGTAATATTTAATTGTATAACATTTAAAACATGACATTCAAAACATTCAATAATATTTTGAAACAGTTATTTCACATCAACATGTTGACTGTAAAGGACATAAATTGGATGCATTGTTTATGCCACTATCACCCACCAGTCACATTATTTATTTAAATAATAAACTCAAGGTGCTCATATCAATTGTTGATTGTTTTGCACAGCAGTCAATGTGTTGATGTATCAAAACTAGTAGACCAATATATATTGAAGAAAGCTATTGTTGTATAATGTGTTACTACCTTTTGTTTCTTCTTTTTTAGGTTTAGTTCCTGCACCACTAGCTTTGGCCTTTTTTTCTGCCTTAGGTGGAGGAGCAAGATCAGCCTCAGTTTTAGGACCCAATAAATCCAAGATCTGCAATTATTAAACAAGATGGTATGTACAATTTGAATCACTGGTGCCCATACCACAAGTTACATCTTTATTTGGGTATCAGAGTTCAATCAATTTTCTTAAATTAATGTTGTGATATGGTATATTTTAAGTATTTTTGTATGTTTGTATAATATTTTGTTAATGTAAAATCATCGACTTTCTCTTATTACTATACAATTATTCTTTGTTTTTGGTGCAAATTTGCTAAATTTTATCCACCTAATTTCAAGAAGTTTTAGGCTCTAATCTAACCTTTAAGTCTATCACCGCTTAAAAATATCTGTTTGAAATAGTAACCATAGTTAATTTTTTAAAGCTTTCCATGTTAGTGAAGTAGTATTTAACAACTATAAGTATAAATTAATGGCAACAAAATGTAAAAATTAAACCAAACCGCGATTAATCAGTAAAAAATAGTTTTATTTTGATGTGTAACATTCGCATAAATCTAAGAAACCATAGTGGCAACAATTTAAACATTTATCCTTTAACAGTTAAAGTTTATAAAGTATTTACTGCTGCACTCAGAGACATTTAATGTCAATTAAATTGTTCCTTAGTATAGATTCTCTTTGTAAAATTTACACTGCGTAATTATTTAATTGACATTAAATGTCTCTGAGTGCCGCCGTAAGTCACTTAAACCAGCATATTAAATGCACTAAATATCTCATCAGTACCTGAACATCCACCTCGTTCTTGATAGCTTTGCCATCAGCCCAAGGCAATTCAACCCGGACTGCTTGCATGACAACTCCAGAGTTGAACCGATACCTTTTCTCCAGTAGCTCTGCCTTATACTTTGCCATATGCTTCTCCACAGCTTGCTCAACCTGCTCCGGAGTTATTACCACTCCAATTCCACATGCTTCTTCAAATTCAGCCAGTTTGAGAACAGTCTCATTTACATTGTTAAGGAGGTAATTTAACGCAGCATCTACTCTCAAGGTTGAATCTAACTGGCCTGATGCAATACATTGGCATAAGAAAGGCAGACTAGAAATTATTTGAGGTTTTATCTTTGTTGATAAATGATATATTAATATGCCCGCTCCAGGCGGTAGATCTTCAACATCAACCTGCAAGTACCCAATACTGATTAAAAAAGCTTGCGAATAATTACAATTTACAGAAAAATAAGCTTAAAATAACTCTAACCTCATTTATGGCGGTAAGTAGTATTTTAGTAACATTCGTGTTTTTCAATGTTTCTTTCGCCTTTTGTTCGTTGAGGCCTATTAGCTTGAATTTCTCTATAGTTTCGTCTGGAGACATTTTGTGCCTATTTTAATATCGCAATATTTAAATATTTATTATAGTACTATTGTTTCTGCCAGTTTCTGCCAGCTGGCCGAATGTTGTTCACCCCAGGGTCCAGTTGCCAGTCACGCTTGACAGTTGACATTTCAGTCAATTCGTAACCGATCCCTAAAAAAATATTTTATCTATGGTCTTGTACAATGAGGTATTATTATATTTTACTATAAGAAAGAAAAAATCTAAAAACTATAAATGTATATAGTAGAGCATTATGCAATAAGTATATTATGTTAATTTCAGTTTTTATTTCCAAGGAATACATTTTATAATTCGTTTTGAAAATTTCTATTTTTTTATCTGGCCTAAAAAGATGTGAAACGGCTGCCGCCATTATGGATAACGATTCTACGTCATTCCGCGAGTAGAATACCCCCTCCGGTGTCCAAGAGCTCATATTAACACAGGTTGTTTACTGGTTGAGTGACGTATCATTTTAAAGGAACATGGCGCCTAGCGTTTTCACATATTTGCGCGCATAAATTTAAAATTTAAATTTTAAATGGATTTTTATTGGACTTGCCGAGTGAATAAAAATTTGATATTTTTTTAAATAGTTTGTCTTAATCTTAGGAACAACTTAAAAGACTTTTTGAAAATGGGTAGAATACCCCCTTCGATCCATAGACGTATTATACAAACAGGACTGCGCACTCTGATCGAGAAAACGAGCCGAGCGAGAGATATTGAGTGGATTGTGTCCCGCGCTAATAGAGTAATCATATTAAATTTAATACACACACAAAGACCCAACAGTCACATACATGGCAGGACTTCACACTAAGATCGAGTCGTGTGTCGGGGATATCAGAAGCTACGAGAGACTTTTCGGTCTCACAAACACCCAACCCCGAGACAAATACTTGCGGGCTTCACAAACATTTATCTCGGTGCGAGGATAGAACCTGCGGCTTCTCGATTCACAGCCGGCATCTAACCAAAGTCACGGAGGCTGCCAAAAACGTCTATCTACGGCTATCTTATCAAAGGATGGCAGTTGCGCGCAAATTACCAACGTTTACTGTTTTTTCAACAAAATTAAATTTTTGAAGGTTCTGGAGAGACTAATCAACATACAAAACAACAAGCTGCCACTTCATATCGAGCTAACCCAGTTCTGCGCTAGTTCAAAACAACTACGGCGTATCTCTACCACTCTTTAAACTACGTTTCTAGTACAAAAAATATTGCAGTACGTAAATACAACGACACGATAAAAATACTACTATACTACTCTAGTTTCAATAGGTAGGTATTGAAATTGATTGCAAATAGACATTATATTGTTGTCATAAGGATGAACCTTGAAACTTTAACCGAGATCAAAGAGATTACACACGTTAAAAATAATAAATTACTCTTTATGGCACATCAAATTCATCATGAGCCATTATTGCTTTTAGCTACAATAAAATATACATTTTCATTTAAAACAAAACATTCCAGTATAAATTCTTGCCGGTAGGATATTTTTAAAACCGATTGTCTGCAGAAATGCATAAGAACTGGGAATTGTAAGTTCTTGTTTACTAATCAGTTTACCTACTCTCAATTCTGATAGGAATATTTATTAAATGTGACGCTCTATTCATTCGAACTTGAGGCATGCGACAGTTGCCTAATCACGTTAATTCCTTGCTCACGCCCACTCGGTTAATGTCAGTGTTGTGAATTGTTTTACTTTATTTGAATATACGAGTATATTGTTACCACGAGTCTTAATTTAATACTGTCTATTTTAGCCAGTCCTCTCTACTCACATCAGGTTTATTCTTTTATGGATTAGAACTTAACTATCTCACGATTTGTATAAGATCTGGCCACGTGTTTGTCCAAATCTAGAAAATTAACATGTAAGGACGAAAGTAACAACTTGTTACTTTCATCCCTTCATACAATTATGTTCGTGAAATCTCAAAGTCAGAATCAAGGAAGAATAATGGAAAGGTAAGATGTGGTAGAAAACCACAGAATCTCGATATATTTCTGAGTTAACCAACATAGTTTGATACTCCGTACAAGCTTGAGATCCAGAAAGATAAAAACTTAGATCCAAAAAGTTCCAGCTATGTTTAATTTTTTTGGCTAAGTATTAAAAACTTACTCTTAGAGGATTTCAACCAAGGAGGCGGAACATCGCGTTTTCACGTGACCCAATGATGCAGCGAGTAAAAAGGACGACGTGACACTCGGTCTCTTTGATTCGTGTGCTTGGATGCGACGGATAATTATTGTTGTGCTCTTGATTTTTAAATGTTATTTGATATAATTCTGTAAATGATTAAATAGTTGATAATTAGATTACAATTATCCTTTTCTCTGTTTAAAATATTAAATGAGCTTCTGATCCTTAAGATCAGAAGTGGGATCGTTTAAAAACACGCGACTCTGATCGTTCGCCATCTCTCCAGCTGCAAATTATACTTTTTCCCGCCTGTTTTTTTTTTGTTTGTTATTTTGTTCGCGTTGTAAACAAATACGTGTTCATTAATTCTTTACTTCTTAGCTCGTGATTACTTCCTTTGTTTGTGTTTCAAGTAATATACGTTTTGATTTTGTGTGTATTTTAACAGATTACTTTGGATAGTTTGTTTTTCATCGGCCTCAGCAACTACCGAGGCTGCTGTTACCAGCATACCAGGGACACGTGCCACTGATGATGCTGTGTGTGTTGAGGCGTCACGTGAGGTTGACGCTGCGGCCAGGATTGTTGGTGCACTTTCTACGTTATTTCAAGTAAGATCTAAGCATTACGAATATTTAAAGGTGCCGTATGCCCCCATTGTTTATCAACGAATCATCTCCAAAATTCTGAAGCACCTGATGGATACTGGTAAAGTGCTCATTTATATTGATGATGTACTGGTCATGTCCAATTCTATCAGTGAAGGTCTGGAAACTTTACGTGAGGTTCTAAAAACATAAGCTGACGCGGGATTTTCAATTAACCTTAAAAAGAGTACGTTTTTGGACACTAAACTTGAATACCTGGGCAGACTTATTGGACATAGTCAGGTTAGGCCGAGTCCAAGTAAGACTGAAGCTTTGGTTAGGTCTTCAAAACCTAATGTAAGAGAGGTTCGTCAGTTTTTGGGGTTAGCCGGCTATTTTCGAAGGTAAATTGCAGGATATGCCCTGTAAAACTGCTTGTATTGCTAAGTTCCTCAGAAAAGGCGAGCCTTTCATGTGAAGCGCCGAACAGGAGGCCGCACGGGATTGCATAATTAAGAGCCTGACTGAGGAACCAGTTTTGGCAATCTTTGACCTTAGTCTTCCCACTGAACTTCATACCGATGCTAGTGCAATCGGTTATGGTGCAATTTTAATACAGGAGCATCAGAGTAAGCGGAAGCGAGTTGTCGGCTATTTTAGTAAATCCACACAAGATGCTTACGTTAACGAGCGACGGCGACAATCGCGTACATTTCCGATTGACAGTTTTGTGTTCGTCAGCAAGGGTTCCCAAAGCACCGGAAAGCTGGACTCCGGTATGCGCGGCCCTTACAAGGTTGTCCGGGCGCTACCACACGACCGTTACGAACTGGAATTGCTGGCAGGTTCGTGCGGGAAGAAGACACAAACCGTTACAGAACATATGGTTCAGTGGCGTGGTGAGTGTACTCCGGAGACTTGCGAAGCGTTTTTCAGTAGTGGTAAGTTTAGTAGCCCCGACATTGTGGCTATCTCGTACCCCGAAATTCTGGTACTCACACCCCGACATTGTGGTGTTCGCGGCCCCGACATTGTGGCTATCTCGTACCCCGACATTGTGGTACTCACACCCTGACATTGTGGTGTTCGCAGCCCCGACATTGTGGCTATCTCGTACCCCGACATTGTGGTACTCACACCCCGACATTGTGGTGTTCGCAGCCCCGACATTGTGGCTATCTCGTACCCCGACATTGTGGTACTCACACCCCGACATTGTGGTGTTCGCAGCCCCGACATTGTAGCTATCTCGTACCCCGACATTGTGGTATTCACACCCCGACATTGTGGTGCTCGCGGCCCCGACATTGTGGCTGTCTCGCACCCCGACATTGTGGTGCTCGCGGCCCCGACATTGTGGCTGTCTCGCACTCCGACATTGTGGTGCTCGTGGCCCCGACATTGTGGCTGTCTCGCACCCCGACATTGTGGTGCTCGTGGCTCGACATTAGGGTGATGCTCTAACCGATCAGGACCAGGAACATGGCGAATCTTCTGTAGAGGACCAATCAAGCGAAGATCGGACAAGCCGTAAAGCTGACGAGGACGTTCAGCTGTCAGGAACGGCCGTCTTAGAGGATTTCAACCAAGGAGGCGGAACATCGCGTGATCACGTGACCCAATGATGCAGCGAGTAAAAAGGACGACGTGACACTCGGTCTCTTTGATTCGTGTGCTTGGATGCGACGGATAATTATTGTTGTGCTCTTGATTTTTAAATGTTATTTGATATAATTCTGTAAATGATTAAATAGTTGATAATTAGATTACAATTATCCTTTTCTCTGTTTAAAATATTAAATGAGCTTCTGATCCTTAAGATTACTGATTTTGTTTATCATAATTTGGGTATAGTAAGATTTAAAACACTGATTCAAAGTAAATATTTTTATTATTAATCGAAAGCAATTCTTGATTTTATTTGCAATGTTACAACAATTACTTTACAGTGTTACAACCAACCCTAGGGATAAGGAAGGTTGTAACAAATTCCACTGTTTTTATTTAGTCATTTTTCTCAAAGCCTGTACTAACAGTCAGCAGCAGCAAAGGAATTGGTGTTAATAGATAGCCGAAAGACCAATATACCACGTGTCATTAGTATTTTGTGATCTAATTAGTTTAGTGAGATACCTATTACATAAAAATTTAAAATCGTTACGTTCGTCCCTGGTCACCTCTATTCCAACAGTCCATGTTGTCAAGGAATTATCCCAATTATTGCTTTCAAAATAGGTACTGATTTTCAATATATTTTAATCTAAAACCTTATTTCGTATCTTATCCTCATTTACGCAGCATTATAACACCTGGCTCATTCCCATGGCCAAATAGATTTTATGATATCATATTTTGAACAAGGACGCCTAATTAATCGATTCCCTAGTACCTAAGTATCTGCTTAATAAATTTAAAATGTTTGGATACTTTATCCGTAATGACAAGACCACCCACCGCGGAGCTCACTAGTACTTAATTATAAATCCAAGGTCGTTCTGAGGTTGTTGATGTAATGTACCTTCGTTATAGTTTCACAGATCAAATGATATGAAACGGCAGTTACGAGGAAGGAAACTTAATACCGTTACGAAAATTGCATCACATAAGTCATAATTAAAAATTGTAGGTGGCGATGAGCGGCTTACAGCGGGTTTGAGCACGACACAACAACGGTTGCCGCTTTTGATGCAATATAAAATCTTACAATTTCTATATACCGTTGGTTTTGTGAATATAGATTTTAATGGATTGCATGACAAAGGCATGCGCCTCATTATAATATTAGTTATTTCTATTTTCGTTCGTCTACAGTCTATGGCTCTATGCATTCCAATATTTCCATAAATGCTTTGAATTTAAAAGAAAATTTTCAGTTGCTCACTAACATCATGAAATTGCACTCTCAAAATATTACTTCCCGGTTTTCGTTTATCGCTTACAACTGAAATATGAAATATTTAGGTACACTCCACATCCAACATGTGAAATGCTTAATGGTTTCTTAGATTTACGCATAATTACGCAAAATATTGCAGATCAAAAAGCTTTTCTAGTGACAAGAGTACAAACGAGCGCACTATCGGACGCCACTCACAAGGCGGACGGATGACATGGTTAAGGTCGCAGGAAGTCGCTGGATGCTTCCAACAGGTCTATGTGGAGATCCATGAGGGAGGCCTACGCGCATCAGTGAACTCCTGTGGCTGAAGAGAGAGAGAGAGATAGGGAGGGAGAAAGAGTGACAAGAGTGGCGTTGAAAAAATGTCTGGATGTACCTACTTATGTACGTACGTAAGAAGTTATACTAATTCTATTTATGATAAAAATTACTTTTTTTTACAATGGCCTATCATTCACCACCATAATAATAAGTATATAATTTGAAATCACACACACAATATGTATACTTACGATTAAATGTATTTTTTATCTCCACCATTATTAATTCCAATTCTGACTCTGAATTTTTATTATTGGAACAAAAAGTCCTCCAAATATCGATTTGGAGACCAATCGGACCAATAAATAAAAAGTTTAAAATAACAGCTGAAATGTTCAATTCTGATTATCAATTTCAAGTATCGGAAGAAAATGTCTCTTAAATATCGATTTTGTAACCATTTGAATCTGAAACAAAAAAGTTCAAAATGGCGGCCAGTGTTTCCAATTCTGACTCTGAATTTAGATTATCGGAACAAAGAGTCTCTCAGACATCGATTTTGAGACCCATGGAATCAATTATCACTTTTATTATGAATTTTTACAATGGTAATTATTTGATGCCATGTTATATAATTTTATCATAAATTACATTCACACGTGGATATTTATGAATTGTTATTTTTTATCTCCACTGATATTAAACACGTGTTGTAGATTTATGAATATTTAAGAAACTACTTTGAATATAGTTACGAGTTGTTACGGAAATTTGACAGACAGTTAACAGCTAACTTCATCAAATCGATGACTGACGTCGGTGTGCGCGCATCTTAAAAATGTTACTCTCATAAGTTTCCAAAAGTCCATAAAGAAGTATGATTTCAAAAATAACGCTGTATATACGTAAATAATTTCTTAAAGAAATAGCAACCGATATTCTGATGTTGTCTTGTGTTATTCTTATAAAAATGAAAATAATTATTAGACCCATAAAACAGCTAAAGAATTCGGAATTACTTATGTTGTAATACTCTGTTTGTGAAACTCTTAAAGAATCTTATTACTTTTGTTTTAATTTAGATTAGCCCGACCCTACATATTCCTAATTGTTTCGAGATGTTGGAGGTTCAAATTAAATTATTATCAAAAAAAGTATAACGGACTGTGGATTTAAGATTTACAAGATACTAAGTATTACTATGCATTTATGGTCACATTTCTACAAGAAACTTTATATTAAATTAATCATTATGTTCTGGAAGCTATGAAAGGTAAAATGGCATATATACATACCTTCATACATAGCTCTGAAAGTTAGTAGGTTGAAGTGGCAATGGGCTGGCCACATATGTCGCAGAACAGATAACCGCTGGAGTAAGCGTGTTCTGTAGAGGAGACCGCGTTTTGGTAAACGTAGCGTGGGACGT
Organism: Deilephila porcellus; assembly: GCA_905220455.2. Lineage (NCBI taxonomy): Eukaryota > Metazoa > Arthropoda > Insecta > Lepidoptera > Sphingidae > Deilephila > Deilephila porcellus. Next base: position 8,270,495 of record LR999977.1, on the reverse strand, counting down.
CCTCTGGCCAGATGCGTAAAGCAGCAGACTTGACTCTGTTGCGTACCTTGGGAGAGGCCTATGTCCAGCAGTGGACTGCAACGGGCTGATGATGATGATGATGAATATGATTATTTTCTGAAAGACAATGAAATGAAATAATGTCATGCAGGAAATAATGACAATAACAATACCGAATGCGTCCAATATTGATGGATAAAACTAGTTATGATGGTTTTACGAATTTGAAGGAAAGCGTTTTATTTCCACACTCCGCTAGCAAAAGACGACATCTGTTCAAGATTTTTCCTGTCTCGCCAAAAACTTTACTTGAGGCAAAAATAGCTTTAAAATATTTAGTTCCATACCTATTATTGTACAGACACAAAAGGTATTTTGCACAGCAGCCGACAGTATTTTTTGTACATTACGTTGGTACCGCGACCATTGAATGTGAAAGGTCTGTAATATTTTTTGGATCTGGCAAAATACGTAGGTACACACTGAAATTTGAATGGCGAGATTCTCTGAATATGATGTTTTGTGTTTACGTAATTGTTTCAGTTTATGGTTTTTGGGATGTATTAGGAATATAAAATGAGTAGATGGGTATTAAAATTAACAATATAACCTATTATTTCAGTGGATAATCAAAATTACAATGTACACCGCCAAGACTGCAGTTTTGGTTGCATGCGATCGGACCGGAGTGTGATATTACTTTCACACAAAAGAAGCGGATGTAAAGCAACGGCCTAATAAACTCATTGATTTGACCGAGTACCATAGGTCTAATAATGCCTAGCCTGCCCTTCCTCAAACACGGGCAACGCACGTACGATTATTGTGTGTATACTCGTATTGCAGATCTTACAGTCTGGTTGAATTTTTAATACTTATCTTCCTATATAAGCATACCGACTCAAAAGTCCGGTTCACCATCTCCGCGTATTTTAGGATGCTTGCATTGCGTGCTGACCAGGGGCGGATTAAATGTTGGGAGCGCCCTAGGCAAGCACCTCAAAGCACCCCAAGGAACTATATTAAGAAAAATTATAAAAAGGAACGAGGAATCATCTTATTAAATAGTTGGTGATTGTGCTATTATATGAATAAGTGAAGAACATCACTTCACACTTTGCTATATTAAAGAAGAAACAGTTTCAGTCACTCTAGATGATTTTGCATAGAAACGAAGATATCCGAAATCTCGCGCACCTAGGCACGTGCCTAGTTTGCCTTGTGAATAATGCGCCACTGGTGCTGACCGATAACCATACGACATTACCCCGCAGCCGCCTTATAAATTATTCCAAGACGCATGGTTTCGTCATCTATGGTTTCGGCCATCTCAAAATGGCTGGTCGCGACGGACACGGGTGTTTGAAATGACGGGACACTACCCTCGAGGTGTCCTAAGCCACCTTTATCAGCCAGCAGGAACAGGATACCTGAGTGGAATACTAAAACCACCTTGCCACAGTGATGGGGACATAGCCGCATGCTGCATCTGGTGTACCTTCCTCTAGTGTGGTCTTTTGTACGTAAGGGTATCGTGAATTGTGTAATATAATGCTTGCTCAAGCACTTCCAAATGAATAAAAAATAGTTCTTTGAAATTTTTTGTTCTTAACAGCTTTAAGATAATAGTAATCCGCTTTCTCACCAAAGTTTCAGGACATAAAGTGAGGAAAACTTCTTTATTCTTTAAAATTTATAAGTTGTTTGCTATAAGTCTACGATAGTGGAAAATAGCTATTTTTGTACATAATGTAGGTAATGCTCTACAAAAAAGTCTCGTGCAGTTTTTTATTAAATTCAAAATTTGTTTGAGGTTTTATACAATAGTATAAATATTCAGAAGTATATTTACAAAATAAATACATAATTAATTTGCTATACATCAGTTGTGCAATGTTTTTTGTATTTTTGTCTCTAAATGTTGAACAATATTTTGGAGTAATCAAATTTTACACCAATTTGAGGTGGTAGAGCCTTGTTGTCGCCGAATGGTCGGCTCGGACAAGGTAGTAGCACAGTGTCACAAACACCCTTTACATTTGCGTTTTCTTCAGTATTTAAAAGACCCAGCTTGTAATAACATAATATATTTTTGGTAGAGCGTGAATTGCTATACAAAAATATATATTTTTCATTAATGAAAATTTATTCGTCAAACACTTAAAAGGTTTTTCCTCATGATTTCCATAAAACTTGGATAACGGATTAGGTATCTTATTATTAGAATTTATACCACATAGTGACCATCGGTTTTTGTACTGACTTTAAGTTTTAATAAAAATAATCATGTGATATTCAAACTTTCATACTACGAGTATAATAGCCTAGACATGGATAGTTGCGCAATAATGATAAGTCGCACTCTTGATAAGATAAACAATATTTGAAACAGATGGGGACACGCAAAACAAACTAGCATCGAATTTTGGCTTTATTTATACATTTATCGCTGCTTTATGAACTTAAAATAAAGAATAGACAGAGATAAATAAGTTTGATAATATTTTCACTAAAATTGAATTTAGATAAATAGCCAAGTGATAAAAAGGTGTATCTATATTTTAAGTATCAAAATATACTTGTTAAAAAGCCAAAGTTTGTAACAAAACGTAAGCACACTTTATATGTATTATCAGCATTGACATAAATCTAAATGGATGTTACGAAAGCACACATATTTCGCCCACGTTAATTATGTTAATACACAAATGTGTCGACTGCTGAGTTTCGGTGGCCGCTACCCATTGAGCCCTCTTTGCTGAAGAAAGGGAGGAGGAAGCTACACTCACTCGTGTTTTGCTCGCGTACGAACGCGGCCGCACGCCACTCTGCTGCTCTACTTACGAGCTTTTTAATGTGAACATTACATTACGTGAACATACTTCCTTTCAACACATCGTTCTAATAAAAATCTAAACGGGATTATATAGTGCGAGACATAAAAATACCGAACTATTTCTACATTCATTATTTGATTTTATCCGTTCAAGTGGTGTATTATAAGACGTGTATTCAATTGTAAGTATTCTCGTAGCTGTGTAAATACGGAGTTTAAAGTATTCATTTTAAAATCAATTTAACGTTTAGATTTAGATTTTGCGTTTTATAGATAAAATTGTTCCATGTAGTTTTACGTCAACAAATTTTACCCACACTAGCTTTTGTGCTTACACGTACATATGTTGCATACTTGCGTCAACAAAATCAAAAGCGCTTACTTATTGCAAAGATCCTATTGTGAAAAGTGTAAAATGCATGGTCATGTAGCTATTCCACATTTTTCAGTTCTTATCGTGGCTGACAGAAATAGCATTTGATGTTCAATATTTTTGATGTTATTACTGTTTGCCACATGACCAATGCATGTGGAGATACGTAGGAACTTTTATGAAATTCGTTTCATATTAAAAGATGAGTTAATATATTTTTGTGATATTCAATTATAGCAGTGTAAGAATATGTTTATATCATTTTAACTAATTATTTATTTCGAAAGGAAACCAACACTGTAAATGAATAACACTTTTAAAAGGTAGAGTTCACATACAATTGAGCTCTAGCAAAAATTCAACGCAAGCAAAAATCACTTTGTCTTTTAATACAATTAAATCTGCTTGCTTCTAAAAATATGCTTTATTGATGTGATGCGCTGATATCGATTGTGTTATAAATACTCAGCCAAAGAGACAACTCTAGACTGTCGTCGGTTATAGGGATCTGTGCGGGATGCTATTGTCTGAAAAGGTACGTCATTCAGAAGAAGAAGAAAAGAATATAATTATAACATAATCTATAAAAATATTCACATATTTCTATCATACCTATTAGGAAGATCTTCTTTATAAATGTATGTACATCGAAAAGTTTTAGTATAGAAAACAGAAAAAGCTAAATATTTCAAAATCTTGCCAAGATAATAAATCTCAAGATCGATCCCGATGCAACATTGGAGTTTTACTTTACAAAGTCTGTATTGATAGTTTAATTATCGCTTGCTCTAACAACAAAAAATATGAAGTTGTTATTATAGAATATCTTCTTCTTCTTTTAAAAGATGTGTGGCTCCATCGGCCTTCGCTGATGTCAAAGTAGGGCAAGAAAGAGGAATAAAAGTGCCAAATGGCGTGCTGGCCAGTATATACTTTGAGGTTTAAATGTCATTTACTACTATTGCCCGGTGTTTATAGTATTGTAGTTACCTGAAATATACCAAACACCAACTACCATTAGACAGCACACATTTATAAAATAATCCACGTATTAAAAATATAACAGGTATAAGAGACAATAGAATACTCAATATATGTATTTGAAGTGTAGCAATCGCCGCGCCGCGCCGTAGGGCATCATAGTGGTTTCCTCTCATTGAGGAAGCTGTGTCTCAGAATAACAGAGTGGTTAAATTAATATATTATATTGATAAGTTTATTTTCTTATATGCTTTCTATTGAATTAAAAACGGAGTAAATTTGCTCTTCGAGAACTCATTATTGTATATGACTGGGTCCCCAAAGAGTGTTGGGGACATGACTCAAAAGTACTTTGAGATTTCACAACAAAATTGGTACATCGACATTTTCGAACAAAGTTAGAAATAACCGATCCTATAATAATAAATCTCTCTCTCTCTCTCTCTCTCTCTCTCTCTCTCGTCATCTACAGGAAGTCCAATTCTGAACATAGGGCTCCCTCATGGATCGCCACATTATAAATCTAGTTAACAAATATCCAATAGCTACACTGTTGCACAATTTACTTATAACGTAATGATTTTTATACGAACTGCAGATGTGATCACAAACTGGCTAGTTTGTGATTACGGCAAATGTCGTCTTGGCTCTACCGCCGGTGTAGATATTTTCATACGTAAATTATTTATAATACAATTTTAAAACTGATATATATCATGCAGGTTAGGGGAATTAATAATGAATTAAAAACGTATACCTATCTCGTACTACGTATTGAATCTTAATGAAATCTTAAATAACAAAAAGACACACATATTTTTTCTTCATAAAGAAGTGACACGACGACAGCTGATGGTAAGTACAGCGTCGTCTCGATAGTGTGTCAAACGGCAACAGAATATAGACATTCAACACTCAAAACAATAATGCCGGCCTGTGCAATTTCTTCTTTTTGATCCATTTAAAGAACATGGGATCTTGTGCCAAATGTTCCATAGTTCAATGGCGCGGCAAAAATATGAGTTAGCGAAGCTTTTGTTTCGTCACGCAATGGTGTTAACTATCCAACTGTGGATTCGTAAGCCAGCACACTGGGTTCGCTAAGGAAAGGAGAGGATGGGACAAAGCGGAACAATTCTTCACAGAACTCGCCATGATACAAACAATTTCCTTGTGTTTTAGGAACCTACGAGAATTATTCTTGTTGCTATGACAGTACCTAACTAGCTGCTGCACTGCTCAACAAAGTCAAGAGAACAAGTCCTGTATTTAAATTTTTTTGAACCTTCTTTAAAAAATGTACTGGCACCTAAAATTTACAAAAAGTTGAAAGTGCATTAAATAAATACTACAAAATAAATGTTCGAAATTTAAAAAAATAAAATACCCAAATCTCTTCGAAATATGTAGGGAAAACTTCAATTGGTCGCAGGTTACGGGATATTCTTATGAAAAAACAAATATCTCCACATCCTTGTGATATTTATGACTCTTGAGCGTTATGTCACGTCGTCATTTAGCACGGGAAGAGATGCTTGGGGCTGTGGGTATGTTGGAAGCTGGGCGCAGTCAACGCGAAACCGCGAAGGCTGTTAACACGCAACCAAGCGTAACAAGCATCAGGGCTACAGGAGATGTAGCCGAACGTCATCGTGGAAGATACAGGGTCACACACCCAGAGACAAGACGGTTTTCTGCAAAATTTTGCTAGGAGGCAGCCCCAGAATACAGCTCGTGACTCGTCAGTTGGTAGGAAGACTCCAGTCCCCCAGCACCAAGTGGGTATCAGTAAACAAACTGCCAACAGAAGTTTACATGAAGTCAATCTGCACGCTCGCATTCCCTTAAGAGTCCCAGCTATGCTGACATAGACATCGAAGGTGTCGTTTATTGTGGGCTAACACACATTTGCGATGGACCAATAATCAGTGGGCACGTGTTCTGTTTTCGGAAGAGTCTCGATTCGGATTTTATCCCGGTTCAAGGAGTGTGCATGTTTGGCGAGTTCCTGGTTGCCAGAGTCGACTCCTGAATCCTCAGGCAGTTTATCCTTACCAAGGCGAAAGAATAATGGTGTGGGCTGGAATTCGCCTTTGGGGAAGAACAGATCTTGTTTGGATACGAGGCATGAGATTTCAGTAATTTTCCCCAAAATTTGAACTAGGAAAAATATTTTTTTCCCACCTTTACAGAGTATGGTGCCTTCTTCCACATGCGACAAGTGATAACCTCATTCTCAGTTTGCTTTGCCGATGTAGAGCTATCGCTAATTCCTTTGGAGGTTTCAGCTTTCGTGGTCACGGGGCGGACAAAGTTAAAAAACGTAAAAATTAAACCTAATCGCGATAAAATCCGTAAAAATAGTTTTATTTCAATGTGTAACTTTCGCGTAAATATAATTTTTATTAAATTGCAAAATTAAAATGAATATTAAATTACACTTCTATTAATGTATAACACAGATGAAAAAACATTAATAAATTTTAAATTATTACTATCTTTCTCGTGTTCTCTAGACTTTATTAAGCAGTATATAATAATTATAACTCAAAAGTTGAAGTAAGCGTTCACAAGTGTAAATAGAAATTTTAAAACTTAGGTACCCACAACCCGTTACACTTCAAAACCGCAAAATAGAAGCAGCTAACAAGGCAACCAAATAATAATACGTTATATTATACAATTAAATACTTATATATTGAGTTTTATTAATTCCTTACATACGTTGTCAATAAACAGATTCACCACTAGACAAATCATTCCATTGATTTTCATAATTTACTGCACTAGGTACTAAATGTTTACAAATTAAACTGATAATAATCATAAGATTAAAGATTTTGTTTAGACATATTCATATTTAGGTACTCTATAAACCAAAAAGCACCCAAAAATATTGTAATATATTTTTTGTAGAATCAAACACATTTTTTTAAACAGGGTACAACATGGCATGATAAAGACTTTACTATTGATTTAGTTGACCATTTATTATATTTATTTTCGGGTTCAATGGTATATCCGATAACACGATGTCGGCCTGGACAAGGAAGTTAAAATTTTAGGTAATATTCCACACACAAACCATGCCTCTACAAAAATACTCTTTTTTATTGTAATAAACGTACTAATAATAATAATATAGCACATAGAAATAAGATTGTAACAATAATTTTGCAAACCAATTCATTCAATAAAGTATTTTACACGATCGTGCCAAACGTCCAGAGACGGGGCTAACTAAAATATGAATTGTGTGCTATATTTAGCCATACATAAATAGAGTAGTACTCGAACATACTCACTATATAATGCAATATGGATATTATTCATAAAATCAACAGCTCCCGTCTCTAACTTTACCTACAAGAACGTTGTTATCATCTCACTTAATCTGAAAGGCTCTCGGGATACTGAAAGTTTGAGAGCCTCGTTTGTTTTATCGATTGTGTATTTGGTGCTTGTCTTTCTGTTTCACGTGTATTAAAATGAAATAAATATAGTAGCGTGAACCCGGAAATGTAACTCAAATACAGGCGAGCTTTAACGAGGCAGTTAACGCGCAGATTGTATAAAGGCGGGTAATTAAACGTCTCTTAATGAGAGTGAATGATTACCTTAATGCAAACCCGAGTTTGTGCAAAATTCGCAATTTTTAATTGACACCCATCACATTTTCAGATCTAACAAGGATCGTACGTGAACATCCAGTGCGCTGACAACGACAAAGCATGGCAACCGTCATGGCTGTGAACACTGCCACATCACCCAAAAATTCGCTTGCCAAATTTGTGCTATGCCCCAAAGCGAAGCCATTTAAAGTTATGGTATTGGGACAGTCTGGGGTTGGAAAATCAGGTATGCCATCCCTTTATCACATTATGCTTACCTAATTTTATTAAATTATTATCTCGTAGACTACTATAACCGTAACTCTAATTATTTCGATTCAGCGTTGGTCGTGAGATTTATAACACGGCGTTTTATCGGCGAATACGACCCCAATTTAGAAAAGATATACGGTTTTCAAACCATAATAGATAACGAGATGGTGTACTTCGAAATACTGGATTCTGCGGGAGACTCTCATGTGAGTTAATTACCTGTCAAAGTTGCTATATCAAAGTGAAATTGCATTTAATTAAGTCTTTATTGTATATTTTGCGTAGGAAGGCGAATATGCGAATCTGGAGAGCAACATTAGATGGGCAGAAGCATTTATATTAATGTATTCAGTCACAGACAAGTGCTCCTTCGACGAGTGTCACCGGCTCAAATTTCTCATCAACTATAACAAAAGGCGACGTCGACTTACGTCATCTATGAGGGTAAGTCGTTTTAATAATGTAGTATGGTTTGCTCGTAAATATACAAAATTACACGCGTAAATTAACGCTATATTTATAAATGTGTTTCTGTAAGTTGTAAGTACATATTCGAATAATTTTTATTAGACTTTAGTCCCCTCGAATAGCAATTATTATTTATGCTGAAACGGAGCTACGACAACTTAGTCGAGTTCGAAAAGTGGGTTATGGAAGTTTTGGAAGTAACATTTACCAACTACTATGAAATTTTTTCGTCATGATTAAAACTTCCTTTTTAAAGTGAATGCGTCATAGAATCTAGATATAAGTAAGTTTTGTGAGAATATAGGCCTTTTACTTATTTACTAGGTAGATATGTTTCCTGGCAAGTTGGTATGCTCTACATTTCATACTCAACTTGTTAACAATATTAAAAATATTGCAGCGGTCTAATATAGGTACCACTTAGAACATTTAATATTGAGAAAAGTTGCCTTGTTTACGCAAACAAAACGAAATAACAAAACAAACTGGAACAAAGGAGCAAACCTAATAACTCGTGTTCGGAATATGTGTGTACTTGTATATGTACAGCATACACGTTATTGGAAATTCTAATCGCATTTCACGACTGACTGAATAAATTTGTACCAAACTTTCTTTGAAGAAACAATATTTCCTATGAGTACCTAGCGAATTTTGCATTCTATTTTTTATACTGGCACGACGAAGTAACTACAATGCACTTAATCGTTAATTCAGTGCATTCAAAAAACCAGTAGAAGTGGTTACAATTATCCCGCCATATATGAATCCTCATTATATATGCTTAAACCGCAACACAGCTCTCTCGAAGTCGTCGCAGTACATGTATACAAATATTCCACCACCATCTGTTTTCTCGGGCAATCTCGCTCACCAAACGAAACGCAACAGTTGAGCTTTCATTCCACGTCTATTTTCTGTGTGCAACCACCCAAGTGAATCCAACTACAAGAAATGGTACTCATCCTAGTCGAACTCGCCCATTGGTAGGTACTGTAGTTTTAATAAGTAACGTCAGGGCTCGACCACTTTAATTACTGGCAGAATTTATAACAATTGCAATACCGTTTCAGGATTGCGTACTCGAGACACCCGTGGTGCTGGTGGGCAACAAGATTGACCAAATCGGAGACCGAATGATAACAACAGAGGAGGGACAGAGACGAAGCAAAGAAATCGGTTGCGTGTGTTTTCATGAAATATCCGTCAGAGAAAGTATTGATCAGGTGAGTAACAGAATGTTAAATAAGCTTTTCTCAAGCGAACACTCATTATTTTTTATTCACTATTAAATATTAAACAGTTTCGAACTCCTATTAAATAATAAGCAGATATTGCCAGGGACGAACTACGCAGGTGTTAATCTAGTCGAGGTCACCAATCCAGCTATTAACTGTTTATTACTTTAGTTTGTCGTATAGTTCTTTAGGAAAGGGCACAACATACTTTATAGGTTAGCCGATAGCTAGAGCACTCACTGCGGTTAAGCAAGGTTAGACGCGGTCAATGGTGCGCGCGGTGCCAAATACCGCGAAACACAGTAACCCTATGTCTCTGCGAAACGGAGAAAAGATTCGTAAGTATAGTTACATCTATAAAAACCCAGTACTTAGCTATGTTCAGTCCATAATCTTTTTACTTCAAATTGTTTATTTGTCCAAATTCAGGACTTTGAGTAGACGTTAAAAGGAAAAATATAATATTATTATTTGAAGAATTCGCAGAATATAGAGAAATATTTATAGTTAGGTACCTACTATGAAAAAACAATTCCAATACACCTACAAACAAAACCGCAAACTATAGCACAAAAACAAAGTTTATTCCATACTTTGGTAAAATTAATACTTAACAGCACAGAATACTAAACTAACAGAAATCAAGCTTGTGTATGTACTTCACTTTTGTTGCTACACTCACACTACGCTCGGCGATCGCGCTAAGGTTGTTAACTCTGGCTTATGCGAAAACAAGTATCGTAGTAATAGCACTCTTATCATTTGATTGATTGTTGAGAGTAAAACATGAATAATAAATAAAATATATAAAAAGCAATAATAAAATAAATAAATTTTAATTTTATTTATATAGTCATTGAGAATGTGTATGTCATTAATCGAAGATTTTTTTATTGTTTTTCTATCTATGTGCTTTTTTAAAGAAATTTATATTTAATTATTATAATCTGGATTTTTATATACAAGTGTAATAACTTTTATTCATTTATTTCACGAAACATACATGATACAATTAAAACACTACATTTCCTTACGATCTACCAACCACTCGCGCGGCTCGACGCAACGTGGCCTTCACGCGGTAGCTGAAACTCGCGCTCGCACTGGTTTGAAAATGACTGAGATATCGTGTCGGTGAACGCTGTGCGTTGATTTAGCGCGCTTTGTATGGAGCTTGACTTCTGTTAGTATTCTGTGTTAACAGGTAGGTACAACTCCGTAACAATTTATTGCTATACTTTTTAATTAATCATGAAATGTTCAAGCAAAATTATAAGTAGCACTATTCAATATAGATATTGATATGGGTCGCAGTCTCGAACCTAAATGACACACCAGACTTTCAAAACACCTTGCATTTGTAGTTTATTAATTATCGTTCACTATAACGTAAAAAAAATTAGAGTAAACCTACCTACATTCGCAAGAAGTCGTCGGGGTCGCTGAGCACTGCGGAGGTGGTGCACCCTCACTAATTGCGACTCTGAGATGGGGACGACAGAGCGCGTAGCTTCGTATCTTCCATGGATAACTATGTATAATAAATACCTTTAAACGCAGCTGTAATGGTTCTGGGCTGGGATGGTAAGTGAATGAAAGTCGGGGTGTTTTTTGAATTCGAGTTTAGGACATTCACATGACACCATTTAATGCAACCAATGGTCACGTGACGTTTTATTTTCCTGGACGTCTACATAAGATTGTCTAGTGATCCAGGCGTCTAGCGATCCATCAGAATAACCGCGTGTTGAGCTGAAACGCCAATGACACCGGGCACTGGCAAACCCTATTCAGCCTTCCACACAATACCTACCTTAAAGGGAACTAAAAAACAATTCTTTCATTTTTTTAAATTAAATTTGCGTACTTAAGAGATTTTGGACATGATGATGATGATGATTTTGGATTTGATGTTATGTAAAGCGCGAATTAGACGCACGAGACTAAAAGCGTATACTCAAAAACAAATTCCGACAGAGAGTCAATCCTATACAATAGGCGAGACGAATGATTTTCAAATTATATTCTACAATATGGGCACACATTTATTATATACGAAATAATCTATATTTCAAGAATTAACAAAGGCTTAACACAGTTTTAAGCCATTTTTCTAATAATTTTTCAATAGTGCACAAAAAACGCTAGTAGGTGTCATGGCGTCCGCTTTGATGTCACTACTAGGTAAACATGTCATTGTGTACTACTAAATCTGTGGTCTATGCGCAGCGAACACAGATTACTTAGGTCACTCAGATGGATATGTCCCATACATAGAATTTTACCTTAGCGTCACTATCATACATGACAGATTTTTTTTTTTTAATTTTCTCCTGTAGCTCCGGCATTGGCTCTTCCTATTTTTGCCTACAGTGCTCAATTTCTGGCTCGGGATATATGTCTTTTAAGTCATCTCGTCACTTTTACCTTGGTTTTTATTAATAATTTAATTTGTATTTAGGAAATTTGGGTAGTAAAATAAAAATACATTTGTTTATTACATCTTTACTTTATTTTTCTTATAATACATATTGACGGCTTTTTTTGCATTGGTTGCAAACTTTTATTTCTTAATCTAATAATATCTGTGCCCTTTAATATCTTATTTATGATATTGCACCAATTTATTCATTGTTAATCTCAAAGAAATATCTAGAAAATAACCCAGAACGACATTCCTGTGTACATTGCAATCAAGGAAGTCAAATGAATACTTGAATAAAATATTTTTTTAAATTTCTTTAAGTATACATTTTTTTTCAGGTTGATTTTCCAAGTATTCATTTACTTCCCAAATTATATTATCACCAAAACATCTCACGGCCTGCTCTGATGGGTAGGCCAATTTTCTTTCTCGTACACTTTAGTATTCTCTCATCGATATATAATTATGAATGTTTGTAGAAATTGAACCTGTATCTTTTGCAATTAAATTCACCTTGCATTGCCTGCAATTCATTTTTATTAATATTTTACTTACGACCCACCCAGCAGTGTATGCACGTAAGTGAACATGAAGACATTGTCTACTGTTGTAGGAACACTTTCTAGATTTACAAAACCTACATTGGAGGATTCAGGTGAAGATTCAAGATTATTTTTATTGTATTTAAAAAGAGTCTTTAATATTATCAACTGCTCACCTAAATCCTCTTCACAATTATTATAACTCTCAGTATGGAATTTTATGAATCTAGTTATTAACAATGACTTAAAGGTGTTTTTAAACGTAGCACAATTAGGATTTATATTTCGTGAATTATAGGCTCGCACTTCACCAAAGCAATTTTCGATTTGGTTTGAATTAAAGTATCTAGGCCGCATTACTTTAATTCCTTTACTTTTAAAAAGAATCCACAACCTTTTAAAACTTTCTATTGTTGTAACCCAATTTTTTTATATGGGCACTTTTTTCTTTGCTTGTTTTATTTTCAACAAACTTTATATTTTGAAGAGTGTTAATCGCTTTGTGAGGTCCAAAGTTCCTGTTAAAGCTTACCTTAAAGCCTTTTTATTTTTATCACTTATGTTTGTCCTATTGCAAGAATCAAAGAGGTTGTCAAGGACCGATACTTTTCAGCCGTATTGCGAAGTGTTGGGCTCACTGGCGTTCCATCAGCAAATTTTGCTACAACAAAAAAAAAATATGATTCATATTTGATAATTACATTAAACAGAGTGTTAAAATATTCAAACAGTTTCTTAAAAATATTTATCTCAAGAAAGACTTACAAAAATATGAAAAGGGGGGCCTTATCTGCTAAACTCAAATCATTTAAATTTTCTGTACTTAATACTTAAAATCAAAGTACAAGCTATTCATTGTTCAATTGTGAAATTCTATACACAACCAAAATTCTTTAACATGGTAAAATATTAAAATAAAAGGCATACCAATTATTATTTACTTACCAATATCCGGGCCAATATTTTTCTTAGCAGCTTCAATCTTACAATATGTATGATGCTTACATTTCTTACAATAATTATGTTCTAGTAGATTTCCTGAAATAAATTGAGTTATATAAGTTTCTACGATATTATAGTTTATAAAAACAAGAATAAAATCGGTAAACAAGCAAATGAATCAAAATGCTTTTTAAAAATAATATTGGTATAACATAGCCCGGAGAGCTTTTAACACACTTATTTAATAGCTGTGGGAGTTATGGAGTTACGGGGATATCCAATGAAATTATTTTTAAATTATGGGTTTTTGTAAATGAATTGGTTATAATAAAGGCATTAAATATACACTTACCTAAGTGGCCAAGAGGATCAGTTCGAGGAATACCACTGTTATTTCACTTTGAGAAAATAAAGTCGGGTAGGCACCAAAACGGAGACGAGGCCTCCGAGGAGTAGGTGCAATAAATCTCTTTTCAAAGTGTTTCTGGCATACGTGGCATTTACGAAGTTCTTCTAACTTTAAACTACGCAATCTATCATAGTTAATGCAGTGTAATCACTTTTGGAGTCCTGTCTCCCTATTAGGAAATCTTAACAAATTAACTGTTCCATTTGAAACTTTGACAATGTAAATAAATATGGCCACAGATTATTTAGATCACATTGACGTAACAACGTAATGGCGTCGGCCCACAGATTACTTAGGCCACCGTCGGCCCATAGTGATCTAAATTCTAAGTAATCTGTGCGGTCCAAGGTGACGCCGGGTAGAAGTAAGAGGTGGGGGCACCGAGGTAACTGTCATGTATGATAGCCTCAGCCATAGACAAGCCATGTCGTAAGGTCGAAATTTTTTCTATGAAGATTACCCGCCGTGGCAGCGAATGCGTCATGTTTACATAGGCGTGACATCATGCGTTGTGAAGAGCGTTTTTGTCAAAATGGCCGATTGCTATATTTTGTACTTTGATTTTATTTAAAATCTTATTAATCTCCAAGTTTAGATTAAAACTGAATTATCATTTGAAATCCTTGTAATACGTACTTTCCCTTAAAAACATAAAATCTTTAATTTTTTGATACTGTCGTCTCGCCTATTATAATAAATAAATAAATAAATACACCCAACAGTCACATACATACCCCTGACACCGCATTAAGATCAATTAAGTCTTATGGCGTGGATATCTACGAGAGACTTTTCGGTTTCACAAATACCCAGACCCAAGACAAATGCATGTGGGCCTCACAAACATTTGTCTCGATGCGGGAATGGAACCCGCGGCCTCTCGTTTTATAGTCGGCGCCAAACAAACTAGACCACGGAGGCTGGCGAATTAATAGCTAATCGATAATAGCTTTAGGTTTTACGCTTTGAGCACGATGTCGATTGATTTGGCTACTCGTAAGTGTTATCATGCACAAAGCCATGTTGTACTTACCCTACGTCACTAATTCGAGGGCAAATAGAAGAAGAATTAAATGCTCACACTAATACGAACTGTTTTGTTACACAGGTGTGGGGCGTATTCCGCGACGCGCGTCGGTTTTGGCGCGTGAGCAATAAGTGGACTCGCGGCAGGGCCGAGGGCGAAGTCCACTCTACGGCGCTGGGTCGCCCGCTGGCCCGGGCCGCGTCCGACACCACCCCCGAGTCAACCACCGCCAACGCACCCTTTTGTTAGTAAACATTTACCAATAAATTATTTATTTATTTTATGTATTTATTTTAACATTCTCTCATTACTTATTATTAAACAGTACAGTATAGTCAATGTTTTAGTAGAGTACAGAAGGAAAAATATTGAAAATCAAATCTTATTAATTTGCAAATAAAACATCATTATAGGTACATATAACTATGAAATGTAACAATACCACATTGTCATTCCTCAACCGCAATCAAAGTATGAAATTCGTTTCTCAGTTTCTTACTCGCTTAGTACACTTCGAATGTATAAAGTGGAGCGAGAAACTTCAATGACACTTGACAACCCTTCCAATTCATGTCTATAGAACTATAACAGTTTTTGATTAAACAGCTGAGACCCAAGTACAGTCTGGCTCTGAAATATCTAAACTTAATATCTTCGTAAGTATTTGAATATTTTAAAGCAATCTTTTTTAATAAATCCTTTAATATAAAACCGCCATATTGTCATGTTTTGTCATATTGGTTAATCAAACAAATAAATAGAATTCGCTTGCAGTGAAATAAAACAGTGTGATATAACGAATGTACGTAATAGGAACGTATCATAATTTGCACACCGCTCGCTGACCGCAACATGTGAGAAATAATTCGTCATAATAGCGCATTGAAATGACTGGTGGTAAATATACACGAAGGTAATATTCAACCGACTATTACGGAAACTTAAACTTAGTGTTTATCAGAACCTTCCTGGAGACGAATCTTGAGTAAAGTATGCGTGACATTAGTTAATTACGTTCTAGGTCGGCGATGGACTGAAATGGAATTAGACGAAGAGGATGAGGTGACGTTTGAACGCAGCGACTCGACGTCCTCATCGGGACAGTCGGAATGTTCCGAGGAGTTCAGAGCCCGCGCCAGCACCGACTCGAGGCTGCCGCCACGGCCCTCGAGACCGCGGCACCCGCGCGCCGCCAGGACCTTCGCCCCACCAGTCAGACGAATGAGCGTCGCCATGAAAGGAAATAACACAAGCAATTACTAAATTTTATACACCCGTATTTTTATATATCTGTAATACGAGCATTTATTAATACCAAGCACAATGTAATTAAAAAATACATCGATGTAGATTGTATATTGTTATATGAAACTATACAATTTTAATAAAAGTATTTCATTAGGTTTTTGTGGTTGTTTGTGAGTCGAAAGTGAATTACACGAATTTTATTTGCTGCAATTCTTTTTTGTTAGCAAAACAAGCTTTCATCGTACAAAACACATAATTGCAGCATAATACAGGTTCCTATTCCTAGAGACAAGTAAATGATGAGGGTACAGTAAATTAATCTTAATTTCAAAAAAATATCTGGACCAAGTGATCTTATCTAATACTTACAAGTTATACGAGTAATCCAGAGACACATTTATTATCCGATATTTTTTCTGACGTAACTAATACGTTACTGACGTAAATAATATTTATGAAAAACTTCGTGGCTGTGTTTGTTAAGACAACTGTGAAACAAGAGACCTCGGGTTCGAATCCCGCATCGATCAGAAGTTTGAAGACTGAAAATTCTCTGGCAGTTTCTGATACTCGCAATAGCTATAAGACTTGTATCGTTAACGTGTGAGAAGGGTCTCCAATGAGTATGTTTAATAACACACATTATTGAAAAATGCTACCCTTGTCTTTTAAATAAAAGCCCGAGACATAGTGGGACAAATGTCAATAAACAAGTGTAGGTATTTCAATTAATTAACAAAGCCTTGGAATTGAAAGGAACTGTTTTAGTAACACAATTCACCCGCGTATTATTTTTAATATTTCAAACTGGCAGGAAAAAGTGATTACAATGGACATGGAAAATGCAATACTCTCCCAATAGAGTACTGACAACTGATGTGAGATGATAAGCGACCACGATTATTGCGCTGGTCGACATAATTATGCCGGCCGGCTCAAAACCACTGATGCTGAACCCGAAACACGACACCGAACATTTCTATGGGTCCACCCTTATGTTGCTTCACGTTTCAATAATCGCTTTATCCATAAACCGGGTATAGCCAGCCTGTAACCTAAAACGAAGCCAGCTAGTTTTAGTAATAACACAATGCAATTAAAAAATTCGCATAAAAGCGACAGATTTTTTTTTTTTAAATATCATCCTGTTTGGGTCGTAAATATATTATAGATTTTGCTAAAATACCATTGCGTCTTTAAAAATAAAAAGTATACATTATTATTTTAAGAAAACCATGTACCTATTTACCACCAAAAAAATACATAAGTAAAAAAATTTAATAAATGTCTCCCTTTTTTTATGAAATTTTTAGTTCATTGAGTCTGAAGTCACTAATGCTACTACTACTCAGCGTCGTTTTCGGTCGCAATCTGGATACTCTATATATTTAAATTAAGTAAGAAATTCCATAAATTGTACTTAAACCATTTGTGTAGTTTTTATAAAACAAGTGGTGCAAAGTCGGTCAGGCTGTCACATCACGTTGAATGAAAAAGGCGGAACTCGACGCAAGATAGCCTGTCCGCTGTCTCTTCAACAGGATTAAACTTACGTGTGCATTCTCTCGGCACATAACAACACACATTTATATGGTTTTTTTTTTTTATAAAACGTAAGAAAAATTTCCAAGTCAGATTTCCGTATAAATATCATACCGGGTATATCAAGACTGCGACTGAAAACGAAGCCAGGTGGTAGTTTATGTGGTTACAGACACGATGCAAATAAAAATTTCACCAAAACAGCGACAGATATTTTTTAAGAATTTTTAAAAAATCGTCTTGTTTGGGTGGTAAATACCTAGTTTTTGAGAAAAAAAACATTTAAGCCCTTACGTACCATTGATTGTTTAATAATAAAGAGGTCTACATCATTATTTTAGGAAAACTATGTATTTATCACCCAAATACGACGATAAGTAAAAAATTACCAAAAAAGAAGTGGTAGAATTTTTTTGCGAAATTTTTAGTTGCATTGTGTCTGAAGTCACTAATACTACCACCTGGCTTCGTTTTCGGTCGCAGTCTTGATATACCCTGTATACGCGCTCGCTAGCCGTTTGAAATAAAACACAGGAACATAATAATTTTGATATATACGAGTATAACTTACCTATAATCTGAGTATAGCATAGATGAAAATTTATTGGCTTTGTCAACTGCATTCGAATACAACTGGCCGACGAGATCTTACCAAAATAGTGATGGATCCTCGAGCTCAGAGTGGCCTTTTTATTACTGTTAATTTAACAATTAGGTGTATAGGCATTGTTAACGAATAAGAGCCTTGTTTAGAATACAGCTTGTACACTGAAGCAAGTGTGAAATAAGTGTGAAGAAAAGCGGCTATATTTAGTGGAAAAGAGTGGTAGAGCCTTGCTCTACCATGTCATGTGGACGGAATGGCGGCGTCGACCATCATGACGACGTTCATTTCTCAACGAAAACGCCATTTATATTGCACTGGACTTACCATGAGGTGCAGTGCAGTTACTTTGTCATCTATGACATATTATTAATACTCAATCCCTCCAGGCGTAGTCCAGAAAAGACCTGCCATTACTATTAAACGCCGCAAGGTTGGCCCTATTAAACGGAGACCCAAAGTCCAGGCCCTCTCTCACAAGATGTAAGTCCTATAACCAACTACGACGTACCTGAATACGAGTACAATGACACAATGAGAATTGGGCCGCTTTCTGTAATATACGTGTACTTAGAGATTTAGCTACAACTTAAAATATGAAAGTAGTTGATGAGTGTTGCTGAATTGTACCAAAATCTACTAAAGTTCAAAATATTATTGACCCTTCAATGAATAAAAGAAACGTGTTACTTTTGCATTACCAAACCATTTCTTGTTCATTTATAATGTATGATCTTCTGTATTAAAGTGTAGATATAGGTACGAAATCTAGAAAACCTATAAGATAAAATTGCAGGACCGAAGTGGTGTTCAAAGACGTAATTACAATTCTACTTACAAAAAAAATGGTGAAGATGTGAAACTTCTTGTTGGTAGTTACTTAAGTTAGCAGAGAAATGAAAACGAAGATTAAAGGAAGCTTGAATTTTCTCGGGAGTGTATTTTTTACAAATAGGAAGCCAACAGTAGGGTCGTTGGTTCTCATGTTACATTTAATCAAAATGGAATGTTAGCTGTCAGTGCGGAAAATTTAATTTTTCCGGAAACCATTTATATTAATTCGTATTAATTCGTAGTATATTAATTCGTATTCATATGTGACGTCAAGATCTTATTTAATTATGCTTACAAAAAATGTATAAAATTCATTCGCTTGTAAATAATAAATTACTATTAGTAAACTTATAAGAATTTAGGACTCAATGAATTGAAATTTTACTGTTTAAAGTTTACACCAGTGTACATAGATAAGGAAATATTAATTACATAACTTATCAGATCAGATAGAATCTTCTGATAGGAATTAATTATTTTTAACAAGTTGTTCAAGTATTTTTTCGTAAAGTTAAGCCTTCCTCCATCTTGCCCGCCTTTCCCTTATAAATTCAGTTCAAATATCGTATCTTACTAACAACCAGAAAATGAGACATAATATTGATGTAATGTTATAAAATAATAATTTATGATTGCGATAATCTATTAATAATGTAATTATTATCTTACAGTAAACAGTTCAAGACGTAAATATTAAACCTTTCATTTGCTTAACTATCCAGGTTGTGTAACCAATGTTAAAAGAAAATAAAAGCAATCACGCTATTGAATGAATACTCTAGAGTGTAATTGTATTTCATGAGACTAGCTAGTGTATTCTAAGCAGACAGTATATGGAAAATTACTGATTAAAATAAGGTCAATATGATACACCGCATGAACAGATTACATACATATATATACCTACAGTTTGGCATTTAATTCAATTTGTTTACATTTATACGCTAAACTGACCCTGACTAAAGATTAATAAAATACTTGTAAATGCAATCTAAACAACGATATGAACATTTCACTAGTAATTATGGGAAAGTTGAAGCTTAAGTTATCCTGAATTTTATTTTCAGATTAAGAGAATCACATTTCCCAGCATCCTCGTCGCACACCTCTGTTCTTTAATAATTGCATAAAGTCAACCAATGTAAACCTTTAAGATATTTTATCTAATGAAAACACTGAGAATTATAGACAACGATAAACTATCGAACTCTAACGTAATGATTTAACATCTCCGTGAGGAACGGTATCTACTCATCCGCGTAAATGTAAAGCATAGCGAGAGGCACTAAGCTAAGTAATCTTTTCAATCTATTATTTGTAGCTCGTTAACATTTATTTACTGTGCAAACCTTACCTAGAACAGATAAAGTAGATTCGATTCATAATCAAATTAAGGGCTATATAAATACAAATGAAATTGTAATCATAGTATTAAATGAAGTTACTTCCCCTGTCTGTTTGCTTAGATCTTTTAAACTATTCAACGGATTTTAATGCAATTCACAAATAGATAGAGTGATTCAAGAGGAAGGTTTATATGTATAATGCATACATTATAGGTATGTATAGTACAGAAAAGCCTAAAAATTCAATGATATGTAATAGGTATAATGTCGTAACAAACGTATTTTTGTAAGCTTAAATCGCAAACGCTTGCTAAACCTTACTGCTGCTTCCTACTACCTGGAAGGAAGAAAACGTACCGTTCCCGAACGGTACGTTTTCAGCGTTCTTGCTTACCACGCACGTATAAGCTCTGGAATAAACTCCCTGCATCGGTGCTTTCTGAGCATTATGACACTATGACCTGTCGTTCTTCAAACGAGGTTTAAAGAGAGTACTCTCCTTAAGGTAGGCAGCAACTTTGTTGTGCTGGACTCCTGGCACTGCGAAGGACTATGGGCAGCGGTAGCCGCTTACCATGAGGCGGGCCGCTAGCTCGTCTGGCTATAACGGCAATAAAAAAAATACTTAGAACATATTAATGTACTACGGAATTGTACATCTTAAAAAAGATCGATAAAAAAATCCACGGTGGTTTTAACTTATCTCCAAGGATAAACCACAGTAACCATTTTTATCTTTTACATATGACAAGTATCAAATTCGTTTTACGTTATTATCATCTACACTACCTTAAATTAAATACCACCAGAAATAAAAGTTATTTTTCATATTCGGTCTATCTAAAATAGCGTAATTGGAGTAGTTACATAAAAACCACCCGATCACATGTCTACGATAATGAAAATATCTTATTCCGCTTGGCAACCACCACATGTTTGACCCTACTAACCCATAACAATGTTAGTCGTAATGCTTTCTTGCTCACAATAAAATGCAATTACAATAGTCACATTCTCGGTACGTGAAAGACATTATGTGTACACACACACTAGATTTAGTACTATTAAGGGGAATAAATACAATGAGCAACACCCAATTGTAATACGCACTTGCAGTGATGGAGCCCAATTCAAAGTTTAAACGCAGGATATCAGGGCCGTTAGTTGCAGGGATTAGTGTAACCGGGTCGTGGCGTAGTCCATAACTCACGGCCCACTACTCAAGCCAATCTATTTATAACATATTCCACTAATGCTCCTCTTGAACAAGTCCCGTTTGAGCCCTAATGCAAGTGCACACGCCAATCACCGCAACATCACACGCGTTTAAAAATGGATTTATTACATACGAGTATAAGGATAATTTAGCATATTAAATAGCAACTTAAGGCTAGCATAAAAAATAAAATGATATTTATTTAAACCCTCTGCGTCGATTATTTTATTTATTTTGGTTTCTGCAATATATTAATTTAAATTCGATGCAAGCTTGAAGGTTTAAATGTAATCAGCTTTAGATACATAATTTAATACGAAATTATGATAATATCCCGTATTTAAAACTTTGTTCCCTACCAAGAATGTAAATTGTAAAACAAATCGTTTAAATTAATTTATCCGTTAAACTCCAATGTATGTATCTATGGTATTCAATTAGATTGTTTATCTTAATAATGTAGTTAGTATTATTAATATAATCTAAAGGGACTTTAGTCTTTAGTTTAGATAACAGATTTAATTAAATTCTTCATTATAGAATTGTACTACGTGATCGATGAAGAGATGATGAAGATAATTTTCGAATGTTAGTAAAAAAATCAACCGTCGGGTTCACGTTTGTGCGCATTTACAAAGCAAGGACTAGAGTAATCATGTCTAGCCATAGTGATAAACACTATTATTGTGGCAGCATGTGTAGTTCTTAACTTGGAGTTCAATTGTCACAAGTAGGGACAGACACGTTGACAGACATGTGACTGATGCATATTTTATTGGCTTCTCTACTACCCACGATTGCGAATCGTTGCGAAGTACTCAACTGATTGCAATTTCTTGTTACTGTTACAAATGTTACAACGGTTTGAAGTAGCAAAATCTACTTAAGACGAGAACAATGCATTATAGTCTAAACAACATAAATTTTATGGCAGTGAACTTGGCTGAGGTAAGAATCCAGTCATAACATTGTAAACTTTCGTAGCAGAAGAAGCGCATACTAAATCTGCAACCGGTAATATTACATGTGGTTCTTTCTTTTAATAATTTTAAAAGGAGATACTTAAATATTATGGGAGCAAATCACTAGTTGTGTACAGGGTACAGAGAGGTGTGTCGGTAAGGGACTATTTCCCAATGGAAGTTTATGTTGCATGATGGCGAGTTGTAAAAGGATATTTGTTGTGTTACAATGTTGTGTTACGGTGTCACACACATAGTTTTATTACCATCAGTTCCTGCTTATTACTTACGAGGAAATTGGAAAACCATACAACGACGTAAAATTTGTTTTAGTATCAGGCAGTAGTTATACTCGCTGCAAATAAGCGGTATCCAGGATACTCTTCTGATCATTGAACTTTTCTTTTTATATCTTTCTCACTCATTTATTTTGTAACAAATATCAATTACAAAAGAACCCAAAATAACTATTTCACTGATAATTAGTTACTTTTTTCAGCATTTAGGTATACAACATAGGGGAGACTAGGGACGAATATAACTGGTTTCAATTTTCTTGTTTATCTCACAAGCAAATATCTCAAAAACCTTATTACATCACAAAATACTAATTACTACACATGGTATATTGATCTTTCGGCTATCTATTAACACCACTAAATTGCAACTGCTATTACAGATTTGGAGGCAATTTGCCAAATAAAAACAGTGGCATATGTTACAATGATGAATCTCTTTTAGAGGGGATGGAAAGTCACTGACCAGAAAAGTTGGGAAAAATGTCTGGCGCACCTTCGATAATTCACCCAGCCAAAAACCAGAAAGAACTCCGTTTATATACAAATTAATCGATTAATCGAAACGAAAGTTTTTCAAAGAGACTATAGAGGAGCAGTTAGGCTTGGCACTTCAAACTGTGCCCTAGATACCTCGTACCTTGTAACGCTAGATAGGTTACGGGAAAAGTATCCTTCTCCTGTTCGCCCTATGTCTTACACACCAGCCCCGGTGAATTGTATCTAAGTATTAAAGTAACTTCCAAATATGTGGTGGAAGCAATTGCATCTTTTCATTGCAGTTGAAAATAAAAATGAAAATAATTTATTGAATTCATTAAAATGTTCAACATTGTTTAGATTCAGTCGTTTTTTGAACTACCACCCGGTTTGGTAAGCGGTTTTCTCTAGAGAAGAACGGGCAAGAAACTCTAGTGTTGCTCTTTTCAAAACCAGTTTACAATGTAGTGATTATTACAAAAATTACAAGTTGGTTTAAATCAGAGCAGTTCATTAATAATTTGTTATGATTTGCAAGTTCAACAGCAAGTCTGGGTGGTTTGTGCTCACAGCATTTGAAGGAGTTGGTTTCAATTTCTACTGGAGATTATGGACCAAGACTGCTGGAATATCTAATGAACCAGTGTAATTATCTACTTGAGGGAAAATTGTTTAGTGATGTGTGCCCCTTTTGGTATGGTGCACTTAACAAAAATGGTCACTTTGTGCACTTAACAAAAAAAGATGGTGGCACGCGAGCCATTGCAGTAGGCAGTGTGATACACCGCCTCGTAGCAAAATTAGGTAATCGTGCCGTACGCGACCATGCGGCAGGGTTACTGCAGCAGATTTAGACCTGTTGATTTTGAGGCTGAGGGATATTAGACTCACTATAAATAGCGCAATATGTGAGCTGTTCCCCCTGGAACCGTTATTGGAGAAAACATCGAGATAATACGAAACATACTTCGTGACATTAATATCGTGGATCAACAGTCGTTTGAGCTTCTGGGCGCTCCAATCTTTGAAAACGGCGTGGCTAATTGTCTCCGTATTCGGAGATGTATGCTTGCTTCTGCCGGACAACATATACCACATTTATCTGGCCATGTTACTCTCACACTCTCGTAGCTGCCTCTCTGTCTTCAAATTGATATACGTTCTGAGAATTGCCGGCAAAACATGTCCGACACAGATTTTTCCAGAAGAAGTCGATGCAATTAATAATGACCCTAAGGACGGGTTGGGGAGTATTTTAATATACACCAGGACGATAACCAATGAGCACAAGCATCTCTACCCATTTCGCACGGTAGATTGGGTGTTAGGCGTGTGAAATATATCGCATATCTGCCTTCTTGGCGTCTGCACGTGGGGTTGTTGAACTGGTCACTAATATGCAAGTTGAATTTTCTGCAATTCCGTATGCAGCGGTGACTTTAAGTGCCTGTCCACTGGTCAGCCAGAGAATCCGAGTGTACAGCTTCAGTGGTCGAGCTTCTCCATTCGGCACGAGGAGCCGATTTGGCTCGGCTCAATTCAGCTACCGGGGGATTTGGCTATTCGGAGGAATGGCTTTATGCCACAACGTCTCCCCACTTAGGTACCATTCTCGGTGACAGTACACTGAGAGTAATGGCGCTCTGAGTTAGTAGCAAAATTTGCGAGCCACACGTTTGCCGGTGTGGAACACTGGTTGACGCAACGGGTCACTACGGTCTAAGCTGTGGCAAATCGGCGGCACGTTATCCACGCCACCATATGTTCAACGAGGTAGTTCGTCATGCCTTGATAACCACCGGCTCGTCCTACACCTTGGAAACACGCGGTTTAAGCCGCTCTGATTAGAAGCGACCTGACTTGAGACTCGCACTTGTACCATGGGAGAAGGGTCGCTGTCTATTGTTGGATGCGACGTGTATCAGCACTTACGCCACCTCTCAGCCGCACGCAGCGATAAGCCGGATCGGCTGCTGAATGGACGGCAGCTCAGAAGCATCATAAATATGCCACGCTCGGACGTGCTTATTTTTTCGTTCCCTTCGCGGTTAATGTCCGTAGGGTGTGGTGCCCAGTGGGTAAGGGTTTCGTCCGTGAACTGGGGTGAAGCTTGAGGCGGAATGGCCAGGATCACTGCACCGAATCTATCTTGTTACAGCATATAAAACTTACAATCCCACATAGAAATGTTGCAAGTATAATTGGAACATTCTCACCTGGTTACGGTTAGGGGCGGTCAAAAAACAAATCAATTACCAAAAAAATTAAACAATTCTAAAACTTTTTGGAAAATTTTTATTTTTCTTTTTAGATTTCAAGATTGTACGGAGTATCAATCTTTGCTGGTTTTCTGATTTATCTTACCTTTCCATTATTCTTCCTTGATTCTGACTATGTATTATTACTTAGAAATATTGAACAAAAAATGTGCTTTGATATATCACGAACATATGAAGGGATGGAAGTAACAACTGGTTACTTTCGTCCCTATATTTCAATTTGCGAATTTGATATTTATACATTAAAGTGCCCAAACAAATGTTAAATAGTTATCATTGTTTACACCGTTTTGGAAAGAGAAATAGTTGTGTTTTAACACGGTTGTGTTTTTTCACATTAACACGTAAGATTATCTTACCTTATAAATATAAATGTAGTAGAAAAAAAAGGCGAAAAGTTAATTAGGAAATATTCTTGCAGCATCGACTCACTACAACTAAAAACGTGATAGCACAGAACTGTGAGCGCAACTTAGGTATAGGGGGGTTCGAAATTTTTCACAAATTCGTTTGTTATGATCGATCCGTGTTACTTTCGGCCCTGGTCTCCCCTGTTATTTTGAAGTACCTCTATCTCTCTCCCTCTCTCTCCAGCCACAGGAAGTCCACTGCTGAACATAGGCCTCCCGCATGGATCGCCACATAGACGTGTTAGAAGCGACCTGGACCAGATCGTCCGTTCACCTTGAAGTACCGAACATCAATGGGTAGATAGTAGATACCTATCTTTTTTATTCAATAGTGGATGCCTAAATAACAAAATATATAGCTGTTTATTTGCAGGAAAAATGTTTCCTATTAGATGGACCATTAAAATCTTTGAGATTTATCTATAAACTACTGAGTTAATTTAGTATCTGTGATCTGGGCGGTAGATTTAGTAAGGAATTATTGATATCAGCTAATAACATTGCCAACACGAACATATAATCTGATCATAAGTAATTAAATTATTCAGCATGCACAGCTCGAGATAACAAGCTGTAATAAAACACCAATTAATTATTGCTATAATGGTGAATACGAATTCAAATTATGTCAAAGTTCAAACTTGTAGAGCTATTTCTATCACTTAGTTGCACTTAATGAGACATTGTTAATTTAATTGTTCAAAACATATCTAATCTGGCCTTGTCAGTTAAATTTCATTTAAGATTGTCGGCAATCAAATCGATCATACGCATTCTATTTCTATTATTCTGAATACGACAGCTGTCCCAAATTTTAAACAACGTAATTGGGACAACGATAACAGATGCGATTGTTAAGGTTCGGAACCTTCACATCGGATTACACATCCCGTACGACTGAACAAAACTTCGTGTCAGTGTGTCATATTCGCATCTAAGCCTACCACAACGAGCATCAAAAATTACAAATAAATTATTATAAAGGGAACATGTACTCTTGGATACACAAATAAATCACTTAATTAACACTTGTACGGTTTACCCGATAATATATAACAGTAAGGATATTTCAAGAATCGTTTCTATTCTCGGCGTGTCCCGTCTAAGTTAAGTGATTTATCTGGACCTATTAATAGTAATGAGACAGTTCTATAAATACACACATATTTTTAAGTTTCGAAGGCGCCAACTAGATACAACAGTTATCAGATGACTGACAGCTTTAGAGCTTTATCTTTACCTACCAATTATTAAGTCGGAGAGCAGACTTATGATAAAATTATTATAATTATGTTAACACAAAACTAATGGAACTGTCGATAAACTTCTGCTCGACTGGAGGTCGCGGGTTTAGTTATCGTCTTGAGAACATAGTTATAAGAATAAAATGTGTTAGAACGAGTTGTATAAGCAATGACCATTCAGATCATATACAGACGGTAATCTTACTAATAAAACTACCTTAGTCATTACCTATCTAAATCCTAAATTGATATAACTTTACACTTTGAACCTTCTTGTATTTTGCACGTGCATAAGCCATTAAAGAAGATGAAATTGTGCATGAACTGCGCAATGGATAGACGCGGGTAATCATCTTCTTGGAAGGAAAGATTTTATCCTTTTACGGCACACAGGCACGTGGTGTTTGGTTTTGTGAGGTCATTGAATCAATGATCCGTAGCTAGTTCTCTCGCAACGTAAGCCATGAACTGCTGGAACTACATTGTTTGTGATTTATATCCAAAAGAGTGACAGTTCCATCATATGCAAATTACATTTGATAAAAAAAAACAATTTAATATTCACCTTTATTCACCCTTCGTTTGTACAAAGCATGTAATAACGGGATGTCCCACGTGCAACATTATATTGAAATTGTTTTTAAACATGGATAAGCATCTTCTGTTTGTGTCATTACACGGTTTGCTCCAAAAAGGCAACTTATAAGTATAACAATAGTATGATATAATAACAAAGATCAATCACGCTTGTTGACTATGGTGCCAGTAGGTATCTACTTATGATGTTATTAATTAGATAAAATATATTAATAGCATAGGTAATTTTATTTTTCTTGTAGAGACCGACATTTTCATGTACAATGTGTTTTCCTAATATAACTCTATAAAGTATTTCATTAATCAAGTTCACAGTGAATTACAGTCAAATATCGATTCGTACAACGGCAGTTATCAGCGCTGCGCCTGTCCTAAATCTTAAATCAGCGTTCACTCGGCGTGCGCAATAAAAAGCATACAAAGTTGTAATGCTATAAAGATAATAGGAAATATATTTTTTATCCAGAAATGATAAGTATTGTTGTGTTCTTATCTAAGCTCACAACTTTCAACTTTAAGTTACAAAACCATGATAAAGTAGGTAATGTCATTGACTCAGCAATCAGCACTACCAAATACATATGATTATGTACAAAGTAGCAACTAGGAAAAGGTGGGATGGACCAGTGCTATACTGGGGATATTCCATCTCCTTTGTTTATGTATAAATTATTAATGATGTATTCATTGCACCTTTTTTATTTATAGACATTAATGTTTACAGCTGTGTTTATTAACATCATATGACATTACTGCACTTATCTGAAGCGGTTACATTTATGACTAAATTCGGTCAGACATTACCTGTCTCCTTGAGCTACATACACATTTCTGCTCAAGACAAAATGATGAAGACGTATGGAGCTTATATTATGTTCTTAGTAATTTATGAATGAAACGATTCGTAAGTGCACGTGCCGCATTAATTAAAAACAAAAGTAATTTATGATATAAAACAAATCTGACCCGTAGTAAGCCCGGTGGTCCTCTGCACTGGGCTAATTAGATAGTATTTACGTTGAGCGGCGCGGCGCGGCGCGGCGCGGCGTGGCTTTGGACGGCGGATGACGGCGGATGGCAGTGTAAACAACGTGAAAAAGTTTTGACTGATTAGTGGCGAATTCTGTAGTGAAGCGGAGTTCTGATTCCAGGGGTGACTTTATTGTTGCGAGGGGGGCGGAGCGCGGCGCGGGGCGTGTCGTTGTCGGCGACGTCGGGTATGCGCGCGCGCGCCGCCCATCCTCAGTTATAATAGCGGCGCAACGCACGCGCCGATACGAGTGCTGACAGCGGTGGCGCCGGTGGACGTCGCGCCGATTGTGCAGTGCACGAACGCGAACGACGTGCTCCTGTGATATAGCATACTGCGCGCCGCGCGGCACCAGCTGCGATCGCACACTCGCGGACGCACCGCACGCGCCGGACCGCTCGCCCACAACACTCCGCGCCGACCACATCGCCGACTACCGTCAACACACTGCAAAAACTCACCGACGACTTCGCATACATTTTTGAAACAAGGTATGTAATAACCAAGTTATAAGCTTTTTTCGCTGTAATACCATCGGAGTAATATATATCTCTTATTAAGAAATAGAACACTTTGTAAAGATCTCATATAAGTAATACATAAGTCCATATTGTATTTCTGTACGATTAAAAGGAATTCAGACCCCAGTTCAATACGCTGTCTTAGTGCTCGCTTAGTGCAGACTGATAGACTTCACATAACCTTGTGGGTTTCTCATAACCATAATCATTAGGTAGATACACAAATAAGTTCGGAAAATTAAAAATATGGACTTTGGGCTAGAACCACCTACCTTAGGTTTACCGCTCACTTTAATCTAATAGTTAATACAATCAATGAACAAAAATTTAATCTAATTTAGTTTGAATGTCTTTTAAGTTTCAGTTAATACTTTATTTACTTTATTTGCTTATAAATTACCTAAACAATACATAGGGAAATCTTATTAACACACGTACATGCGGTGCAAATACTGACAGAATTAATAGCTTTCTTAATATGACCATAAACAACTTGTACAAATAAAGTACAGCGACTCTTATGGCCTTAATTAAACCACTGTAATAGATGGTAAATAGAAAATAATCGAGAAATTAAGATTCTTAGAAATGTTGACGAATCCAGCTTCAGCGAGTTTCGCATTTACCGCCAGCCTTTTTATTGCATCTTCGCCGCCGTCCAGTCAGACGCATAATTCCGTTTTTACGGCTGTCTACATAACAAGCCAAACGTGCAACCACGAACATTTTTCGAGGTTCCAAATTAGGCTCTTACGCATCACAATTACTCTTAAAGTGTTAAAATACAACTACTAAAAACTTAATTTTTATGCCTTTTACCTATTATTGTAATAAATTACGAAGTAATTGGTATATCATAATGAGGTAAACAAACATTTTTTATAAGAATGAAAATAAAAACTGCATATAAAAATATTGTAATTTGTAAGTAATATACAGAATGCATATACATACATTCTAGCACTGAGTAATGATTATAAAGTGGTCAACCTTCTGGGCATCCTGATTGCAGGCAGCGATTTAACCGGTAATCACGTGTGGTTAAGCTTAACGAATACGATAATTTTTATTAATTTTAATTTCTCTAGACTTATCATTAAATACTTCAAGTACTGGCATTACTTTAATGCGTTTAGAATAACAGGAAATTAAGAACATTACTGCGTAATGCGCAACATCACTCATTACTTTAATTACAAAAAATATTTTTCTCCTTGGACTTTTGTAATAAATAAAGCATGCAAACTTGTTTTTAAATATGCTTTATTTACAAATATTATAAATATCTGCAATAGGTACACATCTATTTATATACCTATGTATAAGACATAAGTACCTATAGGTATGTTTATGAAACACCTTTAAAGTTGGATATAGACACCTATCAATCGTCAAAGATATCACGGGTACAAAGTGCATCAGATGTTTTGCATCGGCCACCTACGTATTTGAACTTTAAGTCAGGTCAACTTTTAAATTGGAGTCAGAATCGGCACATGACAAACTAACATGCACGACACACGTACAATAAGTTGTGATTGACCCCTGCCTAAATATAAAATTGTCGTACGAGGCAACACTACACGTTCACTACGCTGCACTCAAGGATAATGAATTATAAATGGCAGCCCTGCCTCATTTATCCATCAAGGTAGTGGTCTCAGGCTAATTTTATATGAACACCAGTTACTTTTACCTGCAA
Organism: Deilephila porcellus; assembly: GCA_905220455.2. Lineage (NCBI taxonomy): Eukaryota > Metazoa > Arthropoda > Insecta > Lepidoptera > Sphingidae > Deilephila > Deilephila porcellus. Next base: position 8,239,059 of record LR999977.1, on the reverse strand, counting down.
TCTGTTTTGTACCAAATATCTATTGAGATATGCGAGTAACTTATAGCTCCCATAAACACTTATACACTCGCATACATAGTGAATTTTTCAAGCCGACGTAGCTTGTCAAACTATGAGAATTAATGAAAAATAATGAAAAGAGCACGAGCCCGATTTTTGAAAAGTCGATATTCCTAGCGACGGATAGACGATGGATAGAGAGCAACGGATAAGCCCCAGGATTAAAAAATACATACCCTATATTATTATACCATTCGGTAATGTTGGTAGTTAAAATAAAGACCAAATTCTAAAAAGTAATTACCTACATCCGGCAAATTAAAGGAAGGATGACTATTTTTTCTTTCATTACCTTAACTCCTCACGCCGTTGGGAGAGGATTTTTTCCTAGTTTGTTGATTAATTTAAAAAAAAGGATGTCTGTCATTTGAATATGGATTAAATGATAATAGATTAAATATGTATGATCTATATCTGGTACTGGAGGGCACGGGCCTCCTCTACAATCGAGAGTACGATCAAGAAGAGGGGTTAGACCATATAGTCCGCCACGCTGGCCTAGGGCGGGCTGGCGGACTTTATATACTTACCACAAAAGTTCTTACAATTCACTATGGTATGCAGATTTCCTCACGATGTTTTCCTTGACCATTATAGTGCGCAATTGACTATCAATACGCACATGACTCCGGAAATGCAGAGGTGTGCTTGGGATTTGAACCCTCGTCCACCGGGAACATGTTGGCAGCCGCGTCTGGTCCGCTACCAACAGGCGACCACGGAGAATCGATCTCATCAGTGAAGCTTTCCTATCACATCCAATGCCCATGTGGTCTGTCTCTTTATTGTTTAGCGTCTCTAAAAAAATAAACTTCTGACTCAACATTTTTATAATATGTTAATAAAAAGGATTCGGTATTCTTTGTAAAAGCGTCGAAAAATCGGTGTAAAGTTAAAATATAACTACAAAGTAAAGTGGATACATTCCTGGATAGAAAAAAAAATACTTTAATTACATTTTTTGACAATATTGATTAAGATGTCTATTTGGCATCCGGACACTTTTGATGGTTATTTCATCTTGCCAGACACAATAATAATTTCCAAAGCCACTCCGATCGGAACTTCATAATAGCTGATTGTGGTGATATAATATAGAATGTTATTAATTTTTTTTTTTCAAAACAATATATGTATATGCAACAGATACGTATTATTATTCACATCGAAAGAGTATTTACCTACTTTAAATTTCATTCCAACCAGCACTGGATGGGCCAAAAATCTCTAATAGTATGTAATGATATAATTATCTTTAGAACTTAACATCATGAAATAGCGAGTTTATGTTGATAAATATAAAGAAGACACTTTGTGACTAATAAATAAATGAGCTCAACTAGAAAGGTGTTTGGTCGTGTGATGCCATTGACCGAGTCAACCCGACAATTTGGCGAACCGACAATACACTTGACCCCGCAAACTCTTAAATGATCTTTTGTTACCTATCGTCTGCCCCCTACGTCTGCCGTGTGTAGTATATTGGTTGCTAAGGTGGCACTGATGTGCAGATGCGTTGATGTGAGGCGGCATGATAACCGATACCTACCACACGCCGCCGGTGCGATCGTACTCTTACTTGTATTTCACACTGTGGATTCTCACCAGACAAGAATCCGGTTTTCTACTTAAGTACTAATGCACATATGCATATGCATCTAAGCAATAAAACAGTCCTTTCACTGTATAATAAAGACTTGGTTTAACCCGACTAAACAATAAAACGTTATGTTAGTGCACAACTTAGTCGGATGAGCTAAAAATAGACTTGTTTAAAAACATAATGAGAGCTTGTCTGATGGCGTCCAGAAATAGGCAGTGATACAGTTTTACATACTATGCAATTTCAATCGTATGCCACGGCCAGCTGATTAGTCGTAATTGCAGGTTGTTTGTTTTTGCCCACCACATCTACTATTTGTGTTTATTTTTATACCTAAGTTAATGAGGTAACAATTGTAAGAAGAAACAGTAAAATTAGTACCGTTAATAATTATTATTATCAACGTACCAAAAATTGGCTTACAGGTGGATCTACAATTTTGATTTAGGTATTTATGACTGGAAACTCAATAGAATATAACATACCTGCTTTTACAGATTTTAAGCAATTTTCAAATATTATCGCACCCCTTCACATAGCCTGAGATCAGGTAAAGAGATATCCCTGGTTATAAATTAGGTTTGACAATAGATTAAATTCGTCACTGATTATAATAGATACTCCTAAATAAACAATGAGCTGCTGTTTATTGCCGGCTGCAGCTAATTATTTTGGCATTTAAGTAAAATTTTGTTGTTAGTTCAATAATAATATAAACTACATCGATGAAAAATTAACATTTCTTACTCCTTACTGGCCAAAATTACATATTTAGCATTGGCAAAACTGCAGATAAAAGTAGAAGTTTAGAACAGAGATTGAAGTAATTATTCAATCGAGTGTGCGAGCACCGAGTTGTTTAGTTCGACGTGGCATCACATTGCCGACTTGCGGCTGCCGCGTACCCGCTGCCCGCCGCTCAGTAACGAGTGGCGAATCAACAACATAATATGAGAGATGCTGCTTGCGAGAGTACGTACGTACATAATATCTGTGTGGTTGGCGCACGCGCTCCGTGTGTGACCGGCTGGTAACTACTGGCAATCGCCGAACGTCGCTCTACTACTACTACGCGTACTAACTTTGCTCTCATTCATTGTTTCGCTGTTAATACAAACAAACAGATCAATTCGTGGCTAACAGTTGTCAAAATATAGTACGACAAAATTTTGTATTAACACACATTTACATAAAGTTTTCTCCTAGACTACATACTTGTTAGTAGGTAAAAAATACCAATTACCTAATGGTAATATCCAAGACAAGCGTCGGGTTATAGTTACAAACATATAGATATATGTTTGTTTGTTGGTTGTTACATAAGTATGTAAAATTTATTTTGCCATATCGAACCTGATGTGGACTGTGATCATGATGAACAAGGAATGTTACTGTGATAGGCGCAGTGGCGGCGTAAGGTAGGTTGGCACCCTGGGCGGTTTCGTATTGAGCACCCCTACCTAAAATATGACACCAAATACTAAATACACGTAAGGTAGGTTGGCACCCTGGGCGGTTTCGTATTGAGCACCCCTACCTAAAATATGACACCAAATAGTAAATACTATACATGCTTACTCCGGCCTTTTCGTGCTCGTATAATGGCGAAAAAAAAAAAAAAAAAAAAAAAAAAAAGGTCGTCCTTTGTAGGCGGTGGCGAGCAGGATCGTTTCGCCCACGATCGTGGTCCACGCTCTTCGTTTGTTGTCGCTTGTCGGGTTGTCGTTGTCACCCCTTAGTGCTTGGTACCCGGGGCGGACCGCCCCCATCGCCCCCCCGTTACGCCGCCACTGGATAGGCGATCTAACGTTGGACTTAATAATTAATGGCACACTTGATAATAAATACACTTGAGCACAAACAATTTAATCAGCAAAGCTTCTTCTTAATACTACCTGTATTTATATTATCATTGCAATGAGTTCTTGAACGCAATCCTTACACCATGATGCGCACAAAACAATATATTGTTCGTAGCACCCACCCTACTCTATTCTTGAAATGGCACGTAATAAAAGGAAGAAGCTGATTTGCATTTTTATGAACGAGGAAGGTGAAGTGAAATCATCTTTGAGTGAACTCAATGCTAATATTACTAATGGTTTTTTGTTCGCTTACGTTATATTATACAGTGTTTTAGTAACACCACTAACTTTTGACTTGATTACAAAAAGGAATAAGTACTGTCTGGGATGAAGCTGTGATTCATTCTCCAGTAACGATAATGCAACAATATTCTTGTAAAATGCTCTTTTTATACATAGTGTTGTTTTATTAGTGTTGCTTTATATAATGAATCCGCTATTAATATTTTATTTTCATCATTAGTAAACATCGTGAATTAAATTAATTATGTAAAGCGGTTCATAGAGTTTAATGAGATGAGTAACATTTGAACTTTGCCACCATGAGACCGCACGAGTACATTTAAATACGATAATAATACGATTAGGCAGCCGCAGCTTTTCATCGAACATACTCCGTTTTTATTAAAAGTGGATGAAAATGCATTTCTCTGTGAAATATGCAATATTACATTTAGGAAATGAAAAGTCTTTTTGAGGGATTCGTATCTTGTATCAACTGGGCGTGGCCGGTGTCAAGTTACAACTTTACCCTTCAGTATAAAACCGTGAAAACTACTCGAGTTACACACAGTCACCTTTCCAACTCAACATTGAACTGTGCCCCGTTGATTTTTTATAAGTAAGCTTCTCTTTCAGAGGTTCTAATTATGGTCGTATTGATTTTAAATGTTCTTTTTTTTATTGTTCCAGAGTCTCAATCATGCTCGTGAACCGGACCATGCAATTCTTTGTGTTGACAGCGGCACTTCTCTGGGAAAACCGGACTGAAGGTGCTGCTAAAGCTTCAGTCAAATTATGCGGTCGACAACTAAGTGAGATTATGAGCAGAGTATGCCACTCATATAATGGACCTTCTTGGGACGTCCCGACAGGTACAACTGAATTAACTATATTTTTTCTAATGCATTTTCTTAATCGTAATTCCTCGCAAAGATAGCAAATCTTCACATTACGAATATTAGAAATTCTGTGCATTTATCATCCAAACGTTGCTTATCAATAATAACATAACAAAATTAGGGGTGAAGTAGAATATTTCTATTGGTAATCTTATGTCATGAATATTACAAAACAAATTGTGGCACAACTTGGAAATTCCTAACAAAACTAGTGTCGGCTACAAGTTAACTGGTCCCAGAAGATATGTAAATATTTTTATTAAAAACATCCGCAAGGCAACTAATGTTATCACCGTTAAAGTTAACAACATTAAGTAACATTATAAAAAGGCCATCGATATTTGAGTAAAAAACAACGGTTACAACAATATCATTAGTATTATCTGTTCTCCCATACCCGAACTTAAATACATAGATGTTATATTCGTGTTGGATTAAATAATGTACATAAGACTGCCTCGGTGGCGTAGTTGTACTACGGTACGATTATAAATTTGAGGTCTGGCGTTCGAATCCCGGGTTGGACAAAATGATATTGGATTTTGCTATACATTATGACCGGGCTCATAGTCAGAACTTTGTGTCCGATATGGCGATATGCTCGCCCCCTATTTTATCGTGAGACGGAATACACAAGCCGAAATTTAGGTGTCCTGGTAGTACCTCTGCCTACCCCTTCTGGGACAAAGGTGTGAGTATATGTTTGTATGCATAGGTACCTACTTATTGAATTATTTTTACTAATTTTTTGCTGTCTATTTTAGTCTTATCAAACACATGTTAGAGGCCGTTGACATATATGCGCATATCGTTTCATCGTTGTAAATAAGTGAAATCGTGGGACTATAAAACTTGTTTATATCTTAAAAGTAGGTTCGCGTTAATTATTCCATTTTTGTTTATACCTACTTATTCTATTTTTGTTCATTGTACCTAATATACATATATGCGTATATCCATATACTTGTACAAAGCATATTTTTCATTCATAAATAATATAGAGGACAAAGATAAAAAAGGATTACCTACTTAAAAATATATAAGATCAAAACACAGAATGCTAAAAAATATCTAAATAAACATTATTCTAATTACCTACCCAAGTATATTACTTACTATATTTATATGTTTAGGTTAAATTGATCTTAAGTGAAATAGGTTATGATTATACATAATTATAAATAAGGTAATAGTTATTGACGTAGCTTTAAATATATCATGTAAGCGTAAACTATACATATAAAATCATTGCAGTCGTAGAACAACCAGGAGCTGTAGTGCGGAGAAGACGGCAACTTGGAATAGCAGATGAATGTTGTAGTATTGGTTGCACGTGGGATCAACTAACCGAATACTGTTCAATTAGTGCATCGTAAGTATCTATTGACGCAACTAGACTTTTCATCTTAACAAAAAAATAAGCAAAAGACATTTTTTGCGTTATCTGCACATTATGACTTTTCATTGTTTACTGGCAGTTCGGAGTCGCCGTTGGAAGATTTAGAAGCGCACATAATTTCGGATCGGTCCGCGGAACAAGAGGCAGAAGCGTCGGGCGGCTCGCGGAAGACGACGACGGTGAAATCAGATACGGCGGCGGTGGCAGGTGGCGGAGTCGCAGCGGGCGCCATGAGCGCGCGGCGCGAGGTGGGACGCGCACGAAGTCGCGGGTACGGGCGCGCACGGGGCCACCGTTGTTGGTGCCGGCGCAAGCGGCGCCCGGCCCGACGGCGAACCTCTCTCATGGGTAACATGGTGTGTCTCACATTCGCCGTCATATTAATTTCTCGAATACTTGTACAAAAATATCCTTTCGTCGAAACATTGTGATAAACTACTATAAAAATTATCTTACCTTAGTTATTATTTGAATTTTTTTATATACTTAAGATGTTAATCAGAAAATAAAATGACGGCGAAACACTAACCCTCATACTAATGCTTAAAGCACGTAATACTAATGACCTAATAACATAGTGTGGAATTCATGAATCATTACGTTATTCAACGGAGACACAACAGATTAAAAACATGTGGGTTCCTAGCATAATGCATGACAAGAGGCTGGATCAATTACTTAGGCTTGTTTCTAAAATATAAATAGATTTTAGATGTATTAAGTAAAGGCATGCAGTTGGTACATATTGTAGGCATAATGGCCAATTCTGACTATACTTATCACAAACAAAATATGTCATTAGCATTCGTAGGCAATTTACGATTCAGTATGCACTTAGGTAGGTGCAGGTGTTTATTGTACTAGCTTAGCGTCCCGACTACGCCCAGGTTCAATATCTTTTTCATCTCACTACACCGAATGACAGTGACATTAAACTTATAAAGAATCTCATTATCAAAACTACACGTGACATTTTAAGAAAACACAGTTTCTTGGTGACTTCCACCTCACGCCGAACCTTGAGTTTCAATCTAGCTTCTTCACCATTCCGTTTGCAGTAATTTTAATTTCTTCTAACGTAGCGGCATTAATTATAAGGTATAAGTACTCTATCTAGACTAATTTACACCTGCCAAGTGCCAGGAGATAGTGTTACTTATTTAATTCTCAGTGATGTCTTAAAAATATCTAGAACACCAATTTTGCGACTCGTTTACAAGTTGAAGTTGAAATTAGGAATAAAAAATCTATGTGCATCCCCATGCGGGGCACCATCTATTTCCATACCAAAATTCGTCATAATAAGCCATAAAAAAATCATATTACCTATACTTTATTTTAAACAATATTATGTTTATTTAATATTTATTGCAAAATACACGAAATACATGTGTAAAAAACTTTAATTTTTTATTTTTATCTGTAACAAGGACGCCCTGTGATTGGTTACGACTCTGGCGACGTGAAACATTAATTACTAGTAAACAAAGCTTTCTCAAGTAATTATAGTTCGCGATTCGTTTTCTATTCTTTATATTCGATCTTTGAGCCGTTTTCTGATAATAATTAAGAAATCTTATGACCTTCGTCATACATTTTGCCTTTAGGTATAAAAATGAAGTCACATTTTGTTCGAGCTGATAGCAGCGACCTACAAAATATGGATGGTTTATAAGTTTGCAATTTACAATCTGTTTAGTTACAATCTAGTCTAAACAACGTTAATTAATAACTAATTTGAATTAAAGACCTGCTTCAAACTTCAAAGCGCAAGATTTTTTCAACTACAGCACACATTCACAATACGACTTCAACCAATAAATATATTTTGGTGTCTTCAACAAAATCATTTCTCAAAGGGAATTGATATCATTTTTTTTTTTTTTTTTTTTTTTTTTATTGCTATGAATGACGAGACGAGCCTGCCATTCGCCTGATGGTAAGCGATACGACCGCTCATGGACAGTAGCAAAACCAAACAACACCATGAGTTACAAGGCATTGCTTGGCAATTCCACTGCGCTCGCCATCCTGAGACATAAGATGTTAAGTCTCGATATGTCCAGTAGTTACTCTGGCTACAATGTCCTTCAAACCGGAACACAACAGTGCATTTACACTGCTGTTTGGCGGGAGAAATAGACATTGCGGTGGTACCTACCCAGGCGGCCTCTCACATATGAGAGACCTACCACCAGTAAATTTTGCCTTAGTCTTTGCCTGATGCACCTATCAATCACTATGTTAGGATGTCACCTTCTTTGTACCAATAATTGAACTGTTCATATTATTTCAGGGCATCGTAAAAAATGCAGCACGCGCTGCTCCCGTAGTGGGCACCATATCACCACTCATAACATGGGGCAGGACTCTCAACACTAATTTACCGACGCCAAGCCGAGAACGGTACGCTTATGTCGTTTATACGTAAGACATAATATGGAAACTGATTAATGATGACAAGCCTAAGAGAACTACCACTTGGACTAGGGGCAACCTAATGTGAATGCTGTCTACAATAGTGAAATGAAACTGAAAGTGAGTCGTAGACATGAACTGAAGACTATACCTACACAACGTATTATAGACAATTTGCGGGGCTTTTTATATTATGCAAGTAAAAGCCAAAAACAATTCATTTACTCTGTGTGAGTAAAGCGAATGGTAAATTTACCTGAGTGTTCATTTGTAGTATAGTGGTATATTTATTATTATAATAATATGATTGTAATATTAACCAATGATATATTAGATTCGTTGTAGTCTTTTTATGATTTCTGTTCAAAGTAATGTCAAAAAATCTTGTGTATGTATATTTATTGTAAATAGAGTATAACTGTAACTGCTCGAGTAGTGTATACTAGTGTTGATACTCGTATGCTTGGCGTTAATGTGTTATGGATATTATGAAGCATTCAGCTTTTCCTGTGTAACTGTGCGAGCCAACATTTTCATCATCATGCTAATTTATTACGTGTCATTCTCATTAGTGAGTATTTGTAATCGAAGATCAAGGTGATTTTCTTCATACTTGATGTAAGTATGTGCACTAGACTGAATCCACTTTACTACTCTACTATATTTAAAAATAATGGTATTCCCGTAATTTGTGTACATTACTTTTTATTTACAAAAATAGAAACTGAGAATTATATATTTTACCATCACGAATATTTCAAATAGTAGATACAATTACAATTATTGCCTTAGAATTATACGTAAATGTCCTACCATTTAAGAATAAAAGATCTCTAAAACATCTGTGATAACTCCAACTGATAAACGTAAATCTTTAATTTATGTTATTTTAGTACTTTCTACAAAATAATTGTCTGTATTCCCTTATAATAGGTAGGTATGCAGTTAAAAGTAAGTTAGCATAAATAAACGTGACTGACTAAACGAATGCTGTATTAAAACTCATATACTTCAAAAGGACTTTCATTTCACTACAGATTAAGTAAAAGTTGTATGTAAGTTTATCCAGTATTTAATCTCATAACAGATAACATTTATTAAACGAATGCTGACAACTGTAGAAATAGCAATAGAGCCATAACCATAACAATAAAAAATATGAACATAAATAATGGTTAATTTTTTAAAACACTTATGATTCAGTGAGTTCACTTTTAAACTAAGCTAGCGACTGACTAAACATTTGGCCGTAACGTTACAATACCAACACGGCGAACATGCTGCGTTACAGTATGAGCTGACAACTAGCCGATTTTAGTACTCGTTTTCATCTTTGTATACGGCCGTGCTCCGCATTCACCGTCGAAATATTGTGTTTGTTTGTTTTGCCTTTATAACAAAGGTAATAATTTTACTAAATTATTCCAAATGAAGAAAAATAGAGACGTATTTGTATGTAAAACTTATACAAAAGCAGAAATATAAGTTACCAATTATGTTTCCCCTTGACGGACTTTTGACCATTGACTTTAACTTTGGAAAATATAAGTATTAGAAGTCCACTACATACGCTCACGTCGATGCTCTTTGCGCTGACCAGAATTTGTTGTCTAACAATCAAGCATTCGCAAAGAAAACCGACGACCAGATGGGACACCGAGCGGCGCAAGTTGTTCGCGGCTCAGATCGGCTAGAAGCTCGGCCCGCAATATTGACGAAGCGATACATCACACTTGCACGGCATAGTGACGGCACTCCACCTGATGGTAAGCGCAATCTCGTCTAGACAGACTCACACAGAGTGTCGAATGGCATCAGACGGCGCGGTGCGGCGGTCCTATGCCATGCGACAGAGTCGTCATAACATGTTACGTAATCACATGACTTCATAACGTGTTACGTTACGGCTCGTCTGTCGCTACCTTAAAGATGGTAACTGACCGGCATTACGGCGCCTAATGTATTATTCGCAGCGAGCATGTTATATTAGTACGAGTACTACTCGTACAATCCGAGTAACATGCTCGTTTCTAACTCTACTTGCCCGTACTCTAGATTCGCAAAACCACTCTCAGTCAAAATGTCTGACTGGTCGCGGCGTACAGAATGGCGCACGTAGCACCCAAAGGGATTTGCCAAATAACTGGCAGCGACCGGAGCACTGGACACGAGAAACAAGCGGCTCGTTGCTCGCGTGTTCGTGCTCGTTTTCAAGTAGATACTGACTATACGAATTCTCCCTTTGTAACGTGTTACATTACGCGCCGTAACACCGGTTATTACCCCCCTAAATACTTAAAAGTTTGTCTGGCCAATACAATCGTGAACAAGAGTATATGAAAGATTAGCGAACAGGAACATGACAGCGCATATCCTCTTTTAATAACAGTTTTGGCCTATACCAATTAATAAAAAAATGCAATGTTATGTGCGAACATACATAAAATATATATATATATATATATATATATATATATATATATATATATACAGACAAATTGAGTAGCCACCATTTTGCATTGGCTAAAATTAGTCCTTTCAATAACAATAAGCTCAAAAGAAACTAAATTATGTACAGACATTAAATTATAACATGTAATTATAATAAAGCTGTGTAGCTTTATACAAAAAGTATAGTTCTTTAGCAATAAGATTATTTCATGAACACTATTTATAAAAGTTTCCTTGTAAAATTCTCACTCTATTTTTTATGCACGAGTCTTTATCTATGCTGGCAAAAAGGACTTGTGTTACTATCTGTAGAAGCCTCTGAGCTAATAGGTAGTTGTTCAGTTTTTCTTAGATTTGATTTATCTTTGGAAGATAAATGCTGTCTCCATGCAAAATACTTTACACCTAAAATAAGTAATAAACACACTGCTAGTCACATGGGCCCTTTATCGTTTTCTTTTTGATCCAAACTATTCTCATTAGAATCTTGGGAATAGTTCTGTTTCAAAGGGAGTAGTTGGAATTTTAGATTATTTCCCTTTATTCTTTTCTGCACCATTCTGCCAACTGATTTTATATTTTTTTCCACAATATCAGATATCTCCTCCTGAAACAAACATAAAACAAAATGTAATTTATTTTCCAATACGGTTTTCCATTGCTGTAGAGGCTTTATATACTGCAATATTTATTTATTTAGCTGGGAAGGATTTGACCTGTGGTTCATTAAAGAATCCTTTTGTACAAGTTTATCACTTTGAAAATGCTTTGTAAGTTACCTGACACTAGAATCTATACCAGGCATGACAATCTGCTCAACTCACATCACACCTGGGAGAAAAATAGGAAATACTGCTAGCTTTTATATAAAATGAAAAGTATTTAAAATGTATTGTAACCTAATGCCTCTCCTGTCCCTTGTGTAATATTTATACACATTTAAAGTTTGAACACAGCTTGGTATACATACAGAGTGCCTTGCACTGCACTTTCAAATTCAGACTGAGACCTTATTCAGACCCAATTATTAGGACACCCAGTGGCACAGATTAATAACAAAAGCACTAGGCAAGCAAGTCAATATCCACTATAGGAAAATAATTGCCCTATTCTTAAGACTTTACAATGGGCAAATACATAGTAACATGTCAAGCATGTCATTGTCTAAATGTAAGTGCCTAAAAGTAGTTTCTAATTCCCACAACCCAAGACTGTTACATGACTGTTAGGTATAGTTATTTAATTATAGTAAAAACACAGACCAGATGAGCATCATTCAATGCATTAAATTACCTATTTTTTCTGTCTATACAGAAAAAGGTGGAACCACAGTCAAGGTTTGAATGAAACACCCAGGTTGTAAAATTATATACTCTGATTGGCGTGCTTTATAAATATTTGTTTTTTTTTAATTATAAGCTGAATAACATACTGTTTTTGCTGTTTGAATTCCTTCTCCAGTTACAACAACTTTGATTTCATATTGTTTTTCTAATAGCTTGATCATTTTTTTCACACCAGTCATTAAGTCATTTAATCCAATTTTTGATGATAATGTCAAGAACTTTTGCCCCTTTATGAAACTGTTCTGGCGAGCTGCTTGTTTTTCTTTCCGTCCTGCTAATTCCTCAGCATGATATTCGGCATTTGTCATTAGCCTATAAAACAAATAAACACTGAGGTAATTTCTTGTAATTTCACAGTAGATCTAAAAACATAGTTTACTCACAATGGTATTCTTAATATGGTATAGTTTCAAACATTTTTTTAACGTATATTGGAATTGTATTTTCACTTTTAAGGATGTTTATTGTAAAATACCTATGCTATGCTACAAATTGATTCCACATTGCTATAACACTGTTTTGACATCTACTTACTTATAGACTGGCCGCCTAGTTTTTGCGTCAACATCTTGGATTTTAACTAATTTCAATTCTCGTTTTATTGATAAATTTTGTGCATTTTTTAGATCTGTTATACTAACACTATTATCAGGAGCAATCAAAGTAATTCTATTCTCAAAATTTTTTTTTTTTGGTACTTCTTTCCCATCCGCTGTTATCCGAGTTGTAACTGAACGACATTCCATTAACCTTTTTATGCTGAACAGTCCTATAAATTTATTCATTGTCAAATAAATTACTCTTTAGATAAAGGACTTTTTTCAATTTTCACTCCTCTTTTTATATCAAGATTGATCATTGAAAGTTGTGAATTGACAATAAACAGCTGATAACTGTCAGTTGCACAGATTTAGGAGTGAGGCGTATTTATCATAACAGATATAAATCACAAGTATTCGAAAATAACAGATAACAGTTGTTCTTGCGATGTCAAGATATCTGTTCTTCAATATCGTTTAAAATTCACCAATCACCATTCTCAAGTTTTCAGTATTTTCAGTCAGTATTCGATAACAGTTACACCCGGTCACTAACATAGCTTGAAATAACAGAACAGCCAATAAAAAATGGAACAACTATTCTTGTCTTTGTCTTTTGTATAATATTGACATAAGCTAAAACGAGACACACCTAGTATTTATTTGCAATAAACCAAAATTATAGTAAGTCGTTTCTTATGAAGAAATCCTATTTGAAAAGCGAATTCTTAATTAGATCGTGTTATCTGTTATTTGGTTGTTTCATGTATCTCTCTCACACCCATTCGATAGGCTGTTGCTAAAACGAGAAGCACCTAGTATTATAACCCGAAAAATAGAAAAAGTAATCTAACAAGAAGATATCATTGTACAAACGTGACTTTTAAATTAGGTCCTGTTATCTGTTATTTCGCTTATCTATCTATCTCGCTCATACCCGCTTTGTAGACTGTTGCTAAAACGAGAAGCACCTAGTATTATAACCCGAAAAATAGAAAAGTAATCTAACAAGAAGATATCATTGTACAAACGTGACTCTTTAATTAAATCCTATTATCTGTTATTTCGCTTATTAATCTATCTCGCTCACGCTCATTTCATAGTCTGTTGTTAAAACGAGAAGCACCTAGTATTATAACCCGAGAAATAGAAATTGTAATCTTACAAGCATATTATCATCCTTGAAAAGTGACAAGTATTTCTAGTCGTATTATGAGTTAACTGTTACTTATTTTGTGTTCGGAAACACTGCAGGGCTAATGTTAGCATGATTATTTTATTGTCTTATATTATTTTGGAATGACAAGTGTTGCTTCTTTAAGAAGTCTTGTTTAATAGTCTGTGCTTAAGTAGGTATATAACTAAGTAATCTGTGGTATATAATATAAATTGGTCAAACAATTTGCATATTTTATACAAGTTAAGCGTGGCTTTACTCCTTAGGTGACCTAAGTAATCTGTGCTCCTTAGTCTGTGAGCGTGGCTACGCTTCACTGTGACATTCTATGATTTTAATTTGTATTAAATCTTCGCATTATTGATTTTCAAATGAAACAGGTTTAGTGCGCATCGGTTGAATTTATTCATGTTAAACTTAAAAATATCTGTTTTGTGTATTCGATTTTGATTGTTTTATTTTGTGTATTTGAAGTTTTGTTTAATTTTGATTCTTATAAAGATTTTTGGCACTGAAAATTTGTAATAATAGTTCTGATTTATATATAATGATAAAAATTAAAGCAGCTTTTTGTTTTAAAACCAGAAGGCGATTGTTTTGATTTGTGTTTAAAATGATCATTTTACTTTTTTTTTCTTCCTAATGGGCCGTGGTTGAAAAAAATAACAGTTGTTATTTAATAACAGAAATTGGTACCTGTTATTTTTGTGTAACAGTAACAGTAATAACAGATATCATGTTTGTCCTGTTATAACCCACCCCTACACAGATTACATAGATCACGTCAGTTGTATTATATAGGTGGCAACTTAATGGTAACGTCAAGTAAAACGGAATGTGCTCGTCCGAGAGCTGTCGGACGTTTTTTGAAGTGAGTACTTCTATAAAATCATATTTTCTCTCCACGATAAAATCGTTGTAAAAAAATAAAGAACGAAAGAGGAGACGAAGATTATAGAAAACACCGTATATTTTTATTATATGTGTATCATTCTCTCGTAGGCTAAGTCCTATTTAAGAACATGTTTGTCTTCTTTTGGTGCCACTTTTTCAAAATCTATATTTATCTCATTCTCATATAGGCACAGCATATAGGTTATTTTCCTGAGGTTTCACTTTTACCGTGTGGGAATTGCACAGACACATACTTTTTTTCTTCTACTTCCACAAGGCACGGTTTGCTCATCTGCCAATGACAAAGTTTTTAGCGTTCCATCCTTACCTTAAGTTGACGTGTGTTAGAAGTAGGAACTACAAATAAAAGTAACACATATCTGTATAACGCAAAATTTGAGATATGCTTTCATAATTTATATGATAAACATTTATACTAGTAATCTAGTAGTAGTACTTAATGACATGTCCAATGTAATAAAATTTAAATAATCAACCAAACCCGTTGGGCTCGAGCTTGTGACAACCTCGCGCCAACGTGTAAATGCATCGCAAACGCTTGCCAAACCTCTTTTGACTCGTGTTTAAAAACCGACACTGTACTCACTCCGATCGATGACAAGCTCATAAGCAAGCCAAGGGGAGCCGAGCCAAACGCTCCGTTTACACGCATGTGATAGTGGAGGTCGGTCGAGTTTTCCAAGCTTTTAATTGTAGCATCAAAAATTCGTCATTGGAAAATGAGCAAACCGTGCCTTTTCCATTGGAAATAGAAGAATAAAAACGTCCGAAAGCCCTCGGACGACCCGTGCATATTAAGAGCAGTGATCTAAGTAATCTGTGTTATGAGCCGCGTTCTTCAGCCACGGACGTCAATCGCATCCGATATTTTTTCAGATTTATACCAAAGAGAATATAAAACACTACGTAACGTAAACTTTCGAAACATAAAGATATGAATTATGATATTGTGAAACTACCCTAATACTGACTATAGTCTTTTAGTGTTACCATTAAAAATAATAACTGCTCTATTTTGTAATAACTAGAAACTCAGTCCGGATTCGTTCACTTTGTTTTGACAGCCAAAGGCGTCGAAATGGTTGGTGTTATTTTTATTGTAAATCTTTGAATATCGTAATAATCTTTACACTTTCCTTTAAATTTACTACATGGTTTTGATTGTTATCTTTTCAGTCGGCCCACAAGACATTTATTATAAAGCGAAAGCTCGCTAAGAAACTGAAGCAAAACAGGCCCATTCCCCAATGGGTCAGAATGCGTACAGGAAACACTATCAGGTATGTCAATATTATTTCACAAAGTTATAGAATTTAATTTAATCTTCTAGTGGCTTCATGAGTCGAAAGACGTTACAAAACGTAGGTACATATATGTATCGCAAATAAATTAAATCCAATGTTATAGGTTACATTATGAAGAATCGATATTGTACCTAGCAATATTATAACTTGTATGAACATTTTAATTAATACGATAATCGAGTGTAATTATTTGTGATTCAAATTTTATTAGAAGATACTTTTTCTAAATAGTTAGTAGACCCCAAAAAAGTACACAAAAGTTTATATACAAATATTTTATTCTAAAAGACACTTCTAGAAACTGTAATAGGTTTTTTTTATTTCAATTACTTTGTACATAAAGTAACTGCTGATATTTATATTTTCACGTTTTATTTTGGCTCTTTCAACAAAATGATATTGCCATGAGTAGTCCCAAAAATTTATTGTGTGTGTTTAGAGTATGTATTTATAAAATAGAGGGAGCGCTGGTACTTTAAAAACATAGATTAAAATATTGATGACTGGTTGTCCAACAAGCACATTACTGGTGGTGGGTTACTCATTACTCTATATGTGAGAGGCCGCCTGGGTAGATACCACCGCAATGTCTAATTTTCACACCAAACAGCTGTGTAAATGCACTGTTGTGTTCTGGTTTGAAGGAAATAGTAGCCAGAGTAACTACTGGACATAATGAGAACATTTTATGTCTCAGGATTGTGAGTGCAGGAATGCCAAGGATTGCTTTGCAATTTGTTTGGTTTTGCTACTGTCTGTAAGCAGTTGTGTCACACTACCATTAGGCGAATGGTATGCTCGTCTCCCCATTCATAGCAATAAAAAAACAGGCACATATTTGAAACAGTAAAATAAATAAAAAAGTAGTTTATGGCCATTGAATTACACTGAAACTCGTTTTAAATGGATAATAACTAAATATATATAACCTGTCGGAAATATCTGTGAACCTAGCTGGAATGCGGTTCACATTTCATTTTTTTGTGATCCCCTATCTACCATGTTATTTTACATTAAAAACGTTTTGAGATGGATGCGAATTCTATTTTTTTATTCTTTTTCTATTTTAATTCAATTTGTTTAACCCGTCGATATCAATGTTACAACTAGATAAGACATTCAGTACAAAAAACGTTTCCCACATACTTGGGGTAGAGTTGCCCAACTATCGATAGTTTCCCTATCGATAGATGACCTCGAAAACTAGTAACAATATCGATAGTGCTATCGATATTATCGATAATATCGATTCTATCGATATCATAAATAAACAAATAATATTGATTAGAAGTAACAGTATCGATAGGATCGATACTATTACATAATAATACTATCGATAGTATCGATATTATCGATAGTATCGTTGTATTAAATAATAAAAACTATCAATACTATTGATAGTTTGTAAAACTATCGATAGTATTACACCATCGATAGTTTAATAACCGCCGATAGTATCGTTTCCGAATTATAGCTTTTGTAGCAAGTAGTGTTAAATTATTCTCACTCACTGTGTCAATTTTTGATTATATTCTGAGATTATTATGCTCTTTAGGATTAATAAGTTTTCTTTTTTAATAAGAAATATACTGGCTATGTAATTGAATATTGGAAGGCAATACTATCGCAGTTTATTAAATTATCGACAGTGTGAGCTATCGATAGTATTGCTTTAGGAGCAATACTGGCCTTCGATAGTATCGATACTATCGATACTATTTTTGTATATCAATACTATTGCCCATATCACACTACTGATAGAATCGATGCTATCGATACTATTGATATGACGTCACCTATCGATATACTTTTAGTAACCAACGTAATTTATATTATAGCAATTTTTTGTTTAATTAAATTAGTTAAATATTCACTAATATAACAGTGGTACCACCATTGCAATGAAAAATAATCAACGTTTTTGAAATCACAAATGTATGACGGCGCTCCCTCTATATTAAAAAAATATTTTAAGTGTATGATAAATGTCTGGGATTTCATTTTATATTTAATTTCTATTTATATTGAAGTGGTTTATAGATTTAAAAAACTATAACAAAACTTCAAATGAGGATAAGCCAAAGGTAGGTAGCTAAATATATAGGTATTCATAAAATCAACCATTGTTTACAACATTCATATATTAAGCAAACAAAGGAAAATACTGTTTGGTTTTTGAATAGCAAGATCGATTTACAATAAGTTTTGTTATGGTAAAACAGATTGGCAGTTGAAAAATAAGTTTACAATTTTTGTGTTGACCAAGCAAACTGATAGTAAAATATTGAAATTTAATATGTTAACAATCATTAACCATATTTAAGGCAAAACTACTAGTACATCCACTTATATTTTTCTTCAATTATTATATTTTGAGACAAATTAAGCTAAATGTAGTAGTTCCAGAATTTCACATTTAATCCATGGATGTTCTTCATTTCTGTGCATAATATTTAATGCACATGTTGCTCACACTAGATATACATGATTATACTGTCGTGGTCAGATATGTAAAATGAGTTTGACAAGGTTTTTGCATTTACCTAGTAATAATGAATAAACCAGATATTGTTAATTTCTCCCTGAATTATAAGTAAATCTGATCACATACTCTAATCCAAAAACGCAATTTAGTTAGCATAAATTTATTGCATGGGTTCTCCATATATTACCACAATAAATACTAATTATAATAATCTAATTGCATACTGAATTTTCTTGTTGTTTAATATTATAATATTTGTTTTACAGATACAACGCTAAGAGGCGTCACTGGAGGAGAACCAAGCTCAAGCTGTAAGCTTGTAGCATATTGACTCTTTTAAGTTAAATAAATCTCCAACATTAAATCCTAATAAAGACTTTTTTTTCTTTCCCTTAAAATAATAAAATAGGTCTTTATAGTCAGTTGTCAATTGCCATGCATGAGAAAACCTGAATACCTAAGAGGTCTTAACAAGATTTTTGACGGTATAATTATTGCGGCCTGAAACCTTTCCATCGCATTCTCGATTATAAATATGTACCATGACCAATAGTGGGAAATTATGGGCTGATACAATATAGAATAGTTAAATAAGTAGAAAACTAAACAACGATTCAGCGCGCTTTGTATGGAGCTTGACTTCTGTTAGTATTCTGTGAATATAGTCCCACTAGACGCCATAGTGGTTTTAAAACGACACGTGATGAGGTAGAGGTCGATATTAACAAAAGTAAACAAAGTAAGATGACGAGATTAAGCAACAATAGGATAATTGCATGTTCACAATTACATTTGCGTACGCGCTAGCTAGCATTGCTGACGGCACTGAGCGTTGAATCACAGAATACTTAGTTTAGTATTCTGTGGTTGAATGTTCGGAAATTGCGTTACCGAAATGGCGGCCACGCGCATTAGCGATGTGCGTAGCATATATACTGGGTATATCAAGACTGCGACCGTTAACGAAGCCAGGTGGTAATTTTAGTGGTTACAGACAATGCAACTAAAAATTTCGCAACTTAAAAGACAGACTTTTTTTGGCAATTTTTTAATATCCTTTTTGGGTTTACCCAGTCTGATGAAACTAAGAACAAGAAATCTTTTCTATGGAGTTTGCGTGGCAAATAATGGCGGATTATTGCTATTGCATTCCTTCGGTGCGCTTTCTCCTTCTGAGTGCAGCTGTCAACACGGTTTTTATCATGTGACATTTGTGGAAATCGTGTTAGTCGGAAAAATCAAGAAAAAAGGAAGTTTATGGCTAAATTTCATTTGAACGAAGCTCGGTAAGCAAATTACCTAGTTATTAATTACCCCTATGTAGGGACAGCAGATTGTATAAAGCCCAAATTTGAAAATTATATTTGTTTGCTATAAAATAGTGATGTACATACTATGATTGTCGATAACTACAAAAATAATTGATTTTTAATCATATCCCAAATTTTTAGTTCTTTCCTTGCCGACCCGTTTTAGCATAGGTTTTTGCGTAATGTGAGGCAATAAATATATACATCATTATTTATCTCACCAAAAAAGTGTACATAATTTAAATTCTTTTCCCAATTTAATCATATTATGTAATCGTAGCTATGAATAGCTGTCTATTCTAAAAACGTTGAATAAAAAAAACTGTTTATTCTGTATTGTTTTACAGATCTAAGCAGTGGGTAAAAGTTGTGGGTAAAGAAGATTTAATATATGTATGTTCCAGTTGGAAAGCTACATACTTTAAAATATGTATGTGGAAACCACTATGAGACGACATCTTTTAATAGGAAACAAAATCGGCTTAAGAAATCTGCAGTACCATCAAAAACCCTTAATCTGAGGCTGAGAAACCAACTGCAGATAGTACCAAAAAAGTGCAGCAACAAGGCATCGCAAAATAAATTACTTTTTGACAGATTATTTCCAAACAATATACTTTTTAATACTTAGAGAATTGAAAAATTATAAAACATTTATTAAAAGTTGTTTTTATTTAAATCTGGTCCACATTAAAGCATAACATCGTATTAGGACTGTCTCCAATGTAGAATATTGTGCTTGTAATGTGGAGTCTAACCATGAACCCATAATAATTAGATTTAAAAAACATTGTGTAAGCCTTCATTAAGATTTCGTACATTTTATCGATATCGATAAAAGCAGGCGCACTGCACCCAGTCCAGCACTAGTGGCTCTGTTATGTTGGCACTTTTGACTTTGGACGCAATGACAGACGATACTGGCTAATGTTGGTAATAGAATGCCATGCAAATTGATAAAAATATTTTCTATGGGGTCCCGTCTCTTAACGTAGTGTTTTATATTCTCTTTGGGTTTACCTACCTTTTCATAACTAGTTTTGCAAAAATAGTAATTTAAACCCTTGCATACCATTGCGTCTTTAAAAATAAAACGGTGAACATTATTATTTTAGGAAAACTATGTATTTATCACCTAAATACGACGATCAGTAAAAAATTACATAAAAAAATATAGTACATGTTTTTTGCGAAATTTATAATTGCGTTGTTTCTGATGTCATTAATAATACCACCTGGCTTCGTTTTCGGTCGCAGTCTTGATATACCCTGTTTAATTAGTTTATTGACTTGTTTTGTAAGCATAAAAAACAATGCAAACCTTCGTTTAAAAAATGAAACAGTATATTTACACTTTGAAATTGACTTTATGTACAATTCTAACATTGTCACATACATGTCCATTGTACTTCATTTTAGCATATCACATTTTGTTAATACTGAGTGGCGCTAAGACGTCCATCTAATCCCAAATAAATATGAGGCTTCGACTGTGTCAAGTGGTATCTTCTTTAGGTTCGGTTTTTGCATTTTCTTCCTTCTTCAGCGCTCGTGACTGGGTTAGTAAGTCTTCTAACAGTAGGTCGTTATCTATTAGTTCTGTACTTCCTGTTCGCTGTTGACATAATATAGATTTTAATTAATAAAAATACATTTAATTACCTTTAGTGGCCCGGCCCAGCTTCGCCCGGGTGCAGATACTTTATGACGGGGAAACCGTTTTTACAATATATATACCGGGTATATCAAGACTGCGACCGAAAACGAAGCCACGTGGTAGTTTTAGTGGTTACAAACACGATGCAAATAAAAATGTTGCCAAAACAGTGACAGATTTTATTTTAGAATTTTTTAAAAGTCATCGTGTTTGGGTGCTAAATAACTAGTTTTTGCGAAAATACTAATTTAAACCCTTAGGTACCATTGCGTGTTTAAAAATAAAGGGGTGTACATCTTTATTTTAGGAAAACTATGTATATATCACCCAAATACGACAAGTAAAAAACAGAAAAAAAATTGTGGATTTATTTGGCTTAGTGACTGAAGTCACTAATACTACCACCTGGCTTCGTTTTCGGTCGCGGTCTTGATTTAATAATTATAATATTCTTGATAAATAGAATATCGAACACCAAAATAATTTTCAATTTGAACCAATAGTTCCTGAGATTAGAGAATAGCGCGTTCAAACAAACAAACACCCCAGCTTTTTTATTGCACCATTATCATACTATGTGCACTATAAAGAAATTTAAATTAGAAAATAGTATTTTGCCGAGATGTTACAGGGAAACGCACGGAATTGTCTCTCTATCCTTCTCTTCAGCCTACTTCGCTTGCCTGTCCAATTTTATCTAGGTGTATAAATAAGAATGTGTGGTGTGGAGTGGAGTAAAAGAATATCGAGCGAAGCTAGGGCGGGCCCCTAATAAGTTATTACGTATACTTGGAGTCGAAGGTTGACAACCAAGGTCCCAAATTTTACTTTCGTGAAAGCCGGGATTTTGGATATTATACGAAAGAGTTTATGAGTAAAATTGAGTTATGCCACTAAAAAACTCAAGCAATTGCTAACTACCTGTTGTGCACTGACTGATCGTGCCATCAACTTCTGCAAATATTTGTCACGACGATGTTGTTCTCGTATGCTGCGCAGACGATCGAAGTCATCCATGTCAGGCTCGTCATCGCCGTCTACTTCTTCCACTGAAAAAAAAAATCAAGACATCAATTGTAGCCAGTGGAACTATGTTTTTTTAAATATGTAAATAAAAATCTAGGCATATATTGTAGCACCAAAATATGACTCGCATTCGACTCATTAATTTTGGCAACTATAGTAAAGACAAAATAAAAAAGTGCACCTGTTGGATGAATCAAATGAGTTTCGAAGAACTTCTATATTTAAATACTCAAACTAGTCTGTTGGTTGCTATCTCGCACTCGACAACAAAAAATATACGTATTTTAATTTATACGACAAATTATTGTTTTGGTGTAAAATTCATAAAATGTAATATTTATGGAAATATTACAGTGTAATAATATCAATACCTAATATTCTCGAGATTCGATCGGTAACATTTAGCACACATGAAACCAAACAACAAAATCTGAATTTGAATGCATTTATACTTAATACACATACTTAGTACATACTCTGAGGCTGCTTTCCCTCTGAAACTGAGACTAGCGGTGATATGTAGGAACTAGGAATCGATCAATGATTTTGGATGTCTATGTTATCTCCGCTACGCTCGTGTCCACTTCAGTGGAAACGCAAACAATACTATAATGAGTTGTCTATTCTGGCTTTTGCGCTAATATGATATAACTTCTAGTATTTTGAGTATTGCCTTAAATCCGGGAATCCATTAGCTTTCAAAGGCAGGCGTAGGTGGGTGGGTGGTGTTTATACGCGGTTATGATTAGCGTTTCTTTTTCTCCAGAGTTGGTGTTAGATGTTATGGGGTCGCCAGTGCCAACTTGGTTTCCCCCAGAAGAGGCTTCTCTATTTAATACATTAGTCTGTTTGCCGGTGATGATCAGATTCAATGGGGTAACTTCGTTAGTTTATCGCTATACAGGGTTATTTTTCAGGCTGCACAATGTTTTTTATTGAAGACATACTGATTAAACACATGGTGAAAAATATTCAAATTTAAACATGATAAGTTATTTATTTACAGCCTCCGTGGCGCAGTTGGTTGAACGTCGACTGTAAAACGTGAGGTCGCAGGTTCGATCCCCGCACCGAGACAAATGTTTGTGTGAACTACAAGTATATTTTGTTTTGGGTCTGGGTGTTTGTGAGACCGAAAAGTCTTTCCTGATATCCACGACACAAGACTCGATCTTAGTGTGGGGTCAGGACTATGTATGTGACTGTCGGGTGCATTTATTTGTACTTCATAAATAACCCTGTATAAGAAGCAGTAAATAGTGAGTGCACTCACGCAGCGTCTGGCTGCCGGCGGCGCTGAGCGAGGCGCCGACGTCGCTGTCGAGGCGGTGGCGCGGCTCGTCGGCGAGGCTGGGGAACGACGCCTGCGTGTTGAGCGAGCGCGCCGACCGCGCCGCCGGGCTCTTGTCGCCCGCGCCGCCGCCGCCCGCGCCCGCCGCGCCGCCCCACGGACTCGGCGCCGACTGCGACAGCCGCGTGTCCTCCTCTGCGAACACACAATACACAGGGTTGATTCAACAGAGGGGCATTCAACCAACCAAATGTAGGTACTATTATACGTCATATCTAAGCTACGACCAAAAAATGAATAAAATCGGAGCAGTAGTTTAGTCACTAATTAGGTTTTTAGTTTTGGTATACTTTAAGCATTATGCACCTGTCCTATGTTAATTAGGTGTCAGTCAACAAGTAACGCTCTTACCCCAAAGGACGTGTGGACGTTGCGACACAAAATATTGGGTCTTTCGCGTTGATACTAGTTATATTGATGAAAGAGGTATTTTATTAGTATAAAAAGAGTATTTTAGTCTCATGTATTTTTTTCCGTTTCAAATTTACTCAGACTACTTATATTAACCGCTGCCTTATTTAATACCCTTCTCTAAAAAAGGGCATTAAAAATGGAGACTAGTTTCAACTATGCATAATTGTGATATGAAACAGTAACGGACATCGCGAGCAGTTTGCGCGCACTACAAAAAATTACATAAACACTTTTTTTTCTTTTTAGTATTTACCCTAATCAGACATTTACGTCAGGTGGACAAAATAATGATAAACAATGGTATTTATCTACGCAAGTCGTAATACTTTTTACGACCGCCAACCAGACGTTAGCTCTTCGAGCAAATTATATTTTTCTAATGAAACAGCATAACTGGAAGTTAGATTCGAAATTACTTGCATTCGTTGGCAAAAATACAGGTATTACTACACTTATGATATTTTAAATTTAAGGCAAAAATAAAATAATAAAAATATAAGTACAGATGAATTGAAAATCCTCGGGAGCCAATTTCAAAACATTTTTATTGGCGACAGCCATACTCTACGAGTAGCTCTACGAGTGCCGTAGATATGGCCGTAGAGAGGTTGCTACAGCTGTCAGGCCGAGATTTCTATGGCGTTCTCTATCTGTCATCCAATATCAAAAAGAGAAAATCTATGCATTCAGCACTATATCCATTTCTGGCGCCTAAGGTGGTCACCCAACAGTGGTTTTCCCAAACGCCGCGCCGCTTCTGCCAATACCAAATGGCTACACTTACTACGTACCCAAATTACAACCTCAACTACTATACTATACTTACTCGAATTATGATTGGAGTTTCTTGAAGGGACATTCACAGGATCGCTTGGCGCATTCGACTTTGGCGCGAACAGACTCATCGCCGTAGGCCTGTCATAAGAAATAAATACACTATTTAGTATCATCCGTAAACAGTATGACACATGCTAACTATTTCAACTAACTGCTGTATTTTGTTGTGAATAAGATGATTTCTTAGTAATCGTTACGTAAGCGTTTACTGCTAATTAGTAGGAAGTGAATGTTAGACTGCTAAAACTCATTCAAGTCTTAGTTCATACTTCATGCTATATTGTGTAGCGTATACAAGGACAAACAATTAAGTAGGTTAATTCTTTGTTCCACTGAACAATTAGTGAATTTAAAAGCTGATACGTCCGTTATATGCATATTAGGTATCAAACGGAATCGCACCAGCGACAATGCTTCTGCTCTAATCTTCTTTTGGTATGACATTATCAGTAGGAAGATAATTTGTAACAAAATGTTTTATTTAACACTTATATTGAATTGTAACACTATCATACAGAACTGATTTAATCGATAGCCGGAATGGCTTTAGCGACTGGACCTATAAAAAGTTTTAAGGTCACGGGTTTCATCGCCACATGTTTATGCATTAGCAAAACATTGAACCCATTGGTAATGACATAAAACATATTCGTATTAGTTAAAATATAATTTATCTTTAATCTTTCGAGCAGAGAGGCACATAAAATATGATTGCAAAATATAAGAAATTAATATTCTAAACTGGACATGAAGCGCATCGTGCCTAAAATCCGGGATGTGCCGTCGTTTCAGATACCATACCTAGTATCTGGTCGTTTGCCCATACTCGTGATAGTGGCTTGCTCATCAACTTCCTCGATGACCTCATTTGCAATCTTCATACTGCCGCCCGCAGTCGTCGGCTTGTTTAGTGACGGATTACTCGCAGATATTGTGAAACGCGTCGCTACAACACAATACCACATTAATTATCTGTAAAACACTGAAGGAAAATGTACATCCATTCAACAAGCAAACAAACAAGCCCATGAACAATCATCATGTTTCATGCAATGATATTGAAATACATTTCTTTATTACAAACACGATGTAAGAAAATATTGTATCATCTGTTCTATATTCTAGGTTTTTCTTTAGCGGCAGCTACTTCTATAGGTGTAGTATTTGCATTTCTATGAAGGCAACATAAGATACAGCTCAATACGATATTAGCAAGACGAATTTTGTTTTTGTAAGTGGCGTGTTTGGACAAAAAAAGACGCACACAGTTATCTTGAATCGAGATCGCTGATGTTTCGATTATATTCTTTTGGTTTTATTTAGCCGCAAATGGATTTGAATTTAAATAAAGCTTATTTTTTAGTATGCATAATGTAATAAAGAACACTCTCTACCCAAGTTATTTGGTTAATGTACTGAGAGTGATTTATCAACGGCAATAACCTTGACGATCGGCTTTACATAATGATCGTCTATAGATACATATGTATATGTAACACATATCATAAGATTTAAATTAACATTACATTTGTGACATAGAATTATCACAAAATTTTAGGATTTCCTTAATTATATTATTTTTATACGTAGTTTTATTATGTAATTAAATCATATATTTGAAATCGACCCAAAACAGAAGAAAAATGTAAAACAAATTAAAAATACTATGGAATTTTATATTCCACAAGCTTTATAGCAATCAGAAACTTTCATATTAAATGTGTTTTGTTTTGTGAATAATATAGATCTATACAAAACGTCGGGAAAACGTTGCGAAATAATATTATAATACGTAACTAATTATTTTTATCTCTGAGTCATAGTAATTATTCATTCAGTTATACAAAATACCAACCACCATCGGTCTGATTAGCAACTCCTTGTTGCCTCTGGTCTTCCTTCGAGAATAATCTCTTCAACATTGACGTGACAGAATTATTTCGGGTCATAGGAGTTTGTTGCAGTGACGCCATGGAATTGGATGAACCCATAGAATTCCTGTCTTCCTTCTTTCTCCTACTACTTCCCCGATGAACGATAAAATGTATGCCCGACTGTGCATCATCATTCATTTGTATTTGCTACGAGGTGACAATAAATATGCATTAATCAAACAATCGTAGTGACAATCCTCAGGGCTCAGAGTATTCAGATATTTGTGAAATAAATTAATATTGATATCAAAGTTATCTAAAACTTGACAGATTTGCAGTGATAAGATTAATAATTCACTTGGTAAAGTTATATCATTACTATATTTGTATGTCATTTCATTGCAACAACATAATGTCGTGACAATATCGTTATGGTCAGCTAAGGAACGCAATAGAAGGAAAATATTTGCGAGAACGGCAAAACTTACAAATAGGTAACATTGAATGCAACATATATCAACTGAGGAAGAAAATAAATTGCACAGAGAATACACATAAACACAAATATAGGTAAATGTTAATGATAAATAGAGAACCTTTTACCTGCACTCATTAGTAAAATTTAGTTACTACACATTAATTACAGTTATGATATATAATCAAAATAAGTGAATCAATTAGTAAAGTTAATTTACACACACATTATTACACACAAACACATTATTATGAATATGTTTATAATGTTTCTACAAGAAAAGATTTGCATTCACTATTATAATATGATATACATATTTTCTATACAACTATGTTAATCATCAGTATCTGAGATGCGTTATTAGAAAGAGCTGCCAAGAATTATTACGAAATCGACCACTATCGCGAAAAACCGGTGCGTATTTTTCAACTGAATTGAATATCTTATCAGAGCGCATAGTATCGAATTTGGGAGATTTAAATTTCAGCATGGTGTTAATTGATAATTAAGTAAGAGTCACAGAAGTCAAAATTAGTTCGAATTATTCGTTTTCATTGCGAATAAAACATTTATGAAAAATATAAAACCGAACAAACCAACAATAGAAAAAAAAATCAATAAAAGAAGTAAATATATAGAAACGAATCTCTTGATAGAACAAATAGAAAAAAATAAACATAAATTGGCAACCCTCAACACCGACACACTGCCAAGCTCCATATCCGGGCGTGCAGCATGCTTATAATACGGTCGAGTCTAACCTCTGGCGGGGCGAACTTGTAACTCACGGTGTTGGAGGGAACCATCTCGTCGATCTTGACGGAGGAGGGCGCCGCCAAGACCATGCTGCGCTGGCGCACGGGCACGGCCACGCGCGCCGTGGACGGCTCGGGGTGCTCCTCGCGCTGGTTCTCCGTCGCGATCGTGTACGGCAGCTCCGACGGGAACACCTCGTCCCAGTACTGGTCCTTGATCAACTCGGGGTGCTCGTGATGCATCTCGTCCACAATCATGTACGAAACCTGTACCGCACAAGAGCAACAGGTTTAACCCGATCTCTTCACTACTTGCAAGTCGCGAAGGACTTATGCGCAGCCCGCACAAACTCACCTGTAAATCTCTGTCAATCAACCAGTTCACTTCGAAATCGTCGTCATCTTCGCCGAAAGGATTGATCAGTGACTCGGCCACTTTCAACCAACCCATATAGAAGAAAAATTCCAATGTAGTGAATATAGGAAAGTAGAGATCTATGTTGCTAATGTATGCTGAGTCGCTGCCAGATTGCAATTTGTTGTCAACCCACTGACTGCCCAATGCGGAGGTAATAAAATATGAATATACTGCAATGGTAACTACCTGAAATGTAAAATTTGATTTACTAAAAGACATCAAGAGTTTTCTTTTCACTAAACTATTGTTTTATATAGAAACTCACCTGAGTATATACCAACGGTACGCTTATTGTGTCATAGCTGAGTAAAAGTCCAGCTTGCCCTCTAAATTTATTTAGTTCGTCAATAATAGTTTTCACTGCAAAATCGTCTCTTATTCGGCCTTCTTTCCGAGCTCTTGTTACAATACTAGTCGCCCACACTATTGGCATCCTAAAATTTATTTAAAACAATTTTAAAAACGTTTCCTTCACCTATCAGTATTAATAACGGTGTAACTAAATCAAATTTCCAGTGTCGGTTTTCCGTTTAACGCGAAGATTAAACATTTATGTTCATTTTTCAGATATTCTAATAGCTCGTATTACACGATTATTGACTATTATCTTTTCTATCGACATACCGCGGATATTGCAATAACATTATTCATTATTGTAATGGAAATCAGCTAGGGAAGGAAAACAACCAACATTAATTATTAACCTTACATAAATTTGCCTCACAAGAACACCACAAGAAGTAAACACGTTTAGTACATAACATAAAATCTCTATCACTCGGCTTCAATGGCATTAAAATTTAAGTGTAGTATTTTTTCTATGCTGTGTTTTAGAAACACCTTTCGAAATTGTTGTCTGAAATTAGTTTCTGTATATTAGATGAAAATGATTTAAAAACTGCAAAAAGACAGAATTTCATTAAAAAATAGCATACTCACCAATGTTTCGAAGGTTTTGGGAATTTTTGATTTAAATTAAGGAGAATAGTTTTCTCGTTGTCATTGAGTAGACCCGCCTCGACAAAATTATCGAACGTGGGGAAGCGTTTTTTTACTCTCGGGGAGATCATACTAAGCACCATAGTGAGGCAGAGGCACACGTAACGTACGATTGTTCGCCTCATCAGCCGGCCTCGCTCGTCCTGTTAAGTCAAATTATTTTATTAATTATCTCCGCTACTTTAATAACTCTGATTTCTAATTAATTTGCCACTAACAACTCAATCACAAACACTGACGCATACGACATTACGATCAGATCAGAGAGATTACGAATAGCAAGATAAATAAATAGATTAGAAGAAATGTTTACGTAATTACGGTTACTAGAAATAGGGTGTCGATAGTTACCCGGAAATAAAACAACAATTAAATGTAAAATTGATCAGATTTTTTTTTCGTTTATCAATTATAAAAATTGCTATCGTTATATCAAGTGTTACGCTATCACTCATTATATTTATTACCACAAAGTAAGCATGCAAGACAGACTACGTATCAAAGATAAGATTAGTCAAGATTGCACGTAGATCAGGCGGATTTCAACTTTTAAAGGCCTTTGTAAAAATGTTCTAAAATGATAACACCAAACCCTTTATAAATATTATCTACATCATACAGGTTCATACTGGCTACACTAATGTTAATATCATACTACAATTAGCAAAATCGTGCACAAAAAAGTACGTGCCTCAGAAACGTACGGTGGTATACTTTACTCGATAATAATTGATATGCGAAGCTAACAGCCAACAATCAGTGGAGGGATGCCATCTCACGGTAAAGCTAGCATCAAGATAATATTATTAACCATACTATTACTCAATATATATATTTTATTGTTGTTAATTAAGGTAATTAAGATGATGTATTTTTCACCTTTTAACTGTTAAAGATGTGTCATTTAAACTATTTAAGCATGCGTAAAACATCTCAAAGAAACGAGTGAAGAAGCTGTGTGTCATTGTAATGTAATTAATACGCATCTTATTTGTGGCTGACAAGGTCACAATTGTGTACTTAATACGCCTGATGCCTAAATAGATCACGACTAAGGTTTTCATTTAATTCATGGTCAAAAACCACAAAACATGTGAGTGATGTAACTGGTGACGCCAACAGGGATAACACCGGATAACTTAAGTGTATCCTCGTTCGAAATAGATGTACAAGTAGTAAATAAAACGTTTCACATAATACCTGTCCATGTATAGAGGCAGACACAAAGACGGCGATAGAGTCGGGCCATGGTATCGTTGTGTACTGATTCCACCAGCGGTTCATCACAACAGTAACATAGAACCCTAGTACGAAAGACAGAGGTATCACATTCCCGTGGAAACTGCAGTAATTTACAACGCCTTCAAACATCCTGGAAACACGTACATGTTATGATATGAATCACTTTACTTAGGAATTTTCGATTTTCATATGCTGACGTCATATGAAGGTACTGAAATTATGTTGTACATAGGTACTAGATATTTCACGCGACCATATACACCAATGCGTGGAATAGTAATTTATGACCGTTATACATTGTACTATAGATTATATCGATAAGCGAATGACTATAACGTGATGTGAAAGAAATGTATTATTTTATAAATTTGCGGTGTCACCCACCAGGAAGTGGAAATTATTTATGTTAACGGAATACATGTAATTTTTCTTTATTGGTCGAATCACGCCACAATTGCAAATAGGCATTCTAGGCAATGGTTATACTAACTAAGACAGATTATTCTACTTTTAAAGGCAATATTCAGTTTGTGTAAAGTTACTATTTCAATATTGGACTACTATGGATCATATTCGTAATAGCGATCAGAATGCACATTGCACATATTCAGCTGTACTAAATATCCAGGTGTACAATAGTTCTATAAATGAGGAGAGATCTATCAACCAATGATAATAGTATACTTTGATTACTTTATTCGTGACCATGTAACCGTAACGCGATTATTGTTGCTAAAGACAATGTCCATGAAATGTTCATATTTAGACTCATTGTTAAACACGCTACTATAAATTAGTTCGTGTTCTAATTCGCTTCTTTCATGAAAATTATGCAGCCATCATTCAATTATATAGTTACAATAATCAAACAAACATATAGTAAAATAATACCCGAAAGTAACATGGTCACGACGATCAAATCTAATCTAATCTGCTATCAATTTACATAGAAATATTAATCACTAAAAATTTACAATATTAAATTACAGTAAACTCTATTTAACAAAAGTCTAACACTGATGAATGCATTCCTTAGGCAATACATACCTATTCTTTTCTTACCTCTTGGAAGTCTCGTCAAGTAATAAACGGTATGTCAAGTTGAGAACATAATACAATAGTAAGAAAACGAGAAGATCCAACCACACCAGCTTGTATATACTGCCCCGCCATCTGAAAAGGAGAAATAGTGTGTAGCTTATATTTTGACAGTTCAGATTTCACCAGTCTAGTGCAAAACTTGAAATTGTCTTATTGTTTCCCTCCACTTAAGCAGAGATAAAAGGCTTCGAAAGACCCTGCTCTCGTACTACTATAACACATAACAGAACTATAAGACAAAATACAGACAATTGTGTTAATATTTTGGATCTAATCCAAAAAAGAAATTGAGAGCCTCGTTTTAAAGACATCCAAATTAGCACAGCCCTCCACATTGTTCACGACGATTTATATTCTACACTTGTTATGACATTTATGGTAATAGGTACGTAGCCTCAAGTGCGATTTTTTCAAGGCGGGCCACGTGTCAATTTCGACATCAAAGCTGCAACATCCAAAAAAAAATAGGCCAAATTGTGCATTGTAATGCAATCATGAAACAAATGCTAAATAGTAAGGATAAAACCCGAGAATACTAATTGATGACTATCGGTCATTGGTATGTATACATGGTTAAAACTATCGTTGAAGGTTTCCTCTGTATTACGTCATTTGACATAGAGTTTAATGATTTTATGACGTCACCACTTCCATCACAACAATAAAGTTTGACATAAAACAAGCAATCTGCGTGGCGATACATTTGCACATTTATGTGCAAGATTGAAAATGGACGACTAAAGTCATTCATCAAAATGAAAATATGTTTAATACTCCACACTCATACTTCCTCGGCAATTGGCGTTCAAAAAACAATGAGCAATTTTACCATAAAATTAAGACAATACGTTTCAATCACCTTTGTTTTTATAGCTTTGATGATATTAGTTTTAACCTTGACTTCGATGTGGAAGCGGTTGTCGTGTTTAAATTAATCAGGTTTGCACGCGATCTCTACTATTCCAAATGTAAATTTTAACAACGATTTACTTCCATGTTTTGACGTAGGTAACATTTCATTTTTTATTATGCGTGACGAGATATAGTTGTTCGCAAGTCCACTATTTCGCAATATACGTATATGTATTTTTCAACAATTTCTATTTCAATACATACCTATAGCATGAAGCATCGGTAATCTGCATATTTTAAATCTACAGATTTATAATAATTTATAGTTTAGTAGCTTCGTTCAACATGTATTGTTGATGGAAGTTTAGGAACAATACTAATTTCCAACAATATAACATGAATGTTAATGCATACCTAAACAGCAAACAGAAAACACTGACGCTGAGATTTTGATGTCTGTCTATCCGTCTCCGCGGTCTGTATGCACCACCCATTTTTTTCTGAGATTTTTCTTTACCAACTTATTTTTAAACACTATCTGTTTCATATATTCAAAGTAAAACATTCAAACTTATCTCGATATTCAAAAACATGACCGTACACTTGAAATATAAATGACAATAGAACACTTGAAATTTCTGCAATCATTCATATTCTTTGGAGATTACAGTGACACGGCTGCTGAGACATTACGTCATGTCGTACTGTGATCTCGCTTGGATGTGTGTAGGCTGATGTTAACTGGTTGTCTCTGTTTTTATTATGAGTTCATTTTCAAGTATGAATTCATTTCAAATGTCATTTATAATCTTTTCTACGAATGTATTTAGCAACAATACACACATAAATAGAAAACATCAGAAAGAAACGAGCATTTTAACGCTGCATTACAAGTTAATGAGTTCTATGTTAAAGGAATTCCTAAAAAATCGTGTTTGTTAGGAAAGTCATTTATTAGGCCATCTAATTTCAAAAGAAATATTGTAAGACATAAAATGATTTTCCAGTTTGTTGGGAACTCCCAATGACTGTTAGCATTAGCTGACTCATTCGCTGGTGTAAGTTTCAAATTCATAGCAAATCATAATGGGGCAGTAAGTTGACGTCGAATTCGAATATTTTTTATATAAAAATATTCCTTTGCTATTACAAAATATTTTTACTTACTTTAATAAACATAATCTACCGCCGTCGAAGCTATTTCAGTATCCTTTCCCGCGAAGTTTATGTAGGGCAAACTTACGTGGAGTACACATTAACACAATCCTTGTTCTCAGAAATTATATACTTACACTTTATAGTTTATAGTATACTGTATATTAGATTTATCTACAGCACTAAGAAAGGCGTCTCTAACATTTAGATATTGTGCAAGAAATTACTTTTATACCATCAGGAAACCAAAGAATATAAATACGTCTTCTTTCATCATTCGTTTTCATCTGCCTATTATAGAATTTTACTAGTCAGCCAGGGATACACATATCTACAACTTGTAACTTATATTTTGTCAGTTTCAGAGGCACAGTTGGCGACTAAGCTTTGAAAAGAAAGACAACGAATACAATCTCGCACTAAAATATTTTTTAGGGTTATTGTATCGTCGCGAAAAAAATCAGTAGCTTCGGATACCACCTTCTTAATGTGGGATTGGTACTGTGTATGTAATTTGAATATAGGTAGTTTTTCTGTAGAAGAAAATTTGGTATTCGTGTTCTCTGTAAATAAGTAAATTTGCCAGATATTTATCTTTGACTGGTTTGACGTTATAGTCGTAATTAGTGTGCGAACAGAAATAATGCGATTTTTATTAGCTACTTCATATGATTTCGCCAAAATCATTGTTTTCACAACACATATACTACCTGCAGCATCAGTGGCTATTCGCAACGAAAAGCGTTTCAATAAACAATCATACATTGTTGTGCGAATACTTGACATGAATTAAAAATAACATTGTTTAAATTTTTATAGCAAACATTCGGTGAAGCTTGCGTGCTAGAGTATTTTAATATTGCATAAACTATTCCAAAACATAGGCACTAAAAACAAAGAAAGTAAAAGTAGGTTCCAAATATCGATTGAAATCTAAAGTACAATGACCCTGTAAATGGGGTTGTAAGTGGAAAGTGCAGTAGTGCACTGAATAATTTATTACTCCTACCTGGTCAAGACAGAATCGAACATAGGTGGTGTGTATATTCAATACTGTTGGCAATGGCAAAGACGTCGGAAGTCTACCGCACTCCGATATCGACTAACTTTTGTAAGCATGTCACCCCTTGAAACATCTTTTCTTAATTATGTACGTTGTATTGTCTTTTTTAGATTTAAAGAAAAAGTGTTGTTGTAACACTATGCAATATTATTTACAAATAGAGTTTTATACAAAAGACTTGACACTAAGTTTTGGTAGTGTTAGGTATTGTAGGGATTAGGTATCCAAAGTTACAAAAGGATATGTGTAGTATTATTACAAAATGTTCATAGAATGGCATTATTTGTCGAGTGCCGACAGGGCGAAACTCTCCCACCTGCTCGCGTCTTGTTTACAAGATGAATTACTGTCGTCAATCCAGTCGTAGATATGATGTGCCTTTTTCGTGTGACACAAGATAAAGTCTATGATGTAGTAGTAAACATTAGTCATTTTAAACAATGTTATATAATTTGAAGACATTATTTCATATTGCTCAGATATTTCCACAAGAAAAATATAGAAATTTAGTTGAAAGTAATTATTTTTTGGAAAGTTATAATAACACAAAATAAAAACAAATAACACTGGCAGGTTAACATTCCACATTCACATATCACGATACACTGACGCATAGTACTTAGCTTAGAAAATTTTAATTTAATTGTTACCCTGCAGTGTGTGGACGAGAAAGCATGTCGTTGTCTATTTTATATGTATATATATATTTGATGTTACTGCGTTGCGGTATTGATCTGGTGGAGCGTCGACCTGGATATAGGATTTTGTCTTTATTCCAACGAATGGTGAATGGATTGACGTAATAAAATGTTTTCAACTTATGCAAGACAATAGTTCCTCTAAAGTTATACATTAAAATACACAATATGTTTATCAAGGGAAAACAGTAATCAGGGTATGCTTTTGTTTAATGTTGTCTTTCTATTCAGCATGAAGGTTTATTAGATATACAGTCAGGATACGATTTTTATGTCGCGATTTACCTTTGCTTACATCGATATACTATTTTTGTTCATTAATCAAATTAATTATAAATCTATAATGCATTTTAGGCGTGTTTATAATCAATTGTATTGTATTGTATAAGTGAAATATACAGGGTATCCCGGAACTAAACGATAAACCAGTAACGGGAGATAGACGAATCTATGACGGCACAGCAGCACAAAATATAGTCCTATCCCCGATAGTTTTCAAGAAACAGCCATTTTAGTAAAAATTTAAAAACTCTACTTTTACCAACACTTTGAAGCATTATTACGAGTGATTTCCATAATTTATTATTTTTATTGACATTTTGCATTGTTTACTTAATAGGCTTAAGAACTGCATACCAAATTAAACCAAAACAACTCTAGTTTTCAAGAAATATGATCGAATTCCTCAAAGAAGATTTTTCAGTTATTTATTGATCAAACTTGACACGACGTACTGAAAGAATATGTACTATAGTACCCGTAGCATGCTTTATCAAAAATTGGCGCGTTTTATCAAGATTCTATAATGCTACAACAAATGGTATTTTTTCACAGAATTTCTTCAAATTAAGTGTTTAGATCCAAATGACTTCATTTTTTAAGCAAGTCTTCATAGTAAATTTAACATTTTTCTACTCAATCTTGGACTTTTTCGGGGATATTGTATTGTGCTAAGAAAGGGAAGTTGGAATCAGAAAGAATACCAAATAACCAATCCTTGAATTGTTTATCTATACCTGTTATACATCTATTTAAGAACAGCCTCTTTAAAAATTTTGCACAATCTTTTACATTTGCCCTTTTTAAGCTTAACTATTAAACATTGCAAAACGTCAATTAAAATAATAAAACATGGAAATCTCTCGTCATAATGCTACAAAATGTTGGACATAGTAGATTTTTTTACTAGGATGGTTGTTTTTTTGTTGCTGTGTCGTCATAGTTTGGTCTATCTCCCGTTTCTAGTTTATCATCTAGTTCTGGGACACCCTGTATATTTTTAGAATATTTTTTAATTGCTTCTACTTTGATGTGTGTAGGCTGATGTTAACTGGTAGTCTCTGCTTTTATTATGAGTTCATTTTCAAGTATGAATTCATTTACTTAAAATGTCATTTTTAATATTTTACGATAGTATTTAGAAACAAAAGATACGTAAATAAAAAAACATCGAAGAACAAGCCTTTTAACGCCCCATTACAAATTAATGAGTTCTATGTTAAAGCAATTCCTAAATAATCGTGTTTGCTAGGAAAATCATTTATTAGGCCATCTAATTTAAGCAGAAAAATTATAAGATATAAAATGAATTTCCAGTTTGTTGGGAACTCCCAATGACTGTTAGCAGCTGTTTATGTATTTGCTTCTACTTTGTAGCCTGATATATCGTACCATTAAATATTTATAACAGAAACTAGTTCAAAGCAAAAAGCACACATGTTACATTGTTCAAATAAGGCGAACAAGATACCGGTGTAGGCTATTGATACACGCCAAATTAATTAATAAAAGCGCAATAGTTACACACTGCACTGTACACATTTAATTGCCGAGGCGAAGTAGGTACTTAATAAAACACGACTTTATTATTGTTTTTATAACATGATAATGTTACACTACTTCTGGTGTGGGATTATACAAATTTTTAAATGTTTCATTAACAAAATCTACTGTGAGGCTTAAGTATTCCCAGCGAGAACTAAATATTTAATCTCGCCCGCATAAACCATTAAGATCCATTTTAAAATGAATTAGTTTATGCCAATGTGCTATAAAATGTTGAAACTATATAATAAATGTTTTAAACAAACGTTTTAAAAATATAGTTTATTTCCGCAC
Source organism: Deilephila porcellus (assembly GCA_905220455.2). Taxonomy (NCBI): domain Eukaryota; kingdom Metazoa; phylum Arthropoda; class Insecta; order Lepidoptera; family Sphingidae; genus Deilephila; species Deilephila porcellus. The sequence continues at coordinate 8,201,031 of LR999977.1, read as the reverse complement.
TGAAATTTATTGAGCCAATTGTGCATTGCAAAAAAAATGATTATTTTTGCTTCATCTCTAACATGTTACAAAACTTAAAATAAATAGTATTCTTTGCATAAGCTATGTTTTTGCACTTTAGGTACATTAAGAGCCCTGTAAACGATCAAATTTGTTTGGCAAATTTATAGGTCAAACTTCACGTTGTAATCAAACATTATCTTAGATGAACTAACAAAAGATCAAACGTTTTGTTCGTAAATTCAATCACAGATAATAATTTACTATGGCACAAGTCCCGTCAATCCAGATTTCCATTAAACACGACAAACACGTAGACTGTTTGACAAACGTGTTTATAAAAAATAATTTGACAATCACGTAATATTTGACAAACGATTTGATCGTTTACAGGGCCCTTTAGGTATCAAACCATTACATGGTATTTATGGTACCTTATTTGTTATGCATGACTATGGCATGACGTATATACAACACTCTTCGCACACAAGCTCCATTCACACTTGGGGAGTTTTAAGTTAAAGAATAAGCAAACGGCGGCAATTTCCATTGATGCCGCTAACGTGTGACCTTAACATAAAAAGGTGAATGTACTTAGGTTGCGATTTGTTTAGGCCAATGAAAATCGAGTATTCACAGACCGTCAACACAAAGAACTGAATTACAGTTGCCTTATGATGTACATTGTACATCAACAAGCAAAATGAAACTTTCGATAAACTTTTAATCGATTGCTACTTTTGTAAGTATACATACATACGATTTATGTCCAAATTAGTAGTGATTATCAGACCGGAATAATTATTGTGTCGACCGGCAAGACAGCCATCTCGCGTCAGTGGGACGCTACCTAGAGTACACTGCACTTACCACTAGTAATAATAAGTATATTGCAGTAATTTTGTCGTTACAGTATGTAACAAATCCTGAACTATGTGTGACAATACTTTTCATTTCCAATTTCAAAACAAGTTAGAAATTAAAATAAGTAGCCTGTGGATGTTGTTCACTCGATAAGTCTCGTGATGATATTGTAGATAAAGTCAGCCAGTCAGTCAGTCCTAATCTAAGTCAGCCTAGCTTATTTTTAAATTAATGTATATTGTTTCCCGGAATTAAAGTTAATGACCCAATATAAGTTGGTTAGGAGCTTCTTGTTAGCAATTTTTGCGGAAAAGTAAAACGGGCGTTGGTATCCAAGTTCATTGCCCTAAGTTCGGTGTCCTGATTTTGGCTACTATTTATCGGCAAAAAACACGCAATCACGTAACATTTGTACCAAATTCTTTAAAATTGATTTACATACCTATAAAGTAAAATCAATGGCATAATTAAATAAGATAACTTGTCTCTCTTCAATAGTAAAGATTGCGAAAAACTTACTTTAAAAAAATCATGGATCCTAACAAAACATTCTAATAAATAATTACACACAATCACACTTTTTAAGAAATACTTCATACAACATATTTTGTATTATTTATTACTAAAATTTTGGAATATTTGTGTTATATTATGTAATGTATGTACTAACTAGTACTACTGGTAATTAAATATTTTTATTAACATCTAATAATATTTTAAATACTACTAAGTATGTTAAACTATAATAATTACCAAATTTATTTATATTTATTACTTTATTGAAATAAAACTATTTTTTACCGATTTTATTTTATTTTGGCCTCGTTGGCGTAGTTGTATTACGGTACGGTTACAAAGCTGAGGTCTCGGGTTCGAATCCCGGGTGGGGCAAAGTGATATTGGATTTTTCTATTCATTATCAGCCCGGAGTCAGGAATTTGTGCCCGATATGGCGATAGGCTCGCCCCCTATCACATGGTGGGACGGAGCATGCAAGGCGAAATGTGGGTGTCCTAGTGGCGCCTCTGCCTACCCCTTCGGGGATAAAGGCGTGAGTTTATGTATGTATGTATGTTTACTTTATTTTTTTAAAAATGTAAAAATTAAACCAAATCGCGATAAAATCCGTAAAAAATAGTTTTATTTCAATGTGTAACATTCGCGTAAATCTAAGAAACCATTATGCTTATTACTTTAGTTTATTTCTCCATTTGTCAGTACCTAACAATCAACTAGAAAACCAATATTAGATCGCAGGTTCACCTCATATGACTTAAAACTATCAAGGTAAATAATTACTCTCCAAGACCCGAACACAAAACAGTACTTACCGGTTCAAAACCTTCAAAAATGTGCCAAAACCACGGCAAGTAGCAACCTCGGCCGTGTATGTAACGGTCATTTTAATAAATAAATATATTAAACATTAATATCACAGTCAACATATACAATTTAAGTATGTATTTATTAAAACAGATACAAAAAATTCATTATTCACAAGTGATCTTAAAATCTTGGCTATTTTGATTTAAAGTATATTCACACTATTTAAGTTGTCTTCTTAATATGTAATTTTAATAATCTTCGCGATGTATTTCGAATTATTTACTATTTACAAAATATTAAACAATATACGAAATACCGGACGCGCACACCCCGAGGGAGGCCACCACAGACTATTGAGGCCACATAATTACTAACACAGACTAACCCACTATTACTAACCTTTTACCATAGCAAGCAAAGGAATGTTTTTTTTCCTAATGTTGCCAGACTATGCTTTAACCAGCGTAATACCTATGTCAGCTTGTTGAACTACAGTGCGTCTACCATGAGTTAGCGTGTGGCAAAATTAGGAACTACAAATAAAAGTAAAAATGTCCGCTTTAAGTCTTATCGCATTATTTGCATGAATGATTTCATAAAATAAATAATGAGCATTTATACTCATAATATAATAGTAAAGACATGTTCAATGTAATAAAATATAAAGAGAGTCAAAATATTCTTATTATTTCACGCAACAGCGCTTACGGGCGTCAGAAGATCGTACCTGATCGTACCTATTCGATCCATACTTACTTTGTCCCTACAAATGTATAGACCCGCATAACGAGATACCTACAGACATAGATGTAGTATAACCATAGATGTAGTATAACATAGATCGGCAATGTATCATTTTGAGTGAAACCAAAACGAGAATATGATAGTGTGCGTGAAGTTTGCATGTGTGCGTGACAGATAATGCTGCGCCATGCACTGTCGATACTATCATATCGATATACCTAACGGCCCAACCAATAAAATTAAATTTTATAGATATAATATATGAGACTTTTCATGGTATTTTAACACAAAAATAATGATTGTGTTTATTTCAACACAGATACGTAAACAAAAGTTAATAAAGATAAATCGTCATATTTGAGAATAATTTTATTTGGCAAGTTTTGTAAAGCATTCCTTATAATAATATCTAATGTTCTATTGTTTTATTAGAATGACAGCCTCCGTGGCACAGTTAATTTGAAACCGGCTCAGAAATGGTAAATTACGCACACGAAATATTAATTAATATTTAGCAAATATCAATAGTGAATAAATAAAGTGAAGTAATAACTATTATTATAGAATTGATGTTATACTACGAGATTATAAAATGAAGTGAAACCTCTATGGTCATTGACTATTTTTATCGACATAATATTATTGATCGAAACTGTCAATCAATCTCTAGCAAATGTTGGTTGAAATTAATATAAATTCACGTATATGATATCATTTTATATAGGCAATGGATGCTTTCTACGCATTTAAATAATGAATAAGGACATTCTGTTCTACCGATATACATACAAGGTTTGTCTTACAATTCTACAATATCGTCACTAAACGACATTGAAAAAAGTGATACGATCTTATGAAAAACTATGATTATTCGGGTTTTTACACTAAAATCAATCACATCCAGGCACTGGACAACTCACCATAATAAATTACATTTAATAAAAGTAGCTCAGTACTGAAATATTAAATAAATCAAGAAAATAAGCGAAATTTGTCGTTCGCTTAAATGACATATTTTCACACAAATCTCTATAGAACGCTCTCCGTGTAAACGCATGGTCGCATCATGCGTCTCGCTTTAATGTATGATTTAAACATAGATGTAGTATAACATAGATCGGCAATGTGAAAGAGATAGAATGATTTAAATCATACATTAAAGCGAGACGCATGATGCGACCATGCGTTTACACGGAGAGCGTTCTATAGAGATTTGTGTGAAAATATGTCATTTAAGCGAACGACAAATTTCGCTTATTTTCTTGATTTATTTAATATTTCAGTACTGAGCTACTTTTATTAAATGTAATTTATTATGGTGAGTTGTCCAGTGCCTGGATGTGATTGATTTTAGTGTAAAAAAACGAATAATCATAGTTTTTCATAAGACCGTATCACTTTTTTCAATGTTGTTTAGTGACAATATTGTAGAATTGTAAGACAAACCTTGTATGTATATCGGTAGAACAGAATGTCCTTATTCATTATTTAAATGCGTAGAAAGCATCCATTGCCTATATAAAATGATATCATATACGCGAATTTATATTAATTTCAACCAACATTTGCTAGAGATTGATTGACAGTTTCGATCAATAATATTATGTCGATAAAAATAGTCAATGACCATAGAGGTTTCACTTCATTTTATAATCTCGTAGTATAACATCAATTCTATAATAACAGTTATTACTTCACTTTATTTATTCACTATTGATATTTGCTAAATATTAATTAATACACATTTGTCTCTCGTAGTTCCTGATACCCACGACACAAGACTCGATCTTAGTGTGGGGTCAGGACTATGTATGTGACTGTTGGGTGTATTTATTTATTTATTTATTTATTTATTTATATTTCGTGTGCGTAATTTACCATTTCTGAGCCGGTTTCAAATTAACTGTGCCACGGAGGCTGCCATTCTAATAAAACAATAGAACATTAGATATTATTATAAGGAATGCTTTACAAAACTTGTGAAATAAAATTATTCTCAAATATGACGATTTATCTTTATTTACTTGTGTTTACGTATCTGTGTTGAAATAAACACATTCATTATTTTTCTGTTAAAATACCATGAAATGTCTCATATATATCTATAAAATTTAATTTTATTGGTTGGCCGTAAGGTATATCGATATGATAGTATCGACAGAGCATGGCGCAGCATTATCTGTCACGCACACATGCAAACTTCACGCACACTATCATATTCTCGTTTTGGTTTCACTCAAAATGATACATTGCCGATCTATGTTATACTACATCTATGGATTTAAATCATTCTATCTCTTTCACATTGCCGATCTATGTTATGCTACATCTATGAGTATAACATAGATCGGCAATGTAAAAGAGATAGAATGATTTAAAACATACATTAAAGCGAGATGCATGATGCGACCATACGTTTAATGGATAAACTCCCATAGATGTACCACCTCAACACTATATTCGTATAGCTTGTATTATATCGTTTTCAGATCTAGTATAGAATTTAACAATCTTATTACTATGATATAACATTTTATTTGATGTCTTTATTTTAGTTATACATCATGTCGGCGGTATGTAGGTCTACGTTAAATTTAATAATTGAAACATATGCATATACTGTCATTATTGATATGTACATGTTAGCGGCTTTTAAGGGGCCCCAGTGCCTAGGAACAACATCCTAACCTCGGTACTGTAGATTTTTATGGAATGCCGCCCAAATTACTGATAAAATTCGCTTCACTCATCCAAATTAACTCAGAGTCTATATCTATATCAGCCCATATACGTCCCACTGCAGGGCACGGGCCTACTCTACAATCGAGGGAATCGATTGAGAGTGGTTAACTCAGAGTAATCCAAACATATTAAATATATCTTCCTTGGAGATTATAACAAATTACTGCTCTGTAGGCTAATTCACGTAATTTTTGACGCGCCGATCAAGTTACGATGCAGTTGCGATTAGGTTTACGTCTTAATCGTACGTACATCAAAATGGTATTCTTGTAATTGTTTAGCTGCGCGTAAGATATGCATAAACTGCGCATGTGCTGCACGTTGGTCGGACTAAACTGTCATTGGAGACGTCATATGAATAGGTAAATACCAATCAGTAGGCTAAATCACGTAATTTATTGACGCGCCGATCAAATTTCGATGCAGTTGCGATTAGGTTTACGTCTTAATGGAACGTACGTCAAAATGGTATTCTTGTAATTGTTTAGCTGCGCGTAAGATATAAATAAACTGCGCATGTGCTGCACGTTGGTCGGACTAAACTGTCATTGGAGACGTCAAATGAATAGATAAATACCAATCAAATTGCGATCTGAATCACGCATGTATAAAACGCGCAGCCGTAGAATACGCTAAAGCGCTCGCGTGACGCGAACTTGACGCGAGCGTATCTGACAGCGGTTGTCTAAATTACGAGAATACAAAAAGGGCTGTTTTGATCGAAACTTAACTGCAACTGCACTGCAACTGAACTGATTTAATTACGTGAATAAGCCTACTGATTTAAACCAACTTGTAACTTAACTTTTGTTTTAATCACTGTATTGTAAACTGGTTTTGAAATTAGTGGTAGATTGTACCCTGAAAAGGTCTAGTGCTTCAAATGATAAACAACCACGAATTATAGATGGCGGTACTAATTTCATGTCTGTAAAACTAAAAAACTACATATTATGCTCTATGCTGTACCTAGTGTCACAAAGTACAAACTACAAACCAATGATTATAGAATAAAGAGGATAGAGCATAAGGTCACGTGACACGGGTCCCTTTGGTATACTGACATGGCGGCGGCTCCGCCCCTAAAAATAGTGATACGCTAGTACCGAATTTTCTATCGACATCGATGCATCAATAGTGGCATAAATACGACTGACAAACTTTGAATGTACATAAATATCAGTGTATAAACTTGTATAACTTTTTTAATTTTCGCTTTACATGTCAATTGAGTATAAACAGGGGATTTTAGGATTAGACAGTAAAGTCATTCAAAATTAAATCCGATAAAAATAGTTCGATGTTTTGATATTTTATTCATACTATGATTTATTTCATGATAAGTTTTACCTGATGATTGGATTGGATTTGTGTCAAATAATACACACGTGAGATAAAATACAACTTTATTAATATTTATAATTTGCTTGCGACTTCGTTTGCGTGTATAAGACAGCCTCCGCTAAAATCAAAAATACCTATCAGGACATTTAATACATATTAAATAAAATGAAATAAAATAGGTAGATTTTTATTACTATTATTTGACTGAGGAAAATCATTATGAATTACTACTTAGAATTACTTAGAATTCAATCAATGAATATGAAAGTGTTGGTTAAGATAAACAATTATAATAATTAATAATAAAATATAAAACTATTTCTGTTCATTAAAAGGTTGAGAGAACATTAGACGATAGACTTCCAATAGTCAAAATTATCTAGCATGTCATCTTTGTTATTATAATGGTTTCTTAGATTTACGCGAATGTTATAGATTGAAATAAAATGGTCACGGGGCGGTCCGCCCCGTGACCACGAAAGCTGTAAAGTAATCGAGACGTCGGGAAGTTAAAAAATGTAAATTTTAAACCAAATCGCGATAAAATCCGTAAAATATAGTTTTATTTCAATCTTTGTTATTGATTAACAGTTCTATTATTAATAGGATTATTAGGTAAAATATCATAGTTATTACAACTTCACTTACCGGGAATATTGTTGGGAAGCTGTTATCGTTCAGTCTTGTTATATTCAATGTTTTATTGATGCAGTCTTTTTCAAAATGTAAACAACAAATAAATGTATTTATTGGAGGGTTCCAATAGTGTCTTCCGATATTTTGTATCCATTTTGTCCTGGTCTGTATGTTTATAGGTAATCTAAAAAATATTTTTAATTTCACTTTTTTTGTCGTTCTGAATATATATATTCTATTATTTCTTTTTTTGTAAAATAAACATCAAAATATTTAAAAATGATAATATCGATATGAATAATTTCGTATCACATCCCTAAACTTGTGTGTAAACAAACAATACGGTTGTTATTCGTACTATTTGTATAGATAACGCTTAGAAGAGTCTAAAACTTAATCAACAAGATCCTTAAACAATTATAAATGATAAAAACAAACCCAAAATGTAAATTTAGACACATATTTGTTTTTATTTCGTAAAAACAGTTACTAACCTATGAAAAGAAATGTTGGGGTCCTTTTTGCTTGAACTCGACTCGCATCCTTTCACACAACACCGAGGCATTTTAAAAACTTTACAATTAATCTAATAAACAAACTTAACAAACTTAAGACACGAGATTAACAATAAAAAAATCGAAATTATTTGATTGTGCAGATTTGTTTACTCATAATGACAGATAACGCCACAGTTTGACATTACATGCAGGAAAGAAAAATGGCGTCATTTTGGGCCAAGGGCGGTCCCAGTGTGGTTCCGTTTCCGAATATGGCAAAATATTGCCATATTCGGAACAATGGAGTTATTATTTGTCTCTTTCATTAAGGGACAAGTTAGCTTTGTGTAAATGAGACAGATACATAAATGTACAATTCCGCGTCGATTCTCCTAACATAACTATAACTTATTATATAGTACTACTTTTGTGCGTCATCCTCTTATATTCTTTATTCATTGCTACAAACTGAATGGAAAAATGCCAAGATGGCCGATATTCGGCTTTGATTTCATTCTCTAAATTATTGTAGTTATAAATCTACAGATTCGTTTGACAGCCATCGTATCAATATCAGATTTAGTATCGTTACAAGGTGTTTGTGCATATTACGTTATTATTGCAGTTATGTGCTACTAAATTATATCCAAAATGAGCGAAACTGCCAACTCCGAGGGAGTTCTAGAGGCTGAGAAGCCGGTTACTACGACTGATGAAGTGAAATTCCCGCCCTTCCCTGGTAACTATTTGTACAAATCCTCTGATATATATTCACTACAACAACATTACTGACACACATTGGTTTCAGAACCAACTGATAAAGATTTCGATGATGTGCCAGAAGAAGAAAGAAAATATTATCTAAAAAAGTTTCCAGGTAATTCACTATTTGATTTTATATATAAAATATACGTTGGAGAAAGTTGTGAATAAAATCATGGTAACTATATTTATTTGTTTTCAGATTTGCATGCTGTAAAGAGTATGCGCTTACATTGCACTGCTTGTGATCGTCACTTAGGTTCGTCAGCTCGCAATGTAAACCGGATGCGCGCTCATCCTATGCTCCGGACGCTAGTATGTCACACTTGTCACACATTCTATAACAGTGGGGAGTTTGAGAAAGGAGATGATGGTTCTGAACTGTACTGCCGCTGGTGTGGCCAAGGAGGTCAAGTGTATTGCTGTTCAAATTGTCCACATGTGTTTTGTGCGGTAATTAAATAGCTACCAATTCATAATTGGGAAGTGTTTTTCTTAACAGAATGTAATTGTGTTTATAATTTTCAGAAATGTATAAAAAGGAATTTTGGGAATCAAAAAATTAAATCTATAGAAAGTACAGATGACTGGAAATGCTTCAAATGTATTCCTGAGTCTTTGTTATATCTGCGTGCATTTTGTTGGGCTGTTCTACGTTATTGTGATTTGAAAAATGAGTAAGAATGCATTTATGTTATCTTCTAGATGTATTAGCTCATATAAAAACCGGAGCTGGGCATGCAAATGTGTAATAGGATATATGTTTTATGTAAAACTAGTGAAATGTCTAGTAGTAAATTTCTTTTAAGTATTCTCAACCAGATGATCTGTAAAAATGGGATACTACATACAAGTCTTGCTATTTTAAAGAATAACTTGTTCAGAGTGATATACAGTATTCTGATCTGGTGGTTAGCTATAGACTAAGTTTTGTATCATATTTGTTACTCTGGAACAAATGAACAATAATAATAAGCAACATTTCCAATTGTCCTTGTTTATTATTTACCTATATTCACCCTACATAAGAAGTGTGAATAAAATAAATATAATAAAATAGTATGCACTAAAGCATACCAATAAATATTTTAGTTTAACTCAATAAATATTTATCTTCTTTTTGTAACCAAGTTGTTTATCCTGAGCAACTAAGAACATGCACTGGTGACTATAGCTTTAATTCTAGCGTAAATAAATAGAATGGAAGAATCAATTAAATTGGAAAGCTATGTTCTCATACAATTATACCTCTGCAAACAATAGGCAATAGTAATCTAAACTTATTATATCTGTATGTATTGTTAAATTTATTAAAATTGTTTCAGAATTGCTTACAAAACTGAAGATCCTCATTTGAGAGAAATATATCAAAAAGATTGTGCACATGACTATACAGAATGTTGTAAAACTAGAAATAGAAGAAAAGAAAAAGTGGATGGTGGCAAGAAAAAGGAGTCTGAAAATAAAAGAAACACAAGTGCTGCTTCAATTATTTCGAAAATACCTTCTACAATACAGGTATATATTATTTTTAATTATTTTTGTTCATATTTAAAACAGTTACTTGTCAATACAGACAGGATATAAAAAGTTTGATGAAATTGGTTAATCAAGTTCCTTCCAGATAAACAATATTCAGCTTGACTTAGCAGTTATTAATTGTTACTGAATAATTAACTCTTTATTATGATATTATACAAAAACACTTTGCATTCATGTACAGAATGGAGGAGACAAAATCAAATTAAATACAACATCACTATAATTACTTAATAAATGTTATAAAATTATGAAATTAGGCATCACACTAGATTTAAAAGATTGACATTTCAGACAATCTGAATAAGAAAGTAATCTAACTAAAACTCAGCCTGCTTTGCATAAATCATCTATTTTTCTTTGGTTAGCCCGTAAATAAGTAAAGCAAGTCTCATTAGTTCCACAGTGCCTTGGGACTATTTGCATTCCCATTGTAGGCAAAATGTTTCATTCTGACATCATCAACTTTATTATTGAGCAAGTGGGACCCTTAGTGTATTCACAGCATTTGCAAAAATTGTGAAATTTAACTAATGAGTGAATATAATTTATTTATGGTTGGTGTTAGTTGTAGAAAGATTACAAAAAAAAAAACTTTCTACAATAACTATGCAATTAAAACATTTACAGGTGAAGAAGTTTGCTTCCATGAGTTCAGATGATACTGTGAAACCAGAAAAAAAAGCAACTAAACGTCCAGCAAGCCCCAGGAATACAGGAATTTTAATAAAAAATCCAATTACTATTGCACCTGGTCCAAGATTATTAAATCCCATTAGTTTGTCACCTGCAGTTAAGAAATTGAGGGTATGATAAAACTCATGATGCTTTTTGTTTTTTACAATTAAGTTATAATTATTTATGTCATATTTTATATTATTTTCTTCAATTTCAGGTATCAAATCCACCTGCCGTTAATACATACTCGCGAGTAAAACACAGAGCTATAGTGCCTGTAATCAGTAATTATAATGGTTTCAATAACACAAGAATGAATAATTTCAACAGTGTTAACATGGTTGTCAATGATAATATAAATTTATCATTAGATAATCTGACACAGGTATATAATTTTATACTATAGAATGGGCCTTTTTACACAAAGCATAAATTGAATAGTGAATTGGTTTAATAATTATAGTATATGTATGATACCAGTAGTCCTATTTGATGTCCTTTAGTTTGTATTAAATATAATTAATTATTCTGGGCAGTATTTTCAGTATTATAATATATTTTTTTCGGTAACTGCTAAATGTCTAATCACTTTTTAAACTTAATTCGAAATTTATTTTATAGAACAGGCATATATATTTTTATTTTTTTTAATTTAAAAATTTACCATATGAATCAATAGTAACCAAAGAAATGTAGATATTTGTTTAAATATTTGCATTTACAAGGGATAATGATTGCATATTATGCAATGAATTAAGTGAGTTCAGACTATTTAGTTTTAGTGATTAATGAAAAAAATATTTTTCTATAGGGATTAGATATGGCTACAATGACAGCAATGAATAATGGTACCAATACACAAAATGATGATGTAGTATGTACTCCTGACTTCCCAATGGAGCCCTTGTGTGAGGTAATACCTTTTTTGGTGTACTGAATGTATGTTATGGGCCACCTAGGGCCACAACAATTAAATAAATTAACATAATGTAAACATAATATGCAACTTTAGTATAATATTTGGTTTCATGGAGCATTCAAATGACATTTAAACAAGCATTTAAGTCTTTGATGTTTGTAAATTATTTATCTGCTCCTTTATTCAACATGATGTTGAGCGGTGTATGATAGAAAATCATACTACATATATCTTATCATATTAAAGCATAAAAGAACACCCCAATTCTGAAATCTTAAATAAAGTCATTTTGTATCAGCCAGCCTCGCGATGATACCCGGCTTTAGAACTGACTGTTCCAAACACTTTCGAGTTGTTTCTTGATAAATCCACTTCCAACCGTAGAGAGTAGGTACTATGGCAACGTAAAGAAAAAATGTATTTTACTTAAAATGAACCATTTTCTTTACTTTGTCGTATGTCATTACTTCCCAGAATTTGATCCTTATTGGCAACATAATCGATTTCAGTAATAATACAGCATGTGTCATTATTTTCAATATGATCGGGTTCGGTTCCTCGCTAGGAATGCTAATTTATCAAAAATCCAAGTATGCAGTTTTAGTTTTCATCAAAATCGGGCTCATGACTCCTTTCAGTATTTTTAGCTAATCCTCATAGTTTCGGATTTGGCCATCCGCGCCCACTTGAAAAAATTCACTCTGTATATAACACGACGTATCATTTAGACTCCGCCCCTATCCTAAATTATCCGAAACTTTTATATAGAATCAGTTATGGTTACGGATAGTTACGGCTACGGAGCTTCATAACATCGCTGGTATACTGTTCTAAAAAGTTTTAAGTGTCTAGTGTTAGATTTTTGCAGATATTGCTTTATTCTGGAAGTACTGTACAGTATATATTTCTGAGCATACCCTTTACGTACATCCATTTACAGCTCTCTAAAATATTAAAGAATAACGCTTGTCCTTTATACAGGGTATATCAAGACCGCGACCGAAAACGAAGCCAAGTGGTAGTATTAGTGACTTCAGATTAAATGCAAGTAAAAATTTCGCAAAAAAAATCGTCAACTTTTTTTTTTGTAATTTTTTACTAATCGTCGTATTTGGGTGATAAATACATAGTTTTCCTAAAATAATGATGTAGACCTCTTTATTTTTACATACTCAATGGTACGTAAGGGTTTAAATTACTATTTTCGCAAAAACTAGGAATTTACCACCCAAAAAAGATGATTTTCAAAAAATTCTAAAAAAAATCTCGCTGTTTTGGTGAATGTTTTATTTGCATCGTGTCTGTAACCACTAAAACTACCACCTGGCTTCGTTTTCGGTCGCGGTCTTGATATACCCTGTATATGACGTACCCACACCACCCATATTATAAAGTCTGTCATGCTGCAAAGCAATGGATTTTTAGGGTTATAGTCACATATAATTCAAAAGTGTCATGATTATAAATGTAGTGTCAGATTGTAGATACAACAAAAAATGTTGAAGTTGAAATAGTTTTTGTTTTTGGCACCTCTATATCTTAGAAATGAATAAATTGATATGATGGACTGTGTTTATTAGTAACTTTAAATTTTTCCATTGTAGGTGAATGACAATGACGACGATGTACAGTGCATTACGCCTGACCCTGTTGTTGTGACCTATAAGAATACCAATCCACCACCTCTGGTTCCTCGTGGCAGCTCATTACCTGATTTAGCATCGGATAATATTATTCAGATGACTGAAAATGATGTCAGTGTTAATTTGATGACTGGTGGTTTAAAGTTTCGTGTAGATCCACAAACATTATCATCAAATAAAATGTACAGATTACCAGACGGTCGTGTATTTGCAATCAAAGCGAACCCAAATATGCCAGGAGGATATTCTGCTACTATAGTAGCTGTTTCGGAAAATGCTAAATTACAGACTCCAACTCCAAAAGGTATCACATTTTCTGCCAAAGTAAATGCAATTCCTAATACCAATACATCCACGCCTATTGCTATCCCCAGACCTCGTAATCTGATTCCAGCTACGAACTCGAGACGAAACAATGCTACATCAAAATCTAAAGGTACACCAGGACTGGAAATGCCTAGAGAATGTGATTTAAGTGTGCCTGTAGAATGGTACAGATACAATCTGATTGATGCAGTAGACGCTTTAGAATACTCCTTATCACGTCTACATAAACTTAAAAAAGAAGCAAGTACGATGTTCCTCCGTACGCGGAATTTAAATGAAATGCGCAATCTACACAGAACGTTAGACCGGCTATTGAATACGTCGTCTAAACGATTTCACGAAATTAGAGACAACCTCGGTAAAGAAATGAAGCAGTTTATATTAAAGAAAAAGGGAGTACACGTAAGTGATAACGAAGATGATGATGATGTAGAAATATTGACTGATGTAGGGAATGATGATCCTATATTTATTGATGAAAATTCTGTAGATTCTAATGCAAATGATAATATTAGTCAGGAAGTTGATCTTACAGGAACTGCTAACAGCGAACATGACAGTGCAGAAAAGGTGGTTCATTCATCAAGCATAGAAGCAGCAGAGCCCTTGCCTGCTGACAATAATACTACTGTTATAAATAGTAGTGACGAATTACAGGTTGCATCGAGTTTCATTGAAAATGATAAAGTTAATGAAACCAACAATAAGCCTGAAGGTAATATAAATGACAAAAATCATGTTGTTAAATTAATTCCTCAAAGTGATGGAAAAAGTGATGAACAGCTTGTGGGTACTGACACAGGTAATGATAACTTAGTCTGTAATGAAGTAATTGATCAAGTAGTATGTGAAAATCAGTCAACAGAAGAAAGAGTAAAATCAAATGGTGAATATGTTAGTAATATTAAGGAGGAAATAGAAGATAAGGAAAAAGATAAAGATAATAATGATCACAAAAATAACGAAGATTATAATGTTAATAAAAATAACAAAGATAATAATGACAACAAAAACAACAAGGATGATAATGATAATAAAAATAACAAAGATGATAATTATAACAAAAATAACAAAGATGATAATGACAACAAAAATAACAAAGATGATAATGATAACAAGAATAACAAAGATGATAGTGATAACAAAAGTAACAAAGATAATAATGATAACAAAAGTAACAAAGATAATAATGATAATGATGAAAAAATCCAGGACACTGAAATGAGTAATGAGTTAATTGAAAACTTATTAAATCAAGATATTGCAGATGATACTGTAACTGCTTCAAATTGCTTAGATAATCCAGATCTGCCAGCTACATAAGTATAATATGTATAGTTTCCATAAGTGAAGTCTATTTATAGGGTATATTAGTTTAACTGTGATGACGACCATGTTGATAAGTTGAAGTCGAATTGTTCCTTGCCTTTACAAACTGATTTACTTTGAAAATATTTTTAGTACACATGACATATAAGTACGCAATTATTATTTTCGTTAAATATAAATATTATTTTGTTGTTAATGTTTTATTTGGCACTGTGTTATTGGTTTTATGTGCAAAGTATATATTTTTTGTTTTGGTAAGGAACCCAAGTCCAAGCAGTAATATATTTCCATGTTTCTGTTCGATTTCAATGCAAGGTTTAACAAGTTTATATTGACAGATATTTTTGAACATTCTTTTTCAATTTCCTTTTTAAATACAAAAAAGCCTTTGTATTTAAGAAGGAACCAGATAAGTATTTCAATATGTCCCCGATTTGTTTTGTTTACTTAAGTATCTGTGGTAATCGTTGGATCAATATAATATATTTTTCTATTTTCAATCTGATAGTCATGTCCACATAACACAAAAGTACATACCAGTTCAGTTATATTTTCTCTTAACTATTAGGTTACTTATACATTTTACATGGGATAAATATGCAAATGTTGAAAAAACGCATGCGAATGATTAACAGCTTAGTATTTTTAGTTCATATTTGTATTTTGTTTCTGCTATTGAAAAGGTATACAGGGTTTCTCAAGACTGCGACCGAAAACAAGGGCAGGTGGTAGTATTAGTGACTTCAGACAAAATGCAACTAAAAATTTCGAGAAATAATTGCCAATATATTTTATTGTCATTTTTTACTTATCGTCGTATTTGAGTGATAAATACAGTTTCCCTAAACTAAAAATGTACACCTTTTTATTTTTAAAGACGCTATGGTATGCAAAGATTCAAATTACTTTTTTCGCAAAAACTAGGTTTAACTAATTTACCACTCAAACACGATAATATTAAAAAAAATTACAATAAAAACTGTCACGTATTTTGCTACATTTTTAGTTGCATTGTGTCTGTAGGCACTAAAACTACCACCTGGCTTCGTTTTCGGTCGCGGTCTTGATATACCCTGTATATACACATATTATATTGAAACATTTTGTCTGATCAGTAAAGGAAGAACCACCATTTTTATCTTTGAGCATAGAACATATGAATAAATTAACAATGGAGGATGGTTATTAATGACAATTTAAAGATTTTCTATACACATATTTGCGTGTATTTTTGTATTTTTATTTGTAATCCTTAGCTTTGTATTGGATACCTTTCACAAGTACACTATGGTTAAGATTATATGATACGAGGAACATCGCACAGAATTGCAAAAAGAACTGCATAATGTCAAGTATTTGACTAGAATTGAATATTACCAACTAAATTGTAAATATTGAAAAAATACAAACAGTCTTGCAAGATGATGTCTTGTTTGTTAAAATATTTTATAGCAGCTAAACTTGACTTAAGCAATATGTTATACTTTTACTATTAAACTCTCCATTACCGGATATAGGTACTACTTGGAGATATGTTAATTATATATTATGTATAAAGTCAAAGCAAAACTTTATGCAATTTATTGTTTTGTATTTAGTGCATCAAATTTAATCTGATATATCCGGTTGTGTGAGAGAAAACTAAAAAAAATAGTACAGTTATGTGTACACACTATAGGGTTTATAGAAATTAGTTATTTTATCAATATTTTATAAGCGTCTTAAAGTGTAAATAATAAGGGCTTGGT
The DNA here is from genome assembly GCA_905220455.2 of Deilephila porcellus. Taxonomy (NCBI): domain Eukaryota; kingdom Metazoa; phylum Arthropoda; class Insecta; order Lepidoptera; family Sphingidae; genus Deilephila; species Deilephila porcellus. The sequence continues at coordinate 8,183,933 of LR999977.1, read as the reverse complement.
CCTATCTATCTATTTCGTATTTTTGTTATAAAACCTAAATTGTTACTTTCTTTGCATTGTGATAATGTAAAGAAACAGTGGTGTGACCTAGAATTTACTAAAAAGGGGGAAATATGAGCTAATTTTGAAACAAATTACTGAAAATTAAGAGCTGTGGTTTCATGACAAACCTGTATACTCTTATCTTTAAATGGTTCTAGTTGATCTTGTTTGCATGATAATGTGCTTCGCATAAGAACCTACATTGTTTCAACAGCTGCCATCATGTAACGAAATTAGGGCTGGGATAGTCTTTTGTTTTAAATTTTATAATTTAATACTACTATACCTTAGAATTTTAAAACTTCACGTACGGTGTTTTGAGACAGCAACTTTGACCGTATATGTATGCCATTGCCCATACATATTTTTATTATAAAAACTTTAATGTTTTCTGCGATTTTGACAATTTAAAAATGGTTAATGTTGCTACACGTAATTCAAGTAAATAACTAATGATATAAAAATCGAAAAATTATATTAACATCTACATTGCCAGATATAATGCGTGTAAATACCAAGGTCAACAAAATATATCCGCCGCAAGTTGCCTTGCGATTGTCAGTTTAAACTATTTTCATCAAGTTGCGCCGTTGGTAGGACGTTTTACTCACCATATTACTATGTGGTAATAGACTCGGCACCTTTTCCATGTGATGTTCTTACTGGCATAAATTTGCATTAAAAACTTGTGTAAAAAATATTTTGCATGCACTGGTACATTTACGGCTTTATTCATAGAGTCTAAGTCCTATTTTTGTTATCAAATGTTTTGTCTTCTTCGCTCAAACTGAACGCAAAAGTCGTTAGAAAGGGACAAAACTATCGATAACTAAAAAAGGTTTTTAGACTGTCTATTAATCTTTATACACACACCATGTCAGATATCATAAATACTGTATGGTAGATGGAGTGGATGGGGTAATTACACAATCATCAAGCCCATGGCAACTTCATTATACAGGGTCCGCCCTTACTGTAGTTACCTGTGTCACTAACTACTCAGATAAGTATAAATACCAATGTTAGAAACTGAATAATTACTACAGTGCGTATATAGGTCAACATTTATGTCAATTAGCTGTCTGTAAATTTTAGTTTTTAGAGTCTAGGTATGAAAATTAAAACTGTCTGGTATTATGCTGATTATTATAAATTTCATAATGAATCCTACGAGCAGGCGTAGTGGCTATGTCCGATTAAGAGTTGCTAAGCTGAATTCTTAAGAGAAAAAAGTGTCCAAAAACAACCTTTGTCCCTTGCTTCCTTCAACACGTGTCAAAAAAATGTGTAACATTCGCGTAAATCAAGGAACCATCACGTGTGAAAAGCTAAGACTGAACGGACCGAAAGTCGAGGTGAGGACGATTTTGTGATTTGTTAGTTGGATTTTAGGATCCCAAATAACTAGTTACATTTGATAGAATAAAAAAAGTAAGAAATTGATTAAGCAATCTTTGTGTCAGTTAAAGCTTGCGACTTCTCATCGCTCATGTCACCACAACACAGTGCATTCGCCAGAGGGATTTTGGTGCGCTCGGTTCGTGGTTTGCTGACAAGCGACGACCGAGTGAGGAATCCATCCAAATCCCCACGCTCACCTCGCGTCGGTAGTGTGGGTATAACTCCCAGACTAATAAGAAGAAACTACGTAGGTACATTTATTAAACTACCGAAAAAGTGTTTTATGCAAAATGCTTACTAAAATGTTGACTAAGTTTTAGTATGTAGTTTAAAAAAAAATATTTAAGTATCTATTGAAAGTAATATCCGTCGCGGACATTTTCTTACCACAAAATATATATAATGGTTACCAGTCGTACCCTAAATGTTATAAGCGTTACAACATAGTTTTGATATTGAACTCACATTCATCATGCAAACAAAATGAGTTGTCGAAAAGATGGCTGAAATATACATAGATAGTTTTTCGGACAGGATTTGTTTGTTAAATACGAATGTGCGGGTTGACTGACTGTTTCATATTATTTGGCCCTCGGTACGATGCACTTTATATTATGTAGATAGGTTCTGTCAGAAAATAATTCTTTTGAATATTACCCGACAGCCACATTGCCTAGTGGAGGTTTAGGGTAGGAATAGGCATAGTACAATATATTTTTTTATTTTGTTGCTTCATTAATGTTTATTCAATTACTTTAAAATGAAATTGGTGGGGCGCCCTTAAGTTAGTGTTCCATCGTTTCCCTGTAAAATTGAAGCTTTTCCTTTGCTAAGTTTAAATCAACATGTTAAATATGCAAATGCCTCATCGAAATAAAGGGAATTCGCATTCTGAAGTTATGTTCATTTATGTGTGCACAAATTTTGTTATACCAAGACCAACACTGTATTCTTTTTTATGTAATCGCATGGTATCGACATTATTTTGTAATTTTTCGAATAAACTATGGATAAAATACGTGTTAATTATAACCCATTTATGTTGTCCTAATTGTTAAAAAATATACAATAAAATAATATTGTATGGAATAGCAATGTTGGAATTAAAGTCTTTTTAAACAAATTTCAGAAATAAAAACAAAAACATCAAGGCAGTGAAAATTTTATTAGGAAATAAAACTTATTCTATATACAAATGCAAATAATTGGGATTTAAATTGTCATAATTTTGAAATAAATAACGATCTAATCGAAAAATAGTTGTAAATAAAAGCACTTGTAATATCACATTTTCTGACCTTGCTTACGATCTATACGATAGAGATTATTAAACTTTATTATGCTAGGCACAATGAAAATTATTAAAAATTCCAAGGACACTTAGACATATGTATCGTCATTTAAAATCTTACACACTAATCCTTTAACGTCGAATAGCGTCCATACTTCTCCATTTACTCCGAAAATATTTAATGGAAAAACAATAAAACGTCAGGTCGAATATTAACGCAAACTTGTACTTTATCATACTTTTATGATGGGTAAGTCATTGCATTAATTTTTGTCTGTTGTAATGTTAACATCAAGAAAGATACAATTTGCTTACAAAGAGTGAAAAGACAAATGAGTGTGGGGTTTGATATGAAGCGGCTACATCGAGGTATTAAACTAACGGAAATGTTTGTCAGAATCTGTGCGGACTTAGCACATACCAACACTTAGTTCTAATATCTCAATGAGCGGCAAAATGCAATGGATTGATATGCGAGAGGGAATTAGTAACGGAAATGTCCTTTTCTCGATCGTTCTTCGTGATACACTCGCATCGAAGAGTATGCGCCGTTTGACGCTCCGTTGGCGTTTAAACCTGCAATTGAAAATACGTAATAAAGTTTTATTTTATAAGGTAATTGTAATTAAATCAGTAATCAACCGGGAAAGACCTATGATTTCCATCCATCGAATTAGTAAAACTATAATAACCTAACCCGTTGACAAAGCGGGTTGGCCGATTTGACATACCCTTGATATTTGAGAGAATTTTCATGTTGGTAAGTTTTCTCACCTTGTTCCTTTACAATCAATTTGAACTATTGATAATAACGAATAGTCAAGTAATTAGATCTAATTTAAATATTTTGCATTTGCCTTGGCAACCACCGTCATAAAACATTACGTTTCGCTTTAAACTGGGACTGAGGTAACCAGGAGTAACCACCGCTTTATTAGCAACTAGAGTTAAGGCCGCATTTTAGTTCCATCAATAATGTAATGTAATCATACCTTTAGCATCAATGTGTCCGTCCACGGTGGAAGCTTTTGAAAAATAATTAAGTATTTGCAGCAAAAATTATGCAAAATATGATAGCAACAACCAATAGCTATATATAATATTTATGTTAAGTAGATTGATTATTATGTATCTCATTAAATATTTTATTTACATGATATTGTAACATACCAAGGTGTGGTGCAGAGGAAATCTGTATGTGTAGTTGGTTAGTACAGTCAAACAGGGTGCATAAGGATAATATTGCTTATCTTTTATTTGAAATAATAGGTTGTGGTTAAGTTTGATTTTTTAACTTGCAATCAACTTATAATATGTACGATGTCCAAAAAATAAGTTCTACAGTAATGGCGTTACGGTGTAGGTACTTAATACATATTATTAGTATTGTATGTGTTTTTATAGCAGAAAAGGGGTGTCCGCGCCCTAGAAATCTCGCCGTTGTTAGTGATAGAAATAGTGCTGATAAGATATTTGATAGTTAATCCCTGGAGAAGTAGCGTTAGTATTGTGAGTGGAGGGGTACATTTAGTGACCTGTGACTTTTGATGGTTCAACCCCAAAGCAGTAGAGTGGGTGTAGAGTGTGCGGAGGGGAGGGTATTACTGGTGACCTGATGTGATATTTGTGAGATAACCTCTGGATGAATGAAAGATGAATTAACGGACAAAATTAATAAGCAATCCCAATCCCTATCTAAGGATCGATCCGGAAAATAGACCAATCAGAACACATCAAATGTGAGGGTGTCGACAATACCTTGAGCCCATTGGTCTATTTTCACGATCGATCTTTAGATAGACATGAAGATCGTTTATTAATCTCAGCCAATAGTTGGTATTGTTGGAGCGGTATAGTTGTGTGGCTAGTGACCTTGCAGCAGGTGTTGCGGCGGCGCGACGGCGGGCGCGGCGAAGCGCGGGCGCAGCGCGTAGTACAGCGCCAGGTACGTCGCCGCCGCCGCCAGCGCCGCCGCGCCCAGCCACAGCGCCCACACGCGCGGCACGCGCCCCGCCCCCCCCGCCTGCCCCAGCGCTGACATGCCGCTCACTACCGCGCCGATGCACGGCCCTGCACACAACCACCCGCCTCGTTAACATTACTTACAGGAACTTTTCTATACAAAGCAGTGACGGATTCACGTAACAAAGAGCCCTGGCTTAGCTATAAATTTAAAAAAAAAACTAATGGCCAATTGCACAAACTAACTTTACCCATAACTTTGACTTTGAAAATGTCAATCCCATACATTAGCAATATCAAATACGTCACTAATGTATGGCGGTGACATTCTTAAAGTCGAAAGTTATGGGCAAAGTTAGTTTATGCAACTGAGCCCAAAACAGTCCATGCCCAGGATACCGTTGTCTGCGCGTGAGACCCCTGATTACGTTACGTAGGTACCTAACTCCAAAAAAAATAGCAGAAGTTCTCGTTTCCACTTACAACGTAACACAAAATAGTCTTTATTATTTATAGAAATATGTTTCTCGGGGTGAGGATTGAATTTAGTCTCATGTGGCAGCCAGTTTCTATCTCGCAACTCAATGAAGGCTATGAACAAAAGGCATGTTTATTACCGATGCAGAAGTGCGCGATGACCGGCAGCGCTTGTCCGGTGGCTGTATATTTCCGCGGCACCAGGTGTCGGAAGTACAGCACCGCGGTCACCCACACCAGGCTCAGGGTGAACACCTCCAGGACCTCGCACACCACGATCCACGTGTAGTCAGTCGTGTAGGCTAGACCTGTGGCAAACAATTAACTATATGTATCTCTAATTTATTATCAAGCACCTCCGTCTAAATATTTAAGTTATAGTTTATATCAAATTCTTGAATAAGATCAAGGCGTGTGTATAAAAAAGTGTTCTTAGTAAAAAAGATAATGTATTTACATTTAATCGCCACTTTTTTAAAAAAAACATGAGATTAGTAATTTCCACATATGAGTTATGAGTTTAGAAATCGCGCATTGACGAAAAAATAAATACATGTGATATCTTACTACACCCTCCTTCCCCCACGTGATATTTCGTGATTTTTGCTAAACCCCCTCCCCCTTTCGAGCCTCACGTGATTAATGGACGGTCCCTCAAGAAGGTTGCAAGTAAAGAAAAAAATAGCATAAGTAGATTGAAAGTTGCAACCATTGGGCTTATCACATCGTGTACTGGCCTATTAATACCTCCACTATACTACATTGTGGAGTCAGAAGCAAGATGCAGTAATATGTAACCTACCAGTGTAGCACAGAGTAGGAAACATGTAAATAGCAGCAGCAGCATTACTGACCAGTGTAGCGCACGGCGTAGAAGATGAAGGCGGTGATGAAGAGGTTGGAGTGTCCGATGTAGTCGACGAGCGCCTCGGCGCGCCACAGCGCGGGCACGGCGGGCAGCGCGCCCGCGCACAGCGTCAGCCCCACGCGCGCGCCGCTCGCCCGCAGCGCCGCCAGCCGCCTGCACCACTCCTCGTCACACACATCCAGCATACACGTTTCTCATAAACTCACGCCTTTGTCCCCGAAGGGGTAGGCAGAGGCGCCACGAGGACACCCACATTTCGCCTTTTATGTTCCGTCCCATGATGTGATAGGGGGCGAGCCTATCGCCATATCGGGCACAAATTCCTGCCTCCGGGCTGATAATGAATAGAAAAATTCAATATCACTGCCCGACCCGGGACTCGAACCCGAGACCTCGGCTTTGTAACCGTACCGTAATACAACTACACCACCGAGCCTGTCACAAGTTTCTCCTCGGGTGATAAAGGTATCAACTAGGTACCAAGTGAGGACTCGGTCCGAACTGAGATCACCAACAAGTGACACTGTGGTGGAACTAAACTTATTGCTATATCGTATTCATTCTCGTCATCATCATCATCACCGGTAAAGTCCATATTTCTCGGTGGTTAGTAGTTGATACTTTACTTGTACCGTACTGCTCAAGTGCAGTTGGGTACCTCAATTACACCTAATTACTAATGGCAAGCTATCAGGTGTAAGTGAGGTCACTTTGCCATGCTAGCATAATAATAAAATTGAATATGGGATAGGCCCTGCAAACAAGCAAACGATACACTTAATGGTAACCGATTACCGCAGCCTTAGAACGTCTATAACGCTAGCTAGCATCATTGATGTTGAGGAAGGAAAAGAAAGGAGCAGTGAGAAGAAAAGGCAAATTGGAACTAAGGCTATCAAAGTTAATAAAAACTAAACACAACAGCACAGCCTTCGGTTTCCTAAATTCTATGAGACAGTAGAGAACCACTGTGATCAAGCTGACCCATTACTGCGGTAGTCCATGGCCCTCTGTGTATGTCTACCATTTACAAACATTTCCGCAGCGATCTAATACAAATACAACGTACCAAGGCAGGTAAGCGTCGATGCCGCTCCACATGATGCCCAGCACAGTGACGACGACGAACACGGCGGTGGTCTCGGCGCCGTAGCGTCGCACCACGTTCATGGGCATCGCCAGCACGCCCGTCGCCGTGTGCCACCACCACTCCGGCGTGGAGAGCGGCATGTGACTGGAAATACAACCATATCTTATAGCTTTTATGATATTTCCAACTCCTATTTTCACCATAAATGATTTTGTTGCGAGTTAAAGATAAGTTTGACATTTCCGAAGACTCGTTTGCTCGGTGATATTAAATTGCGAGCCACTGTGGATCCTGACTAAGAAGAATTGCAGTGACGTGTGTGAAGGCGGGACAGTCTCCAGTTACCACCATTTACTAGTACCTATTTTAATCCACTAGACATAATATCATTTGTATTGGCATTTATTTAGATAGGAAAAATTGATAAATAGATCCTCAGCTTAACATTGAAGAAAAATTATCAGCTAAGTACCTACCTAATTAATAGGCCAGCATAACTGTGTCGAATGGCGAAACAGAAATGTTTGGCGCTAATCAACATTAATTATTTTGGACGGCATTTTAACATCAGGAGCAACTGCCCACGTAGCTCCTGACATTGCTTCTTTGTTAAGCAAGAATTATGTAAAAATGTATTCTAATGTATATACATTAGATATTAAAAAAGAATTAAGTTTCCCTTCCAACTCATATTGTAAATTAGAGAGAAACTATATTGACGACTTATGTCTAGATTACGGATTGATACACACAATATTAATGTTTTATCACAAATCGCAATAAATTGCATCCTGACACAAAAGTACTTTGACGGTGATTTATTGAAATGAACGTGGGCGGATGCGATATAAATAATGTCACGTTCTACTTACCTATCCAACAACAATATTAGAGCTCCGATCAGCATGAACACTGCGTGTAGTGTGAACGGCACAAGGTAGGGGTTTTCGGGCATTTGGTCTACTGCAAGTCCAGCCAGTGGGGGGAAGATGGCTAGACCTAGTGTACCAAATGCTAATTGCCTCCCAACATCCCCTCGGCCTAAAGACGTCTCCCGAGTGGCGATGACGCAAGCAGCACCCAATAAAGCCAACGCAGCCGTCGGCCATATATCTGCAAGAATCCTAAAGGGAAAAAAGTACAATTGATATGCGCACAGAATATGATGCAGCACGTCCTCCAGAAACAATCAATAATGTTGATTCATTGTTTATTGTTGTATGGAGATTAACGTGAATCATCTTTCAATGCCTACATAATCTAAAATGCGTGTGAATCAATGTCATGTTTGAATTGAATGCCAACGATAAGTACCTCCTACGCTGCAAGTAAGTATTAATTAGTGTACCTACTTTCATTTATTTCTTAGATTAATTCTTCTGCTTTGGCATTGGAACCTAGAACGAACGTAGATGAGTTTTACTGCTGTATTTAGATTTAACAATTTTCAATTGAAATTCCGTTTCTAATAGTAATTTGAACCATACTATACCCACGAGAAAACTATTGTCAGTATCAATATTTAATCGGTCACAAAGTTCTACGACTTCAAAGACTATTGAATTAACATACCTTATGAAGAAGTAAGCCCAGAAGGTGGTAGTAGGGTCTCCTATAACGAGTCTACATTCAGCGTCCGCCAGTACACCGCCGGGCTCATCGTAGGGATCCAACACTTGGCACCGCACTGCAGGCGTGCACTCTTCACCATCACGCGTTAACTCAGCCAAGCGTTCCGGAGGCACTAGACATTTTGATGGACCCGCTGCAAGAAAAAAGGGAGAACATTATTATAATAGTGTTAAGCCTTTTCAGTATTTTGAAGATATAAAATACTGGTTATTTGTAAGATTAATCGACAGCCTGATTTCAACATTGCTTGAAGTGGGTGACTGCATTGCTATCAGCCTAATGAGTTGTGTTACTGAAGTACAGGTAAAATTTTACCTTCCTTCAAATTGGATGCGGTATTTCACAATATATTCATTCTAATGCTTGTATCATTGTGTCTCCTCTGAGATTTTATTAGCACGGTCAGGAGTGATTGAACTGATTCCAAAGTTATTACCAAATTTATTGAAAATTCATGATTAGAATCACCAGAGCATCTTGCATACTAAAGTTTATATGTGTGTTGAATTTGTTTCGTTATATCGAACATAATTAGTTCCGCCTCAGGGAGTCAATAATAGGCGAGACGACAGTATCAAAAAATTAAAGATTTTATGTTTTTAAGGGAAAATACGTATTACAAGGATTTCAAATGATAATTCAGTTTTAATCTATACTTGGAGATTAATAAGATTTTAAATAATATCAAAGTACAAAATATAGCAATCGGCCATTTTGACAAAAACGCTCTTCACAACGCATGACGTCACGCCTATGTAAAAATGACGCAATCGCTGCGCATAGACCACAGATTTAGTAGTACGCAATGACATGTTTACCTAGTAGTGACATCAAAGCGGACGCCATGACACCTACTAGCGTTTTTTGTGCACTATTGAAAAATTATTAGAAAAATGGCTTAAAACTGTGTTAAGCCTTTGTTAATTCTTGAAATATAGATTTTTTCGTATATAATAAATGTGTGCCCATATTTTAGAATATAATTTGAAAATCATTCGTCTCGCCTTTGAAACGCTTGAGAATAATTCGAATTCGGACAATCCGCAGACTTGATGTATAATTTCAAGGTTATTGGTTGATAACTGTTCTTGTTTATTGGTCTGTGATAACTAACTATATAACTATATCTACTATAACCTTCGACATTTGCAACTGTTATTGTAGCTATCTTTAAACTCTTGTCACTTGTGTATTATTTACTAAAGTAAAAGGATCAAGAGCAGGTATAATCTAATTTGACATTGAAAAATCCGTTCGCGTGTATGCGGATCCAATTTAATGTAAACAGAATAACGAGTAAGTTGATGTTAAAATGAACAAAAATATAAAACACATGAAACCAAATAACAGGGAAGTGAAAGCGCTGGAAAAGGAAACATTGATTTAATTTACGGCGTATACAGTCTTAACGACAGTACAGTCGTAACTAAAAGGTAATAGTTCTCACCGGTTCTGTAAGTGCACCAGTTTGAGTCGGCGGTGTTGTAGTCCGAGGGCGGGTCGGGAGCCGTTAGCGATAACGGAATCCTCAGCCGCTCCATGTACTGCAAGTACACGTTGCACTGCCCATTGTAACATAGATGCGGCGGGTTCTGCTCGATCATCTTGTAGCTCTCGGGGATCTCCAAATCGTCCTCCGTCACGTACTCCGCTTCAGTCTATCACCATATTTTCAATTTCTTAGTTAATTTCATTTTTAATTGTCCCCTTATTGTTTTAGCCTTCATAAATACCACGAAAACCCATTAGATTCTAGCTTTCTGGGTAGGTAATGGAAATAATGACTAAATTACTGTTATGTTTTAATTTACTAATACGCTTTGGCACGCCTTCGGCCTTGAAAGCTGTAACTAACTCTTAATCCAATACAACTCGCGTTACGAAACCATTATTAATACATTCGCATGTAGGTTTGTCAGTAACTGTAACATTAGGACTAATTATTATGAATTGGAATTTGCTTGTGACAGGATATTTATATCCGCTTGGAGAGTGAATACTGTACGTAATGGTGGAAAACCTATAATGACCAACGCAAGTGTGGCGCATTTAGAGTTCATCCTATTCTATATCGGTATGTAGACTCCACTGCATTAACTATCAAGTGAGTTGTAATTTTAAAAACTTAAAGTGTTGGTGGAGGTGGTGGTCAGGACGGTGTTGGTGGTTGCATAAGACGGCACGTTTTACAGTTGAAATACGCTCTAGGTACTAATTTGTTACTCTCTTCAGGCACTGCTGAACATAGGCCTACCGCAAAGATCTTTTTTTTTTATTCTGGCACGGCATAGTGACTGCATTGCACCTGATGGTAAGTGCTAATGCCGTCCAGATAGAGTATGTCTCATACCATTCGACACAATCATGCCGGCCCGCTGAGATGCCTCTCCACGCTACGGCGGAAGGACCTAGGATTATAGGAAGGAGGGAATACGTGTGATGGCAAACCATTCCACAGCTTGACTGTGCGGCAGAAAAATTAATGAGAGAACCTTTTGGTTCGCGCCGAGATGGATTGAACAGTCAAGCTATGGCTTCACTGTTCAATCCATCAGATCTTCACATCAACCAGCATCGCGGCCAAGCGACCTGCATCCAGCGACTTCCTGCAACCTTAACCAGGTCGACGATCCACCTTTGTAGGCGGGCGTCCGACACTTGCCTGTACGTGACCCTCACTCTACAACCTTTCAGCCCCATCCTCTATCAGTTTGTTACTAAGTAGTAATGCCTATATGTAATGGTTGATAATCATACCCCATTGAAGGTGGTGTTTTCGACGGTGTTGTACATGGGGCTGAGCGTGCTGGTGGTGGTGGTGGTGGTGAACGGCTGCCGCACCCACGTCATGTTGGGGTCGGCGCACCCGTACTCGCACGATCCCACCGCGAGGACACCTGACTGGAAACATCGACATATTCAAATATTTTTTTAAGTTTGTATATCAATGTCAAGATTTTAGGGTTGAAAACAGTATTTTCATAATGATTGTTTATCGTATCCATTCGGAAAGCAAGCACAGTCCTCTGCGGTTAAGGTACCGTTATACAATATCCCGGATACAATCAGACCCACATTTGTCGTGGTAGTGTAAAAAAAGAAAAGCCGAAGAGGAGAGACGGTTGCTATTTATCTTCTTGTTGCCGCATTTTATTAAGATACATGCCGATTTCGCTTCTAGGCACAGTCCTCTAACTACATATACTTGCACTTACAGCTTGCTATACTTACAATTATATCAATAAAACAAAGACTTTTAGTACCTAATCCGAATCTCTAAATATCATCACGTTGCAGAAATGAACTAATTACTCTCCTAGTATTATGAATCTGAATATGGAGCGATGACTCACCATCAGATAACTCGCTTGCAGATTTGCCATTAAAACATACTTACAACCAATCCTTTTTCTCCGTAAGGCCATATGGAGGTACTGTATCAGTGTTTGTGTGTGGTAAGCATACTGTGAATCGTTTCGAAACAAACTAATACAAAAATGCTCACAAACAACAATGCAATCGTAACTTTTCACGATGCATTTTTGTGCTTTCAAAAGATTATGTGAATTGTATTGAGTATACAAATTGCGAGTGGAGTTAATTTTAAAACAACAATGAAGCCGGATAATTTTTCGACGGTAAAATTCTAAAAGCCGGAAATTGTGTCTGTCTGGAACGCAGATACATCATTTGCCACCCTAACTCTTTGTTTTCGAACACAATTAATGACTTGTCTGTCTTTTTTTACTTCAGTTATGAGACTTATGGGCCCAATTGAATTGATACTCTTATAGATGAAGTACTTCCTATAATTATTTTTAAAGAAGGAAACGACGATTCAAACTATATGCCACGAACAAAAGTTATTTACCACGTAATTTAGTTCAGTGTAAAAAAATTGCTAAACATGGTTCAGACTCAGTGTATTAACATAATGTATTTAAATATATATTTTTTTACCTTCTCTCCGGTCCAACGGTTGCAACGCATGTCCTCTTTGCATACTTCTTGCATTACATAAGCGCTGTCTTCAGTACACATGAACAAAACTTGAGGTCTACGAGCCTGAAAAAGCATCGTAGTAAATTCAGCTGTTATTCTTAACCAAAACATAATGAAGCTCGACGGCCTCAATTAAATGTCAAATGTAGGTATGGCTTTGAGATTGTCCAAGTTAAAATTATCGACAAAGTTGATGCAACCGAGCTCTAGGTTCAGCTTAACATTAATTTTATACAGAATGCAGAAAGAAATAGCTAAGAATTTAATACTACGTCACCCATCTATGATCCAAGCGTCGTGGATGTTCATGGGCGGTGGTGTTTACTTACCATCAGTTGACCTGTTTACTCCTTTGCCGGACCTATTGCATAAAAAAAAACTATTTCGGACAATAAATAAATATTCATCGTAGCAGTTATGTCATTGAAAAATATAATTCATGCATAGCTTCGGCCATATGTAATCACCATAAATAAAATTGACCTTAACTCTGACACATTTTTGCATCACGAATAACGTTTAAAGTGATGCAGTGATGGTAATTCGTCATCTCCGGTGAATAATATGCTAATGGGTCGCTGTGGATAGTCGCTATGAACTCTGACCGCACACGAGGTAAATCTTGTTAGCAACTTTGCAAACATTATCTACACTAGCTAGGAATTCTGACATAACTGCTGTAATAACTATAACCGCACTTTTATTACACGTTAGTAGAGTTTTAGTGTTGACTAGAAGCATTAATGGGCTCTTTAAATGGAGTGTTACGTATTTAATTTTCATAATAGAATTTCTGTCTGAAGTCCGCTAAGCCGCAATATGCCAGCGTGGTGGATTATGGTCAGATTACTCCATCAATCATACTCTCAATTGTAGTGCAGTCCGGTGCAGCCTGTAGAGGCTGATACATGTCAATGTATAGAGTTGAAATACAAAATGAACGTGACCCATCAAGTAACTCTATCAAGAAACTCTACCAAGATTTTCAGTAATTTTTATTTATTTATTTGGACAACTAGTGGTAGTTACAAATTTACAAGTAGTACTTATAAAGTAAGTTAGATATAGGGAAAATAGCAAAGTTCATATCACTATAATGGTCAAGCCATTATCATCATTTAATTAAATAGGCCAAGACATAATTTCGTGTTACTCCAAAATGTTTCGATGGGAGTCGAATGACGGCATCGCGTGTGTAATAAAAGCCGCTTTACTGTTGTCACTCGCTAAATGCGCAATGATTAACTACTTCGGCCGAATTATTCTCTCAATTGCCCCAAAGATAATTTGTCGAATGCGTCTCTTTTTGCTATTCCAGAACGGCTGGAGTTTACCACGTATAGGCATTAGGCATGCTAAAAGTAGGTAAATATGTAGAGAGAAATTGTTCATTTCAAAGCCGACGTGCTTAAACATTTAACTTCGAAGTCTGGCAAAATTTACAAACCATTATACCTAAAGAAAAAAAACGTAAGCAACAAACAAATATTAGACAACATACCTCATGTCTCTCAGTATACGGTACGGCCAGCAATAAGGTATAAAATACAGCGCTGAGTATGAGGCAAAGCGCAGTGACCATGCGCAACAGCCGCCCGGATCCACTGGGCCCAGCGCTTCCGCCCGTCGACCCTCTGCCCACTGACAGTCTACACAAAATAATATGTGACAATTAACAAAATCAAACAAGATAAATATAAAGGTCGCAGCAAGCAGCTGAATGCTTCCAAAAATTAATAACAAATGAATAGGTACACCCAACAGTCACATACATAGTCCTGACACCACAAAAAGGTCGAGTCTTGTGTCGTGGGTATCAGGAAATACGAGAAACTTTTCGGTCCAACAAGCACCCAGGCCCGAAACAAATACTTGAGGTTCATACAAACATCTCGGTGTGGAGATCGAACCCGCGGCCTCTCGTTTCACAGCCTCTTTCTAACCAACTGCGCCACGGAGGCTATCTAGTTAGGAAGCATACTTTTGACGCTCGATTCATTTAGTCATTACACGGTAACACGATCAATTAAAATTAGGTAAGTAATATCGTGCTTACATAGGTACTAACTACTAAAATATATGTTTTCAACCTAATCCTTAATTTAAAATTAAACTAGGTGATAAGAATATGCCGACAGATCGTTATGGATATCCTTGGGAGAAGTCTATGTTTATTATATTTAATGTGGTTAAAGTTAATGATGGCGAGGAAAACAAACAAATAAAAACATTATAAATTACTATAATTTATGTAAATAATTTACCACAAAATAACAGTAATAGCAACATTATTCTAACTCTGATATATGAGTACCGACAAGCGAAAACTATAAATAAAATATATAATTAAGTTAATACTATTTTAAAAAAGCGCAGTAACATTGGTATTAAAGTTGTGGCATTGAAACAGTTCACAATACGTAATAAGGTTCCTATGATTATTTACGAATCATTTAGTCGTCCTGATTTTTAATGCCTCTAGGATAGCAAAAATCAGAAATACTTTAAAAATAACGAATCATCTTCAAATGTTTAAGTTTTTTATATTGATAAACTCAAGGTTAGACACGATTTATATTGAGCAACTAGTGTCATTTAGAAATGTTTGTATCGATCATGTATCTCTGAATACCACAATGGTGTTCAAAGAAATTATCACCTTGCGCCTTGTGAAGTATTATTTTTATTATGCTAAACTTACTTGTCAATAAGAGGTCCCAGCACTGCCGGCCCTAGCAAGGCGATGCATGGCGCTACAATAGTTATAACACGGCCTTCTGCTTTGTCAAGGCCCACTGCCAACATGTGAAGAGACAGGAAAGGGAATATGCATCCCACGCCTGCAAAACAAATTATTTCTGTATATTAAGTTCGCAAAAGTCACTTATAAATACTATATATTCCATACATATATTGTTCAAGAGCGTTGTAATTAAATTACGATTATGAGTAGGTACTTGTATCAATGTTCTAAGAGCTAGGTAAGGTTTCTGTCGTCGTTATACAATAGACAATTTCTGGTTAAATATAGGTACACTGCCGTGTATTCGGTATTAATTACAACTAATCTAATTTAAGAGGTTTCATTAAGCTATGAAAAATATCTGTCTAAAATTTCTTCCGTCTGTTTGAGGAACTAGCTAACTAACACAAAAACATCGCGAACCCAAAGCATCTTTGAACGATTAAGAATTAATGTATAAAAATTAAAAACAATAATTACGTCATTTTACAGAAGGGAGCGGGGTCGCAGGAATATGGCATTGCGTGACATAATTGAAGGAGGGGTTAAAAATTGAGAAATGTGCGTGACAACTACATTAAACAGGTCACGAACTAGTTTGCCAATACTGTGCAAAATATTCGTCATATGGCACACGAGAAAGCATTTAATAACACCAAACATATTATATGTAGGTGCAATGTTGGTAAAGTAGATAAGTGTCCATAAAAAGGACTTCGTTGACATGACAAAGATGAATGCAAGCAAACAAGATGTGCTACTTGTTTATTACAAATTGCCTTTATCATAGTAAGTGGGCCAATGCAAGAGCTTTTAAACTGTAATGCAAAACGTTTAGACTGCATAATATTGTGGCCGCAAGTAAATGGCAAACTTGGGGTGAACGGTCCCGCCACCACGTACGAGTATATCATTCGGATCCAATGCGAGACGCACCAAAGATGGAAGTCTGTGACAGAGCGCGTTCGTTTTTATATTCGAGTCAATGTCCATGAAAATAATATACACTGAACAAGTTATTATATTAGTACCTACCTCAAAAACTAAATGATTAATTTTTATTACGGAAATGAAACTATAAACATGTATGTATATGTATAAGTATCTACATATATATGGCAAGTGATAACATGATTGTTAGTTAGTAATTTCGATAGGTGCCTAGATAATATTATTATTGGAATGAAAGTGAAAGTATTTCCTGGAAAAGCAAGTAAGACTAACTAGCCAATGCAAGGGTCGAACAGATTGAGTAGTCATCTAAAATATGATATATCTGACGAGATCAAATTACCTGAGAGAAAACAGAAGAGTACGCATTTGAGCGTGATCAGATTTTTGTTCACTAGTTGCTTCATTTTGCTTGTTGTTCGTTGTTTCTCCCAATAGTGTTATGGTGACATTAGTTTGGACATCTTAAATCTGTAAAAAAAATCTGATTCAGGCATAACATTCAATGAAAGACGTTTAATAATTGAGGCCATGGTCATTATTTACTCGCCTACGGGCTATCGTCTCGTCTTAGTGAGACAACCAATGCCAACAGATACAAAATTAAAACAGGAGCTATGAAAACGTATGACTGTTACTATGATCTCATTGCGAAGTCAACATGTCGCTTGCGCGGCAAAAAGCTAGGTCTATGTAGCTTTTGCCAATGAACCAATGCCTTTTATGAAACAAGTTCCTACCTACCTACTACTAATCAGTGTACTTTAGCTAGTAAGTACCTCATCAAAGCAATATGAAGTACCTACTATAAAATAAATAATAATCGGAATTTTATAAATATTTGTAAATCGTAAAATGTTGTTGACATAATGAAGTACTTATAACACTAGGTAATAAGATAACTAATATTCAATTTGAAGATTTGATATGGTGTTCTAAGGAATTATATCATACAATCATTTACAAATTCTTTGCAAATCGACTGTCTCTGTTTCGTAACCACTAAATTTCATTAAAAAGTGACTACACACAGTATTTGGGTTACGATCGAGTAAACATAAACACGACTGTCCTAAACTTTCATAACAAAACCGTACGACATGGCATCTCGCCAGTACGAGTAGAAATTCTAAATAGACAGCTTATAATTTTTAACAGTCATGTTGTATTTTTGATCTTCGCGATCAAATGGTGTTGATCCAGCTACCCTGCCTGTAAACATTCCTACGATTCGTTGCGTGTCAAAAGGTTGTTTGATAAAACGAACGGCTGGAGCACGATCGCGGTCGTCGGCGGCTGGCACAACTATTGCAAAATTACTTTTAAACCGAAAACAATGTTGTTCTTGATACTCTATCCTGTGACAAAAAAAAACCTTGTTTTATGATCTGCAAGATTTAAAAAGAATTATAGTGCGATCCTACGCGTCTATAAATGAACAACAATCCTTATCACAGTCCATCACAAATAACAATGTATACATTTAGTTATTCTTGCCAATGCAGTAGTATTGTTTTAAAATAACACCAAGTAAAATTAGCGACTGCATGTTCTTGTAAACTAATTGTTACGTGTTCCTACATAATATACAAAAACTACCAGCTCTCATGGTCAACCACCGTAACAAAGTGTGATACGAATGAAAATACAATTACTTAGTTATTTCCTTTTATCGGCTTTACTGTACTTCCTTCATTGACATAAATGCTTCCTTACCTAATTCTTTCGTATTATATACCTATTATGTTTTAATGTATTTAAATTCGTGACAAGTATATTTTAGGAGTCTTTCGTTTATAAGATTTAATTCGCGATATTTTTATCACAATTTACAAATATTTTGGGTTTGAAATATAATGGCTCTTATACTTATCCATGATCTATTTTATCACACCACAAAAAATGGCTTGTCCTATGGTTTGAACCGACATCTGGCTGGTGAGGTTAATTGTGGTTCGTGAACATGAAAAAATGTTTTGGCTCATTTAGCAACAGTGAACTGGTTAATGCTGCGTTGTTTATAAACTGACGACTATAAAATGTCGTGTGTTCGGGGCATAAGAAAGTCGATGAAAGAAAACTGGGACGCTTGGAGTTTACTTTCTTCAAGAAATTCCAAAGACTGTTTTTAATTACTACGGTCTTTTCATCTTAAGCTATTTTGATTGTGGTTCCTACGCGTAAGTACAAATTAATAACACTGTCATCAATGTTATACTCTAACAACTTGCAACTCAAGTAACTGCACAGCATTTCAAAAGTGCTTCGACCGAGCATTATGTGGAACTGGTTTAAAAGAAACAGTGTGCCCTGAATACAGGCATAGGACTTTAATATTATAGGATTGTGCTGGGAGTGTGCGATGGCGTCACCGCTATAATCGACGAAGGTCTCCTCTGTTGCTGACTTGTGACCGACGCCTGAGCGTTCCTCGGCTAACAAAACATCACCACAATGTAACTCAATAAAGCATGATGTAAACAATTGTTTTAGAATGATATGGCCCTGCAGAGTGCAGAGATATTTTTAAAACGCTATTTGTGAATTAACCTTTATATGTACAGTATGTACCTAACAATTTCCGAGAGTATCATGAATAAAATGGAGTTTTAATATGTGCACTAATATGTGCCTTCATGCCATATGAATGCTTAGTACTTATGTTACCACTATCAATGACTGATTGTCTTGTTAAAATTCAAGTCAGCTGCTCATTTTGTACCATTGAACATGCCTATGTATGGACTAAATATTTGAAAGCCTTATTAAACCTTCCATCGTATCGTTCGGGCTGTTTCCATTGAGTTGCGTTCAAAAAATTATGCCAACTACCGTACCTGCTGAAACGCCTTTCATAATAGATAGTGTAAAATGCATAGTTTTCGAAATAAAACTCATTACCATAATTTAAAACGAAAATAAGTTTAATCAATGCCTTGAACAACAATTCATCCAAGACACTGTTTCATGTTTGCCGTAAGTAATTACGAACTAAGTTATCGTAATTATTCACTAGTGACTACTCGTAGTTTAAACTTGTTAACCGCCGGTTATATCAATCCATTCACAACAATTATTCATTCATCTGAATCATTTCATAATTTGAGTCATGTAGATTAGGTATACAAGTGTAACATTTATAGACTCTAATTTATTTTTAATTCGTATGTTAAGTTAATTTTAGTTTTAGTTTATGTTTTCATGACCACGTAGGTAACCGACCCAGAGTATGGTAATTATGAATAACGAGTAATGCGCAGATTGAACAGATTTTACGTAATGTTATGTATTCGCTGAGACGGCGAATTAGCAGTTCGTTGAACTCGACGTCGTGTCCGGTCAGGAGGGAAGTGGAGGAGGTGGGTGCGTCTCTTACACGCAACGATAAGAGGTGTTCGTTCACCGTCACGCTGCGAACAACTAGGCCGGCTTAGTTGTTTTCATTTTCTTCTTACCTTCACATAACTTAGGAACTAATAATACTTTCGCTTTATTTGCGACTGTGCTATTGAAAAAAATAATATTGTCATTGTACTTTATTAATAATATTGCGTGCCTCTTTACTTGAACTGGAACCCAATAATACAAACCTTAACAATGTTTTCTAGTATAAAGTTTCCTCCATAATAGCATCTTTTGATTATATATGATACGCCGAAATATTAACAGGAAGGAACAATTAATATGGCCTGCTTGTTTCCTCAACTTGTCCCTGATGACGACTACTAAAAAGAGCAGTAATATTTTCAGAATATATTTATACATTCACACAGCTTATTTATCCCTACTCATATTATAAATGCGAAAATGTGTATGTATGTATGTTCCGTTTTCACGAGAGAACAGGATTGCGTGCTTTTTACATGGACAGATCACAGAACGGGATATAACGGGACGGGGCGGGACGGGAAAAGCAATATAGTCGACGGCGGTCACAATGAGTTTAAATATAAAAAGCTAGTACGCCAAATAATATGTTTTTGATGGGGACTGAACTCAAAAATTATCTGCAGCCGACCGCCCGACCGCTAGTGCCTTCATAAATGTCAAAAACATTAGAAACGTATATATTTTTATATTAACAAAGATATATATATAATATTTGTTGATTGTTAAGAGAACTCATTGTAATAGGTGCCTACTGCACTCATTGTAAAAGTTTTCCCTGGGACTAAAAATACAATACTTTTGATATTGAGGTACCTAATGATTACATTTAATACATTTTTTTATTTTTATATATATAATCTTATTAGACGTTCACACTTGACACTAGGCTTTCGAAATATGTATTTGTTAAAGTTGTACTATTTATATAGCTTTTTTGGTCTTCGGGCACAGGGCAAAATGTATAAAAACGTTTAGGTTCCGGTCGCTTTGGGTTGAACTACAGTTATCGATTTGAAAAGATTAAGTTCCTTCCGCGGGATTTGCAGATGGTCGTGGAGTTATAACTGCAGGAGTTATGTACTACAGTACATAATATCTTTATTCTTTAAATATCATAATAATGCCTAATGCTCAACAGCCCACACGTAAAGATACAGAATAACCTACCGGTAGGTTAAATATTGGGTTATTATAATCGTATACAATATCTTCAGGTATAAATTTGTGAGAGGTTTATTTATGATTCTATTTGAAATTTGTTTAAACATTCTAAATAACATAACATTATTAATTATCGCATGCCTATATTTTGGACACCCTTGTATTAACATTTAGAACGTAGCAGCTGCCTTACAATATAACTCTAAATGCTAATTTATTGGCACGTTCAACGGAAGTTGTGCCCCGTTCATTAAGCGTGATATTAAAAAACATCTGTTAGACATTTTTAACCTACCAATAAAAAAAATATTATGTTGTCCAATTGTTAGTTATAGACCTCTCAAGCAACTTGATAGGGTTTAAAAGAATATTTACAATTCTTTCAAAATGTTTCTGGAAGTTTCATTAAATGATTATTGGTAGAACACAAAAATAACTATCTATTTTATAAAACTCTATGTCGTCGTTTTATTTTTTAACGTTTATTAATAGTTTCGTTGAAGGTGCGAGGGCAACGTGCTTCGTGTATCAGATAAATGGTTAAAGAACATAAAAGCATAAAGAAACTCATTGCAACGTCGCGTTTTAAGTATAAAACTTTCTTTGAACCGATTGTTCGCTAAGTTGAAACGCAGTATTCTGTGCTTACACGTAATATAGGCGACAAGACAGGATTTATTAGGCCAAGATTTTAGAAAATGTGTCTGGGAATAGCTGCATATGTCATGCATATGTACTAAGAATGGACGAACAGCATTAGCATAATTGGAGGTCGACGCCAACGGAGTGGCGGAGATGGTGGCTAAACCGGCTTGACGCGTTGAGGTACAGGCATGACGTCATCGGTGACTTCATCACCACATGTCAACTTTATGAAAATTACTATCATAAAATCTATTTTTATATATTGTTTCATCCACATACATCCAACAATTGTGTGAAAATTAATATCAGTTCTATACAAAATGTTACGTACAATTAGTACAAACTACTGCCGATGTATGCGGGTAAAATATTGCTTTAACATAGAGGCAGGAGGCATTTTGTAACTCCATACATGTAATTATTAATGATAATAGCAATAATTCACTGTTACTTTAAGTTGATGATGTCCACAAGAAATGTTTGATAGAACCGAACAGAAGTTTACAATACGATCTCACCCTAACCACTATTTACCATCACTAAAGTATTCTTCCTCAATTATTAGTTTTTATTCTATATGCACAATGAAGCGCCCAATTATAAAAAAAATCAATTCCCCTTGTTTTTATCGATCTCGTGTGAAATTATATTGGCTGTATTCATTTAGCGTATTCATCATCATTAATCCAGGTAATTCTACATCGATTAATACAAATATCCTCATATGGGCGGAACATTGACCTAATCGATATTATAAATTGTGCTGTCAACGCAAAATTTAGTATCTAGGTCGCCGCACCTAAAATTGTGTATTAGGGCGCCATCAGAGGTCACTGTGCCCAACCTCTTAACCTACCGTTACCAACCCTCCGCGACCCGGAACGATTCGTTTTACAAATTTTAATTAACTACAGGGACCGTCTAATCATAACACGATACCATTATACTTAGAGAGGTAAGGCTAATTAAAATCACGGCGAATATGAATGTGCTAAATAAATGAATCAAAAAGTTACTTTATGTTTCCAAATACGCGCGCTTGATTCCATACGGATTATTGTTCGTGACATCTTCCGCATAATAATTACTGTTTTCTAGTGCTGTTCTCCGAAGAATAGTTGAATCTTCATTATTTCTCAATTCTAAAAGAAAATTTCAAGATAATTTTTACAGACTGGTACGCCGCTCCCGAATTCAGTATAGATTTTATACTGTACTCTTTGGTATAGATTGCAATGAAATCTATGACCGACATTTTAACTTTGTATTTCTTAGGATAATAAGTATCTTCATTCAGTTAGTGGTTGCTAGATGTTAATAATTTAAGTACCTACTCACGAGCCCACGTCACTGTCACTTTTATCTTCCGATTCCCCGCGTTATTTCATGTTTATTTTGTCATTATTTCAAAGCTTTAATAAGTACTACACTTAAAATAATTGAAAAAACTTTATGAAAAATTAATAATGCTTTGAAGAAATGACAAAATAAACATGAAATAACGCGGGGAATCGGAAGAATATACGACATAATATGTCAAATTCGGAAGTTGGGACGTGTGAGTTGTTAAGTAGGTACCTAGTACCACACTAGTACTACACTTATGCGGGCACAATTAACGTATATCATGTATCCAGATAAGAGAAAATATTAACGGTTAAAAATTGTTCACGGTAAGAAATCTCTACGTATCACAATGTAATGTTCAATTGAATGAGACAAAATATGATTATCAGTATTATCACTCGGTATAAATTATATCATACCTACTGCAACAATAATATTGTCACACCTATTTTAAGACTTGACTTTGTAACCTTTTGCCTGACCTATGGTGACATAAATACATCAATTGTCAGAGTTATAATTCAAAATATATCCAGCACAATTCATTATTATAATGTCAAGTTTTATTATTGTTGATGAAAAGACCATACCAATAAGAAACCCAATTTATCGACCTATATAATAAGTAGATTCCTCGAGGAGTCATGTGATAAATTAATATATTTTTAGATTATTTAACAATTGATGATTTGTGATGAATAAGTAACCGACTCGCCCCCTTTCGTTTAGTTATTGAATACACCGATATAGTGCTGGTCTTACTAATAAATAAAAAAGAGCACTAAGTTTAAATTATGATTCTGAGGTCATATGCTGCAGTGACTCAGAAACTAAGTCACAACACCAAAATTGAGTAGGACCGTTTTGCAGCGAAACATAACATGAAAACTCATTTTCTTACTGAGAACAATCCTTGGAATATGTGGTTGGAATAATGAACTGCATAATTTTTATTAAAGTTATAAATTACAGTAGACATTTATAAAACACATGCTCTTAGTAATGTTTACCTACTTCTTTCTTTCTTATTTACTCATGAGTTTCCCCTTTGATGGTGTAATAAAATTATGAAATGTGATAAAATGCCCATCATTCCCCACTCCGCCTTATTCAAAGTATCATAATATATGGAGCATGTTTTTAGATTTCGATCTTTCTTTAGGACGACGTCAAGCTTATTAATGTGCCTACAAAATATTTTATTTACGCAAAATAGTATGTTTATGATTTCTAGTTAGACACCTAACGAACACCCATTCATCAATTTAAAAAGTGCACGCCCAATTTAGAAAGTTTAATACTTCTTTCTTACATGCATATTTCAACTATAAGATATTATCTTAAATTTCGATATCTGTGGGTATTTTTAAATGTTACGGTAAACTACTCTATACAAAGATATGTGTTAATAACGTGTTTATACATTCTTGAGGTATGTATGTCTTATTCATGCTGCTTAATGCAGTCAGTTTACATAATATTAAAATAAGTATACATATCATGTTGTGTTGTTGTAGCGGTGTTTTAACTTTATACAAAAAATAATGTACTTACAAACTAGCAGAGTTAATACCCGGTACACTTGCAATACGTGAAAATTTATTTGATTCACTATTTTTTTTTTTATTCTATCGACCAACAACCTTCAATTTAACGATTTGCACTTTATCTGTTAGTTCTTATTATTCACTTCATACATGCCACGAAATCAACGTCCAGCGTGTGGGAGAAACTAGTTGTAACTTCGCTCGAGTAAGTAGCGCGCAGCCGGCTTACGCAAACCGTACAGCCGCCACTTGCGACCGCGGCACCATGCGTCGCGCTGAACACAGCTACAAACAACAAAATACAATAAAATCAGATTGCATTGCAGTATCAATATTATTGCAAAAATCAATGCATCGTGTAATCCTAAAGTAATCCACCAGTAATATAATTGAACTTGTTATCTAAAAAATCCATTATGAAGTACCTCAATAAATTATCTTCACCGAATGTTTAAATGAACCCAAAAGCAATATGATTTTAATTTTAACAAATAATTGTTATAATACTTACTCATTCATCAGTTCAGTATAGCAGTTGTTTCACAGTACCAAAAAATTCATTATTATAACGTAAATTTTAAAAGATTTTTATTCCCGCCATAATTGTCAAATACTCGATTGGCCAATAGGAACGCTTAAGGCTTGCCATAGACGATAAAACATATATCGGTTAGTACAATAAACTGAACTATCTCGCATCAAGTAAACCTTATAGCGTGTGGTATCACAATAGAACTTAGAAGGTGAAATTCAAACTGTCAAAAAAACTAAATTGTGAATGTGTGAAAATGCAGCTGTGGTTTCTCTAGAAAAGTGATGAAATAGATCCTTAAATAATGTTTTGAATAGATAGATAACGATAACTGTAGTTGACTTTATAGATTTAATTAGTTCCTATCTATTTTTTGCGTTTATACCTAGATAGTTAACTAAGATAATCACATCAATATTTTCACCAATAGTTTAGGTAACTATGAAAGGTTCTAAGTGTTAAACAATCCAGAAGTGTATGTTATGGCTCCTGGGAACAACGAACGGCATTCAGGGCACACGGGCACCATACCCAAAACAAAAGTAAGAAACAACTGCAATGTACCCCAAGAAGCCGTCACCCCGACGAGAAGAGATATGACGACGAATCTGGTTTCGGTAAGACTTGCCACCAATACTTGAAATTGCAAATATAACGCCTTGGAAAATGTCCGGTACGCCTTATATGTGTAGAACAGATGGTAACGAAAACGTAATATAGTCATTGAAATACATTGACACAATTGCACAGCAGCATTGCAGGTTCAATTATTGTAAATTGTTACATTTTCCTACAAATACAAATACCAAATAAAGTATTAGGAATATCCATGTTTTCTAAAAAGGTGACATTTATATTTGTAATACTTATGAAGAATTAATTCCATTGTTCAGGACTAGTAAGTAAGTAAGTTTTAAGGCATTATTGATATACATGATAAACATGCTGTTTGTCAACTCACTTATTTGTATTGTAGTTACTGCAGATGGTTTCATTTTTATCTTATTTTATATTTACATATATTTTATTAAATTAGCAGCTGTCATGCCAATTCTATAATATGATTTTGAATTTGAGAGGTTTACAATGCCATAATATTTTAAGAGTATATTTTCCATCACTGCAGTTTTTTAAAATATTAATGGTTAAATTTGGTATGCGACACATAAATTTATGTCTAGTTAACATTCTTAGAAAGCAGCCATATCTCCATTTATTTGCATAAGTCCTATAGTACATCAAAACTCTCATCAAGACTGTATTGCATACTTAATTACAAATGTAACCATCTCAAATTATAAGGAAGGAATTGCAAAATCGACAAACTACAACACACAATTGATATTTAAAGCTAAATAAAAATACTCCACACTGTCTATTATTTCAATTAATAGCATTAAACAAGAAATATTCAATGAGCTTCAAACTTTTATAACACAATAATCATCCACTCAAGGGTTCAATGCAAATGGTATAGGTAAATGAAATTGGGAAAGACTTTATGATAAAGAACACAATTTCCATAATGTAAAATATGTATTTTTTATTCATCAAACATAACACCCTTTGTTCTTAAAAACCACTGAGGGTATTGTATTTATAGACTTCTTAAAAATATGAGTAATATAACATGAAGCTGGCCTCATGTTGCTATAATTACATGCAAAACGCATTAATCATGCTCGTTTGCCCCCTATAATATAAAAAAAAAAAAAACAGTAGTTAACAATTATAGTTTAAAAAGAGTTTAGAAAAATACTTACTCATAATTTTTTAAAGCAAGTTACGATGCAATAATGTTTTGATGAATTTGATTGCACAACAATGACAAGGTCTTTAGGTCACATACAAAATCATTTCCATATTTGCATGTTAAGATACATTAATAGTAAACAAACTACAAAATAAAAAAAGTAAATGCGTTTGGTCCACACATGTGTGAACAATATACATCTGTAGAGTGAAGTTTGCTCAGAACATTGTACTTGTTTATTTTTGGAAACCCAAAGATTTGTGTAATTTGAATGTGTGCCAACTCAACTACCTATAGTTATTTTCTGACACGTGAGAAACTGATCACTCTTTCTTTTTCTGATTATATTTAATTTAAGTTAGATCTGCTGTAAAATATAATAGAACATTTATTATGGCTTTATAATAGTACAACTCCATGGGTGGTTGCTTTTCTAAATTTAGCCTCAAGAAGGTGTGTGTATTGTGAAATTCTTTAGTGAAATCTTTAAATTGCTATCTTCCTGGAAGCTACTGAATATTTGTAAGTACCTTGTTTAAACACATATTCATTTTTAGACCTCTCTTGACTGGGTGCCTGTGTCAGAATATAATACTAGAACAAATTACAGTCACACAAGGAAACCAACCAATAATACTTCCGATCAAGAATTAACAGATTTAGGTAAGTACATTTAAGATAATATTGACTGCTCCTGAAACTTTTGTAAGCTTCAATTATTTATTCTTACAATATAATATATTGTATTATGTACATGTAAATTAAATAGCAGACAGTGGGCATATGTATACAATTTTCTTTCTTCTTCTTCTTCTTCGAGTGCCTCTTCAGTGCTGAAGGTTGGCCGTCAGCTTCTTGTATTTTTCCTTGTCCTTAGCCAGGTGGAATAGTTGTTCAACCGTGCTGATACCGGTCCACACCCGGATGTTTCGTAGCCACGATTTTTTCCTTCGTCCAGCGCGTCTCTTACCTTCCACCTTGCCCATAATTATTAATTGGAGCAGCTTATATCGTACCTAAGCACGTGGCCGAGATATTCTGTCTTGCGCTTTTTGATGGCTTGCATAATTTTCCGGGGCATACTGACACGCTAGAGCACGATATAGTTCTTTACTTTCTGCATCCAACTGATGCGCAACATGCGACGGTAACACCACATTTCGAATGCCTCTAGGCGCCTTGTAGTGTCGTCTTTTAAGGTCCATGCTTCGCAGCCATACATGACGACAGGCCAGATGTTGCTACAGCTAAGAAGTATCCTTACTCTGAGCTTTATGTTTAATTGACGACAACACAGCACTTTTCTCATTTTGTTAAAAGAGGCTCGGGCAAGTTCTATACAGGTCTTAATTTCCTGGTTGGAATCCCATGCTTCATTCATTTATGATACTTGTTTTGTCGTACTCGCTCAAGTTGTTTTCCACATAATTCAACTTTCTTTATTAGTTCTAAATGAAATGTCTAGTGACATGCAGCCAGCTGATAAGTTTAAGTTAAATCCTTGTGCATAGTGTCTGAATTCATGATGCACCAACTCCAAGTAAGTAGGTGTGGGATGACCAAATGAAGAGGCTATGTATATGAAAATATCTAGTGTATCCTACTCATACTATAAAATGTGAAAACAATTAATGAAGATGGATAGAAATTATGTTAGTTGCTCTTTCATGCAAAATCTATTGACTGGGTTTTAATGAAACTTAACAGTATCGTAATTAATACATCAGAACAATACAAAGGCTATTTATTGACCATAGATATGTTGAGTGAGTTGGCCAAAACATAATGATAAGTGTCAAGCATGTTGCAACAGGTCATTGTTTACACTTTGGAGACGCCGCGCTGGCTAGTGTAACGTAAAACCTAGGTTTATTTTTATAATTTCATAAATAAATTAATATATTCTACTTTATTTACAGATAACTCTGTGTCATTTGAAAGTGGCTTTGGAAGGTTTGTACCAGTCCGACCTCAGCCCCGAGCATTACCACTTAATGTGCAAAACAGAGATAATATAGGAACCGATCAACAAGAAGATGGTACGGGATCTACAATCTCTGGCCATACTTTGCATCCATATGCTCATCAAATGCAAAATGGTAAAATCAAATTTAAAATCTATATTTCAGAAGTTTATTTTATTGCAAAAAAAAATCTGCATAATATTGTATTAATATATGTAATGTATATTGTTGTAGGATTAATTCCGCACTCTAACCATGCAGCTGCTGCTGTTATGATAGTAAATCCTACTACACCAAATGCAACGGGAAATGTATCACAGCCTTTTAATGTAAGTTATTTTTGCTTGAAAAAATATATATAATGCATTTTAATAAATGTTTTAAATGTTGCCTTTAATAACTTTTTCAGGCTTCTAATCAGAACAGAAACAATTTATCAAGAAATATAAATTCAGCTCGAAATAACTTTGATGGTAATAGTCATCCAAGTACCAATAACAGTACTCCGCAAATTCCTAATTCTAGATCTGGAACAAAAGCTATTAATCTAATGAACAATATGTATGAGCAAGGACAAGGAAGCTTCAATAATCTGAATGAGAGTAACCATGTATGTCCATTTTCATTTATATTTTTTAAATCTCTATATTAGTGATATGTTAATCTTGACAGTACTATTTACTATATACGCATAGGGACACAGGGAATCGGCGCGAGCATTGGGTGAGGCAATAGTTGCCGCCTGCCCCGATGCCGCAGCGGTAGAAAGACGCCTCGGTCAGATACGAGAATACATAAGAGTGACCTCTTCATTGGTGGACACTATGCGCAATTCAGAAGATGAGGTTCGTAAAAGTTATTAACATTCAATTAACTAAAACGATAATCATTTGTCACTTTATGAAATTTTTAATTTAGGCTTTTATTGAACATACTAAAGAAGAATACGATGAGCTCGTGGAGATGGTAATGAAATTAAAAGAAAGTGAAGAGAGTTTAGAAAAAATTCTAATAGAGAAAAGACCAGATAATATTGAAGTTCCGGCTGAAGAGACAGATGGACCTGTTGTTATTCCACAGGCAAGTAATGGTGGTCTTAAAACAAAAAATGAAGATAATTCTGATAGTAATCTAAATCAAGATAAAACATGCAATGTTAACAACAATCTAGATAATGCTGTATTTAGTAACAATTTGAAAAAGGTTACTAATATCGAAAATGAACAGTTAAATAAATCGATGCATAGTGTCATTGTCGAAGAAGAAACGCCTATCCAAGAAAACAAGATAAGTGATCAAGAAAATATTCAAGATCCAGTTTTAGGAGGCATTGAAATTACAGAACTGTCTAATGAAAATAACGATGTGGAAGTGTCTAAAGTAGATTCCTCTTCCATCGAATCAGAAATTCAGAAAGATGATCAACAGTTGAATGATTTACTTCGACGGAATATATTGTCGTGCGTGCAAAAAGTTGCACTTATCGAAGAAATAAAAAATAAAAGCAAAGAGCCTAATAAGCGAGATGATCAGGTTATTGTATGTGTGTGCAAAGTGTGCCCTTTGTTGTGGATTGGACTACGTTAGCATGACCTAGTTGCAAAATTCAACAAAATAATCATTACAAAGCCTCCTCTTCTATTGTAATCATTACTAGTCATTCACATTGATGATTGTTGTAAACGATGCTCGCTAGCTTTAACAAATCTGGCTTAGATTACTCACATGTTGTTCGATGTCTACATTCCTAACACCGAGGAATGTCGACTTAACATTTGGCAGCAGATACAATTATGTAGTTATTAGTATGACAAATATCATATAACAAAAAAATCATTAAATGCTATTTTTGTTATTGATATTTTTAACAATAGTGTTGTTTTATTTTAATAATTGTATGTGTTTGTGTTCCCCAAATTACATAATAATTACTGTATTCATTGATCAGGATATAGTGACGCGACCAGTGTCTGCCCAAAGTAACGGCTCCGCATACAGTGACAACGAACTCTGGCAGAACGAAATCAAAAACAAAATGGAATTGTCGCAAATGCGTCTAGCGGCACTTAAACAGCAACAAAAGAGACTTCTTAAGTACCAGGTGTGTGTTTATATGAGATACAGGAAGTCCTATTGTCAGCACTTGTTAAGCGACGATTGTGTAATGATATTCTTTATGATCGTAGGAGGAAGCTAAACAGCAACTAGAGGAAATTAACCGAGAGAGGCAATCTCAAGATGTACAACCGTCTACATCACAAGAAAATTTTTCCATTATGCAGGTAAAAATACAACAACAATATTCTATAAATAACTAAATTCCTGGTGTTTAAAAACAAAGTTTCTTAATTTGTCCATTTGTTTTCAAGAATCAGCCATTCAGTGGCAATTATCATCATGCAAATCGCATGTATGCAGCCAACCAAATCGGTGTGGCAACGACATTGCCGCATTCATCGGAGACTTTACACGGACAGCAGAACATGACAAGCAATGTAGATAATGATCGCGGACATTCCGCTCATTCAACTCATAGTCAGGACGACCGATTCTCTCATCGAGAGAACAACATAGCCACTAGCGAGGTATGAATTCATGTCTCAACATCTATCTATACGTATACCAATATATAAATCTGAAGAGGTGTTTTGTTTGAAAGCGCTAATGTCAGGAACCACTGCTTTGAACTGAGAAAAATATTTTAGTTTTGGATGGTTTATTTATCGAGTAAGGTGATATGGATCTTTTTATCCCGGTAAAATATATAACGGAAATTTTATCCCGGTTCTTTTTTGTCGTTTTATTTAAGTAAAATGTTTTAGCGGCACAAAAATGTAATTTGCATTATAAAATGTTGCACAGGAGGCCGTTGGTGGACAGAGCGAAGGTGAAGATGACCTGGTTTTGAACGACCGCGGACGAATGCTCCAGATGAAATTGAGAGATTTGCAGATGAAGAAACAACACATGGAGAGTTTGGTAAATTGAAATACGATAAACGATAATAAGTAATTACTCTGTCGAAATACTTACACTACTTTGTTCTAGGTGTCAGAATTTCAAAAGTTGCAAATGGCAACTCATTTACCCACCACGCACAACAACTACTCGACTTCAGGAGAGGATAGCGCTGAAGATGAGCCTTCCCGGAAGTGTAAGTTTCTATTTCAGCAAGTGCTTACGATGTATGAATGTATGTAAATGTAATTTAAATACTCATTAAATAAAATGTAAAAGTTTCAGGCGCAAAATCCGGTAACAATATTAAAAACGAAGATCCATTTAAACTCATGGAAATAAAGGCAATTAAAACGGCTCTTCAAAAGACAAAAGGTATTATGATCATACAAATTTACACACAGGTTTTCATATTACTTCTCGGTAATAATATGGTGGTGGACTAAAATTATTTGATTTACAGATTTGATGAGATCTGTGGAGAACTATGAAACTGAACATCTATCAAGTGGACACGACGCCTCCTATCGTGATATGTCAGGCCCTTCTAATATCCATGACAAGTGAGTATTGTGTAATCTATGCGTCATGGCAAAATATATTGTTCTCAGTACTATCTTGGTATCAAAATATTTTTAACCGACTTCAAAAAAAGGAGGAGGTTCTCAATTCGACTGTATGTTGCTTTTTTTTTTTTTTATGTTTGTTACCTCATTTCTCTGTACTGGGTAAACCGATTTCGGTAATTCTTTCTTTAATTGAAAGCTGGTGCTAGTCGTTTGGTCCCATAAAAATATGGTGACGATCTGATGAATATCTTCGGTCCTGAAGAACAGAACTCCTCAAAATAGAACGGTACAGCAATAATTCTTTTTGCACCTGGTTCAGTATAAGCGTATTACTACAAAGGGGGGCTTAAAAGGGGGAAGGGGTGTAGGGGGGGGGGGGAGAAAATAGATACTAATGTAAATACTCAATATCTCTGGCAGTACTTAAACGATTAAAAATAAACTATTTTGTCGACAAGTATGATATGTTAGATTGGTGTCATTAAATAATGGTGAAGACCTGATG
The DNA here is from genome assembly GCA_905220455.2 of Deilephila porcellus. Classification (NCBI taxonomy): domain Eukaryota; kingdom Metazoa; phylum Arthropoda; class Insecta; order Lepidoptera; family Sphingidae; genus Deilephila; species Deilephila porcellus. The sequence goes on along the minus strand of LR999977.1, from coordinate 8,151,103 downwards.
AATATCTTCGGACTTGAAGAGCAGAACTCCTCAAAATTGAACGGTACAGCAATAATTATTTTTGCACCTGGTTCGGTATAAGTGTGTTACTACAAAGGGGGGGGGGTTAAAAGGAGAAAGGCGTGTAGGGGGGGGTAGATAGTAGATACAATTAATTTCAGTTTTCAATATAAAAGTTTTACTATAAACAGTAGGTGAAGAAGAGGGAGAGTGAGAGAAATAGATACGTAAATTACCGACGTAAACTAAGAGAATCCGACCTGGTCAGTGTCTAACAATAGCGGATATCATGATTATATAATGACTTACAATCTTCTCATAATTTCACAGCAATAATATCATGTTTGGTCTGAAGAATTCGTAAATTTTAAAGACATCGTTTTGATTATATCATGATCACCTTTCTCATCATTACGATGCCTATCAAAACTAAAAAGGGGAAAATAAATAATTTTAAATAAAAAAATAAAAACCGTCTTCAAAGTGCCACTACAAAGTAACAAATAATATATATTTCATCGTACTAGTACCCAATGATTAATGTTCTTATTGACTTGACTAGCTAACAAATCTTAAATACGTAATATTTTGAAGGCGGGTCGCTAAATATCAAACACGTATAAATTTAAGCAAATGTTACACCATTTGATATTACATGTAGATCCTGCAATGTTGGCTCAGAAAGGCACATAAGTAAATTAAACACAAATGAATATAATGTGCTAATCCTACGTGTAAATTTATTGAAGTTTTGATAGAATTTCTATGTGTCTTACATGTGTGTGGTAGCCTGTTGATAATTATCTAGATATGATCCACGAGACGGTTGACCACCGTCTCGGTTATAATTCCAGGGTATACACCTCCGGAATTATCGGAGTCACTTGTGTGTTGATAATATTCAATTACCAAACTCTTTAACAGTGATATATTTCAATCATAGTCAGGAAACCTGCATGACATAAAGGCCTTTATGTACAAGAAAAGGTATGTTGTGTCCCATGCTTTACAGTGGACGATTACGGCCTGATATATTAAGACAAATTAAAATTCCGTGTAAATCTTGCGTGTATTACGCTATAATTACTTACACAAATTAATGTTAAGCGTAAGGCGTACGTGTTCGGCACTTGGCGACCCGCCTTCAAAATATTACGTATTTAAGATTTGTTAGCTAGTCAAGTCAATAAGAACATTAATCATTGGGTACTAGTACGATGAAATATATATTATTGGAGTCTGCATTTTGTATTAATTTATACTTCGTAGTAAATCCGAGGGCGGAGGCAGCTTAAGTGGTTGGTCGAACGAAGGCAGCATGTGTCGCGTGCGGAACTCGCTGCCGCAGCGACACAAGTTCACTAACGAACAACAACACCACCCGCACCAACACCATCAGCAACAACATCACTCCCAACAACATCACCAGCAACAACCCCATCCTCAACAACCCCATCCTCAACAACAACAATTGCAGCAACAACAACAACAGTTGCAGCAACAACAGCAGCAGTTGCAGCAACAGCACCAACAACACTTGCAGCAACAACAAAGTAAGTGGATTAATAATACTGTAAGGAATTATTTGCGTTATAGATATATATTATCTTAATTGCTTTTTTTATTTGCCCTTATTTTGCAATTTTAATATTTTTTCAGCTCACGAAGCTAACATAGCGTCTCTTCAAGAATTAGCCCAGGAATTGCGCATGGAAACTGAAAAAATCATAGGTGAACGTGCCCGTATCAAAGACATGATATCCAATAAAGGTAAACAAGGCATTTTAACAAAGTTATTTATGTAGGCTGTATCTATTTACATGGATTTCATTAAAGCAAAACGGGAAAATTAATTCGAATTAGTTTAGATAAGGATTAGTTATATTTATTCTTTCAGTTTCAAAACTATAAACATTTGAATCTACTAATGAAAATATCGTAATTTTTATTGTATAGATATTTAAAATTTCTAATAGTAATTTGTTATGCTTCAATTCAACACATTTTAAACAAATTTAGTAAAAAAAATGTAATATTTTAATGACGGAAATATTATATATTGTAAACATATTTTTTAACATTTCGGTGTGATATTCCTGGATTTTATTTCTTACGCCAACCAGCACTGTAAATGCACTGTTGTGTTCCGGAAGGACATTGTAGCCAGAGTAACTACTGGACATAATGAGACTTAACATTGTCCATGAGCGGTCGTATCGCTTACCATCACGCGAATGGTATGCTCGTCTATACGTTGCAATAAAAAAGTCGGTGTACTGACGATAGTTGAACGTGACAACGTCTTAAAAAATACTGATGGAATGGTAGCATTTTTTAAAAGAAAATTTTAATTTCATTTGTTTATTATCTATGAAAATCATTTTAAATTTAAAAAATAAAAATACAACAAAATAATTGAATAAAATTTATTGTTTAAATTTCTACTCAATTGTTAAAATTTAAATTTTGATTTTATTATTTTAATAATATAATTATTTTTTTGCAATTAGTTACTTAATTATTTTTGCAAAATTTAATTGTAATTTGTTATAAAAAAGTAATAATTTTAAATAATTCATTATAAGAATAAACAATTTGTCGTTCCGCGCTCTCGCTTGCACTTCAAGCCTTACATGGAACGCCTCAGAGCGAGGTAACGCCGCATGAGTCATGTTTTTCCGTGCGTGCAGCCGGCTCTATCGAATTATAAGACGTTGTCACGTCAAAACATATGTGACCATTAGAATAGTAATGTACACCCTGGGAATGAGGATGGCTATAAATCAGTATGATGTGCATGTTTGTGCGCAGAGGTGAGTCGCAAGCACAAGAAGGTGAACGAGGAGGTGGGCCCGGCCGAGCGGCGCCAGCTGCAGCTGCGCGCGCTGCTCGCCGACAAGCAGCGGGAGCTCGAGGCGCTGCTCAACAAGGAGGTACGCGCTCACTCGTCAGGAGCACACGGACTATCAACACGGGAAAATTACACTTACATACATAAACTCACGCCTTTCTCCCCGAAGGGGTAGGCAGAGGCGCCACTAGGACACCCACTTTTCGCCTTGTATGTTCCGTCCCACGATGTAATAGGTGGCGAGCCTATCGCCATATCGGGCACAAATTCCTAACTCCGGACTGATAATGAATAGAAAAATCCAATATCACTTTGCTCGACCCGGGACTCGAACCCGAGACCTCAGCTTTGTAACCGTACCGTAATACAACTACGCCACCGAGGCAGGCACCGAGAGAAAGTTACACTTACCTTCATATAAAAACCACTGCCGCAAAAATCATTTAGCCAATTTAATCATTTAATCGCACTCTCTTACTGATCAGTGATCACATATGCATACGGAATATAAATAAAAAAAATGACACTAACTTACTAATAAAAAGGTGGAAAATTTCATGGTCTTCCTTTTATTAATCGACTTCAAAAAAAGATGATTATCAATTCGACCTGTATGTATGTAATTTTGTCCGAATTGTACCATTTTTGGATATTATATTTATACCAGCTTCTTAACACGTTTTCATAAGTTTATGTATGTTTGTTCACGCATATCTAAGAAAGTATAAGTCGGATTTCAAAAAATTATTAGGCACCAAACTCAAAAACAAGTAATTTTCAAGAGTTAATTTTAGTTCCCTCTATTTAATTAAAATTGTTTGTTTCGGCGAGGTTATAATGATGTCTTGCTCAAAAATTCATGACTGAATGATAAAGCTGTTTTTTTTTTGTTCCAGAAGGTTCTGTGCTCTGCGACCGAAGCCCAGAAGATAAATCCTGAATCACAAACAGCATCCGTTGTGAACCAGTCTTACAACAGGTCAGTTAATATAAATATGTAAGATATCCTGTAATTTTGTAATTTGTACTCATAAAAAATATAAATCAACAGCGAACAAGAGGAACCCGATCCGCGATCAGAACAAACTCTTCTAGACTCTCAGAATTCCAGAGAAACTGAGAACTTTAGGGTAAGTGATATGTTGCCTTATGTGTTTTAATTGTCTTTAACAAGGTGGACGGACGACCTGGTTATGGTCGCAGGAAGTCGCTGGAACCAGGCCGCTTCCAACAGGTCCATTATTTCTTTCCGAGCATAGCGTGTATAAGTGCCTCATTATGGATCTACATGTGGTGTGAAAGACACTGAAGGAAATCTTTGCATTTTATGAGTTAGAATATTTTTCTCACGTCAAGTATTTGAGTAAACAAAAATTATACTCTCGTGATACGAGAGGTCTGGTTGTGGTACAGAGACCTGTACACACCTGTACTACTACACAAAGACATGTGGAGATCCATTGGGGAGGCCTATGTTCAGCAGTGGACTTCCTGTGGCAATGTGTGGAATTAAACATAATAATCACGGCTTTATCCGGGCCGGTAGCGGGGGCCTATTTATCATTAGTTATAGAGGCTAAAGTACTTCGACTATTATCGTTGCATTTTAATATATTGTTTATAATTACAGGGTGGAGGCGACAGTATGCTAAGCGGACGAGCCATGGCCGCCGCCGCTCCGCATTTTGAAAATACATATTGCAGCGACAGTGATAGGTGAATAACAATAACATTACGAAAAATAATTTCATTACTTTCAGAATATGTACATGCGTATTAAAATATGACATTTTATTACAGTGTATCAAGAAACAAGTCCAATCAAAGGAATCGTCCGCGACGGCGACAACCACAAGAAAGGCAGGCAGATGAGAGTAATGTGCGTAATAATTCTATGAAAACATTACTATAACTTATGAGGCTTGATTATGAAGGTAATATTATGAAATTGTTATAGGGATCGCAGTCGAACATCGCGAACCAAAACTTACGCAATGAGCCCAGAGCTGAATCTTCAAACGTCAATATGGCACAATCGATGTCGCAAAATGGTAAACGATTAATGCATTAAGAGTTCATTTAAAGTATAATTATTTTACTCCTTATAATGTTTCAACAATTATTTACAGGTGAAAATCCTATAAACGCTCCTTACCTTCATATGCCGCCTCCTTGCTGGAGCACAAAGTCTAATCAAGTAAGTTATATTCGATGCCACGCTTATACAAATATGTTAGAAAATAGTTGACATTATTTTTCGCGTTACAGGATGTAAGGACAAACCAATTTACTCAGAATAGCCATTCGCAAACCATGGAACGTTTGCTGGGGACTCCACAAATGTCATTCCCACCGTCGATGCCTTTCAACATGATGATGCCCTATGGTATGTAATTTCATATATTCATAAACTCACACTTTTTTCCTAGAAAGGGTAGGCAGAGGAAGGTGTTACCGGTACACCCGCGTTTCGCCTTGTGTGTTCCGTCCCACGATATGATAGCGGGCGAGCCTGTTGCCATATCGGGCAAAATTTACTGGTGGTAGGTCTCTCATATGTGAGAGGCCGCCTGGGTATGTACCACCGCAATGTCTATTTCTCCCGCCAAACAGCAGTGTAAATGCGCTGTTGTGTTCCGGTTTGAAGGACATTGTAGCCAGAGTAACTACTGGACATATTGAGACTTAACATCTTATGTCTCAGGATGGCGAGCGCAGTGAAATTCCAAGCATTGCCTTGTAATTCATGGTGTTGATTGATTTTGCTACTGTCCATGAGCGGTCGTATCGCTTACCATCAGGCGAATGGCATGCTCGTCTCGCATTTATTGCAATAAAAAAAATCCTGATTTCGGACTGATAATGATTAGAATAAATTCCAATAACACTGCCCTATCCAGGATTCTAACCTGAAACCTGAGCATTGTAATAGTAGAGTAGTGCACTGAGCAACCGATATAGTCGAATTTCATATTTATTTAATTTCAAATGTGTATGTAGCCTAGGTTGAAGAAGATAATGATTTATTTATTTAATTAATTGCTTAAAATATTGTATTATTGGCGATATGATTGCGTGTCTGACGAGCATGAAAATAAGAATAGGCGAGACGACAGTATCAAAAATTAAAGATTTTATGTTTTTAAGGGAAAATACGTATTACAAGGATTTCAAATGATAATTCAGTTTTAATCTATACTTGGAGATTAATAAGATTTTAAATAAAATCAAAGTACAAAATATAGCAATCGGCCATTTTGACAAAAACGCTCTTCACAACGCTTGATGTCACGCCTATGTAAACATGACGCATTCGCTGCGCATCGACCACAGATTTAGTAGTACACAATGACATGTTTACCTAGTAGTGACATCAAAGCGGACGCCATGACACCTACTAGCGTTTTTTGTGCACTATTGAAAAATTATTAGAAAAATGGCTTAAAACTGTGTTAAGCCTTTGTTAATTCTTGAAATATAGATTTTTTCGTATATAATAAATGTGTGCCCATATTTTAGAATATAATTTGAAAATCATTCGTCTCGCCTATTCCAGTCGTAAAGAAAATAGTAAAGTCTTGTTTCTTCCCCAATTACATAATCTAATAAAATGTTTAAACATCGTCATCATCATCAGCCCTTCTGCCTCCACTGCTGAACATAGGCCTCTCCCATAGCACGCCACTGGGCTCGATCTTCAGCCCATCGTCGCCAACCGCTACCAGCCACCCCACGAATATCGTCGCTCCACCTCGTTGGAGGGCGTCCTACACTACGTTTAAACATAGGATATGATATTATACATGACATAATACTTTTTTTTAAATATAGGCATGGTGGGAAACTGCGGTTGTGGCTGCGGTTTCTGGGGAGCATGGTGTTGGCAACAACTTGTTATGCAACAACGAGAAATACACCAACTGAGGGAGCAGCTCAATCACGTAAGTATTATTAAAGTATGGTGTCATTCTCATGGGGCGCGGCAATTTTAGTAATTGCACGTGACCTCATCGACACCCACATGAATCGCTCCAAGTAATTTCATTTTAGCCATGACTTTATTTCTGCGTGTTCTTAATAACCCACGTATATGAATATTTATTATCTGCGTAAATGAAGAAATATGAACATTCTTTTACAAACTTTGAGCTTTAGGTCCAAATTAAATATTTTACTCCATCCGAGAAATGTAGACCGCTTAGGTCCAGTGGAAATACTTGAGGGAGGTATGTGCTCATCAGTGGCCTTTCTGAGGACTGAGACTAAAGTTGAAGAAATACGTAACTAAAATAGTTTGCATCCTGTAGTTAAAAAATATATTTTTTTAGTTGGAAGAGCGTTGGCGTGCAGAAACAGCTTCCCATACTCTAAACAATCAAGTGCCACCTGGTAATCGAGCGAATAATTACTGGGATAATTTTAGAAGGTAGGCTTTTATCATTTATATTGAAAATATTACAACTGTCATCGTTTAAACCTTTGTAATGTATGTACATTGTACACGTGTACATTTTATAACGTATTTATTTTCTCTTTTCAGATATTAAAATATATGATTCTAATTTCCATGTTTGTTGTAGTAGATATTTATATTCAAATAATTATTTAATAGAACTGCGAATTTAAGTTGGATAAGGGTGAGAAATGTGTTTTGCCCTGAAGTTTGGATGATAATCACTTCTGTTAACTTCAAAGGATTTTGAATTGATTTCGTTAATTCGCTTTTGATATCATAGTACTAATACACTAAATATAAATAACACATTGATGAAGATATTTTTTGTTATAGTCATTTTTATCGTACTAACATTTTGTCTATAGCAGTTATCATTTTCTCACATTAAGTTAGATTTTAGATGTTTCCAATTTTAATTATTATTAAAACCATTATAAAACATTCCAGCTACTCGCGTCAAAACCTACTCTCCAATAATAACAAGGCAAATGCTGATGGGCACTTGAGTGTCGGGCCGCCTCACAATCCGCACCCTTTGGTTGAAAGATCACACAATACGTTGCACCACACTTCTACAGCAGCGTCTCCATGCGCCACCCCCAAAAGGAACACAAATGCCATTAGTTCTTCCCAGAATGCTGCACAATCATCACAGGCCAATAACGATGACCTACTTAACCGTCATCCACGTAGAAATGTGACGTATGAGAGATCGCTCTCTTTTTCATCTGCTCCAGACGTATTAAATGTTAACCAAAATCCTGATACTGAAGCCACGGCAGTCTCTAATTCTAGAAACCCAGAGGAAACCAGTGCTACGGTCGTCCCGAATGTTAACATAAACCGCCAAGAGTCTACTGCCGCTTCATTTAGGAATTTGAATATAACTAATCCCATACCAGAAATAATACAAGCTCATTCTAATAATTTAAATACGCCTGCAAATAGCAAGAAAAAATCGTCTTCGAAGTTGCCTGCTAAAAATTCAACTAACAGGAGGAACTATACCTTAGATTATTCTCAAACAAGCAACATTAATATTGCTAGCACTTCCGAAACGCCAAATCCTAATTTAGCATCTACTAGTCGTGAAGTACAAGATAAAGCGACATCGAAACTGTTTGACCTTCTTCGTGAGAATATTTATTCCGAAGTGACTGCTCTGATTGGAGTAAATGAATCTCATCCAGATTTTTTGATACAATTGTTCAGGGAGTTGCAATTGATCAGTTCTGACACACTGCGACAGAAAGTATTGCAATCTATCCGCAATGTTTTATCACAATACAACTCCATTATACAATCTCAGGCTAACGAGAGCATTCCTGAAGATCTAAGGCCGGAAGCAGTGTCGACAACATCTGGAGAAACGAATAATTACAACGAGTGTAATTCGCATTCATTGCAGAATGTTTGTTCGACCACAGTTCAAATTGATAATAAAGTTATTCGATTTTTACTGTTGAAAAGCGAAGAAACTTGCACACCTGATTTTCTAGAAGCTTTGGCATCTGTAATTCTGAGTACTGTTGATGGCAGATACTCACAGCAAACTAAACGGCGGCTTCTTGAAGCGCTATCCAAATATGATGGGATGAGGGTTTGTGATGTGTCGAGTGATATAATTGAAAACTTGCCTTTATTCATTACGACAAAGACCGAAGGAGACTCTGGATCTCACACAAATGAACTTTCCGAGTCTACTATTCTGCAAGATGTTGCAGGTTCTTTGAATTTGTTCAGTTCAAGCGACACTCAATTACATCAATTGAATGCATGCCCGTACGATATGTGGCCAGGACACGTTCACGTCGATATTGATTCTTCAGATTTGAACGACAGCGGTCCGCGTTCCAGTCAAGAAGTGAAGGTTGATTTAATAAATTGTTCCGAAATGCATAATGGAGATTTGGCCGAAGCGGACCAGACTTGCCATTCAGAAATGGACGATGGTGGAGTAAATATTCATGACGAAGCAGGAGCTAATGTGGAAACTTTACCCGACGTTGTAGACACGGAAGAAGTTACTCCAACAGAGGTAATGCAACACATTCTGTATTGTAGATGCCTTCCACTAATGAATTGCGCTAATCGTAACGACTAACATTTTGATTACTATGCAACATATATCATCCACATCATATTGTTTCTAACGACTAACATTTTGATTACTATGTAACATATATCATCCACATCATATTGTTTCTATTCCACACTATTGGTGTAGTTTACATTTCATAACATGATGTACTCTTATTTGATTTAACTATTTAACCCTTAGAATTGACTGTTTCAAGTACCACAATTTAAAAAATAAAACCCTAGTAACTTAGCTTAATATGATTATAATGATATTAATTGTAGTAGTAATTTTTAAAACGCTAATTAACTCTGTCTTCTGCTCAACCAAATGAAATTATTGCAGCTATTCAATATTTATTGATTGATACATTTTACAGCATTGTTACTTTTACCAGACATATTTTTGTACTTTGTAATCTTTTGGTGATATAATAAAATGGAATAACATAACATATGCATTTTCACTTAAAAAATAAGGATTTAGAAATAAAAAACAAACATAATTAATTGGAATTTATATACAGATAATAACAGGTACAATATCACAGTGAAATAATAATGAAACATCTTCTAACTCATTAATCTACTTATACAGTTACTCTAAAAGTGAATCTGTATGTCAAATACAGTGTATAAATTGTTGGTATGTTTACATTAAAGGCGGAAGCGGAATGGCTTGGGCTTGACCGTGTACCAACAAGGCTGCATATGGAAGAATCATCTGAAAAACAAAAAGGTGATGTTAGAATTATATAAAACCAGAGCAAACACTCAAACAACACCATTCATTAGTGCTATTGGTTTGAGTGAATCCTGAAATAGAAACATCATTAAGTCTTCCATATCTCCATCTGCAACAGAAAAACAAAATAAATAGAAATAATTAGAAATTTTCTTTTACAGGTATAAACTGAACACTTTGAAGAATGCGGGAATATGTTAATGACTATTGTGTCTTTACTATTTATCCTTATTATTTAACTTCAACTGTTATATATGCAATGGTTTATGTGATGTACTTTGTGTAATGATTAATATTAAAATAAATATATACACATATAATAATAGTTTTGTTAAAATAAAAACCCTCCCTTTACCTACTAAAATTTATTTTTAAACCATACACTTAATCAAGAACGAAATATAAACAAAATATTCAATGTATGAACTTAATATTTCTCTTAATGTCCCAATCACTTATATTAAAGTCATCACACCTTTTCACATATGCTATCCACAGACACACACTGTATTAAATGATAAATATTTCCGCCGTGAATGTTCCAATATAAAGTCTCCAATAAATCTTCACTACTTGAGTTCAATTTTGTAGTCTCGTTTGTCTCAGGTTCATTGCTTTTCTCTCTTTGCATGTCTGCAGATAAAATGGACATTTCTAAATTAGATTTCAAATGCCATTGCCAATATTTCGTAAGAGATTAGATCATATGGACCATGAGACAACGAGATATGTCTGGATTGTTGTGGGTCGGACGTAGAAAACATGGATTGTAGTTAGTTGTTGTTGACACCATACCCTCTGAAATAAAGTCGAACTTCGTCACACTCTGCTTTTACATTCGCAGCAGGAAGTCTCAGCCGCGGTTTTGTTGCTGTTTCAGTATCTAGAATAGTACCATGGTGTCTAAAAATAATATTGCTATTTAATTTATACATTTTTATCAGTTTTATCTATATGCTAACTGTATTTTTAATAGCCTGGGTCCAGCAATATTGCCTTCTGATAAAAAAAGGTCACACAGTAATATAATTTTAAAATGTTAACTGCGGCTTGAACACATTTTTTTTACGCAACAAGATTGCGGATATTTGCATACATAGTCCAATCAACCTGCACTATTAGATAGTTAATTGTTTTGGCGCCACGGTCAACGTGTTAAAATCTGACCTTTCGTTTTTCATGTATCTACATCTCAAAATAATGATTATAATAAGGCCACACATTTTTTTTTTTGTACTGATCCAGCGCAATCCTTAGCATTTACTAGATGCATTACAAAATAATATTACCATGACTAAAGACAGATGTTTATAATCATAATAAAATCAACCTCATATTAACTAATTAGTAATTACTTACCTGTAAATAAATTAAACAACAATTGCAGCAAAAAAATCAGATTTTTAATTTATATGTAATGTTAAAGCAGATACATTGATCTGGTTCCTTTACCGCTATGTTGTAAATTTTCACAAAAATTATAAGAATATACATACCGGGTATATCAAGACTGCGACCGAAAACGAAGACAGGTGATAGTTTTAGTGGTTAGAGACACAATGCAAATAAAAATTTCACCAAAACAGCGACAGATATTGTAATAGATTTTTTTAAAAATCATCTTGTTTGGGTAGTAAATACCCAGCTTTTTTGAAAATAATAATTTAAACCCCTATGTACCATTGAGTAAATAAAGAGGTCTACATCATTATTTTAGGAAAACTATGTATTTATCACCCAAATACGACGATAAGTAAAATATACAAAAATAAAGTTATCCGATTTTTTTTTGCGAAATTTTTACTTGCATTGTGTCTGAAGTCACTAATACTACCACCTGGCTTCGTTTTCGGTCGCGGTCTTGATATACCCTGTATATTTCACTTAATTCTGTTTACTATAGGTGTCCTAAAAACAGCTGTGGTAGTATGATATTGTGTCTGGACACAGGCCACTGTATACAGAGCATGTTTGACTATTACCATGGAACAAAAGCTTGTTGATATATATTGAGACTTCATATTAAATGCAGTTGTAAATATTTTAGTTAACAAGCAACACAACCCATAAAATAACACAAATGGCAATGATCTTGAGTAATCAAAATAAATATTTAATACAGGGGTTCAAAGTTACTTATTATCAATCAAATTTTGCAACTACTGCAGTGGAATAAGGTATATGAAGTCGAGTATAACTATGTATAACTATTACTACAATATCTTTAAACTATTACAATATAAAATTATATCTATTATAGATTAAATGCCTAATTTTATATTTGTTTCTTAAGAACTATCATAAGGTGTTTCTTTTGTAGTCACACACTTTTGATAGTTCTTTCAACAAGTCAGACGCAATGAAGATTATGTCTACCAAAGCAAAAACATTCCAAACTTCATAATTGCTAATAGTATAATGCCTATGTTAGAGGCATGTGCAGAAAAAAAACAGTTTTTATAAAATGATGAAGTTTGAAGCTCATGGGCGTTTGAAAATCACTTATTAGTATTCTATATTGTTATATTTGGGCTCACCAACTTCAAAAATAATATTCATAATATACAGCTTTGCTAATGTAATAAAGATAAATAACAATCTTTGTAGTGGTTTTCCTTGTATACTCAGCTTCAATATGTTTACTTTTTTTTCATTCTTTGTAAGAAAATGAGTTTATTTGTTTTGTGGCAAATAAGCTTTTCTATTTCCATTCCAAAACAAAGTTTGTTATCTGGAATGTTCAAATATTTCCTCTCCTAATTTTCCTTAACAATAGTATATTTAAGCATACTTTAACAGTTACATTGTATACTTACTACTAAAATACATTTTCTATTATTTACATTTATATTATATTATTTATATTATATTTTTTACATTTTCTACTATTCTTATTTTAGTTAAATTCATTTTTCTTGGAATATTATATAAAATGTTAACTGTAGCTCACACACACATTTTTAAGGCTGCAACTATTTTGCAGTAGACATGTTATTTCCATACATCATATGACCAAGTTGTATGAAGAGTTGGGTGTTTCGGTGCCACAGTTAATATATTAATATGAAAAAAAATGTTAGCAAAAATAAATAAGAGAGTCTAAGAACTAAATATTGTCATTAAAAAATAAAATAAAATTGTTTATTTCATATAGATGTGATTAAGTGTGTCTATATTGCTCTGGAAAAAAATACATGAACAATTCACATAATTTTCCTTTGTATGCCAAATATCTCTTATACACAAAAACAATCACTCTTGAATTCAATAACAAACAAAGTAATTGCAAAACTAACAATAAACCCATTTTTAACAAATTAATAAATTTTGTTTTAATTACTTATACAAGAAGTTTATAAGCCTATTAGTACAGATCAGGACATGAAACCGCAACAAAACTTGAAAGTCACTATTGCAAATGTTGTAACTATTTAATTAGCAGTATTTTTAATGAGACTTCTTGCAAAGTGTACTACTAAGCAATTATCATTAGGCTTGAATTATTATTATACCAGTATGGTAATTTCATATATTGCTATTTTCAACCAACTGCTAGTCGACCAACTAGGACTAGGACAGGATTTAAATTGCTGCTTATCTTGAAAAGAAATACTAAAAAGGAAAAAATATTGACAAGCAACAGTATTAAACATTTTAGAGATCAATAACAATGTCTTGAAAATAACAATACACATTAATAAAAATAAAATCACATAACAATTATTGTGGAAGCTCACTGAACTGTATGATTTGTCAGGCGATTTCAAATTTAGCAAATAATAATTCAGTGAGCTTCTAATAGAAAATTTATAAAACACGTACCTTCACGCAAACGTTTGCTTTTAGGGTAATCGTTTGTGTCAGCACTCCGCTTCCTCGTGGCTGTCTGAGCTGGGCTCGTCTGGTTTTCTTGCTGCGGCTCCGTCATTTCGCAATCTGTATTCTCATAAACGTTTTCTAACGTTTTTGGATTATGATACCCGTAGTAGCAGTTTCTGGAGATGTGAATGTTGTGACATTGACCCATCGCTTGGTTGGCATCGGTGCAAATCGGGGCAGGTCTCACGGCTTCAAAATTATTTCTAGCGTCTGGTCGGTATAGGGCTACGTTGCTTTCTGGCATTTTGCAAACGGAAAACTCTGGATAATTATTGCCACAAATAATGCAAATGGTTGTTTATTGGTAGTGTATACTTCGGCGCGTTCCTTTCATATGCCGTCAGCCAACGATATCGTAGCGTCTATTATAGGTTATGATGACAAAAGAGTAGGTACCACAGATTACTTAGATCGTAGGTACCTTGTACTGTGTACACACTATCTGCAAAATTAAACACAGATGGTGCGTTCCACCAAGCGCTCACAACGACTACGCTCACGATCGCAGTTTTAATTAACCAAAAAAATTATACCCGGGCGTTACAATCAAAACGTAAACTCAAGTAGAACATACAACTGTAGTGAATTCTGGGGCATTTCGAGCGCTGATGTAATTAATTCGAATGGCGAGTTGGAAAAAAATAAAAGAATTAAAGAGGTTATGTTGCAGTTTGTAAGCCTTCGACAATAAAGATAAATCATTATTGGTTAAGTTAATTTATGTTTAAGAAATGGGCATTAAATTAATTTACCTTCGAATATAATCAAAACATATTTTGCGGCGATAGTTTGGTATTTGGTGGTGCGTCGCAATAATGCTTTAGAAAGTAGTAGTTCATCCAGTCAAGATGGTGAATGATGCACGTTGAGCATCCGCTGCAGAAACATTCACCTCAACCAAAATATCCTCCGTATGAAATAACGTAATTTTTACGGTCACCATCTTTGCCCGGAGTTTTGAAAATCCTACCAATGGACAATGTTACTAGGTCTGCCAAATTGCTTGAAATGTTGTCTCAGTAAAGCCTTTATGTATACAAACACACTAGTTTTTGTTGTAGTCAAAAATACCTAGTAGTTTTGATTTTATAGGTATTCAAAGTTTTGAAAAATATCGAGTCCCGCTACAGTCGCGTGATCGCTTGTGACGTCATTTCGCAACGCGCCGCACGGGCAACGACTCGCTTCGTATCAAATCGCCAGCGATTATAGTAGTTGTAATAGCTTGCGCAGTGTTTTGTAGTTGGTTTTCGTTCGCGTATTAAGTTAATAGTTTAATAATAGTAAATATTATTCGATTAATAAAATGGATGAAGGATTCGAAAAAGGGCAATCGGTTAATCTACCTAAAATAGATGGATTAATGGTTGCGCATTACTTATCAACAAATAGTGATTTCGTTGCCGCCGAAATGCGAGGAATAATAATAGTTTAAAAAAACTAAAAAACACGCTTTTTATAGAAAACCGAACTAAAAAATAGAAAATAAATTTTAATGAATTTAAATTAAGAAAATAGTGTTAAAAATTTCAATGAATATAAATTAATAATAGTGTGAATAAAAAAAATATTTTATTTAAAAAAAGCGTGGGGTGCATGGTGTCAATAGTTATAAATATTTTATTGACAGATATGAGTAGAGTGATTATCATTTCGATAATATCTTAAAAAGCACCCCACGCTTTTTTTTAAATAAAATATTTTTTTTTATTCACACTATTATTAAAATTTATATTCATTGAAATTTTTAACACTATTTTCTTAATTTAAATTCATTAAAATTTATTTTCTACTTTTTGTTCGGTTTTCTATAAAAAGCGTGTTTTTTAGTTTTTTTAAACTATTATTTATTTTCTACTTTTTAGTTTGGATTATTTATTATATTTATCATATTTTGCAAATTGAAAAATGGAATAATTTTATCAAATTAGTGTATTGTCATCGGTCCTCAATAAATCTACAAAGTTTGAACGAAATCTGGCCGTTTAAAGTGGGTCAAAATCGCGCCCAAAGAAGTCGGTTACAAACAAACATACAAACATACAGGTGAAGCTAATAAAAAGCGTGTAAAAATGCAACAGTAAGTGAAATTTCCGTGCTACTACTTATGCTTAATAGTTTATCTGTTCTAAATTGTTTTATCAAAACAAAATACCCAACTAATGTCGTAATGGAAGAATGCAACTCAAATAGTAGAACTACCTACCTACCATTAAATTTGTAAGTTAAAGACAACAAATATGCATGTATTATAGTTTTGTAGCTATTGGTAGGCACGTATGTATAATATAAGTAGGTAACGCTCTTCTTAGTAAATTTAAATGAATACATCATCGATCAAGTATAATTGATCGATGGAATACATACATACCTATATTGATTTATTGCAAACTAGCTTCCGCCAGCAGCTTCGCCCCAGTTTCCCTCAGAAGCTGTACATTTTCCCAGTATTAAAAGTAGCCTATGTGTTATTCCAGACTTTCTTTTCTGGCGAATTGGTAGTTGTGTTTGTGCATTTAGGCACAACACATGATTTCCTAGTATTTGGATTGGACATTGTTAAAAGTCTTTAGGTATAAACGTAATATTATAGTACTCTGTGGGTATAAATTCAACGGCACGGGCGCGCGACCACGAGCGGACTGAGTGAGCCAGTGAGCGTGTTGTGCCATGACGTCACACCGTAACCGGCAGCCCGGGTCGTACGGTTACAACTTGTTTTACTTCTAAATCGGAAACTAATTGACATATCGAAGTAATTCTTTCACTAGTATTTTTTATTTTTGCCAGAGAATATGGAGTGCTAATAATCAAAATTAGTTAACATTCTTCATTTTGTCAACGCTCACTCACTCACGACCCACCTCTTAACTCATGGTCGTAATGAGAATCGCGTGAATCATTGTGAATGTTATGCCGTGACCATAACGACCGTGGTTGTCATGTGGAACGGCCAAATGAGTGTTCTGAATCGTCGTGATTCACGACACACTTAGCACTTACGACTTGTCAGTGCTAAGTGGAACGCGCCCACAAACTCGAGCGTTCGCGCCGCGCCGCGCTGCGTTTACACCCCACAGACTAAATAAGGCTCAGTCGTATCGATTAAACGATGTCAAAGCAGAAAGCCAGTGCAACCTCAATATAACGAGCCTTAATATAACGAATACTTGGTATAACAAATATTTTCTAATCCCCTTTAGTCTCGTCATACTGTCATTGTTGTTTGATACCAAATAATATAAACACTGCTGTTTGTAATTCTTGTTAGTTTTAAACTTGCAATAGCTAAGAAACGAAAAACAAGTTTTGTTAAATTGCTATAACGATTTTTAATACAACATAACCTCTATATAACTACCTCGCTGTAACAAATTACTTGGTATAACTAGGGATGCCATCTCTAAAACCTGCCCCCCAGGACCGAAAGCGTAAGTTCCCCGGATTTTGGAGCTTTCACCTCGGACATTTCAATACTTCTTTCATCCACTTACATCTTTATTAAAATATATCTTACTCCGTACTTCATAGAAGAAAACTTTAATTTTAAGCCTCTTTTGTTTACATCCGTTCGTCGCTCGCGTAGTAAAATAGCGTCGGCAGCGCGTGCGGTGAAATACCTAATCCATAGTTTTTATTTACATAAAATAAGGGAACGGATCTGAGATCTCGCCACTTCACGCGCAAATATGTATAATTTTAATAAGTGGGTCAATGAGGCTTAAAATTTCACTTTTTGGAGCGCAAATACTCGAAAACGATCTAACATTTTTCTTTTTATTTGCTGTATTTATTATCTAGACAGTAACATTCAAAATTATAGTTATAGAAGGGCCTTGGCCATGGAGTGATCGAAATTGGCTTAAATGGGTGATGCGCAAAATACTACCGAAAACAAAATATCTATAACTACATTCTTGTATACATATAATAAACTAGCTTCTGCCCGCCAACTTCGTCTGCGTGATTAACTCTATTTGAAATTAATTTTATTCGGAATTTCCCCTCCCATCCCGTCTCATTATCACTCAAGGCATGTGAAATTCAGTCCCATCCCATTTCTTTGTGTATAAAAAATAACCTAACTGATAAACAGATCGGTTACTAATTTATTATATGTATAGATTTGTAACCGATCGATTTCTGTACATGGAAGATAAATCAGAAAATCTAATATGGGGGTTCGGTATTAACGTAATAGAACCCAAAACAATGATTTTTACATTTTTTGTCTGTCAGTCTGTGCGGTTGTGCTCAATGAACTGAGAAACGGCTTAACGGATTTCGTAGAAATTTGGTACCTATGGAGGTAGCTGACACCCTGGATAACACTTCGGCTACCTACATTTCTCTAGAAAAATTTAGTTTTCCCATAGGATGAGAAAGGAATTCAGCTATATTTGTTACTTTTTTACTCAAAGAGATGGGATGGGACTAAATTACATGCCTAGAGTGAGAATGAGTCGGGACGGACGGGATATACGGGAACGGGATGGGAAATTCCAAATAAAGTTAAGCACGCAGACGAAGTTTGCCTGCACTTCGTCTGCGTGCTTAACTTTATTTGTATTTATTGTTTTGTAAATACAGATTATGTACCATGAATTGACTTGTCATAAGAGTTATTTGCCGTCATGTAGGCTCTCTGCTCTTCATTACACTAATTTAATTTCATTTCAGAATACGAATTTAACTCCCAACCCATATGGAAGTATACAAGCAAATTATGACTTATGAGTGCGTGGTGGCCTGTTGGTAACAGACCAGACGCGGCTGCTTATGTACATATTCACGGTGGTCGCAGGTTCAAATCTCAGGGCACACCTCTGACTTTTCAGAGTTATGTGTGTATTGATAGCAATATTGATAGTCAGTCACCGTGCACTTTAACGGTGAAGGAAAACATCGTGAGGAAACCTGCATACCGTAGCGATTTTAAAGAATTTCTACGTTATGTAAGTCCGCGAACCCGCACTAGGCCAGCGTGCTGGACTACATAGCCTTACCACTCTCAATGGATTCTCTCGATTGTAGAGTAGGCCCGGGCCCAGCAGTAGGACGTATATGGGCTGACACAATACAATACAATAACATCAGCACTGGCACGGCGCGTTTCATTACACTAGTGACATTGAAAACGGTCTTTTAAAAGTTGATAGTCAATTTAAAATGTAACTATTATAACTACGTTTAATTGATACAAGTGATGGTTGGATATCGATTAACGATACAATTCGGCCAAATCGATGTTTGACATGAAGTTTGCACTGCCTGCACTGACAAATGTCATTCGTATTTGTGTTTTTTGAATGACGTGATGAGCTCAATACTGAAGTAGGTACCCAGTTTTTCTTCTACATTTTTAAAGTGCCGAATATGTTATAGATATTATTCCTATACTTGAAATATTTTATTAAAACGGTAAAAAATAATGGTAACTGTATGTTTTGTATGACATCAAGTAAATTTATTGCTCTAATTTCTTGACAAACGTTTTAATCATGTTGCCTTCAATTGCTGCTAAGTGTTTATACAGAAAATTGGGAAGACGCTCCAGTGAACTGAAATATTTTCATTCTATATCTTTTGAAACTCCTCGAATATTATGGACGGATGGTTTTTGGGTGATCAACAATAAGGGACTATCAAGGTACATCAATACGTCTGCTTATTTCTGTGATAAAAGCAACACAAGTGACGCCAAAGAACTGTTAAGTGGCGATAAAGATGCACAGAAGGTTATTAAACAATCGCCTACAGGTGATATTATTGTTAAAACCGAAACTGATTCTAACAAAGTTGTAACTAAAGTAACAATCGAGAAGAGCAAGACACGTCCAGAAAAACAAAGTGTACCACAGCCAGGTAATTTATTTCATCCATGTTTACTCAGCCAAAGCTACACAAAAACACAGATAGTATAGTTCCTATAAATATAGTTAATGTATTGGATACTATATTATTAGCTTGTGAAGTAGTACTTTACTAGCGCCCGAATACTGGAACGACATTCAAATAATAAGTTGCTCTTAACAGCGCACGGCTCACTTAGCCAGTACATTTAATCAGGATTAACGTAGTTAAGCGCAAGTTATATTTAAGTTGCGTTCCAGTATTTGGGCGTGAGTATATTTAATACAAAATAATAATAAAAAATATTAATGACTTATTGTGCATTGATTCATCTTTATTCATCAGGTTAATATGGGTAATTTATTGCAGTTAAAAAAAGACTACTTATTGATTTTTCGGCATCATATACTGAACGTAATTTCATTACTCCAATGCGAGCAATGACTGAGTACTTATTAAAACAGTCAGATTTGGAAACATTACCAAAAGTGTTAAGAAGATCACCGTATGAGGCAGAGCCTCCAATAACTGTGTATTACAGGAAAGATGTTGAAGCAAAAGCTTTTGAAGTGAGTTTTGTTTTTAATACATTTTAATAGAAGTAGTTGAAAGAATTAAGAAATAATATTAAATCTATTTGCGAGTAAAAATATTGAATTTTTATTGCTTGTTGGAGTAGTTACAAGTCAATTGTGATATCTTTTTATTACTAACTTTAGTCAATATATTCATAAATCCCTCACCTGGGTACAGACCTCCTCAACAACCAACTATTTGATAGAAAGTGATAACATAGTCTACCATGAAATTTTTAATTTATTCGCTGAAAGTAATTGAAATCACTTTGATCTTGGATTGGGGGTTTAGGTTAAACCATTCAACTATTATTATTATTCGTAAATGTTGTTCCTTTTTTTCTCCAAAGCTATTGGTTTATTGAAATCAATTATTTACTCATTCATATGATTAAAGGTGTGGGGATCCAAAGAGGCTTTAGAAAAAGAACTTTTGCGACGGGAACTTGACAGAAGAAGATATGAACAAGGTATGATAAAAACAATGGCAGGAGTTTATACACAATTTTTTGATGATAAATCTACAACCATATTTGTGGCTAAAACCACAGAGTACAAGTCAAATAAATCAGCCACTATTTTTTTAAATGTGTGTGTTGCAGTTGATGTTTCATTTCATAATATCTGACAATTTTTTTGGGATCATATAATATGCATATTATTTTATCAACATGCTCATGAATCTGCTAAGATATGATAAATGGTACAGTTTTTCGGGTTCATTATTACATTAATTTCATACAGATTAATAATTGGAAATGCAGATCCCTTTGTATTTTTCAGCAAAATCGATTTCAAATGACTAATATGACTCAATTGCAGATGTTTTCACTGTAAAAAGACGATTACGAAACTATAGAAGGGAGATGAGCCATACACGTCTGAAACAAGAATCAGAAGAACAAGGTCTCAAAACTAGATCAGGTCGAGTAGTACTCACAGCTATCGGAATGTGAGTATTGCAGTCTTTTTATTTTAAATTTAATTGAAGGTATGTGTGCATGAATTATAAATAGTTTAATGCATAAATCAATTCCAGAAACGGGTGTAACTTTCTTTTCAAGCTTTGTGCTTGGTTTTACACGGGATCACATAGTTTATTCTCTGAATGCATACATTCGCTTGCTGATACGGTTAACCAGGTGATATTAGCATATGGGATACACAAATCTGTTCAAGTAAGTGTATTCCTAAGTTATCCAATGGATAAATTTTAGACAACTTTTTTCTTTGGTGCACACTTTGTAAAATAAATATTTCTTCCAGATGGCAGATGCTGACCATCCTTATGGTTACACAAACATGAGATATGTGTCATCATTAATATCTGGCGTTGGTATATTTTGTGTGGGAAGTGGTTTATCATTTTATCATGGTGTCACTGGTATATTAGATCCACAGCCTTTGCATGACTTTTACTGGGTTAGTAAACTGAATTATGTGTTGTTAATCAAAAAAAGATGGAGGTACATTGTTTAATAATGCAATTTTTTGCAGTTTAAGAAATAAAAGCTAGTTTTAATTTAGTAAAAGTCAGCTATTATTTTAAACTTAGTGATTTCCAGTTGATCTGGAACTTGTTAGGCTATGAATGTTTGTTTATTCGTCATAATGGTTCCACATGCATTTACAGGCATATTTCGTTCTCGGAGGAGCAGTTGTATCAGAGGGCGCTACCTTAATGGTGGCATTAAGTGCTATTCGGAAAGGAGCGCGGGAAGCGAATATGAACCTTTACGAATATGGTATGTTTCATGTTATAGTTATTGAAATCAGTCACCATGTATAATAAAAAATATTTTACTATATTAGTAGAATAAATTAACATCAACGTCAACTGCCATAGATACAAAAAATAATTTTAAATACGTCCAATTTATAAAACATAATATTTTTTATGAATGTGCAAGAGAAATTCATGTTCTGTTAATGGGCTTAATATTATATTGATTTTTCAGTGATACGCAGCTCAGATCCGTCAGTGAACGTGGTGTTGATGGAGGACACGGCGGCGGTGGCGGGGGTGGTGGTGGCAGCTTCTTGCATGGCCATCTCGCAGTACACCGGGAACCCGTTGCCAGACGCTCTCGGCAGCATCTTAGTAGGCACGCTGCTGGGTGGAGTAGCCTCTTTTATTATACTGAGCAATGTTGGCGCGTTGGTTGGCAGGTATTCAATATTTTGAATTAAAAAACACCCTATGAGCTTATTACTTACTGGACGAACATGAGGGAACATAATCTATTTAAAAAAAACGTCGATTCCGTATATAAATTTTGGAAATTGAAAAATGATTTTATTCACGTAAGGCATGTATCTGGTCATAAAGCTGTAAATAAACTCATAAGCCCAAAAATTTTACGCCCCTCATAAATGGCACCACCCAAGAATATACCTTACCAATAATTTTCTTTCCAGCTTAAGACAGTACTTAAGAATATTGTACTGCCTATAAATAATTATACCATAAATTAATTTCAGATCTATACCACAAGAACAGTTAGATGAAATAAATAGTGTGTTAGAAAGAGACTTTATGATTCGAGCCATTCATGACGTTAAGGGTATAGATATAGGAAGTAACTTAATAAGATATAAGGTAAGTTATCAATACATGATTGTTAATTGCTTATCCTCTATGATGTCGCACTTTAATGGACATATTTTTTTTCTTTTCAGGCTGAAGTAGACTTTGATGGAAGAGCATTGACAAGGTCATATTTAGAGAAACATGATTTGAACGCTTTATTAGAGGTAAAATATATCAAATATAGCTAGAAGAAAATATAAAGAGTAAAAAACGGAAGTCATGCTATTTTTCACATTTTAGGATATGAAAAAGATTGACACTATAGATGATGTAGAAGCATTTCTCTTAAAACATGGAGAGAACATTGTTGACATGCTTGGAGGCGAAATTGACAGAATAGAATTAAAACTTAGGGTATGTTGTATTTAAATAAACTATATTATAGTAGACTTTTTTAAAGGTTTGTATCTTAAACTTATTTTTTATTTCAGAAAAAGTTCCCGCAAATACGGCATTGCGATTTGGAGATTCTGTAATTAAATGTTGCAAAGAATCTTTATGTAAAAGAAAGAATTTGTTGGCCTTAACTAGTCAAAACATGGTATGTAGTATTGCGGAGGTATTGTACAGATTATTATCAACGTTATATGTACAATAGGAATTACATGGAACTTTGTTACGTCGGTATTTTAACTTATGATTTCTAAGACGTTTTCGAGCAATCATAAATAGATACGTAGTTCTTTGAGTTACAGCAGTAACATGAAGAATAATTCAAAGCAAATATACCTATATACAAGGTGGTGGAGACTAAATATTAAAATAAAACACGATGACTATGAACCTACAAAAATACTTTTAAATTATTAAATTTCGCATCAACACTATATTTAAATACACTTTTACACTAATCTATCTGAATCACAGCAAGTATTATAAATTATTATAATATTTAGCTTACCTCAGCTAACCAGAAGATATAACAGAGATTTGACAGCCTCCGTGGCGCAATTGGTTAGACGCCGTCTGTGAATAAAAAGGCCGCGGGTTCGATCATCGCACCGAGACGAATTTTTGTGAGGCCCACAAATATTTGTCTGCGGTCTGGGTGTTTGTGGGACCAAAAAGTCTCTCGTAATTTCTGATACCCACGATACAAGACTTAGTTGATCTTAATGTAGGGTCAGGACTATGTATGTGACTGTTGGGTGTATTTATTTAATTGGGCATATTTACTATAACGGCCACGTCGTTTTTTGCGACGTGATGTGTCTATTGGCAGTCCCTTTGTAGGTGTTATTCATATCAACAAGCTTAAAATTATCACCTGGTTCGGTTAGTGTCGGTCAATGATCTAGTTGATCTAATAGAACTTGTATTCACAGTAAGTGTTAAATTGGTTAAGTAGAAATTATCTAGTGACATCATTCAACATTATATTTTTTTGTGTGAAAACTGCTGACGGGACACCCTGTATGTGCTTTTAAACAATTTAGTCGTATCTCCACCACCTTGTAACTTAAATATCAAATTGTTAAACTATAATAGATTAACGAGTTACAGTATGATGAATATTAATAAATAGCTGTGTAGTATAGTCCTGTTAAAGCTGGTAGACAAGTTTATTGTTACATTTTTAACATTTCAAAGTTAACGGATTTATCATGCCCAAGCACATCTTGTTCCTCTACATTCTATGCTGTAAGTTTTATATTAATTAACCATTTAAATAATAGAGACCTATTGTTTTGTTGCAGTGTTTTAAATTTTGACATATTATGTTTTATAAAATATAGAAATTTCACTAGAATAGATTAAGTTGCAAGTTGCTAAGGGGAATTCATACGAAATAACTGACAATACGATCATGGAACCAATTTGTTTCCTTGTGTATAAATAACTGGAATAGACTTTGGTGACAATAGGACGTGCTTCTAAAATTAGTGATTTTGTGTAAGGTCTTAACTACTTATGAGGTGGTTCACAAACCACAACACCGTCGCAAAAAATAACTTTAATATAACTTTGATGTACATGAATATGAGCGTTAAGTATTACCTATGTTTAAAATTATTTATTTCTGTAACGACCATATACAAGGAGTTTCTAGTGTTGGAACATTCCATGAACCTTTGATCATCAGTTCATAATGTTTTGTCAGTTTTGTTCTAGAGCATCAACTTTTTCTGTGATTTATGTAACATACACTGTACATTGCTTTTAAGATTAATTGTAAATCGTAATGGCCTTCTAAAATGTAAATAAATCTTATTAAAATACTCTTCATCAGTTCAGTTTTATTTTAAGAAATTAATTCACAAATGAAACCATGTAGTATCTAATAATAAAATTATTTATTCGGTACAAAATATAACAATTCCATTTAACTTACATGCTTTTGATATTATGTCATTATAATAAAATATAAGTATTATGACACAAAGCAAACAATGAAACATTATTATGTAAAATACGACATTCATTAATTATAAATAAAAAATAGTGCTGGGAATATTTAATAATTGATCTTATGAGGTTTTCAAATCAATATGACAAATGTAAATGTACTAAGTAAGTCGTTGTCTGGATTGTTGCTTTACGTTTTTCATAATATACTTATGGCGTATAGTTCTATCTCTTTTCTGAGTACCATAAACTTAATAATGAGAATATTGAAAATTCACTCTTTACGCCCGTATATCTAATAAACTACCCTAACCACTTATATAGCAGTCAAGATTATAATTAATCACAACAATAAAA
Organism: Deilephila porcellus; assembly: GCA_905220455.2. NCBI lineage: Eukaryota > Metazoa > Arthropoda > Insecta > Lepidoptera > Sphingidae > Deilephila > Deilephila porcellus. The sequence goes on along the minus strand of LR999977.1, from coordinate 8,125,372 downwards.
AATCAAATGCACACTGTTGGAATTTTAATCTTGTTTGGTGCCATCACCAAATATGTATAACTAGATTTTGTTGCAATCTCTTAAATTTCTTTTGATATTTTGCATCTGTCTCAGTCATAAAATTATTAAAAACGCAAATTACTTTTTTACCCGTAAAATTGTTGGATTATTGGGCGGTTGTTAATTGGCAATAGTTGGTTGTAACATTCACGTGTACAAAATTATTATGCAGTAGGTACAAAAAAAAAAACAAAAAGCATCCTTTAATATTGAGCAGAATGGAGTTTGACAGGACTTCTTGTAATAAATTATGTTTAATGTTGTTTATGTAAGACAACAGAAAACTTAAACTGTACTTCAGATATATCAAAC